>OY728141.1:1559842667-1561055596 GCA_963277665.1 Viscum album
ATAAACGTAAAAATAATAAAATTCTACAAGATCATGTGGTATAGTGTCTTTGGGAATTCATGTACATTGAAAAATAACATGAATAATGGGTACAAAAAAAGTATTTAAAAACTCAAAATCATGCTCTCAAAATTATTTCACTCTTCAAGAACTCTAGGGGATAACCTGCAGATGTGCATAAGAAATGTGTGAGATATAAAGCGCATTATGGTAATAATGAAATCGTAAAATAAAGTAAAATCATACATTTTAACTAAGAGACATATCAAGGTAACATAATAGGTGTGATAATCATAATATTTAACAATAAATCATGATATAAGATGATAACATAATGGCAACATGGTAATGTGCAAACAACATAAATACTGACATTATAAACATATGTTAAGGATAACTACCTAGACATCATAATATAGTGTTCTTAGGATAACATCACATGGACCATACATGTTATCTCATGAAATAAAAACATTACCCAATGCATTGTTGGGATATATAACTTTGGTCCCACCTTACATATTTATACCACGTACATGCATACGTGTTCCCCATAGATTATAAAAAATTAGAATTTATTTAATCATTTTTAATACCATGATTAAGGAGTGTGAATTACATACATGGGGGTCTCAAATAAATGAATCCTAGGTACACCTAAATGAATAACCTTGAATTAAAATGGGGAATTTTATTTAATACTCAAATTTTTTTCATGTAAAATCACATGATAATTTTGACTTTATGACAGGGGTATATAATGATTCATGGAATAGTTAAATGAGATCTAAAGGGTATATTTTTAACTTATAAAACAGATGTACACAAATATGTATGTGAAAAAATATATCCCAAAATGAAAAATTGGAAATTAAATTGTACAATATAAAGAACATGATTAAATAAAGAGGAGAAGGAGATGATCCCTTACCATGATAGGGTGCTACTAAAAACCTAGGAGTAGCTTATTAAGAGCCTTTAAACATCATGGGTGGGATATAGATATGGATATTTACAGTAAAATCATTTTCGAATGGTTTTTATTGAATATTAATTAGAGGTTGGGTGGGTTTTAATAGAAAAACAGGGTTAATTATTTATTAATTTCTGAATATATGTTTTAGACTCTTTATGATAAAATAATAAAAACCATTAACCTTACCAATGATTTTGAATATTGTTTCTACCAAATATAAGTGGTTTCCAATATTTTATAATTCTAAGAATCTAATTGCACAATATAATACCCTTAGTGATGTAGAAGTGAGTCATGTTTATAAGGAATTGATTTTTAAAGAATAAAATATAATATAGGTTTTTGAGTATTCATTAATGGATTTTAAAATAAATAAAATAATTTTAAACATAAATTATTTTAAAGGGGAGAGCTATATTTGGTCAGGTATACCCTTTATAGTATTTATTAAATAACTTTTGGGCAATTATGATGACATAATACATACTGTTTACTTATAATGTATTTAAATTACATCCATGAAAATACAATGTCATATAAAATTATGAAAAATTCATTGATGGATTATTTTGACATTTTGATTTCAAATATATTATTTATCTTAACATAATAATTCTCTAAATTTGATAATTGAAATTTTAAAATCAAAACCCTAATTCATTTAAAAATACCTATTAATTAACAATAATAGTTTTCTGACACTTATAAAGATTACATTAAACTTAATTAAATTATATTAGTATTTTTATATAAAAAATATTATTTAATAAGAATAAAATTTTAAAATAACATTTATTTCAAAAATATTGAATTTATCAAAATGTATGATTTAGTTAAAATGATATATTTACAATTTCGGATTTTTTGTACAAATAATATAATTTTTAACAATTAAAATATAATTGTAAACATAATTTAATTATGAATAAGGATAGAAATAATAATTTGTTTTCACAAAAATACTTTCAAAATAATACTATTAGGTTCTGGATACATAACCCCTAATTACACTAGCATATGCTATAAGAGTATGGTGTTTAATGTAGGGTCATTCATGGGGTGGTTCAATGAACAAGGTTTGGGTCATGATCATGATAATAAATAAATTTTCCCATAAATAGTTTAAATCATGATTTAGTTATTAAATATTAGCTTAGACTTGGACAAGGGAAACTTCTAGTTGTATTGGCTCTATGATAAACTCTGATAAATGGTCGTCATAGGGTATGATCCTACTAGTCAAGGTCATCAATTATTCCAACCATGTCAATTTTAATTTATCATAACCATTTATATATAATAACATTTCCACTAACTATAAATCAACTCAATTATCAATTATCATTATGCTTAACAATATTTTAAATCTAACGGGATCTAACTATTCAAAATAAACATAGTAGTGCATGTGTTTTCTATAACTATATTGATTAATAAAGAATTTATTCATTTTAAATGGTAATTTTCATTTATAAAGGTTTGGGTCATTATAAATAATATCCTCACTAGGAATTAATAATGAAAATGTAGAAGACGTGAATATGGAATGTTTATGGAAGGAATCATCTTGAGGATGAGAGTTGTTTCTGACCCACCAAACCATGATAGAACATCTAATTGAAAAAAAATTCGAATTAATTTATAATAATAACAAGTAATAATTATTTGGAGAATAAAATAATTTTAAGTAAATAATTTTTAGAAAATTCATGTCATTCAAATAATTTTTTTTCAAATGAATGATATCATAATATATGAAAATATATTTCTAAATAGTAATTTTGGATGAATCATTAATAATTATTTTAAAATTTGGATTCATAAAAAGGTAATATACATAATATATTTAAGGGATATATGATTAATATGATCAAGTTTTTATCCCATATATATAAAATTTCATTTTAATTTATAAATCGTTTTATTCAACTCATCAAGAATTATTTGAAAATTTATGTTTGGTTTTTCATTAATAAATGGATATTCAGGGTATATAAAGTGTCTATTTATTCATTACACTTGTTAGAGTTATATAATATAAATTCTAGTGATATGAAGAGGTTTTTATCAATTAATTCACTTATAAAATACCCAAAATGCTGTTTCAATTTGGAGTGAGTATAGTTTCAATACATGGATCTCCCATTCAGATGAAATGAATTCCAAAGAGGTGATGTGGAGGACTCTCATTCCTTGAACATAGATTATAGACCCGATCAATATCCAATTTCATCCCTTGATTACTATCATTGGGTATAAATGAAACCAAAATAACTTTTGTGTTGTTCTTGCAAGTATGGGATGTTTTTCATATGTGATAAATTCATTTTGTGGAAATAGAGTGTCATTGAAGACAACCTAATCATTTAACTTTTATTATATGCCTTTCCAGGTGATTCATGTTAGTGTAAATTAATTTTTATGGATTTGGGGACATTCACACACTCTAAAAAGTATCCTTCAATGGTTTATTTTTCATATTTATATAATTGAAAATGCAGATATGTCTCTTTGGAGGGGGAGTTCATGAAACCCCCAAGTCATGTGACTAGTACTACATGCATGAGTGGTTGTCTAACTAGTGGGATAAGACAATTTTGGATGAGAAAATTTATTGATTAAAATAATCAGTTTGGATACCCATATTGTTAGGGGTTTTAATCCCCTTTCCTGTTTAATAATATGCCTCCTGGATAAGTTGTTTTGAGGCATGTATTTGGAAGTTTCTGATGCCACCTTTCAATATGTAGAATGGTGATATAATTTAAAACTGTATTTTAAATGATTCCTTGGTTATGTATTGAGGTATGTGATTACAATTTAGATGTTTAACCCTAATGGTAGCCATATTGTTATCAATATCTTCATCCCATCAACATCCTGTTTATGCTTGTCTATTAAAATATGGACTGAAGAATGTGGATGTAATTGTTATTGGATTATAAAGTAATAGGGATTTTACTCCGAAATATAGACAAGGTAATTAAAGGAACAATTTTTTTGTGTGGATCCAATATTAGTTTCACTAACATGGAGAGATTTTCAAAAGGAAACAACATCCATTAAAGAGTTGTAGGGGACTTTCATTCCTATAGTGGGGAATAAATTCCTCCTAAATATCCTAATTCAACTATTTAAGACCATCCATAGGGATAAAGGAAATCTTGATAACTTGTGTACTGACCCTACAAGTGGGGGATAATTTTAATGATGTGGAAACTCCCTTTATTGTAAGGGGAATTTTGTGGTGTCCAACATACTCATTCCTATGTTGTCATGGGGATTATTCGTAAAATCATGTTTGTGTCTATGATTTACTCTGGTCTTTGATTTTTTTTCATCCTCAAGTATGTCTCCTCATCCATTTTGATATTAATTGGTGGTATGGTAGGTAATTAATACATTTCTCCTTCAGGGGGAAAACTCAGTGACACCCCAAAGTTATAGGGATAATGTTACATGCCTAGAGGGATTTCTATCTAGTGGTATATAGTATGTTGAATGGATAAAATGATAGACATAGGAAGTTAGGTTGGAATACCTCTAACCCAAGAGTTCTAATCCCCCTTTCCATTCCCATTTTTAGTAATATACCTCTTATTAAGGGGTTCATTGAGGCATTCATATTGAGTATTGGGATAACACCCTTCCTTTTTTCAAATGTTGATATAATATACCATTTTCTTTGAAAGGATTCATTGGAGATGTCTTATCTAATGCAATAAGAACTATTATTTTTGACCCTAATGGTAAACATATGAGTTTTTATGACATGATCCCATTAATTATTGTATTTGAAAAGATAGACTATTTTTGATGGATGTGAGAGATTTGAATCCATTAAATAGATATGGACATCCATTTAATGATGTTTTTGTGTGAATATTATGTTATCCCCATTGCATGAAGACCACATAAAAATGAAATTGAAACCATTGAATATACATGGGGTACTTTCATTGACTGATTATAGAAAATAGTCCTCCTCTACACCCACATTCATCCCTTGATGGTTGTCTTTGAGGATAGAGGTAACTGTGATGACATGTCTACTACCCTACCCGTGGGTGGGGGGATTTCATGACATGTTGTCTCCCTTTAGAATTAATGTAATTTTAGTGTGGAAAACCCACTCATTATTATTATTTCATGGGGTGTCTTGGGAAATTTATGGTGGATTCCATGATCTTCATTGGCCTTTGGGTCATGCGAACTTTCAATAATGTCTTTTAATAAAATTTTATGTTTCCTAATCAGATAAATGGAAATGTAGAAATGTATCTTTAGGGTGGATGGTTTGGGGATACCCATAAGATAGGATCCTAGTTTTGTGTGCTTTTATGGTTGCCTATGAAAGTGGGATAAGACAATGTTGGATGGAAAATTGATATTTAAAAAATTGAGTTGGATTACATTATAGAAAATGGTTAAAATCCCATTTATCATTCCCATTAATAGTAAGATATTTCTCAAAGTGCGTCTCTTGGAGTCATGTGTTTGTTGGTGCAGTATGAAAACCATGAAAATCTTGAATGGTGATCTAGTTAACCACTATCTTTGAAACTCTTTCCATTTGGTGTTTCTTGAGGGATGCAAGGATAAATGAGATGTTTGACCCTAGTGGAGGCCTCAAGATTTTTAACGATATGAGATAAATTAAAATTTTTGATGAAAACATTGGAATATATGATATATATATCTTTGAATGGATTGTCGACTCATGGTGATTTAACTTTTATTCATAAAAAAGAACATGGAAGGAATAAGGTTTCATTGTGGGGTTGGGGTTTATTGCATTACATGGAGAGACCATCAAAAGGAAATGTACTCCATAATGGAGACATGGGGGACTCTCATCCCTTGATTAGGGAATGTATACCTACTTGACATGATCATTCATCCATTTATAAATGTCTATGGGATATAGGAATCCACAAAAACTTGTTTACTAGACTGTCTAATAGGGGATGGTTTTTATTACATGATTCCTCCCTTTAGAGTGAAGAGTGTGTCATGATGTCCTGTCTATTTATTCATAGTTTTTCATGGATCTTCATAAAAAATTCATGTTTTCTTCCATGAATTTATTTGGCCTTTGGGTCAGGTGCACACTTTAGTATGTATCATCATAGATGTTGACGTTTCCTAATATGGTAGTTAAAAATTAAAAAATGCCTCTTTTGGGGGGAGTTAGTGACCCCCAATGTTTTTAGCTAGTGATAAATGCTTGGGGTTGGCTCTTTAACTACCGAGATATGATATTATTAGATGAAGATATTGATATATATGGGAAATTTGGTTGGATATCCTTCATGAATGGGATTGAATCCCCATTATCAGCCCCCATTATAATAGTATGTATTTCATAATGGGTTGTTTTGGGTCATGGATTTAGAGGTTTGGGATGACAAAATTCCCAATATTGATGGGAAATTTAGTGTATCATTGGATTTGAAAGGATTCCTTTTGTATTTATTGATATATGTAATGATAATTGAGATCTTTGACCCAAATGGTTTCCATATGCTTTTCAACAACATAAGTCCATTGATGTTTTTCCCTAAAAATATAGATTGTCTGGGATGGATTTAAATTTGAATGGATCATCAGGTCATATGGATTTTGACTCCATAAAATTTATAAGGAAAACCCAGGAAAGATGTTTTATAGTAGAGTAATGATTAATCTTCTTACATGGAGATCTTTTCAAGTGGAAATGAAAACATTAGAAGAGATAAAAGCAGATCTAATCCATTAAGTAGAGAAAAAAGTCCTCCTAGACACCATCATCCATCCCTAAATGACTATAATTTTCTACTAGAGATTCTATATGGAATGAAGTTTTAGTGATAGTTTTTGATTCATAGAGTATAATCCACATGATTGAAAATGTGATTTTTATTGTTAGAAAAAGGACATTAAGAAAAAAAGTATGACTTCATCTAGAAGTTTTTTGGAATTTGAAGTAATAGAACTATGAAATATTAAAGGGTATAAAAATTCAATGGACATGATGAAAACGATTATTACATAGGGTGTATTTGGGTGATGTTATTCCTCATTAGGTTTAGGTTTATAGGAATGATATGGTTGGTAAACCTTATAGCTTTAAAAAGAATTTAGAGTGTGTAAGGAGTCTTAGTGAAGCTAAAGGGGAAATTTTTTTGTGAATGATATAAAATGAATATCAATTGGGAGAATTTTGGGATAAAACCATGTGAAAAAATAATTTTGGTTGAAATAATTAGAGGCTAATTTAAGGATAAATTCATAGGTCAATTCTCTAGTAGATTGAAGGATTTAGTGATTGGAACTAAAAAGCATGGTTGATTGGAATCCATGTAGAACAAATGATGAAGTCATGGAATAAAATCAGAAGTTAAAATATTGGATGAAAATCACTGGAGGTTTTGTTTAAAATGTTTAAGGAACCATGTTATTTCCATAGACATGTATAATGTACTAATATATTGAGATAGGGTGGTGAGATTGTTTGACGGAATAGGGAATTGTGAAACCCCAAATGTCACAGTGTTGTTATTTTTTCATTATTTTGAGAATTATTGGTAGGGGCTGTGATTCTATGGTGTTCGGGATCAAAAAATAGAAATATTTATTCTTTCCTTGTGTTCATGCTTATGGGGTATAGTTAGAGGGAAATCATGTAGAATCCCTTCATGAGGAGTCATTTCTAACAATTTTGAATTGGACATGGATCTTCAAAAAAAAATACAGATGGTTAAGTCAAAACCATGTAAACCCTATGAGAAACCATGTAGGGTCCTTAATGTGTCTATGTTATGGCGAATGACTTACTCATGTTTTGGAAAACGTTTTATCAAGCATCATGTTGGATCTATAGATTTTTATTGAGGCATTTTTATAGATTCCACATCATTTTTCAATGAGTGAAGGGCTCCCCATGAGGCCTTGAGAGTCTTTGTGTGGGCCTGGATGGAGGTGCACAATTTTTTTATCTTTGTAGATCCTAAGATGAAATTGGGTGAATTCAGGTTCTTTTGGAGGAATTGGCACCCACATTATTGGTGAACCATTTGTATAATGATGCATCCAAACCATGTGACTTGTTGAGGTGTTTAATTTTATAGGTTTTCCCAAAATTACATCTTTGATATTGATGGGTGTTTCACCCCCATTTCTCTTCCCCTATTATGAAAAACCCATGGGATACCGAGGGGGTGTTCCACATTTCTTCTCCCTTGATTCTTTCCCTTAAAATGGTGTTTTCAAAGAGGTTCGAGGTGATATTATCTTCTCTTTACCTCAATATTCCTCCTCCCTATCTTATCTATTGGATTTGGATTACCCCATGAAACCTAGTAATCTTGTGGCTTGATTTTATTGTTTTGAGTGGATTTAAGTATAGTGATTTTGGTTTATAGGGGTTTTAGACACCATTTCTAATGGAATGGGCATGGTCGACATTGAATGTGACATGTTTCGAGACATTTCATCTTGGTTTTGGCTTCATGACTAAGGTGTTACTATGAAATGGTTTCATTTTGGAATTATAGGAATTCTTGAAATTTCTAAATTCTATGTATATGAAATAAAAATTATATATGGTAACCTTTTGATGATTTGGAATCGCTTCATTGTGTTTTATTCATGGATTAACTTGGTTTACTTGTGAATTCCATGTTTTAATATTTTAAATGGAGAGTTTTATTATTATAAGATTCGCATGAAATGAATTGGGGATTTTGGAAATGGTTTTCCTGAAGCAAAATGGGTTTATCATGGTACAAGTTTTTAATGATTTAATATAAGGGTTTTAAAGGGAATTTGGTTTTTAATTGATGAATGGACCTAAAAATTATTTTAATGGGGTGTTTTAATGTATTTAAAATGGTGATTTGAAATGTGTGTGTGGTTTTGCCCTTAAAAAATGACTTATTTTCTTGTTTCAATTTGGTTTGGTGTAGATGGTTGACCTTTTGGACTTTTTTTGGTTTTCAATGAGAATGAACCTCATGGAGGGTTATCATAGAATAATTTTACAAGAAATGGTTGATCTATTTGGATGTAATAAAATGTTTTAAGTAATTTTTATGAAAGGTGTGATGGAAATAAATTATTGTTCCATGATTTAGAATTTAATAGAAGAGAGTCTTTTTGGAGGGATGACATTGAAATTCATTAAATGATTGGGTGTTTCCCATCCTCTAAAATATGAATTTTGGAAAAAAATTTATGAAATGATAGAAATTTGTGGAAATTAGATCCATGATTCATGGTTGAAAATCTATTAGGAACATTGGTTTTAAATGGCGTATGTGGATAGAACCCTTGATTTCCCCTTGCACGTATGCCTCTTTTGTGTGTTTTTGATAACTATCTGATTCTTCTTGCATCCTTTGTTTTTAATGTGATTTCTCTTCTCTAGTTCCATATAATATGTATTTGGATTTCAATCATTGGGTGTAGGGGTTATGGTAGTTATGTTGATGCCTTGTGGGCATACTTGGATTATTTTCATGACACCTCACTTCCTTTTAAACTATGGGTTGTCGAGTATAAAGAGGATGATATAATATGTTCCCCTAGTTGTTTAATGTGCCACAAGTTTCCCATATTCATGTTAGTAATAAAGACTAGGTGGGGTTTGTCATCAAAATGATGATTTTGCGGACTAATTGGATGACAATATGGACATAGTACAATATGGTACCTAGTTTGTGTGGTTATACCCATATAAAGTATGATACTTGAAGCATTATTTACTTTTGGTACAAACATTACACACACATTTTCTTGGTGAGTTATTGATTGAGGGGAGTTTTATCTAGTATTGATTTTATAATTTCACATGATTTCATTGATATGAAATCTTATTTTCATAGGTTTAATTCTTATATTCCTTGAGATATATATATATATATGTGTGTGTGTGTGTGTGTGTGTGTGTGGGAATGTGTGTGTGTGTGGTCCATGCTTCTATGTTTTACACATGTGATTTTGGTTGTTTTCCTTAGAAATGAGTTTTCAAAATATTTTTTTTATAAAATGTGTTGAATTTAAAGACTATACAGTGAGTTCTTTAAGGTAATTTTCAAAATGGGTTTTGGTTCAAAAATGGATTCATCATGTGAAAAATTTAAATGTATCCATATACATTTAGTTAAAATTACTGGGATTTGTTTTTGAGAAATGTTAATAGTGTGCATGGTTTGGAGATGGCTTGGATCGATGGATTTAAGAAAGAGTGTGTTCAGTTTTGGGAATAAAAGGTAAAATGATTTGAATATTTATTATGGTATTTCTTTGATTACCATGAATCATATATATATAAATATTACATTCTAGATTTATTTTCCAACTATCATCTAACAATTTCCTTATGAAACAAATTTCATAGTTTATTTGGTTGTAGTGTCCAACTGTGTTTTATTTTTCACAAATAAAAAATTTTATGTTCCAGGTTCTCAGTTGGATCCTTTGTATTCATCGTGGATGATGTGTGGTGAGTTGGGAAGTGGTGATTAACTAGAGGTTATATGTTGTTGGTTTCTAGATCAGCTCTAGTTTTCTGGTTTTTAGTTATTTTATTTTTTGTTTGAGTTTAATTCAAACTTTTATACATGGTTGTATATTTATTTGGATGTTGACCTTATTTATGAAAATTAGTGGTATCATGATAGTTTCATATGACCTATTGAGTATCTATAATTTGGGAAATACTATTCCAAAAGGAGTTATTATGATGCCCCATCACTTATTACCAACATTTAGGGATTGGGAACACCCTTCAGGCATTATTAGGTATCAGTTCAGGTTTCTGATAGGATAGAATCCTGGTCCATATCGTTACAAAACAGTATTAGAGGATTGGGGATTAATTTCATAGGAACCTAAGATTTTTGTTTAGACCTTTTTATTTGGGTATTTATTGGATGAAAGGATTTTGTGGTCATCTGATATGGATAGGTAAGGGTGGGGGGAGTCTTTCAAGATCTCAATTACCAAAAACCACATGCTTCCATGGGGTGTTGGGTTTATAATTGTGATTTCAAGGTTTATTTTAGATATTTATGATGTTCTTATTATGATTACCATTTTTTGGGTCACCTTTGACTGTTGAGTGATATTGGGGACCACTCTTAGGTTATGTGGTGAAGTGGAAGGGAAATTAGGCTAAAAAATTAGTTCATAAATCCTAGGAAACCATGTGATTATTGTGTGGTCGTTTTAGGCTTCTTTATATGTATTATTTAATAGTTGGAACCCGACATACCAAACCTTAGTTGTCAATCCATGAATAATATTAATTATCTCTTACTAGCTTGTTTGGAATCCTCTTGATTCCAGATTTCCCCAAAGATAGTTTTCACTTATTAAAGGTTGAATGAGAAGTGTTTTCTTGTCCTTTTAAGATGTAGTCATTGACCCTTTTTGTGGTATATTTGTGTCCAGTAGTAATTTTCAAACCCTGTTTTGAGAAATAAAAGGGGTTTTGTATAGAAATTAACTTCCAAACTTGGTATTTTGAATTGTTATAAAATTAAATTCCCATGGTATTATGAAAGGTTTTTATTAAAGTGGTATTTTACCGTAACATATTTATAATGATTCAAAATGATGTATTGTTTTTGAAAAAATATTTGGAATGTGTTTTGAAAAAAAACGAGGGTTTGAAAATTATCTTTTCACACATGGTTTCAAAAGTGGAAGGTGTTTTTGAAGGATTATTTATCTCTTATTTGTGGAAATGTGTGTGTTCCACTGATGTCGATTTGTTATGAATATTTGTTATCTTTGTTTTTAGATGCACACCATGGAGGAAGGTTTTTTTTTAAAATTCCTTACTAAAATGGTAGTTTCTAAATAAAATAAAATTTTAATGTTATTTAATAATGCCTCATTTTAGGGTTAGAGTTTTGGTTTTGATTCCTTTCATGTGAAAGAGTTTGTTGGTTTCTACATTGGGACAAGACTCAAGGTTTTTCATGTCTTTGTTGTGGTTTACCCTCAGAAAGTTCAAGGAGGTCTATTTAGTTATAATACATAACCATAATCTGAATAGAGTGGTAGACACAAAACCTTAATTATGAGAGTTTTTGAGATCATCCTTTATAGTTTTAGCTGATTTTGGTAGTAATAATTCGTTGTTCTTTGGGGACCACACTTTTTGTGGTTGAAATGTTGGATGGGGAGATTTTTCTTGTTTGATTGTATTTTGTGTGTTATTTTCCCTTTTTGATACGTTCTTTGTGGATTGATTCCTTTTAGAGTGTTTTGATGGATGTGTTGAATACTGGTTTATGAAATTTTTTACCATTGAGGAATATCTCCCCCGTCACTCCCACCCTCATAGATGTTTTTGGGATGGGTCGTGAGTGTTGTTTTATTAAGACTTGTTATTTAGGAAACCTTTTTTAGTGATATTATGTTTTTCCCATTATTTTGGATTATCCAAGTGGTGATCGTTCTTTGGACATGAGAGAGGCCTTCAATAAATGATTGGGTAACTAGGGTGTATGATACACCAGTCGAGTGTGGTATACTAACTGGTGTTTGGATAAATGACTTTTGTGTTATGTTCTATGTGTGGGTGATCTAGTGTTTGACTATAGGTTATCCATATATTTCATGACCCAAGGTGAGTTCCCTTGTCATTAATTTTCGGCAGTCATGGTCATTCCTACTTTTGTTGGGATTATAAGTGCTTGTTTTGGAGAGTGTGATTCCCTCATGGTTGTTTGTTGTAAGAGGATGAGTCTCTCTATAGTGGTTATTTTGGGCCAAAATGTTATATTAACTATAAATGGTGGTGATTTTATTTCTTGAAAATTATAAATTTTGGGTATAACATGTTTGGTCTCCTTCTTGGTAGTGTATCCATATTGAGGTTATTGTTTGGTTTTGAAAGGAGATGTTTTGTTATTTATTGGTTGATCGGTTCAAAAACTTTTGAGGATCTTGGTTATTTCATTTGAGGTTAATCCATGATGAATGGTTATTTTGGTCAGATCCTATTGGGATATTATATTTCCATTGTCATTTGTTTTGATTGTAGAATTTCTAGGGGAAGAAAGTGTCATGGTAGGGAGTTCGTGACACCCCCTATGTCATGATATTGTGTTTTTCTACAATTTGTTAGAGGTGTAGGTGTGGGTTGTGATTACATGGGGTTCCATATTAGAGCATGGAATGTTTTTTAAATTTTCCATATATGAACTATTAGAGTTCATGGTTGGAGGGAAACTCTAAGACCTCCCTTTCTGTGGATCCTTTATAGTTAATTTCCAACTTCACATGGTTTCTAGGAATAGGCTATGCACAGTTTAGTCCAGACCATGTGGCCACTAGGTGAAATAATTTGGGGTAACTTTTGTGTGTGAGGGGTAGTCCATGACATTAAAATGGTTTTTTAAACCATGTATCAAGCAATAAGATGGCTATGTTGGATTTGAAAGAGCCATTTTCATGGTTTCTGAACAGTTTTTCAAACTGTTCAGGGAACCCTAAGAGGTTTTTTGAGGCTTGGAGTGGTCCTGGAGTTTGGTACGTAGTTTATTAAACCATGTGGCCTCTTAGTAGTACCATTATGGGTTGAGGTCCTTTTAGAGGCAGTGATTCCCACACTTTTGGAACATGTTTTATCTAACCATGTGGCCAAACCGCATGAGTTTTCCAGGTGTTTGATTTTTGGTGTTTAACCAAAATACCCTCCTCATTTTTAATTTTGTTTGACCCCCATTTCAGTTCCATTATACCAGTAGACACTAGGGATACCTTGGTGTTGTTAAACTTTATTCCTCCCTTGATTTTCCCCTCCCAATTTTGTTTCCTAAGTGGTTTGATGTTATACTATCCATTATTTAATTCCTTCTTTATTTATACCATGTATCTTATATTTGGATTTCACAATGAACCCTTGTTATTATATGGCAAAATTTTAGAGTTTTAAGTGAATTTAAGGAATGGGATTTTTGGGTTTTGGGGTTGTAGACACCATTGCTAGTCATGTGGGTGGACTCACCATTAAAGATGTCATGTTTCAAAACTTTTCAACTTTTTTTCGAGTTATTGAGGTAGGTGTTACCATGAAATTGTTTAATTTTGTAATTATAATAATGATTTCACTTTATAAATTCCATTTCTATGAAATATTAATTATATATAGTAGCCTTGTGATGATTAGAGTCCATTTTGTTTTGTTTTATAATTTTTATAATTGGTTTTACATTTTAATTCCATGTTTTTTGTTTAAAATGGAGCATTTTTTAATTCTAAGCTTCTTTTTAAGTGAATTTTTTCTATTTGAAATGGGTTTCGTGTGGTGACATGGGATTTAACTTTATTTTATTTCCAATCAGTGAAAATAAGTGGTTTAAATGGAATTTTGTTTTTAAATAATGTTGGGGCCTCAAAATGTTTATAAAGGTGTGTTTTAAAGTATATAAAATCGTGATTTGAAATGTGTGAGTGGTTTACAAGATTTTAAATTCTATATTGGATTTATTAAATTTATTTGGTGCTGATAGTTGGCCTCTTGGCCTTGTTTTGGTTTTCAAAGAGAAATACCCTTATGAAAGGGTATCTTTGAATCATTTCAAAATAAATGGATTATTTCATTGGACATCATAAAATGTATTATGTGGTGTTTTTTGAAAATTGTGATGGAAATAAAGGATTGTATCATGTTTTATATTTTTAAAGAAGAGATTCATTGTGTATGGGTTACTTTTAAATTCGTTAAATGTTCGGGTGTTTTCATCATTTTATAAATGGATATTATAATGTGTTTTATGAAATGTGAAAAGGGATAAGAAATTTGAGCCGTGCTTCGGTGTTAAAGGCTCATTTAGAAATTTGGTTTTTAAAAATTTTCATGGATGGAACCCTTTATTTTCCATTTCTTATTTACCCTTTGTCTGAATGTTTGGTCATTATGTGATGCTTCCCTCCCTTATTTTTGAAAGTGCTTGTTATAATTTGATTGCATGTGAAGTGTATGGAGATTTCCAGTATTGGGTGTAGGGTCGGGGATAGTTATGGTCATGCCTTGTTGATATACTTGGATTGGTTTCACTATGCCACACATTGTTTTGGGTAATGGGATTTCAATTACTAAGTGGAAGATCTAATTTTTTCCTCTAGTTGGTTAACACACAACTAGTTTCCCAATAGTCATGCAATGCATAGGGGATGGGTAGAAGTTTTTCATTACATTTACTCTTCTATGGGACACTTAAATGACGGTATGGGATTATCATATGTCTATAGGTAGTTTAGGTGGTTATTCTGATATAAGGTTAGATACTTGGAACATTAGTGACTTTGGGTAAGATCATGACACACTCATTTGAACGGTGAGTTATTTACTCAGGTGACCTTGATATTGTGATTGATTATATAATTTAATCTACATTTATTGATATAGAACATTACATTATTATTTTAAATAATTATATTAATTTTGAAATATATTTATATTTATATATGTGTGTGTGTGTGTGTGTTTCTCTCCCCATATCTGTGTGTGTTTCGGTGGGTGTGTGGTGGATGCTTGTTCTGTTTAACCCATGTGAGTTGGGTTGTTCTCCTTGAAAATGTGTTTCAAAGATTTTTTGAAAACCAATTTTGATTTTAAAGAATATTGTTTATGTTATTTAAAGTGATTATCAAAATGGGTTTTGGTTTATAGTTGGATTTGGCTGGTAAAATATTTAATTGTAACCATTCACATTTAGATAAAACAACTGTGAGTTGTTTTTATAAATGTTAGTTGTGTGTGTGGTTTTGGGATGGCTTGGGCTGATGGATTTGTTTTGAAAACGAATGTATTTGGTTTTGTGAAACAAATACAACTTTATCCTAAGTAGATTTGGTATTATACACCCCGTTGTATGGGGTGGGGTATGAGTATGTTACTGATTCTATTATTGATATTTTCTTTTCTTCATTATTTCAGGTCAATGTTTGATATTCAAGTTATGATTCCATTTAGAATTTGTGCCAATGTCTTGTATCCATTCAATCTCTACCAAGTTTTCAAAAGGGGCTTCTTACTTTTTCTTCAATAAAGTGGGGTTTTCCCTCAACCTTTTAGTGAAAAACAATTTACTAGAATGATTAGAATTTTTTACATGATTACTTATACATTTTCAACTCAGATTTGTCCATTTTAATTGATTAATTTTAGATAAAGAGAGCTATGATGTGTGGGTTGTCAAGTTGGAATAGATTCTAAAAAACATTTTCCTTTAAAAAGGGAACCCTTACCAATTTGGTATATCTTTGGGTAAGCTAACAAATTAATTATATAATTTTTACTCTACTCTCATTGATTACTTGTAAAGGTGAAAATTATTTTTCTTTAATCTCTAAAATTTAAAACTTATAAAGTATTGAAAATAAATTTTTATGATTGAATAAACATTTAAATAATGAATAATATTGAATAGAATATTTCAAAATTTATCAAGTTATTTATAAATTTAGAAACATTTATTTTTTATATATATATTTTATAATATGATTTGTATTTAAAATGAAAATTACTTTAAAAAAACATAAAAATATTATTGATAAAAATTATTTTATGGTAATTTATTTTATTTTATTTCAAAATAATTTTTTATTTAAACATATCAGGAAAATGATAGTCTAGATATTGTAGATAATTGATTCCATTTTTTCTTAGACTTTTATTCCAATGGAATGTTTTGTAGTCAACGGACAGAGTTATCCACCCTCTCTCTGCTTGACCTACTAGAATCAAGTGGGTGAAAGTTAGCTAATCGTGGTTACTTTAGTAAGATATTATTGTTCAGGTGACCAAGGGAAAAAATTTAGTCAAATATCCAAGTTATCCTCCGTCTCTCCACCAAATATATTGTCTCATCCTTACACTTCTGTTCTAGAGAATTCATTGATAAACAATTCATCTCATGTTATCATTATATGATAATTGATAAAGGTTATTTACGAATTTTATGGAGTGAATACCAACACATAAAAACCATATCTATATCTATAATACAAATATCTATTTATATACTAATTCTGAGAGAAATCTCATTCATGTTAGACTTCATCCTTCGATGTTTCACATTCAAAATATTCTCTAATATAGGACTCCCTTCTCCACCTTTGGCTGTCTATCTCTTCTATTCCTCACCCTCAACTCTACCTCCCATAATTCATACCTTCACCTCTTTACTCCTTGACCTCCACTCATTTTGGATCAATCTAATGATCTAATTTTTTAGACCCACTACTCTTTTTCTCACTTTACATAGTCTCTATTCCATTTTATCTCTTTCTAGTAACTCATCATTATCTCATCGGTAGGCGTTCCACTTTGACTCACCATTTTTGCAGCACACTAATCACCTTGCAGTTTACCTCCCATTAAAGAACACACAACCACTCCTTAAATTTATCTAAACCAAGATATATTTGTATCTTATTCTTGTATACATCATGTGAAAAACCTTTAATATGATCTTTATGGGTTATTTATTCATGTTCTATGATACATGAACCCCTGAATATGAATACCTAATTTCATATCCTCTCTCAACACCAATTTCAAAAAATAAACCACTTATTGGTTCATCACTGCTTACTAAAATTCTTGCCTGATATCTACTCATACATACCTTCATTAAATTTATTTTTAACCAAATTTGGAATTTCATTAATGTATGTGAAAAATGTTATAAAGGATGGTTCAGTGTTATGTTTCATTCCAGTCATGAAGGATTTTACAGTTCAGTTCCCAGGATATCCTTCATGTTTTTCACACACTATAAAGACTCTTAAGGGAATTTATGGAATCATAATGTCATATAACAACCACCCAAATAGGTTAGATCTTCATTTTCAACCTAAATATCACTATTCATATCATGTATTCAGTGATTTTTATCCCTGTAAAAATATGATTTTAAAAATATCCCAAAAGAAATAAGATAATTTGTATAGTACCCATTCTATAGTTCCAGATATATAGGGTGAGATGATTTTTTTTGTTAAATATAGGTAATAAATAAATAAAGGGTTGTAAAGAAGTAAATAAGTATTTATAACAAATGAAAATGAACCTGTTTATATTTATAGATAAGATGAAGTACTAGGGCCTTAAAAAATCCATTGATATATTTTAGATGATATTGATTCATGTGTTTTAGGGGACTAAAATTTATTTATAATTGAATGAATGTATTTTAATATTATTTCATATTCTTTTCTAGATAAAGGATGTACCAACAAGTTTTTGTTAAGACCATCAAATTTGAAAAAAAAGAGGTTTTTACAATGGAAAACTAGTAGACGAATATAGAAGCATGTCTTTGATATTGATTTTATGACTAAAAAGATTCCAAGGAAAATAAATTTGGAGGATCATATACTACAAAACTAAAATAATTCAGATTAGAAAATTTACATCTATAAAATATTTAATGACTGGACCATATGGGCCATGTTTTCCTTGGGAGAGTGTTTTCCTGTTCAAGACATCAGTGTTGGAGATTATATTCTTTGATGGAGATGATTTAAAAAAATGAATTATTTATCATATATAATATTTAAATTTTTCTATATAAATTAGGTTATGATCTAGGAAAATGTGTTGAATCTCATATATAACAAGTCATTGACTTTCAGATACCAATTTATTTTTATAATTGTTATATAGTAAATATAGCCATAGGATTAATTAATAGAATAAAACATATTATCAAATTTCTTTTATTGACCATTTAATTTAAAATATTTTTGTGATGTTTTGAATTTTTTGATGTTCATACTCAAGAGGAGATAATAAATCCGCTAAAGAAAATGACCCACAATTGATCTATAGGATAATTTTCAAAAGATATGCTTGATTTCCTCTTACTCCATGTTAATGTTAGGTTACTTTAAATTTACCAAGGATGTGGCACCGAAGCACCATTTAAATTTAATAGTTCAATAATTTAGAAGTCAAAGAGGATTTATTTTCAAAAACATTATATGAGAAATGATTTTCATTAGAACCAGTGTATTTATCAAGGAAATAAAGAGGAATTAAATGATGATGATAATGTAAAAAAAGATGATGTTATGGTTGATGATGTGGAAGAGGAATATGTGCATTTGAGTGGGAACCTATGGATAGGGACGATTATGAACATTTTATATAATCCTAGTCAATTATAATTATAATTTCAATTAAATACTTATATAAACTATTTGGAATATTTCTATAAAATGATGGAAGTGTTGACGGTTTACAAGTTGGTGATGCTATTAATGGTGAATATGAAATATAGTAGGATCATGATGATTAAAATTACACTAATAGGGAGGATTAATTACATATTCAAATATATATTCCATCAAGCATGGTGTTTTTGTATTCTTCTTCCCTAATTTTGATTATTTTAAACTTATTTGTTAAATAACATATTAATTTATTATTCGATATCATATAATGATATTTTTTATAAATTGAGTGATATTTAAAAATTTAAAGAGTAATTTTAGTATGGATTATTATAAAAAATGAAATGTTCATTGTGTTTTTATGAATACAGATTAAAATTTTAATGTATTAATATCATATTTAGTTAGGATAATATGCGACCAAGTATGCTAGATGGATTTACATTTTCAAGGATTAAAAATGGGAAATATTTTATCATTTTGAAAAATATTATTAGGATGTTGACTAATACCCTTAGAATGAAGGATATATAATAGATGATATAAAGCATCCCCTTGTCTAATCCCTATTAAGGGTTTAAAAAATACATAAATTTTAATTCATTAACATATTTCTTAAAGGAATATGGTTCTGGGTGGGAAACAATTACACATTTAAAGAAATTTACGGTAAAATTTCCTTGAACAGACTTACTTATCATTGTAATATTTATATGAAAATCATCATTATCACATATAATTCTTCTTTAGAGTGATTTTTAAAGGAATTTTTTTTATATAATTCAACTATAACTACATTTTTTGTTATTAATTTGAAATAGTGGGGTTATAATCCATTTTAATCTCTTAAGGAACTGAATTTCTTTTCAAATCATCTTAGATTATTGAACTCAAGTCTATATATATAATCATAAATAATTTACATTTGATTTGAGGTGTAATCATATTGATAATTATTTTATGAGGTATTTATCTATGACGGTCTCTCATTGACCACTTAAAAAACATATTGTATCATTCACCTTTCAAAATAAAGTTTACATTGTCGTTATTGTCTCTGGGTCAAGTCTCCCCAAGTACTTTTAGGAATGGTATTTTTCTTTATTCAATTGTACTAGATCTCCCTAAACAATTGTAATTATTTAAATTCATTCTTATAAATATTAATTTCTTCTTATTTTACCTTATTTTTGGCTTAATATATATTATAAAGTTTGTTTCTCATGTATTTTGAGTTATTTAATTCCACAAATTCAATATCTATATATCATCAATAAGTGATCCACCTAACAAATTTATATAATTTTAATTTACCTCATGATATCTTTTTACCTCTTTGGGGGATGCTAAAATTTCTTTTATAACTGAAATTCCATTTATCAATACCATATATACAATGAAAAAATGTTATTTAATAGTTGAATCATTCCACTTTTAAAAATATAGAAATAATCCCCATTTAATACTCAATTGTCTCTTTACTTTATATGTGAATCAATTTTATTAAAATATGATAAAGCACATAGGGAGATCCAAAACATTAAAAAACATTAAAAAACATAAAAATATCAAATACCAATGGTTATAAATTAGAATAAAACCTAATTATTATACTTATTTTTTTTTCAAATACCAATGTGGGAGATACACCAAGATAGAGTGAATCAGGGTGTGGAAATTTTTCCAATTTCCACAAATTTTATTCTCTCACTTATAGATCTTGATATTTTGTAAATTAGATCTCCTGTTTTACTCTCTTAAATTTTATTTTAACATTTTAGTGTATAAATCTCATAGTTCTCCAACAATATGGAAAAATTATCTAAGCATAAAACCTCTTTTAAAATATAAAAAAGATAAGAACACCAGGTTTACAAATCAACCTTCATTAATGTTACCCAATGTATCACAATATATATATATATAATAATTTCATTTATTTCCCTTACCGGGAGAACTTTTGTTCTATAATGGATGACATTCTACCATTTTTTCAATGGACAATTCTCGCCTCCTTGTAACGCCTTAGGATTTTATTATATCTCATTCCTTTAATTAAATACAATGTGATACCTTTCTCTACATGAAACACCAAACTGAAATGGTAAACCCAATATTATATAAATATTAATAAAATAATAATAATACTACTGGTGAATAAAAATATTGTAATCAATTCTAAATTCAAACAAAATAAGATTAGGATCATTTAAATATTTAAAACAACATATTTGAATAAAAAAATTCCTTATATATTTTATTTTCATTTAAAAGATAAAATTATAAATTTTTGATTTTTTAAAAAATTAACTTTATTTTTTAATTAATATTTAAAAATTATATTAGGGTATTTTTTTTATTTTTATAAAATAATTTTTTATTTGATTAGTGGGAAAAATATCAATATTCCTACTAATGTTAATTTTAATAATTTAAGAATGACTTAAATATTTTTGACTCCTTTTATATAAAAAATAAAATATATAATTTAAAATAAATAATTTAAAAAATAATATTATTAATATATAAAATTGATGTTTATCTTTTTGGAAACATCATTACTATTATACTTGAAAAACTCTTTTTATTCACTTATATTAAAAATTATTTTTCAACACTTGTAGTAATTAACTCTAACAAAAATTAATTTAATATTTTTATCAAATTTTTATATTATGTAATAAGGTCAATTAAATCTTTAGTCATAAAATAATGATTAATAAATGAAATTTAATGATCATGATAATGGTAAAGACATTATTTTCATAGAATTATTTCATTAATGTTTTTTAAATTTTATCCTATTAATTAAAAAGAACCATTTTATTTAATAACTTTGATATTATTTTTACATACATAGGTAAATATATTATCACTCATTTAATTACTAATTAATGTTATATAATATTTAGAAAACTTAATTGTGAAAAATGAATTTATCCATAAAGTTGTTTTTCTATATATTAAATATTTTCAATTAAATGTTAAATTTATTTAAATTATAAATTGAATTAAATTAGGAATATCTTATTTTTTTTATAATATTAAAATTTGGAAAGTGGTGTTACACAATTTTTTTAATAATATATGAGTTACTCTGAAAAAAATAGTTATCAAGATAAAAACCCAAAAGGTTAAATTTAAATACCTATTGGTAAAAGACTAAAACATGTTTTAAAAAGTAAACCAAATGTATTATTTAGGGCAATATAGTACTTAAATTATTCTAAAATCTTTGTCCTATCATCTATATTCCAATGTTAATCATTTTACCATGAAATAGTTTCAGGCCATTATTGTGAAGTGTTGAGTAATTATGAAAATGTCCTAATCATCACTTATAAAAAAAGATCACTTCCCACATATTTCACGACCCATTGAAAATATTTTTCTTGACCAAAAAAATAACCTAGTATCTACTAAGCTCCCTACTATTTTCATAGAATCATTGGTCTTACCCAATGACTAAGCATAGTATCCATAAGGTTTCACCCAACAGAGAACATCCAAAGGCAGATGAAAATTTCACAACCAAGATCTCTTAATTATTTCTTTATTTTAACCCGTAAAATCATTTATATAAATGAAATTATAAAAAAATAATTATTTTTAATATGATTTAATATTATCATACTAATGTAATCTCACTTTTCTATCACCCTCCTGTTCTATGAAAAACAAGAGTTCCATCTATGTGTATGTGCATACTACCACATCCAAGGAATACCATATTTCATATTACATTACCGAAAAACAAGGATCACATTAAAAATTCATTTAATTTGTAAAAATTATATTTATTAAAATATTATTATTCTTAATAGATAATTTTTTACATTCTATAATTGATATTATCAATAAATGGTTATAGTAAACATAACCTCCATAAATGAATATATCAATACACCGTCTTAATTCAAATATACTTTGGGAAAACGTATAAAAATATAGAAATATTTTATAGTGGAATAATATAAGGAAAAAACACCCCAATTATATATATTATTAATATATTTTACAATACAAATCCCTATGATGAATATATCGAGTAAGTTTCAGAGAAATAGGATGAACAACTTGAAATAAATACTATAAGAGAAAACAATTTTATAAATAAAAAATTATGAAAATACATATAAAATATCAAAGGAAATATAGATATTAAATTATTTTAATAATTTTTTTGATAATATTAATTTTATTATCTAAGATGTTAGGTGCACATGCACAATGAATCATTACTCGAGGTTAGAGTTTCTACATATCAATTTTGTTTCATTGAGATATGATGCATATTCCCCACTTGTTTAATTTTTCATTGTGTATACCCTGTCCATGGATTTATTTTATAATAATTTTTCATTAAATATATATGATTTAAAAAAACATTTCACATTCATCCTTTAATGAATTTTTAATTTGAAAGATAATGATGATGTAAGAGTTATTTGTAACTAAATTATCATTCATTGAGTTATGATTGTTATTCTTGAAAATATTTCATATATGAGGGGTTAATTCAGATATTTTTTGTATTATGTTGTGTTTTATCATTTATTTATAGGAAATTATATTTCTATAACATTAAACCCCTTCTAAATTTCTCTTGGTTCAGGAATTAAAATGTTCATACATAATTTGGTTAACTAAAATTTCATTTGTTTAAGATAAAATCTTATTCCTTAAGAATCATTAGACTATGATTAATATATTCTACTATTTCCTATTTTATAAGATACATACTCTTTTATGTCTTGGGAAAATTATGATTTTAACTCAAATATGCTTTCTAGATGAATTTCTTTCTCATAAAAGTGCATCATTTTGAAGAAAAAATACCATATCTTTAATAATAATTTCTTCCACCATTTCCATTTTCATCATTCCCAAATATATTTTCATTTTATATTTTTAAATATAAATATGTATTTACT
Organism: Viscum album; assembly: GCA_963277665.1. NCBI lineage: Eukaryota > Viridiplantae > Streptophyta > Magnoliopsida > Santalales > Viscaceae > Viscum > Viscum album. The sequence continues at coordinate 1,559,866,758 of OY728141.1, forward strand.
CATGAAACCTTCCTATTTTTCATTACCACTTTTCAATAGGAAATGATACTGTAAGATATCTTTTTTTTATGCTATGATAATTCCAATGGAATCAAAAAAATTTATCTGGTGGATGGGATGATTTAAAATATGACGTTTGAAATGAAATTCCAAGAATTTAACACCTTAATGTGATTTTTTGGAAATTTTTTCATTCTTAAGATGTGCCTTGAGAACCTATATATTTCTTAAGAGATTTTTGTTTCTTATATTATTTTTGGGATAAAACCCCTGGGTCTTTATGGTTAACACTCAGTTAGTGAAAACATGGAACCCCAAACCTTGTGGATTGTTTGATAAGTTACATAGTTTGTTTAATCATTAATAGGTTGCCTAAATGACCATGAAATATTCTTTATAAAAATATAGGGATCACAGAGTTGGCACACATTCTTTTAACCCGTGCACTTTAATCATGCGTGGTTGGAGCTTCTTTGTAAAATGATTCTGTATAGTTGGTTCATGGTTTTCCTAAATGGGTGACTAAACTGTGCACCTCATTAAAAGGGAAATTTTTCTATTAGTCTAATTAATTTTAATTTCCATGGAAGGGGGTGAATACATGTATGAAGTATTTAATCAACTATCTCTTTAGATCTCATTATTAAAAACACACTTCAATAGTAGGCACGATTTGGAACTGTAACAGGCACTATTTGGCACTGTAGCAGGCACTGTTTGGCACTGTAGCAGTTGGGAATATGCCCCCGTTTGGGCCTTCAGGCCACCGATTTGGTCCCTGAGTCCTTTAAAGCCTTCGGGCCACCTAGGCCTTCGGGTCAGTAAGGGCTTAGGTCCACCTCAAGGCCTTTGATCCACCTTAAGTGTAGATGCAAACCAGACAACCTTCAAGGAACAAGCTCTACAGGGAGGATGAGCAAGGAGCTTTCACCACAGAAAAAGCTAAATGGATTGCAATAATGAGAGGGTATGGAACCTACCATTGGGACAAGCATGTGAATGTAAGAAAATGCCTAGCCGAACAACCATGCGAAGGTGGAGATATGATTTCACGATGAAGGTGCTGGGGAGGATTAGTTCCATGTAGTTAGTCTGGGTAGTATATAATGTTTGAAGCCTTTGGGAAATTAGGATTATCAAAAATGAATAAAAAATGAAGGCCTTCGGGCCATTGGAGGAGGTGTATATGTACAAATCCACTAAAGCACACTATTGTTAAAAACATTAGAGAAGACACGTTGTCTCTCCTAGTTTATAACTAGTCACAATATGAAAGCTCTCTACTATATCAACTAAAGTGTTCTCACTACTCCTTCAAATGATTAATTCTTTTGATAACATTAATCTTGATTTTTTCACCTCATTCGGTGCAACATTATGTTCTAATTTTTACTAATTTAGGAATACCACTTCACTATAGATTTGTTGGGAAATCCCTATAGGTTATTACAAAATTGTATTTCCTAAAATATTTTCATGTATTGAATGAAAAGTTACCACCTAGCATAAAAAATTATGTTTTTTCATTGAATGTAAAAATATCATGAAATATCCAGAAACTCCCAACATCCGCATGATGTCACAAAACTCCCAAATTCAACAAAATGTGGGGGAACTCTTAGCTTCTTCTCAATGTTTTAGAACTCATAATTTTGGTCTTATAGACACAAGTAACATTTCTACTTATAGTTTGATATATCAGTTGTTCTTACTTGAAAAAAATATCTTCACAAAAACATTACTATCATTAATTCATTGATATTATCTAAGTGTTGAGCTACTAAGATGAGAGGGGTAGACTCCAAATTGTAGGCATGGGAATCCTTATGTTCAACTTCCTTGTGCACATTACACTATGAATGTAAATTTCCATCAATGTTGAACTTATCATTTTGATGTAGGATTTCACATGTAAAATCCATCTCTATTTCTCAAGAACACACAACTCTTCTAGTATTTCGTAACTCTGAATTTCATGAAATTTTAGATATTTCATGACACTCTTTCCTTTACCGTACTTTGGTCTATGAGACCTTAAACATCAATTGTATGAAACATTGAAAACCAACTTCACCCTTGTGTGTAACCCCTCACATTTACATGAAATTTCTTTACCCAAGACTCCTTTTTCTATCCTCCAAATTTTGGACTCAAATTGTTTTCAAGCATTGAATATTCGAACCACCTTATAGACTTAATATTTTATACCACTTGTAGAACATCAATTCCTTTATCTTGGATATTTTTCAACATACTTTGATAAAATATATATGTAACTACACAACGTCTTGGAATCTAGATATGGGAACATACATTATCAACCAAAAAACACTATAATGTTTCCTTGAGAGTTGTTTTCCAAAAAAATTCCATTCCCCCTACACAATTATAATTTTTTTACCCCCTTTACCCTCATTCTTTTAATAGATCCTCTTATGAATACCCTCCACTTCCTCCCTTCCTCTATGAAAGATCTACATTATTATTGGCCCATTTAATACATTGTCTATTAATATAAAGAGTATTTAGTAAGTCTATCCCCCATATAACATCATTTCTTAGTTTTTTTCCAAGTCCCCTGATGTTGTTAATGCGAGTTATGCCCTATTTCCAAGGAATTTGTCTGGTTTCTCATTTTCTCTTGATTTTGGTCGAACTGGTGGAAAATAAAGGAAAATTAAATCTTCGTAAGAATAAGTCTAGTGGTCTATATGATTTTCCCAAAATGTATTCCATTTATGAAACGTGTCTTTGGGCTATACACTAGTAATCCTAAGTATAACTCGTAACACCTATAGTTCCTTTAATTTATTTTTCAAATCCCAACCTAAGTGTGGTGAAATCCTCCCTTACATCATAGGTGTTTGAAAAAATTAATTTGGATCACAACTAAGGGTAATCTTGGCTTAACAGCAATGGGAACCTTACCATTATATGAATCCAAGACACCTTATAAGGTGTGTTTGGATTGAAACACAGTAAATGATTAATATATTCATTCCTAAGGTATTGAAACCACCCCATAGTGTGTGTTAGATATGTCACATACTTAATGGAAGTTTCACATGGACCATGGGGATTTTTAGGTTATGAATTTGTTCTTAAGAAATGAGGGTTTCATGATTAATTATTGATCCCAAGTTATTTTCTTATTATGTACTTCTTAAAATAAAAAGAATAATTTAATTATAAAATGATATGGTACCTTATAGGAAACCTCGATAGATTCATCCATAGTTTTGATTTAATTTAAATAAAACCCTTTATATAAATTACATGTTCCTTAAAAATATCCCTTGAATGCCTTGGATTCCCTTTTTGTAATTCCTTCTAACTTATGAATTAATAATATCGGAACCCTAGTGTATATTAATTAATGTGTTCTTGTTGGAAAACTTGTGATATATTTTTTAAAATTAAAAATTTGTAACATGTACATGGAACCTACTGATTTATAATTAATGTAAATTTTACTATAATTTTAATGAAAGGAATTGAGCTGAAGTTCACTAATTTATTAACCGGAATAGCTTATTTATCATTCTTAAGCCTGTTAATATAATGAGATTAGATATAGTTATAGTGATACTTTCCATGAGTAACACTTGTATTTCTATTTCTAATGAATAGTGTTAACTCTATAGACACCACATAATCCATCGATGAAAATTCCAAGGGGTAACCCTACCATGGATTTGATAAATGTTTGACATGCAAGAATTCTTCGGTCTGACACTAATTATTCTACTAAAACCACCATAAAATTACAATTCTTTTTTTTGTGATCCAAGGATTCATATTGATTTTATTAATCATAGAAATTCTTAGATTATCTCCTTGGATTCCAATTAGATTTATCTTGATATTACCTTAGACCTACTCCTCGATCTTGGTCGGATCCCTTTTAAAAAGTAGAATTCCTTGCATTACTCAATGGATTTTCTTTGATCCCATAAATGGGAATTCCCAAACCCATTCTGTGGATGCACTTGGTTACTTGTACATGGATTCCTATGATTATAGACAAGGGTCCCATGATCCCATTACTATTTCTATGGTTAGAGATAGACTGGAATGGGATGAAGAAGGTGGTATTTCATCTTTGTCTTTAGCATTATTTATTACCTTATTTATATACTACACACTATTATGATTTATACTCTTAGTATGGGATAAAATAGAAAACATTGGTGGTTGCATACTATGTTTTAGTCACATCATGTTTAGGCCACTGCTTAGTGCCCGAGTAGATCACATGGACACTAGTAGAGACCTTGGATCATTCCTTTTTTCAAATACTTATTCAGTAATAAGACTTGTAATGGGATATGTTGAATGGTTATGTAATGAAACCATTTAAAAGAGTTGGTTCTTTTTTTATTTATTCATTTACCCATATTGCCTTACTATATGTATTTCTTGTTTCTAGTCTGGACTGATGTGTACATATAGAATCCTATTTACATGAATGGTAGGGTTTTATTAGAAGTTGTAGGGTTGTTAGTATACTATTATCTTCCTTCATTTCATTTTATTTATTTTTACACTTTTTTTGTAACGATCTAGAGGATATAGTCTCTCCACCATATGATCATTAGACCATCAATGCTAGTTGGATGATTTTGAAATATTGTGTGGTACTCATGATGCTATGCGAACCTCGAGGTTGGTTACTTGTTGGTGAATTGAGATCAGGACATCATAGAGTGGTATGGTTGTTTTCTTCCTTTGCATTACAATTTTATTATAGTATACATGAGACTAGGAATGTGTCAGAACATGGTAAGAAGATCATGTATATGAATGGGAAACCCATTCATTGGAAAAATGTCATGTTTATGAGGATGAGAATATCATTCACACTATTAATTATTATAAATGATGATGATTTTATATCGAGTGACTATTTTTTTACATTATAGTGGTTATTGATTTATAGGATTTCTAATCATGGGATGGTATGCCATAAGGCCTTGTGTTCATGCACCATTTTAGGCATCTCAGACTCAAATTACATATCATGGTTTATATATTGTTTGTATTCCTTTATTGTGAGGTTACTAGAATTTTTATAGATAGTGTATGGGGGTTTTTATGTAATCTGTCTTCATAAACAAAATGGTTTTCCCATATAGCTTGACGATGAAATTAAATCTAACCAAAACAAAATAATTTAAAACTATTATATACTAAAAATAGTAAATAAATTAACCAAAATTAAATATTTAAATGTTAAGGAGTTGGATTTTCCTTTAACATATGCAATTTATTTCTTATAGATCTCGGTTAAAATGTGTTCCTATTACAACTTGTAAAGGTTAGTACCACTATAACATGAGAATGAAAACCCATACAACTGAAAACTTATATGATCAACTTGACCCATGCTGGAAAATATTGGCATGTTATTTCTTTGAGATAATCCCCTTAAGGGTGTGTTAAAATAATTAATAAATTAACTATTAATGAATTTATCTAAAATGGGATGCCAATTTTTATATATAGGGCATTTCATCTCTAAATTGGGAATGGATACCCATATTACGAAACCCAGGTTTACATGACTTGACCTTTGTAGGTCAAATTTATCTTTACATTCATTAATATTTAACACATTGGGGTAATATTTATGTCAAATGGGATTGTTAATAATTTTTTTTGAAACTATTGATATAATGTTTTGTATAAATGTATGTTTTCATTTTACTAGAATGAGTAACTTTACATGATAAAAGTTCCTTTTCTAAGAATAATTGATATGATGTGTTAATTAATTAAAATTATAGTTACGACATAAAGAAAAATTTCCTCTATAGATTATGATTTGAATTTTCTTTATTTTACCCCAATTATGAGAACTTATGAATAAGTTTTGATTTAAAAGAAATTATAAGATAATTTACCTATAGTTTTCTATGGTGTTAGTTAAATAAAGTGGAACCTACAGTTTATAAAACATTTTTCTACACAGATGGTAGTTGAAATTACATTCATTTGAGCCTTCATTATGTTTATGTAAAAATGTGAATTGATTCAATGGATTAAATAAATCCTTTTAGTTATGTTAATTAAACATTTAATAGTGCATGCGTTAGTTTTAGAATGCCTTGGATGGGAACATGGGTGTTTCCATGAGTCTCAACTGGTGTTTCCTTTTTGTTGGATTGAGATATTAGGCATGAAATCCAAGTGAACATTTTTTCATGACCCTAGTTTTAGAGTCAGTGATTTTTATAAGTGAGGGGTTATCTTGGTTTTGGGTAGTTCCCTTGGAAATATGAAGCATTGGTGGATCCTTGCACTATGTTTTTTTACAAGAATTTCTATCTATAGACCGTTTGGTCTTGGGTACGACTCTTTGTTTGGTGGAATGATTCCACAGGTAGACAAGAGATCATGAGTCATGTTGATACTTGGTAGAGACATTAAAATCAATAATTCCTATGTTTCATAGGATTTAAATGCTTGTGTAATGATCATACATTTAGCTAGTCATGATATTATAATTTCGGTGATGTATGATTCCATAAGTTGTCATCCATATTAATAGTCATGTTGGATAAACATGGACATAGTTTGATATTTTTTTAGGAAATCACATACCTGGATTGTGTGGGCCTGTTGGGATTATGAATCAACTTAAATCGGTGAACTTTTTGTGTTGATGTAATATCAAGGTAGTGCATGCTGTCACACAAAGTGACCATTGAGTTGTAAAATGAAGCAATGAGCCCTATGTGAGTTTATGTTAACCATTTAATAATTTAGGAAGATTGAATTATAAGGTCATATAACCCCTTGAATTGTGTTAGTTCACAATTTCTTGGAAAGGGATCAAGAGTTCATAAATGATACATTCATAGGTCACATCTAGAGTATAGTGGCATGGATATTGATATTTTCATCATGAGAAAGATAAACATAAACTGTTATTAGAAATGGTAAGTTATTCTAGTGAGGGGGCTGGCTATGAAAAGAAACGGGAGCTATAACACTGATGATCTGACATAGATATTAGGCTTTAGATTCTAATATAGATGATAAATGTGACTATCTATTTAGAAGAGATTCATGTGTAATGAATTGAACATATATAAATGAATTTCCCTTTTTAATTGGATAAATACATTATTAAGTATGTAGTTATGGAAAACATATGAAATAATTTACTTTTTGTATCATTATAGACCATAATATATAAAATAAAATTAAACATCATAACTGTTGATTACATTTTTGTTTTAAATTTAATGATATGATGCTAATATATTAAGTGTTTTGATAAAATCCAATCTATGCAAATGAAATAAGTGATGACATCGACCAGTATAATCTCACCCTATAAATCTCATTTATCAGAGCTTCCAAGGGAGATAAAACCACAGGGATTTTCCCTTACCCAATCCAAATATAAGATCGAACAACATAAACATGAGTGAAACCATTTATGGGATAGGTTCAAGATTATGGATATCACAACCCAATCCATGTTCGCCAAACCACCCCAAGAAAGTGTCATCATCACATACCATACCCTTAGGGCGTACATTACTCTAATAAGGGTTTATGTATTTAGAATCTAATTATACTATTTTTGGTACTTTATTTTTACCAAAATGATAATTGAATTTATGTATTTTTATCATTATTATATTTATTATTATTTAATGAGTTTCAAAAAAATTAGATTTTGACATGAAGAAATGAAAACTATATTTTTAAAAATTTATAACTTCAAATAAGACACTTTTTTTTATAAATTCAAGGATTTTTTAAATATTTTTTTTTTAATAAAATATTTTTTAGATAATAATTATTAAAATATAAATTATAATACTATTTAATAATGTTTAATGTAATTTTTAAAAAGGATACAAAGTTTTTAATATCAAAAAAGTTTTTTTTTTCAATAAATAAATATTATTATTTATAATTGATAATACTCGTATTTAGAAAATTATTTTGATCAAATAAATATTATTTTATAAATTACCACATAAAAGTTATCCAAGGGTGAATTTTTTATAATTCTATTAGATAGTGAAACTTTTAGGTAATAATTAAATACAATATAAATAAAAGGTATATAATATGACATTATAATGGCCCAAAAGTGATATAATAAATTCCATAAAATTAATTAATTACCAAATATATATTTTTACATTAAAATAATGTGTTTTAGAAGTTATTCTATTAATTTTTAAACCCTTTAATGAATCCCCCAAAACAAATATTATATTTTACTGTTTTAAAATAAATTCTTTATAAACATGACTCACATCTACATCAAAAAGGGTATTATTTTAATATATTTGATTTTTAACTTTATAATATATTTAAAATCAAACCTCTTTTAACAAAAACATCGAAAAAAACCATGAGAAGGTTTGTCGTTTAGATCATTTTATCAAATAGAATTGAAAACCAATGTTTATAAATTACTAAAGAAATACCTATATTTTGTTATAAATACCTACCATAACTCAATATAATCTTCACTAAAAACCCATTTATAATTAATTATCTCTCCATATCCCACTCTAGATCCCTCCCAAGGTGTTCCCAAAATCCTAAGAATCTCCCCCAATCTTTTGTAAGCATACTCTCATGGTAATGGATTTTATCCTATCCTCTTTATTAATCGACATTCTTTGTATTATTCCATTTATTTATAGTTTTACATGTTGGAATGTGTTTTTAGTTACCCCTATTAATTTAATTAATATATCCAAGTAATAGGATACCATATTTCACTCTTATTAAAAAATTCGACGAATATTTATGTACACCTATTATATTGTTAAAATTATCCTCTTATTTTTTATGAAAATATTTGTGTAGTGAATACCCATCCCCATTTCAACTCAAGAGTACTCAAATTGGTTTAACTATAATTAATTCATTGGTAAAATCCTTTTATATAACCCTCACTTTTTAATCATTGGATTAAATTTCAAAAAATACATTCGTATGTTGTATAATCGACGTGGTGAAAAAATTCATGTACATGATATGAATGTGACAGGTGTTACCATAACTATATAACCGTAAAATTCATTGGGTATAATTTTAATCTCATGATATACCATGCATTGTTCATAGGTGGTTATCTTAAAGACACTATGTTATAAGGTCTCAATGGTTAGAGTCACCTTTTGTTTATGATGCCATGTTTTATGTTGTTTCTACATTATTATGGTTCCTTGATGTTATAATCCTGTCATACTTTAGTGATCAGGTTTATGATTCTAACCCCTCTTATGTCTCCTTGATATTCCCATTGACTAACATTTGTTTTACTTTCTTTAGGTTATTCATTGATTATACCCTTACTAGGATTTATATCTCACCCTATTCTTATATACAACCGTGTGTTATCTCGTGCAGTATTAGATGGTTGATGGAATATAAGGGCTCATTTTAAAGTCTTTAAATAATTTTGATATACCCATTTCTCAAGTTAATATGATATTAAACCAATTTCACAAATACATTAGGACTCAATATCTTCTGAGATTGTATTATGTGTATCTTAATGTAATAAATCATGAGTTATGGTTTATAAAACATGTGTTCTATCATAGTTGGAATTAGCAGAGAGACTACTTATTTTTGATGATTCAGATTATAAAACCCTATTCAATCCCCAAGGATAATACTAAAAAAAGAAAACATCCCTAAATTATTATAAGTATGGAATATGTCTCTTTCAAAAAAAATCCTTTTTGGATACTACAAGTGGATGTGGCTCTGGTATTGTTATACATAGAGATAAAAATATAAAAAAGGTAGCATTGGGATTTGACTTTATTTTCACCTGGTTCACGAAAATAGGTCTTAAAACACATCTCATTTGAAACTATCGAGGGATATGAGTTGGTAAATTCACAAACTCTTTATGAAAAACTATCAGGGGAATAAAAATACCCACAAATTTTATGTTAGGAAATAGACCATAGATAACTTATATTGAATCATATAAATTCATATTTTATGGAATGTATTTCATTTATGAGTTATCCCTTCAATGATCATAGTTTCCCTTTTATATGAGTAATAGTTTAAAAATTACCATCCTTAATTTCCCTTTATTTTAGTCAATGGATTGGAATAGGGTGATCTGAGTCAACAACCAATGTAATGAGAAATAAAATGGTAACCCAAAATGAGACACCATATATGATTAAAGAGGGATTTGAGAAAATTTTGAAATACTTTATAAATTAAAAAAATATTTTAATATAAAATTAAATTTGTATGAAAACTCAAATCCCCTTAATAATGATCATTTAGGAATTGAGGACATTAAATTAAAAAGGCCTCTTAATTTCAGTGGATCATCCAGTCATTTAATCATGGAAAAATGGATCAATTGAATTGAAAATACATTATATATCATTAAATTCACATACTACGAGAAGGTCAATTTGTATTCTTATCATATAGAGGGAGAAGCTGATCAATGATGGTTGTCAATAAATAATATGAAGCCTAAAGAGGATATCTATGTGATGTAGTGGAAAGAAACATGGAAAATGTTTTTTGATAAATATTTTATTCAATTTGTCTAATTGATAATAGAATGAAATGTCCTTAGAATCTAGAAAAATAAAGATGAATCCCTCAGTATAAGGAGAACATCATAGGACATGCATGATAGAACTACAACATTTTCATCTCCCCCAAAAGTAGTGTATCCTACATCATTAGTGGGATAAAACTATTTCTATGAAAATATTTGTTGATTTGAGATGTCGAAATATATAAGGAAATTTTTTGATGTGTCATCAAAGTTGAAATAGATCTTAGTGAGTAGAAAGGGTCTCACATGTCTCGACATAGGAGGCAAAGAAATGATTTTAATTTTGGTGGTGTAGTGGAGAAATATCATGGGGAAAGGAAGTAAAACATACCACTTGTCAAAAGTGTTGGATGAAGAATATTAGTTAATCCATGAAGTGGGAAAGGAAATTATTTAGGTGTAGTATAGTAGGAAAAATAACTAGAGAATACTGAAATGAGAATTCCACCAATGTGTTGGAAGAGAGGAATCCTCTAGTAAACACTCATACTACATGGAAATGTTTCAATTGCAATAAATAAGGAACTTTGTGAATAAATTCACCAAGACAAGTGTTGTAAATGATAACCGACACCAACAACCTCCAGAACTAGAGAGAAAGTTTCAGATCATTCCATCACAACTACTAAGTTGGATCCACACTGTGATGTGGTGATAGGTACATTGGTTATTCATTCAAGAGTAGTGATTGTACTATTTGATTCATTTTCCAAAAATTATTTCATATCACAAAAGTTTAGTTTAACTACTTACACACCACCTAAAAACATGGATGTAATGTTACATGTGAAAACCTGAAATGGGTCAATTATCATATATTTGGTTTGTAACTTTATGATATCCTTATTTACATGATGAAATTCCCAGAGAACCTTGTGATAATCCCTTTTGTATAATTTGATACAATTATGAGTATTCTTATATTTACTTATATTGAGTGAACAAAAATTACTGGGAGAAGGAAATCAACCTCCATATCATGATTCTACCTCCAATTATGAACAATTGAAATTATTTGGATGAATATTCTTTGTTATCATCATCAAAAATAAGGATATTGTTTCTTTTAGAGAAATAATATCTGGATTAATTGATTGATACCATGTAAAAGATCATCCTTGATGACATTACCTTTATAAGGGAATATTTTGATGGTTTTCTAGTCTTCCTTCAAGCCATGAGGTGAAGTTGTTAATTAGGTGTATATCAAGAGATTTTCAAATATCCAAGACTCTATATAGCTTGAACACTATTTAAATTTATGAGATAACTAATCAATTACAAGGTAATCTAGATAAATGGTTTATATTCCCTAGTGCTTCACTATGTGGTGAACCGATCTTCTTTATCCAGAAGTAGGATGTGTTAATGTGTATCTATATTGAATATCATGATCTCAAACAGGATCATGATAATTATTAATATCATCTACCACAAATTGATGAATTATTTGATCAGCTATGTTGATCCGAATACTTATCTAAGGTGGATCTTCGGATAGTATAATATCAAGTAGAGGTGAAGAAGAAGGATATCTCAAAAACTTATTTTCGTACAAGGTATGTGCAATATGATTTCATGGTGATTCAATTTGAAATATAAAATTCTCCATAAATCTTTATGTACTCATTGAATAGATTCCTTAGGGATTACCTCAATAAAATTTTAGTAGTATGTATTTATGATATTATAATATACTCCAAAATTAAGGAGGAACATGAAGATAATTTGAACGTCATATTGAAGGTCATGAAAAATAAAAAACTATATGTGAATTACCGTAAATGAGATTATTATATGGAGAATGTAACATTATTGGGTCGTTTTTTCACTATTAAAGGGATATTTGCAGTTCATTAAAAAATTGAGGCAATTAAAGGATAACACAAACTATCATCTGTTATGGATATTTGTAGATTTCCTTGATTAACTAGGTCCAATAATTAATTTTTGAGAAAAATATCAATTTTTGTTAATACTACTAACTATGTCAACAATGATGGGGTTGATGTTCTTCGGAATGACGAATATGGTGAATAAATTAAAGAGTTAATGAAATGATTAATCACCACAAACGTGCTCACTTTACCCACTAGTTTGGAAGTATTTGTGATCTACAATGATGCATCCAAAAAGGTATTGGGTAGTCTACTCATGAAAAATGGAAACTAATAGACTATTCCTCCCAACAATTAATGATCCATAAGAATGGATTTAGTTGTAGTGATCTACGCATTGAGCATTTCGTGAAATTATATCTACGGGGAGAAGTTGGAAATATATAATAATCATAATAGAATCAAGTAAATTTTCACATTAAATGAGCTTAATATACAACAATTAAGGTTTTCAGAGTTGATCATGGATTATTATTGTTCAATCCATTACCATCCTGGGATGGCGAACAACGTGGTTGATGTTGTGAGTGGAAATGATCTGAAAACCCTATACATGATAAGTATTGAAAGGGATCCAATATTCATGTACATGAAAAGGATGGAAATATGAATAATAAAAATATATTCATCCTACATTAATAAAATAACTACTCAACCATCCATTACTGAGAGGTTCATGGAGTCCGAAAAAGATTATGTGTACTTATTGAAAAATCTAGTGAATATTCTGGAGTTTAACTTCACTAAAGATGGACATATAAGGTTTGGAACCCATATATGGGTCCCATAGAATCCAAAATAGAAGAGAGAATATATCTATCTTGCACATATCTCATCCTTTTCTATTCATCCATGAATCTATAAGATGTATTGATATCTTATTAAATATTTTGGTGAGTTAACATGAATAGAGAGATTGCAAAATTGGTATCTCGATGCATGGTATTCCATGAATAAAAAGATGAATGATATTAGTCTAAGGGTATGAAAAAACCATTTCCCATAACTATTTGTAAATTGGTATACATAACCATGGATTTCATTGTATTAAACCCCATGAAATCTAAAGGAAATAACTCAATCTGGATGGTTGTCAATAACCTTACAAAGTTAGTACATTTCATTTTCATCAAGGTGGATTCTTCTCTCAACCAAAATAGCAAGATAAACATAAGGGTAGTTGTAAGGATTCATGGAGTGCCACTCTCCATTGTATATGTTCATTAACCAAGGTTTACATCGAGGTTATGGAGAATCCTCCTGCAAGTGTTGGATAAAAAGATAATTTTCTATAGTACTGATCTCCCTTAGATGGATGACTAGTCAGAGAGTACCATTAAAAATTTAGAGGATATGCTGAGGTTATGTTCATTTTATGTCCAAGGATATTGGGATCCGAACATTCCCATAGTAGATTTATCAGATAGAAATAGATTCCATCCTAGAATTCAACTGGAACCTTATACAGATCTATATTAGAAGAGGTCTGAGACTTCAACATACCGAGATAAATATTGAGAGTGGAAGCTTATGGGACCTAATATTATATATGATATGATAGAAAAGGTTGAAACCATTCAATGTAATATTAATCTTATAAATGGATGATAGAAAAGCTATAAAAAATCATAAATAAGACCTTGAGATTGAGGTTAGAGATAATGTGTTCCTTCATATATCCTTATAAAGAATTTATTGTGGGTTTTTAATAATAGAAATATTAATCCTAGATACATAATCCCCTTTGAGATACTTAAATAGATTGTAGCTATGACTTAACAACTATAAATCCAATCTAACCCATATCAAGAACATGGTGTGTTCTATGTATCCCAATTTAAGAAGTATATATGAGACCCATTACATGTCCTAAATCCTTAGATGGCCCCATTGGAAAATGATCTTTCAAATGAGTAGAAGTTGACTATGATCTTATATTATAGAGAAAATTTTATATGAAATAAGATAATTAGAAAGGTCAAATTGTTATAGTAAAACCAGAAGTTTGATGAAGAAACATGGGTACCAGATGAGGTGATAAAACAAAAGTACCCTCGTCTATTTTAGTATATGAAATAAAAATTTCAAGGGATATTTTTTTAATGGGGGAAAAATTTTACAACACAAACTTTTATAATTGAATTTCCATTTTTAGATTAATATATTCTTCATTATATAACGTAGTTATAGGATACACATACACTACTTTGGTTCTTAGGCCATAATATCCTATCTGACTTAGATGAACATTAATCATCACAACTGTTGATAATATTTTCATTTTACATCTATTATTATGATAATTATATATTAAGTGTTATAATAAAATCTAATTGAATGAGTCAGAAGAAGAGATGAACTTAGTTAGTAGGATTGTATCCTATAAAGCCCATTATTTGGAACATATAAGGGAGATGTAATAACAAGGATTTTACCTTGACCTAGCCCAATATGATATCCAACAACTGAAACATGAGAGAAACCACTTATAGTATATGTTCAATATTATCAATATCACAACCCAATCTATGTTCATCGATCTACCCCAAGAGAGTATCACCAATGCACACTTTACCTTTAGGGTGTACAATAATGTAATAAGGGAAAATTCATCTGTACCATAGTAATATAAATATCAATATTTTTTTAATAAAATAATTTTTCTATTTTTCTATTTTTCAATTTTTCTATTTTATCATTTATCAATTATTATATAATGAGTGTGATTAAAATTACTATTTTACATGAAGAAATAGAAATTTTATTTTTGGGAAATATACAGTTTCTAATAAGATACTCTTTTGATAAATTCATGGTTTTTTGAAATAAATAATATTTTAATAAAATTTTCATAGAAGATAATAATAACAAAAATCGATAAAATAATTTATTGAAGTCAAATGTACTTTTTAAAGGTCAGAAAGTGATTAATACCATAAAAATGAGCTTTTTAGTAAATAATATTGTTAATTTAGAAGTGAAAATTATCATATTTATAAAATCATTTTGATGAAATAAATACAATTTTTTAAATCAACATGTGAAAATTAGCCAATTGTTAATTTTTCATAATATTATGAGACAATAAAATTTTTGGTTAAAAATTAATTACATTATAAATATATTGTTTATATGAGGACTTCATAATTTCCAAAAATTGATATAATAATTTTTATAAAATAAATTCATGACCAAATATATATTTATCCTTCAAAATAATGGGGTTTTGAGGGATTTATTAATTTTACAATGCTTTAATGAGTCCTCAAAAATCTATTTTATAATGTATGGATTTAAAATAAATTCATTATAAACATGACCCAATTCCTTATTTTGAAGGGTATTATTTTAATATATTTGAATCTTTACATTATTAAAATTTTAAAACCACTTATCTATGGCATAAATCAGGGGTAAAAACTATGGTAATATTTTTGGTTTTTATTATTTTATCATATGGAGTCCAAAAGCTATTTTTAGAATTTAATAAAGAAATCCCCTCTATTTTGCTATAAATACCCACCATCCTTTCACCCCTATTCAATAAAACCCATTAATCATGAAGTTTATCTCCCTTTCCCTATTAAAAAAACTCATAATTTTTCCCCAATCTCTTAAGAATATCCTCCCAAGCATTTAAAAGCATCATCTGAAGGCCAGAGATTCTCTCATCCTCTTTGTTCAATCCCATTTTCTTTATTATGCCATTTTATTTATAATTTTGTATGATGGAATGTGTTTTTACACATTCCATTTACTATAATTATGATTTAAAATTAATTGTATACCCCTTTAACACTCATTAAACCCTTCCATGATTCATTAAGTAACACTCGTTTTGCTACCAAATTTATCCTTTGATTTGTCATGCAAAAAATTTTTATACTAAATATCAAACTCCATTTACAATCATGGGTGTTCACCCATATGTAACTATACTTCATTGATTGTGGAAATCCATATTTGTAACCCATAATCTTTAATCAAGGGAATTAATTTCATGAAATACATTTTTATCTAGAAAGATCTATGGGCCACAAAAATGCCTGTACATGATATGAATGTGATGGGTGGGACCAAAATTATATAACCATCCAATGCATTGGTCAAATATTTTTATCTCATTAGACTATATCTTTGGTGAAAGTGAGGTTATCCTAAGAACACCATACTATGATATATCTATGATTATCCTAGAATTATTTTTATGCTATTATGTTTTTTTCTCACATTCCTATATTACCTAGATATTATAGAATTATATCAAGATTCAATGACCATGTTTATGATTTATAAAACTTTTATGTCACCTAGATATGTTTATTGAATAATGTGTAGTAATTTAGTCATTTTAGTTTTTATTATTCCCATAATGGGATTTATTACTCAACCTTTTCTTATATACATTTCCAGGTTATCCAATGCAATTTTATAAGGTTAATGGAATATATGGTCATGTTTTGAAGTTTCTTAATAATGTTATTGTATCAATGTTTCATGTTAATGTTATATATTAATAATTTATCAAAGGCACTATGCTTCATGATCTTATAGTATTATATTATGTGTGTCTCAATCTAATAAATAATGAATTAAGGTTTATAAAATATATGTTTTTTTATTTAATGTGTGTGTCTATGAAGAGACCTATATTAGATATCATTTCAAGAGTCTAAAGTAAATACATGTAGTTGGTGGTACAACATAATCTATTCATGGATGGAATCCACATCACATTTATGGAACCTATATATACCAATATGGGGTTTGTTTTGGGGATTATTTTAAGCGTATTGATCACATACAGAAACTAAGATTGATAGTGGATGGAGTGTGTGATGTGGTAATCAATTTTCCATTTCCAGGGATGTGACAATTAGGATTCTATTAATTTGGGGAGTTGAATGATGATCATAGGGTGAAACGAGAAGTATTTTTTTCTTATAAAATGTTGATTCTCATTCCAAGGAATGATGATGGTTTTAGGGTAGCTACAAATAATCCATTAGTTGGTTGTGATTAAAATCCCACTATAGATAGTCTTTCCCCCTTACTAAAAAGTTACAAGAATTTTACATAATTTTATGAAAGGTAACATGGAGTTTCCTTATGTTACTAAAGGATAAATTGAAGTTTTCATAACTTACTAAATGGTAACATGATGTTTTCTTCAGTTTCAGACAGTTATCCTAATGTTCTCCCAAGTTACTGAAATATAACATAATGTTTTCTTAAGATACTATAGGGTAAATAAAAAATTTTATTTTGTTATTTAAGGATAAAAAGAATATTCCTTCTGTTGTTAAATGTAAACTTGAATATTTCTTAAGCTATTGAAAGGAAACTCAAAATTTTCTTATGTTAATAAAGGGTAAATTTAAATTTTACTAATTTAATGAAGGGTAATTTGAAATTTAATTATGTTAATAAAGGGTAACATAATCTTTTCTTAATTTACATGAGGGAAAATTATATTGAGATTCAAATCATAGAATTTCTCTGAGTACTATATATGATCTATTAGAGGAATTCTTAGATGCTTATTGGAGGAATTTGGGGGTAAATACATCATGATAATGTAGTGAAGGTGCATCAACATTTTCTAACAATAACTTTAAAGAATATAAATTTAGATATGGTTTGACCAACTTTCCAGTGTGTAATTTGATGTGGTCGGCTGGAAACTATATTATCATTATCCCAGGAAAAGTAGTAGAACTTGTTTTGGTTTATCTAGGATTTATAAGGAAGATCCAACATGTATAGATATTAATTAGGCGGTGAAGGAAAATCTATTTGAATTTGGAAATGAGAACTAAGAGCTCGTAGTGGGATTATGTTTCCCTTTTTTGTTTTAATTTATAGTACACAGAACACCATGCTTGGTTAGTCGATTGACCACTGAAAGTGTTATTTGATAGTAAATTCTAATTGTGGGAGGTTCTAAGGTTCTGAATTGGACTTGTAAGTTGAGATATAATGTGGAGAGAATAGTGTAAAATTTAATCTAATGAGACAATGATATAACTATCATGGGTTATATGAGAGGTGTATAACATTGTCCCAGTGTTCGTTGAAGAAAAAAATAATTAGATCAAGTTAAAATAGTCTCACATCATGTTCTAGAATCTATGACTTGGGTTCATGTAGGGAGAAAAAAAATGAAATGATACTGTTTGAATGGGAGTTGATGAATGGCGAAGGTCGAGTGTTGTTTTTGAATGTCTACACATGATTCTTAGGGTTTAATGTGATGTGGTGGGGGGGTTGTAATATATTTTGATTCATATCTATTGATAATTTTAATGGAATTGGAATTTTCATTATAGAGGATATGTAATTTCAAAAACTATGATTTTGAATGGAATTTTTAGATCTGATCATTGTGAAGTGATGTTTTCGGATGTGGATTGAGGACTGACAATTGAATTGGGATCATAAATATGACTAAAAAATATTTGGGTTTCAAAATATCTGTTTTGGGAGAAAAAAACATTTGGAAATTGGTTATTGCATGATTAATTCTAATCATGTACCCCAAACCGTGTATCCCATTTGTTAAGGCACACAATTTGATTAATCCATGAAATGAGCCTTGATTAACCATGAATTTTTCTATTGAAGTGAAAAAGGATCTGCATGGCCAGTGCATGGTTTTTCAAAATTTCCATTGTAACCATGTGAGGTGGGTGTTTCTTATGATGAATTTTCAACCCTGTTGGCATACACTTTTCTAAACAGTGAGACCAAGCCATATGGCTCTTTAAGAGGGAAAAATAACCATTTTTTTGAACCCTTATATGTTTCTACACCCTTTTTCTTCCTCATTCAGTTAGTAACTACCCAAGCTTGTGACCTTCTCTCCCCCCTTAGTCCATGGGAAATATCCTTCATTATCGGTCTATTTCACAGGAGGTTTCATGCGATCAATAGCATTTTGTAATTATATATATACCCTGTCATCCTTTATTAGTTTATTTTGTTTCTAAGTTTTTATGATTATGAATGGAAATAATTGCATAAAACTATGTTCATATGATGGTGTATGAACATGACCACATATTTCTTTTTCAAATTATAGTGTGTAGACATAATTTCATGTAGATTTCTCATAGGATGTTTCATGGTCATGATCCGATATAGATTTTTTCACATGTTGTTGCATCAATATGACCACATATAGATTTTTTCACATGATGGTGCATGGATATGATCACATATAGATTTTTTCACATAATGGTGTATAGACGTTATTATATAGAGCTTAGTAAACATGATGGTGTTTGGATATAATCCCATATTACTTTGTTTTAATGATGGTGTGTGGAAATAATCCCACATATCTTTGTTCACATGATGGTGCATGGACCTGATCAAATTTATCATCGTTCATAATATTTTTCCTAGACATGATTACTCTTAACCTTAATAAAAATATTACAATTTAATATACCTATTATTATATGATATTTCAATATGGAAATAATTATTCTCCATGACTCATGTTTATTATCTCTGACACTTTTATAACATGGTACATTCATATTCAATTGTGATTACAAGTCATATCATGACTTATGGAAAAATATTACTATTATATTTAATTTTTTTATGATATTTATCCCTAACTAATTTTTTCTTACATTCTCATGATCTTACCCTTGATGGGTTTTTTTATTTTTTCTCATTCCAAGAAAATTATTTCACCCTTTTCTTGTGTTTCCATTCACCATGAACTAAAAAAGGGTGTAACTTATGAGAAGTATAGAATATAGTCTAGTATGGTTTTTATGGATAAATGTTAACAAGTATCATAATATAATTTTTCATCCAGCCAATCCTAAAAGATAACAAACATTCTATTCCTTGTATTGTGTGATAATTTGTTAGATATAATGTTTATCTTATTGAAATGATGTAAAATAAATATATGTTTATCATACTTTGTAAAAATTTTAGTATTAGATGGATGTGTTTTTAGAACTGGACCCATGAGTTCATGGATGTGGAAACATAGTTGATATTATATCAGATTTTAGTTATTATTAATGATTAGTTTAGTTGAATTTGGTGATTTGGATGAGTGGACTTCAGTGAAAACAATAATGATAACTCTATGTATATGGTAACATACTATAATTTTTGTAATGTTTTGAGCATGTGTAATTTCTTGAAATTAAATCCCTGTTTGAATATTGGAAAGTGAATGTGAATGTGGCACCAATACACCAAGGGATAATTAACCCAAATGAATATTTGAGTATCAACTTGATCTTTCCTTGATGCATGTTAAATGGTCCAGGACCAAACACATGGAGGATATGATTTAGTAAATCACATTCACATTACCATCCACTATAAATGATTTATTCTGATAAGAAATTAGGTTAAGGATTATAATGGACCCAAACCTAAAGAAACATAGATTGAACCAAGAGTGATTTATGTTGAAATAAAGGAAAATGAGATAGTTTTAATGATTAATTCATTTAGATGAATACTTTTTAATGATATTTTTTATTATAATTCACATATATTGTTATTAATTATATCAACCTTTTTGGTTTTAGTAATTACTAAATTTAGAAATAATGAAGTTAACATTTTATGTGATGGGAAAAGATGTAATTTTTATAATGAGGAAAAATATGGGATAAAATAGGGTCATCAAAATATTATTTTTATGATCACCCAACTTTCCTATGTTTTGTTTAACAAATTGTGTAATTTTAAACTTCTTAACACACCAAATAATAAAAGAATCGAGTTTCATGAAATATAAAGTGATGAAGATGATGAAGGGATGAAGATTCAATTTCTTTTATGTCAAATATTTATGTAGAATCACATAGGGAAATGTATTCTAGGAATATGGAAATTCTTTATCCATGGAAGTGGAGGGCTTCGAGAAACAAACTTCTAGAGGAAATTTAATTTTTTAGTTTACAAGATGAATAACTGTAATGTTCTTCATAAGAACCCACTAATACTTTGATGTTTTAGATTTGATGAATGTTTAAACTATGAAAAATAACATACTAATCTGAGGGATTAAGATGAAAAATGACTCCAATGAACTACTATAAAATAGGGACAAAGAAAATCCATTAAATTAACTACAATTGAAGGGGATAATGCTGATTTAGTGGGGTTACATAAACTTATTATTCAATCTTGTTTTTTGGGTATCTCATGTCATGTAATTTCTAAACAACTATAACATATTTAATTTTAAATAAAAAACACGGAAATAACATTATTTTATCCAAGGTATGTGTATCTTCTTTAATTTTTGCAGGATTATGATGCATTAAAATATTATTATCCTTCCTTTTGGATAAACCTATTTTGAAGGGAAAACATAGACTTCTCCAGTTTCGAAGGTTGATATCTCTATAGAAATTATTTCATTAGTCACATATATATTTTATACAACCATAGATATTTTAATTAATAGGATATAATTAATATTTTTAGGATTACATCTATTTAATGAGGGGAGAATGTAACCCCTAATATTTTACTATATATATTTTCTTTAAATAAGTAAAATGTGTTCAATAGAATAATCCACACACAATAATAAACTAAAATGATAAATTTAATATTATATGAATATTATTAAAATAGTAAAAAATATCTACTAGATAAAAAATAGTAATAAATTTAAATTACATGAAAAATGGGATTATGGACACATAATGTTTTAAAAGGTCATTTTTCAATAAATGATGTTTTTATTTATATATTTTTCTCATTTAAAAATTTAAATTTATAAATGTATAAATTTTTAATTTTTAAAATGGTCTTAATTAATGAATAAAATATTTTAAAATAATCTTGTAGTGATGTTTTTGATAATTTACTAAAGTATGTGGTTTTAGGTGAATTGAGGAAAAATAATGATTTTCCAAAAACCATCACCATTATTAGTACAAGAATCATTTAATTTATTTTGAAAAAAAAATATTATATAACAATTTTATAATTATAATTTAAAATAAATTTTTTTTCCCGAAAAACTCTATTTAATTTATGAAACTCATGTTTGACATTTTTGAAACTTATTTACTATTTCCCGCGAACAATCATTTTTATTAACATATATGAAAAATTATTTTTCGTCACATATAGAAATTGATTCTAAAAAATAATTTTTTATTTTTGGTCAACATGTTCATAATATGTAATAAATTCAATTCCATTTTTATGTATAAAGGTATTATAAAAGGGTTTTTTTCAAATAATTAATTTATTAATACCATGTAATTTGTATATAATAAATTAAATTGATATATTTTATATATTGACTATTATATTATATTTTAAATATAAAAAAATATATTACTAATAAGTCAATCAACTATTATTTTTATATAATATTAAGAACACTTAATGGTGAAAACAACATTTTTCTACAAAATAGTTTTTTATATATTAAATGTTATGATTTAAAAGTTGAATTTTTATTATTTATAAACTGATCTAGATTATATGGATCCTAAAATTAGTTTCCAAAAAAATTAAAATTTAGTGACTTTGGTTAATTTATATTTTTTATATGAAATAATTTATTTAGTTAAAAACTACTTACCGAGGTAAAATCCAAAATTGTAAATGTTAAAAATATAATTGTAAAAGACTAAAAAAATGTTTAAAATAGGGAACCAAATGAATGCATGATATTAGTTGCTACCTTGACATGTCCCAAACTCTCCCTACACTCAACTATTTTCCATTTGAATCGTTTTACCCTAATAAAGTGTCATTCTAGTATTGTGAAGTAATTAATAATTATGAAAATTTCTTTTTCAACACTTATAAAAGGAAACCTATTACACCATATTTATTAACCAATTTAAAATAATTATATGAATAAAAATATTCCTTTTATCAACTTATATCTCTACCTATGTACTAGAAGCCGTATTCTTTTCAAAGTACTTTGTTAAGAATCCTTAAGGTGATATCCAAGGTAAAATAAGCAAAGGGAGAGGTATTATTCTCATCCGAAATAACTTAATTATTTCATTATTTTACCACATAAAATAATTTTTATCTGTGGACCTATTATAGAATAAATATTCTTAATACATTAAAATTTTATCATACAAATGGAATCAAAATTCTCTTCTTCCATTCGATTATTTGAAAAATGGGAGTGTCATTCATGTATACATGTAGACAACTACTTCCATGGAATGATCACTACTAGAAATAGGGGCTATCACCTTGGATATATACCCATTATTTACAAAAAAATGTCATTATAGATTTCACGGAGTATTTATATAACCACAATTTTTGTAAACCATGGGTATAGATCATCTATCCTAATAGTTTTTTTTAATAACCACTGGGATAGATTCCTACATTTCCCCCTCGCACCGTCCCCCTTTACTCATCGAGGTGCATTTCTCCCCCTTAGGTCGAGCTGTGTTTCCCTCACCCGAATGAAAACTGAAGCCTCTCCTCCTCTAGCTTTCTCCTCTGATTCAATGATTTTATGATTTCAATATTCTTTGATAGGGTGTTCCAAATCCTTCTTTTATTCATATGACTATCATTTTCATTTTTTATATGTTTGAAAACTTATACAAGATTTAGTTATGTTATGATTCATTCAAATTATTTGAAATAAGGTTAATCATGGGTGATGTTTTATTTTTGGAAATCTAGTTTAATGATTGTAATTTGGAGGAGACTTTGATTTTCCATTAATTTATATTCTTTGGGTGATTTTTTAGTTTTCATTTTATACCAATGATTAGAGTACCAATATATTAATACAAATGGGTGGAATTTTTTGTTAAATTTTGCAATAATTATTATGATTATACATTTTCATTGTTATGAATATATTATGCGAACATAATTATTTCCCATTTTGTGGATTTCATACTATATATGTTGATATTCTCAACAATATATACCCCCTTTTTTAATAGATATTTTTATTTAATTTTACAAAGGCAATGTGAAATTTATTCAAGGTGATGATGATTTCGTATGCTCTAGAAAAAGGATTTTGAGGCAGAATATTTAAAAATAATTCATCAATTTTTTGGAGGTATTTTTTATGCTAAATTATTCTAGGGAGTTATTTAATATGGATTCAAATCATACACTTCATAGTTCAGGAAAATAATGGGGTTTGCTAAATTTTATTTATAGAGGTTATTATATATTATTTTCATGGTTTTACTTTGGCTATTTGTAATTATTAGTTTTTTATATGACTTATTTGGAATCACTTGGTTATTGAAATTGATTTATTCATTATAGGAGATTGATTTGTTTTTTTCTGAAGCCTGAGGAGCTCATATATATATTGTATTGATATGTAGTCTCTTATATATATGTCATTTCTTATAATATTCCTATGATGCAACTACACTTGATTCATAATAGATAATAAATAGTCAAATGATTATATTCTAAAATATTACTACAGAGTTTTTCTAGGAATTTGGTATTTAATAAAATCTTTTTAGTGGAATGTTATATTGAAATAAAAAATATTTTTTATTTTTCATTATTTTTCTTTCTCTGTATTACGTATTTTTCTGACCCTTTCCAATTTCTAAATAATGTTTCCAAGTTTTATTTATGAGTTTGTAGATAAATTTTTTAAATTGATGAATTTATTATTAGTATCAAAATGCATCAAATAATATATAAGTATTTTCATTGAACATGTTCTTACCATTATTCTAGTAATATAGTTATAGAATTTATTCATTTCATGACATATATTTATGATTATAAACAAATTTGGAATTATAAATCAATTATTTCCAATTAGAGATGATTAATTGTTGCAAAAAAATTTTGAATTTCATTATATATATTATACAACCTTGGGACTCCATCTCATTTATTATTTTTTATATATCTTTTTTTATTTTAAAAATCATTTTCTGTCGGATGAATTTCATATTAAAATTGGTATTAATTAATTTTGTATCTATGGATTACATTTTTGATTCGAAAATAGTTTTTTTACCTATAATATAATTGTCACGACCCGCCCTCGGGGCCCGTGCCGTGACTACCCCAAGCCCGCCTTCCATAGGCCAGGGGCTGGCGACTAGCACCAAGGCGTAAATCCTGGAAAAAAGGGAAGGCATTTCCTTTGAAAAGTAAACAAGCACGACAGAGTAAGCAAGCGGTATAGTAAACACTAAGTAAAAACAGAGTACAACTGAAAGTGAGGAAAAGTAAATGGGCCATTATACAAACCCAAACTGAAAGTAAAGTACAACTTGAAAGGGAAAACAGCAACTGTAAAGTAAAAGCTGCTACGCCGAGCTGTCCACTGGAAATACCACCTGAAGGGTGGGTACATATAGCTTCACTGCTCCTCGGGTCCCGCCGTCTGCTCCGAGAACGTTCTGCCCAGTGGTCCACCTCCAGGTACCGTCCTGCTCTGCGAGCCTCAACCACGATCAACGCTGTCCGTCGTCTGCAACCAACACAACGTAGTGCGGGCATAGCCCGTGCAGGGGTGAGTATAAGCTACTCGGTAGGGACCCTGAGACCCCCGAAGGTCTCCAAAACTCCACAAAGGATAAACCAAAAAAGAAGATACAAAAACGAAGTAACAACCGAAAATGCTTAGGTATATGCCCATACATATACCTAAGTCATCAATCCCAACACGCTCCCAACCTCCGAGCCCAAGTACAACTCAGTCCACACAAGAAAGTATACGTATTCCACACAGGAAAGCAAAACGAAATCCACACAGGATAGCACAACACAATCCACACAGGAAAGCAACAGGATTCATCTCACACATGTATACTTCTTCAAGGACGATAGAGATGATCACTGATCCATCTAAGTCGTCGGACCCACAAAGGATCGATAGGTACTAACTCCCGCAAAGACCCACACAGGATCGGACCCACACTGGATCTGTAGGTGCTGGTTCACACAGGACCGCTGAGCACAGACCCACACAGGATCGGACCCACACAGGATCGAGCCCACACAGGACCTATAGCACGGATCCACGTAGGATCGCTGAGTGCTGTAGTCGTCGTCGTCGAATCCATTGAGGATCTCTGCACAGTCGTCGTCGCAGTCACAGTAGCAGTCACAACCAGCTCTAGGGTTCCCGCACACAGCAAGCTCGTCCGGGAGGGTCCGCTCCACGAGCCGAGAGGCTGATACATCAACTGACACAAAGTCCGAAGTTGATGTATCCAAATGTTCTATATCGTCAACAAGAACTCAACGCCGCAGACGGCGCGTCAAACGAATGCCCGGTCTGAGAGTTATTGGCTTTTTCGTCCCAGGGGCCCGGTTGGTTTTTAAGGAAAAACCAACCCGACCGTACTCCACCTGCGTCCAAACTTCGGGAGGAGTATTCCAAAAGATCCGTCTCACTAAGAGGAACTCAACAAAGCTGACGGCACGTCAATCAGACGTCCGTAGCTCAAGATATGAGTGTTTCCGCTCCGAGGGCCCAGTTGGTTTCGTGTACGAACCAACCCAGCTGAACTCAAAGTATTTCGAAACCTTTCGTGCGATATACCGAAACGACCATCTCAATCCAAGGATCGCATCGCCACTGACAGCTTGTCATTTGGAGGTCTGTAGCCCGAGTTATGGGCATTTGAATCCAAACCTCTCTGTAACGGGGGTTTCGGGCCCGGGCCGTCCCGGCCCGAGACCCCCCGGTAGGCCCGAACCGGGTCGACCCGCCCCGGACAGGGTCGAACCGGCCCGGCGCCGGTCCGGCGCAGCGCGCCGCGCGCTGCGAGCTCGGCCGAAGGCCGAGCTGCTGGAAAACGGGGGGCCGCTTTCCCCCCTTTGTGAAACCGGCCCCCCCTCATTATGGAGGGCCGTTTTAGGGCTGGTCGGGGGAATTAATTCCCCCCGATTTTGCCTCCCTTCCGGCCGGCCCGACCTGGCCGGCCGGTTCTTCCTCAACGGGACCGGCAACGCCGGTCCCCCTTCCGGCTTCCGACACCGGTGGCCCGGCTGGCCGCCGGTCTTCTCGTTTCCGCCGCGGCCCGGAACCGGCCGCAGCCTTCGTTGTCCGGCGCGGTGTAACGGCACCGCGCCCCTCCGCCGCGGCCCCGCTTCGGTCGCGGAGCCTTCAACTTTCTTCGACGCGGCGCGACGGCGTTGCGTCCTTGCATTATTTTACGATGCGGCACGACGGCGCCGCGCGTTTCTTGCCGCATGATCCTGCGCGGTGCGACGACACCACGCCACACCCGTTTCAATCCACAACAGAATCAACATGAATAGGAGGAGGGTCAGCCGTGTTCATGCGGTCCGGCCCCCTCGCGTTATTTGCTAACATTTGGACAAATTTCACGAAGAAATAATCACGGGTATAAATCATGAACAAAAGAATAAAATAAACCCCTACCTCAGATTCTAGTGCGGAGCACGTCAACAAGCCGCGGAAGACAAGCGTCGCGGAGGTCGGGCGTCGCGGAAGTCGAACGTCGTTTCTATTGACGTCGAGGTGCGTCCGAAGAGGTACGTCGCTGGAGAATCTTTGTAAGCTAACGGAGATAATCCAAGGAGGAAACGACATCTCCTTTTTTTGACACGGGAAGAAGATCGAAGAAACGTCGTCGTCAATCTTCGGAAACACACTGGCTACGAATAAGAGAGAAATGAAATTCTTCGTCGGAGCATAAGTGTTCCTCATGTTCTTCGTCAAAGTTGAAGAAGGTAGAGATTCTCAAAACCTCTCAAGAAGGGTAAGGAGACCAACCAAAATAAAATAAGCTAAGGCTTATTTTATTTACACAATTAATCAACATGAATTTCAAAAGTTTGAAATTCAAACAACTCAACTCAATTAATTAACCAAGTTGTCAAGTTTAATAAAAGAGGAGTTATAGGGAGTTTAAAAAGAGGAGGTGAAGTGTTAGGGTTTGTGTGGGCCCCACCACACTTATTCCTCTCAAGGGAGGTTAAGTGGATGTGGGTCCCACCCTTAACTCCCTTTGGGAGGTTATAACCAACTTGGTTTAAAATAAAATGTGTTTCCACATTTTATTTTATTTCATTTTAAATTCCCAAAAACTAACACCCAACCCACATAAAACGCAACGTCGGAAAAGGTCTACTTCAGTGAATATCGGCACTGCGAGTTCATCGGTGCCCTCATAATTCAATTCCGGGAACCGGTTCAAAAGTTGGAAATTCCCGCTCGTTCGTTCACTGAACATACCCGAGCCAAACTTCGGAAATTGATTCTGGGCACTCTGGGCCTCGGAATCAGGTGCCGTCAGAAACCGTGCTCTGGTAATATTCCAAAGAAAATTAAGAAAAAATTTCCCTTGAATTTTACGGGTCTTTATATTACTCTCACCTCAGGATTTTACGTCCCCGTAAAGATACATCAAAACTAGGGAAACAAATGAGGGTACTGAGCATGCATCTGAGCCTCCCGCTCCCAAGTGCTCTCCTGGAGATTCCCGTGCTGCCTTTTGATGCACACAAGAGGAATCGACCGTCCACGTAGCACCAGCTCCTGTCGATCCTTGATCTCCACTGGGACCTCCACAAAAGTCACCCCATCTTCAACGTCAATCTCCCCATGGTCAATGATGTGAGTTGGGTCATGCACGTATCTCCTCAGCTGAGATACGTGGAAGACGTCGTGCACCCGGTGCAACTGAGGTGGTAGAGCCAGGAGATAAGCCACCTCGCCAACCCTGCTGAGGGCCTGGAAGGTTCCGATGAAGCGCGGAGATAACTTGCCGCCTCGGCCAAATCTTTGTATACCACGTCGAGGTGAGACCCGCAAGAAGACGTGGTCGCCATCCTCGAACTCTAGTGGCCTCCGCCTCCTGTCTGCGTATGACTTCTGCCGGCTCTGAGCTGTCCTCATCCGCTCCTGGATGACCTGGGCCTTCTCTGTCGTGGCCTGGACCATCTCCTGTCCCACAAGTGCTGACTCCCCAGGGTCTGTCCATCACAAAGGAGATCTACAAGTTCGGCCATACAACGCCTCGTACGGTGCCATCCCGATGGTGGTGTGGTAGCTGTTGTTGTATGCAAACTACAACAAGGGTAGGTGGTCCTCCCAGCTACGACCAAAGTCGAGGACACATGCGTGGAGCATGTACTCGAGAGTCTGAATGGTCCTCTCCGTCTGACCATATGTTTGAGGGTGAAAGGCTGTGCTCAAACGTAGCTGCGTCCCGAACACCTCTTTCAAACCCTTCCATAGCCGGGAAGTAAAACGAGCATCTCGATCGGAGACGATAGATGATGGCACACCGTGAAGCCGTAAAATCTCTTGAACGTAAAGACGTCCCAAGATCTCCACTGAGCCCTGCTCTCTAATGGGTAAGAAGTGAGCCGACTTGGTGAGTCGGTCGACAATCACCCAGATGGAGTCATGACCTCTGGAAGTGCATGGAAGTCTAGTCACAAAGTCCATAGATATCCTGTCCCACTTCCACTCTGGGACCTCCAAGGGCTGTACCAAGCTAGCTAGTACCTGGTGGTCAGCCTTCACCTGCTGGCAGGTGAGGCATCGAGAAACGAACTCTGCTACAGCCTTCTTCATGCCCGGCCACCAATGCTGTCGTCTGAGATCCGGGTACATCTTCGCCACTCCAGGATGTACCGCCAAAGGAGAAGTGTGAAACTCTCTCTGCACCTCCTCCCGTAAAGCAACTGGTACCATGGTACGTCCTCTGAAAAGGATGTCATGCTCTGCTCCAAAGGAGAAACCATCAGGTGCCTGTCCTGAGGATATCTATGCACGCCGTGTCTCACAGTTAGTGTCCCCACGATGTGCCTCTCTGACCTGCTGCAGTAGTGGAGGGGTGGCTGTGAGAGACTGAAGGAAGGCTGCTCCCACTCTATCCATGAAGGATATCTGCAAAGAGGCTAGCTGCTATGTCTCTTCCTCAAGTAGTTGAATGCTCGTCCTCCTGCTGAGGGCATCAGCTACCACGTTCCCCTTCCCAGGAGTATAGACTATCTCAAAGTCATAGTCCTGGAGGAACTCGAGACATCGCCGCTATCTCAGATTCAGGTCCTTCTGCGAGAAGATATACCTGAGACTCTGATGATTAGAAAAGACTGTAAAGCGCTCGCCCATCAGGTAGTGTCACCATGTCTTCAGAGCGAAGACCACTGCTACTAACTCTAGGTCATGGGTAGCGTAGTTCTGCTAATGCAACCTCAACTGACGTGATCCATATGCGATCACTTCCCACTCCTGCATCAGGACACATCCGAGTCTGGTCCCTGATGCATCGCAGTAAACTATGTCCCCTTCTCCCTCCTCAGGCAACCTCAAGATAGATGCGCTGGTTAATCTCGGTCTCAGCTCCTGGAAGCTCTGCTGACATCTGTCTGACCACACGGAGGGTTTCCCCTTTTTCGTCAAAGCTGAGAGTGGTGTCGCAACTCTAGAGAATACTGGCACGAATCTCCGATAGTATCCAGCTAGTCCCAAGAAACTCCGAACCTCCGTCACGCTCCTGGGTGGCTCCCAAGCTAACACAACCTCGATATTCGCAGGATCCACTGCAACTCCCACCTCAGAGATGAAGTGTCCCAAGAAGTGGACCTCACGTATCCAGAACTGGCACTTCGAGAGCTTACCATAAAGCTGGTGCTCTTGGAGTGTGTCTATTACAACCCATAAGTGGTAGGCGTGCTCCTCCTCAGTCGTCGAGTAAATAAGTATGTCGTCGATGAAGACCACGACAAACCGATCAAGGTATGTCTGGAAGATCCTGTTCATGAGGTCCATGAACACTGCTGGAGCATTGGTCACACCGAAGGGCATAACCAAGAACTCATAGTGGCCATACCGACATCTGAAGGCCGTCTTCTGCACGTCCTCGTCTCTAACTCTGAGCTGATGATAGCCTGACCTGAGGTCTATCTTCGAGAACCACCGTGCTCCCTTGAGCTGATCAGAGAGGTCATCAATCCTCGGTAGCGGATACTTGTTCCTCACTGTCACCTGGTTCAGGCGACGGTAGTCAACACAAAGTCACAAGCTCCCGTCCGCCTTCTTGGCGAACAAAATCGGGGAAGCCCAGGGTGAAACACTAGGTCGGATGAACCCCTTGCCCTACAAGTCCTCCAATTGTACCCGTAGCTCTCGAAGCTCGGCGGGGGCCATCCAATATGATGGAGTCGATATCAGGGTTGTCCCGGGGTATAGGTCAATATAAAAGTCTACCTCTCTGCGAAGAGGTATCCCTGGAACGTTGTCGGGAAAAACGTCCTCAAACTGATCCACCACTGGTGGAAAACCAGGACTCCGCACATCAACTACTCCAAGGATGAGGCTAGCCAACTTATGAGTGATGGGCTGTCCTCTCCTCCGCGGAAGTCCATCCTGTGCTCCAAAGGCTCCCTTCTCGCCGGTGAAGGTGTACCTGCTCCCGTCGGTGCGTACACATCGCACCTTGCGCCTAAAACAGTCAATCTGTGCATGGACCGTAGATAACCAATCCATGCCCAAGATGATGTCGTAAGGCCTCGACGCTGCTACAAGAAGATCCCAGCCGAAGATCTCGCCTCCTAGAGTAAGCTCACACTGCCGGCACAAGTGCGTAATCATCGAGTCTGCTCCTGTAGGAGTCTCTAGCCGTAAGGATCGAGCCAATGGATCTGTTGGAATCTCCGAGCTCCGAACAAGGGCAGTGGCTATGAAAGAGTGACTCGCTCCTGTGTATATAAGTACTGCAGCAAGGGTGGAATAGAAACAGATAGTACCTCGAATCATCTCGGGCGCGCTGTGGTCGTAGGCCTCTGCTGCATGGAGTTGTGCCTGTCTCTGCCCGCCAGCTCCCTGTGGTCGGGATGGACCTCCTGGTGGTGGTGGTCGCAGAGCCTCAAAGCGTCGCCCACCACCTGCTGCTCGGCCAGCTCCTCTTCCTCGTCCGCCTCCTCCCTGTGGACTGCCACGGTCAACCCTCTGCCTCTACCTCGGTGGTCCCTCAACCGTCTGCTACTCCTCGGCACGGCGGGTCGGGCAGTCACGAGCCATGTGGCCCTGCCCGCCGCACGAGTAGCACTGTCTGCCCCTCGAAAGACTGGCTCCGCGCTGTGTGCCCCGCATTGCTGAGCCAGTGTCCTAAGGTCGTCTGCCTGAGGGTCTGGTCTTCCAGGACCCCTGATTCATCCGTCGACTGCCTGCTGGAGATGACTCTGCCATGTGCCGCCCTGCGGTGGGTCGCGGCGCTGGTGTAGACTCAGCAAGGAATCTCTCGATCAAAAGGGCCCGCTCCAGTACTCCCGTCTGAGTCGGAATGCTGAGGGAGATCAGAGATGCCTTGATCTCGTGTCTCAAACCCTACTCAAAGGTCCGGGCCCGGAAGAATGGGTCTCGTACCATGTCGGTCGAGTAGCGCGAGAGATCGGTAAATCTCGCTGAGTACTGAGCGACCATCATGCTGCCCTCCCGCAGCTGAAGTAGCTCCTGAATACGCACCGCACGAAGGGTGGCTGGGACGAACTCCGAGCGGAAGAGGCTCTCAAAGTCCGTCCATAGTAGAGATGCCTCATCGTGCACCTGGAGCATCAAGATCCACCATCGTCCTACTGCTGCGTGCAGTAGTCTCACCACGAGGATCACCATGAGGTCTGCTGGTGTCCTCACTAGTCGAAAAACTCGTACGACTGCCTCTAGCCAGTCCTCGGCTGCCTGGGGGTCCATCTCCCCATGAAACCTAGGTGGTCGCTGGCGCTGAAACTCATGCAGTGCGCTGAGACGATGTGCATCGTCAGCGGTTGGTGCTGGAAGTATCGGGGGATTGGAGGGTAGTGCTACCGCTAGTGCCACTGCTGACAAAGGGCCCTGCACCAAGGCCTCATCGCTCAGTGGGCTGTCATCACGCTCGACTCTCGGAACCCTAGCTGTCTGCCGTCGTGGGGACATCTTGAAAAGGAAACAGGTGTGCCATGGTCAGAACAGTATACCTGGTGAGATGATATAAAGTAATCACAATGAAAACTTTGAAACAAACACGCAATCAATGTTTTCGTGCATTATGTCGGAAATCAGAAGTCAGGGTCCTGGTGTATGGATACGTCGGCCGCCGCACAAACACTAGACTCCCTGGACTGATAACCACACTCAATACGCTAAACATTATTGCTTCACATAGAAAAGATCAGAGTTCGCGGAAGAACCGAACTCCTCTGATACCAATTTGTCACGACCCGTCCTTGGGGCCCGTGTCGTGACTACCCCAAGCCCGCCTTCCATAGGCCAGGGGCTGGCGACTAGCACCAAGGCGTAAATCTCGGTAAAAAGGGAAGGCATTGCCTTTGAAAAGTAAACAAGCACCATAGAGTAAGCAAGCAGTATAGTAAACACTAAGTAAAAACAGAGTACAACTGAAAGTGTGGAAAAGTAAATGGGCCAGTATACAAAGCCAAACTGAAACTAAAGTACAACTTGAAAGGGAAAACATCAACTGTAAAGTAAAAGCTGCTACGCCGAGCTGTCCACTGGAAAACCCACTTGAAGGGTGAATACAGATAGCTCCACTGCTCCTCGGGTCCCGCCGTCCGCTCCGAGCACGTTCCGCCCAGTGGTCCACCTCCGGGTACCGTCCTACTCTGCGAGCCTCAACCACGATCAACGCTGTCCGTTGTCTACAACCAACACAACGTAGTGCGGGCATAGCCCGTGCAGGGGTGAGTATAAGCTACTCAGTAGGGACCCCGAGACCCCCGAAGGTTTCCCAAAATCCACAAAGGATAAACCAAAAAGGAAGATACAAACACGAAGTAACAATCGACACTTCTTAGGTATATGCCCATACATATACCTAAGTCATCAATCCCAATGCGCTCCAACCTCCGAGCCCAAGTACAACTCAGTCCACACAGGAAAGTATACGTATTCCACACAGGAAAGCAAAACGAAATCCACACAGGATAGCACAACACAATACACACAGGAAAGAAACAGGATTCAGCTCACACATGTATACTTCTTCGAGGACGATAGAGATGATCACTGATCCATCTAAGTCGTCGGACCCACAAAGGATCGATAGGTACTAACCCCCGCAAAGAACCACACAAGATCGAACCCACACAGGATCTGTAGGAGCTGGTTCACACAGGACAGCTGAGCGCAGACCCACCCAGGATCGGACCCACACAGGATCGGGCCCACACAGGACCTATAGCACTGATCCACGTAGGATCGCTGAGTGCTGTAGTCGTTGTCGTCGAATCCACTGAGGATCTCTGCACAGTCGTCGTCGCAGTCACAGTAGCAGTCACAATAGCAGTCACGGTAGCAGTCACAGCCAGCTCTAGGGTTCCCGCACACAGCAAGCTCGTTCGGGAGGGTCCGCTCCACGAGCCGAGAGGCTGATACATCAACTGACACAAAGTCCGAAGTTGATGTATCCAAAAGTTCCGTATCGTCAACAGGAACTCAACGCCGCAGATGGCGCGTCAAACGGACGCCCGGTTTGAGAGTTATTGGCTTTTTCGTCCCAGAGGCCCGGTTGGGTTTTAAGGAAAAACCAACCCGACCGTACTCCACCTGCATCCAAACCTCAGGCGGAGTATGCCAAAAGATCTGTCTCACTAATAGAAACTCAACAAAGCTGACGGCACGTCAATCGGACATCCGTAGATCAAGATATGAGTGTTTCCGCTCCGAGGGCCCGGTTGGTTTCGTGTACGAACCAACCCGGCCGAACTCAAAGTATTCCGAAACCTTGAGTACGATATACCAAAACGACTGTCTCGATCCAAGGATCGCATCGCCGCTGATGTCGCGTCATTTGGAGGTCTGTAGCCCGAGTTATTGGCATTTGAATCCAAACCGCTCGGTAACGGGGGTTTCGGGCCCGGGCCGTCCCGGCCCGAGACCCCCCGGTAGGCCCGAACCGGGTCGACCCGGCCTGGCCTAGCGGACCGGCCAGGCGCCGGTCCGGCGCAGCGCGCCGCGCGCTGCCAGCTCGGCCGAAGGCCGAGCTGCTAGAAACGGGGGGCCGCTTTCCCCCCTTTGTGAACCCCCCCCCCCCCTCATTATGGGGGGCCGTTTTAGGGCTGGTCTGGGGAATTAATTCCCCCTGGTTTTGCCTCCCTTCTGGCCGGCCCGACCTGGCCGGCCGGTTCTTCCTCAATGGGACCGGAAAGGCCGGTCCCCCTTCCGGCTTCCGACACCGGCGGCCCGGCTGGCGGCCGGTCTTCTCGTTTTCGTCGCGGCCCGGAACCGGTCGCGGCCTTCGTTGTCCGACGCGGTGCGACGACACCGCACCCCTCCGCCGCGGCCCCGCTTCGGCCGCGGCACCTTTAACTTTCTTCGACGCGGCGCGACGGCGCCGCGCGTTTCTTGCCGCATGATCCTGCACGGTGAGACAACACCGCGCCACACCCATTTCAATCCACAACAGAATCAACATGATTATGAGGAGGGTCGGCCCTGTTCGTGCGGTCTGGCCCCCACGCGTTATTTTCTAACATTAGGACAAATTTCACGAAGAAATAATCACAGGTATAAATCATGAACAAAACAATAAAATAAACCCCTACCTCAGATTCAAGTGCGGATCACTTAAACAAGCCGCAGAAGACAAGCGTCGCGGAGGTCGGGCGTCGCAGAAGTCGAACGTCGTTTCCGTTGACGTGCGTCCGAAGAGGTAAGTCGCTGGAGAAGCTTTGTAAGATGATAGAGATAATCCGAGGAGGAAACAACGTCTCCTTTCGTTGACACGGGAATAAGATCGAAGAAACGACGTTATCGATCTTCGGAAACACACCGGCTATGAAGAAGAGAGAAACATCGTTCTTCATCGGAGCTTAAGTGTTCCTCGTGTTCTTCGTCAAAGTTGAAGAAGGTGGAGAGAGCTTCTCAAAACCTCTCAAGATGGCTAAGGAGACCAACCAAAATAAAATAAGCTAAGGCTTATTTTATTTACACAATTAAACAACTTGAATTTCAAAAGTTTGAAATTCAAACAACTCAACTCAATTAATTAACCAAGTTGTCAAGTTTAATAAAAGAGGAGTTATAGGGAGGTTAAAAAGAGGAGGTGAAGTGTTACGGTTCGTGTGGGCCCCACCACAATTAATCCTCTCAAGGGAGGTTATGTGGATGTGGGTCCCACCCCTAACTCCCTTTGGGAGGTTATAACCAACTTGGTTAAAAATAAAATGTGTTTCCACATTTTTTTTAATTTCATTTTAAATTCCCAAAAACTAACTCCCAACCCGCATAAAACGCAACCTCGAAAAAGGTCTCCTTAAGAGAATATCGGCGCTGCGAGTTCATCAGTGCCCTCGGAATTCGATTCCGGGCACCGGTTCAAAAGTTAGAAATTCTCGCTCGTTCGTTCACTGAACATACCCGAGGCAAACTTTGGAAATTGATTCCGGGCACTCCGGGCCTCGGAATCAGGTGCTGTCAGAAACCGCGCTCTTGTAAAATTCCAAAGAAAATTATGAAAAAATTTCCCTTGAGTTTTATGGGTCTTTATAATAATAGATAGATGTATAATGTATCATACCAATCAGATTTTAATCGTGTTTCAAAAGTATTTGGATATTTTTTGTATTTTCATTTAAAAATGATTAATATGGAAGTTTTATATAGTTTCCATGTTATAATTTTATTGGAAGAACATGTTTAATCTTGGAATAAGTTAGCTACTGTTTGAAAATTTTGAATTTCAACACAATCTATTTTGTTTGGTATCACAATAGATAGATGAGGCAATATTCTACTGTTCATGAATGTAATGAAATATGTGGTATGGGGAAATTGATATTTGATGAGTTTAAATTTTTGAATCATCAAGAGATAGATAATATTCCAGTTCAAGAAGGAAATGATATCACTACATATGGGAATTTTTTTGAATATGTTGATGTTGAGAGAGTTAAAAAATTAATTGATGATTCCAAAAATCTTATATATCCAGAATCAACTAAAATGACCAAGATGGATTTTTTTAAGGAAGCTATATCATGGAAAAATCAAATATATATTATTTATAATACTTCTATTGATTATATTAATTCCTTTTGGAAGAAATTTATTTTTTATTGTGAAGATATTACCTCAAATAATTATAAGTCATGGAATTTAATTAATCATTTCATATTTTTTACTAATAAAATTCATGCTTATCCAAAATTTGGTTGTTTATTTTGGGTGGATACAACTATCCTTAATATTGTTAAAGAATGTGGTATATCTCAATTGATTAAAATGAATAAGTACCACCATCTCATGTTCCACATAAATTAATTTGGCATATTCCATGGATTCCCATGTGTCATAATCTAGTAATGTTTTCAGAAATATCAACCAATATGAAATTACATGATGATGAGAGAATTAAATTTAATGATGAGTTGGTTTATCCTGCATATGGATTAGCATATTAGGCATTTTTCCCAATATCCAAATATTAAAACTATGGTGCATGATGTCAGGTTGGGTCTATCCTATATGATGGTTTTAATCAGTTTGGTGAGATGCTTACTGATCAAAGCATGTGGCAAATTTTTTTCACGTTTATAATCCTCCTCTATCAATGTGTATGAAAAATCCTTTTATTTTCTTAATTATACCAATATCTGAACATTATGATCCTAGAAATGATATATATATCTACTTGAAACCTTTAAAAATAGATTTGAAGTATCTTTGGGATATGCTTGTGTACACAATCAAGGATTCTTAAAAAAAATATTTTAGATTTATGATTCCCTTTTATGGAAAAAAAGTATTTCTATTATTATGTAATAATTTCTAGTTGGATCATGAAAGGAAAACTATATATTACTATTAGTATGAAGAATATATGATCGAGAGGGAATAAATTTAATTTTAGTTTTAGTTTAATTTGGTATCAAAAATTATTTCCAATGTTTCAACAATACATGAAGAATCATAAGAGTTTTGATTATACTATTGACACTGAATATCCACCTTAAAGTATGTCAAGAACTAATTTGATTAATATGTTGAATGATTTCCATTTTTGATTAGGGTAAGGTCTTTTAAAATCTAAATAGAGAAACAATGTTGACAATGAAGGAATTTACAATTGAGAAAATAGAAGTATATTTTTTGAGATTCTATATTTGTCTGCCAATATGGTAAATCATTGTTTAAATATAATTCACATTGAGAAAAATATATTTTAAATTTTACACTAAATTATTAAATATATCATGGTGAATACCAAAGAATACTTTTCATCACACACAGACATGTTGGATTAGGGTATTCAACCAAAACTGAATCCTATGTGTATCGGTGAAAAAATGGAAATTTACTTAGGATTATTATGGGATGACACCATTAGAGAAAATTAAATTTCTATAATTATTTAAGTGTATCATGTTTCTTGATGGATATTCAAGAAACATATCTAAATGAGAGAATATAATGGATTTGAAACTAAAATCCCTGAAAATTCATGATCATTACATCCTTGTTCATGAATTGATTCCAATTAAAATATGACATTTATTATCCAATAAAGTAAGGATGGAAGTTATTAACATGTTCCATTTTTTATAGGCCAATGTACAAAAAGGTTATATAAGTATTTTTTGATTAAAATGTAGAAAGAGGCACCATTAATTTTGTGTAAGTTTGAAATAAATTTCCTCCATCATTTTTCAACTTCATGAGACAATTAACAATTCATCTCCCAATTGAAAAAACTATTGGGGGACCCATTTCTTTTTGGTTGATGTATCATAATGTATTTTTTTATTTGATGTATTTTTCTGATGTAAGAAAAAGACATAACCTACCAATGAGAAATAAGGATGACCATTATGGATAAATTTATCACTTATTTCCATCTCATTTAAGAATTGGTGAAATTCCATTTTCATATACATTTTCTATATTGAACCTTGAAGAGAGTGCTATGTCACATCATAGTCTCGTTTAATTGTAGTTTGTTTGATGACTATATCATACAAGTAATTTGAGTATTTATATTTTATCTCATACTATATCTTTTCAGATATACCTTATTATTTTATTATCATTTTATATAGGTGACATAAATAAATTATATGTATAGATCATTGATCTTTTACTATTAAAAGGGGAGAGTTTTTTCATAGAAAGGAGTTTCCTTCTTAGTTGAAATGAAAGGTATGATCCTTTAATTAAATTAAAATATAGATATTAGATTAATTTTATTATTCATATCTATTTCAGGTATTGAGTTTATGTGTTGAATCCATTTATCAAGAATTATGAGTGTTGGATTTTGTTCCTAATTCTTCTTTTCGTGAATTAAAATCCTTCATAATCAATGGGTATGAAATTTTTACAACGGATCGAGTGGTGAAAAGTAGAACAAAACATGATTGAATTATATTAGCTACAATAAAATACTTTTATGCCAATGAATCATATAGTCATCCTTGATATAAAAATTTGTCCTATTATTGACATGTTGAGAACATATTGTTATTGGATTACTACTCTCATGGTCGAGCCACTATGATGAAACTTAAATTGTTTAACTCAATGATGAGACATGGTATTTTTATTGATGATTTTGGATTCATAGTTATTTAAATGAGTCAATTCCTGGGCAATGATGAACCATATATTTGGGCATCAATGGAATGCAATGTGTTTAAGGAGAATGATCATCTGAGACCTGATTATCGTTTCATTAATGAAGTAATCCAAAGGCATTTTTTTGATGATGGGAATGAAATTGAAACCATTTATAATCCCATTGGTGTTGACTAAAATATTTTTTTGATGACTCAAATTTTATCATTATGATAGTTGATAATGGACCTAAATTAGTGGTGGATGATATATTGAAGAAATCATATATGTTCATAGTCAACTAATTTACTATGATCTGGGTTTCTAAGGTTTGAATTACTATGATTACTTTAATAAAGTTTTAATCTTTTTGTGATATGTTTTTTTAAGTATTTTTTGGTATGATTTCATTTAATTATATTTATTTTAATTCAAAACACAGGGTTTGAAATGTGGTTTAATAATATTTATAACTATGTTTTAATTTATTATTTCTAAAACATTTTATGACATTTTTTATGAATTATTTTACTTCTTCGTTGAATGTTTATTTCTAAAAAATATTTCACTAAAATGTACGTTTCATTATTATGATTATTATGAAAAATACTAGAGATATTCAAAGGAAGCGATTATTTGATACTAATAGCTAGATGAACAAGAACAGGTTTCCTCATCTTCCTCCCTTAGTGATTATAATAATTGTAACAATATTCTTTTGAATTAAATATTTTTTATTATTATTCTCTATCAATTTTTTTATAGGGAAATTTAGTTGAACTAGGGTTAACTCTTACTTAGCCTACTATCATGGGTCTGTGCGGGGATGATCATAGAACTAGATAGAGTACCTATTGTAATCCTTCCCACCTCGACCTATATATGGAGACCCCATCAACCACACCCCTCCATCATCTTCTTGAGCCTCCTAGGATGTTCCCACCCATGCATCCATCATCATCAACATCTCATTTAGCCTCTTCTTCCCATACAATGTATATTCCTCATTGAGGGATGTTCCCACCTTTACCATATCTATATCCATTGATGTATGTTGAAACCTACTACCCATATCCTACATTGTCTATGGCACCCCCATTTCTAATTTTTCATCAAAGATCTAATGATTCTGTTGCTTCATCTTCCACTCTGGTGCATATAGATCACACATAGCATACATTGGAATAGACACATCCTTAAGACTCTACTAATTCAAGATACTCCATGGCTCCACCAGAGCCTAATTATAAGCCTTTATATTGTTTTTTATTATATGTGTGTCAAATTATATCACATAATTTTTATCCTATTGTACTCTGACTTAATTCATTTTTTTCTTTTTAATCTTTTTCAGTGGGATCTTCTAGTAGACAACTTGGGTGCACCTATATGCGTGAATCCTGGAATCACCAAAAAAATAATGTAAGATTATAATGAAAACAATAAAATAATAGGAAAAAAATATAGGTATTGTGGGTGTATCTTGGGATCTTTATCCTTGTATAGTGATAACATTCTAATGGAAACCGTCTCATAGTGGCAGATCGGTAATTAAATCAATGAGAAATCCTGGGTGGAGATGTAGGTACGAAAATATGTTATTTTTATATCTATGTTATTTTTTATTAATAGTAATTAACATGTATGTTGCATCAACGATATAAATTTCACAATTGTAAAGATGATAGGGTTGAAAGATTGATGGATCTCGGGGTGTTCTGGCGATCATATAATCATGATTTATATATTGGGTTGAAGATTAAGATGGTTCAGATTTAGATGGTGTACCAATATTCCATAACAATCCAACAACACATTATCAATAAATTATCGCATTTTGGAAGAGTGATGTGTTTAAGGTATTAATAATCATTAACAGTTTTCATAAGAAATTTAATTCTTATTTTTTGTTTTTATTTTTTTAGGAAGTGTCTGGAAAAAAATGAAAAAAGATTAAATGATTTATTTTTACACTTTTGGGTGCACTACAATGCCTGATCATAAGAAGTTATATGTTCTTTAATATGAATAGAGATAATATCTAGATTTATATTCTCACTTAGAAATATTTTCAGACTGAAATTTATGATTTATTTTCATTAATATCTTTAATATAAAGATGGAAATTCCACTTTCAATTGGCTTAATGTTCAGTTGGACAACTGAACTAGTGGCCTAATGTCCAATTGACCTAATTTCCTAATAACCTATTTGCCCAATGGCCTAATGTCTAAATCGGATAATGGTCAATTGGATGATTGTCTTAATGTAATAACTTCCATTTAAAAATTTGGAATAATGGACTGATGAAATAATTGGACAATTAGACTAATAACCCAACAGACAAGTGTCCATTGTCCTAATGGACTAATAGACAATTGGAATAATGGCCTAATTTCCTAATTTCCTAATTGGAAAATTTTCCACTTTTCTTAAAT
Organism: Viscum album; assembly: GCA_963277665.1. Taxonomy (NCBI): domain Eukaryota; kingdom Viridiplantae; phylum Streptophyta; class Magnoliopsida; order Santalales; family Viscaceae; genus Viscum; species Viscum album. The sequence goes on from OY728141.1 coordinate 1,559,909,205, forward strand.
ACCTAATGTTCTAATGAATTTTTTTCTAATGGCATAACAACCAATTGGCCTAATTGACTAATGTCCTAATAAACAATTAGCTAATTGGCCTAATGTACAAATGACCTAACTGGCCAATTTTACTAATGGCCTAATGGAATAATGGAATAATTGGCATAGTGGCCAATTTTCCTAAAGTCATTGTGGCCAATTGACCTGATGGCCAAATGGATAATTGACCTAATGGCATAATGGATTAATTTTCCTAATGGACTAATGAAAAATTGGTATAATAGCCTAATGGACTAACTAACTAATATCCAATTGGACTAATTGCTTAATGCCTAATTTTCCTAATGGAATAATGGACAATTAGACCAACGGACTAATGGAAATTTGGCTTGAAAAGCTAATACCCAATTTTCATAATATATTAATGACCAATTTTCCCATTCCCCAATTAAAATAATGTCCTAAAGATCAATTCTCCTAATGGACTAATGGCCTAAAGTCCAATTGGAATAATCCCATAATGGCCTAATGGCCAATTGTACTAACATACTAATGGCCAATTATCCTAATGACCTAACGGCCTAATGTCCAAATGATCTAATGGACCAATGGTCTTCTATATTAATGGAAAATAGGACAATTATACTAATGACCTAATGGAATGTTAGCCCAATGGAATAATAGAAAGTAGGAAAATTATCCAAATGGCTTAATGGCCAATTGAAAAATTCACATAATGGCCTAATCACCTAATTAGACAATGGGAAAATAAACTTAATGGAATAATGGCCCAATTAGAAAATTTTCCTAATGGACTAAAGGATAATTCACTTAATGTTGTAATGACCAATTGGAAAATTATCATAATGGACTAATTGGATGATTGGCCTAATGTAATAATGGCTATTTGGCCTAAAGGAATAATGAAAAATTGATCCAATGTATTAATGGATTAATGGCTAATTGTCCTAATATCCTAACTTCTAATTTCCAAAATAAGCTAATAGACAATTTCCTAGTTGGAATAATGACCTAATGGCATAATTTTTAAATTATACTAATGGCATAATGGCCTAATAGCCAATTGATCTAATGGACTAATGGAATAATGGAAAATTGGCATAATGGGCTAATGGATAATTGGACTAATGGCCTAATTTATGAATGGTTTAATTTCTAATTGTCCAATTGTATGAATGATCAATTTGGATAAAGTCCTAATGGCCAATTGGTCAATTTATGTAATAAACTAATGGCCAATTGGCCTAATTTCTAATGGGAAATCATCCTAATGGCTTAATGGCCTAATAACCTAATGTCTTAGTGAACTAATTGCTAAATGTCCCAATAGAAAATTGTCCTGATGTCCAACTAGACTCATGGATTAATGGTCAATTGACCAATTAGACTAATGAAAAAATGACCAAATGACCTAATGGAAAATTGGCCTAATTGGAATAATGACGTAATGACCTAATGGCTAAATGACCTAATGGCCAATTGTCAAATTTTCCAATAGGATAATTGGACTAATGACCTAATAGAAAATTATCCTAATGGCCTAATTACCTAATGTCCAATTGTCCATATGGCCAATTGGAATAATATCCAATTGGAAAATTGGACTAACAACCTAATGAAATAATGGACTAATGGAATGGAATAATGGACTAATGGACTAATAGCCTAATGGAAAATTTCCAAAATGGACTAACAACCCAATGTAAAATTCACCAAAAATATTAATGACCAATTTTCCTAGTGGGATAATGGATAACAACCAATTCCCTGAATGCCCTGAAGGCCTTCATTTTTAATTATTTTTGATAACCCCCATTTCAAGGGATGAGGGGGAACCCTTAAAAGGACCATAGGATCAGAGATTACATGGCCCATAGGCTTAGGAGATTACATGACCTAATGGTCCTAGGGAATTCAACCAGACTATCTATAAGGAACTACCCCTCCCCAGTATCTGTATCTTGATAGTATCTCGCCACCTTAGCATGAATGTCTGGCTATGATTTTCTTGCAAGCACATGATAGTACCAATGGCATAGCCATACCCTCTCATTCTGACAATCCATTTGGCTCTGATCTGGTGAGTGCACCTGCTCTGAATCCTTTTTTGGGGATGCTCCTTTTTTGTAGTGTGTCCGGGGCCTTCATTCATGTGGCCCGAAGGCCTTGGGGTGTCCCTAATGCCTTAAGGTGGCCTTAAGGCCTTGAGAATCAACTGGCCCAAATTCCTTGGGTGGAATGAAAGCCTTGTAGGGCCGGAGGACCAAACCGGTGGCCCGAAGGCCCAGATGGATGAATAGTTTTAGCTGCTACAATACAAAACAGTGCCTGCTACAGTACAGGTCTAATGACCTAATTGGACAATTAACCTAATGAACTAATGTCCTAATGACTTATTGGCCTAATATCCTAATGACCAATTTATCTAATGGACTAATAGCCTAATGTCCTAATGGTATAATTGGCTAATTGGACCAATGGTCTAATGGTATAATGGCCCATTTGACCAATTGTACTAATGGATAAAGGACTAGTGGCCTAAATACCTAATGGTAAATTAGATTAATGGCCTAATAATCAATTTTCCAACTCGATGATTGGCTTAATTGGACTAATGAACAGTTGTCCATTTGAGATAATGGCCTAATAGCCTAGAAACCTAATGGCCTAATGGGATAAAGGCCTAACACACCAATATCCTAATTCCATAATAGACCCACTCCCTAATGACCTCACGAACGACTAGACTCACGGTCTTATTGACTCATAGCATAATTACCTTAATACATAATAGACTAACTACCTGAAACTCCTTGACCCCAGTTACCCAGAGTCGGTTCATTATTAAATTACATTGGAATGATACACGGAATAATGTCCCAAAATAATGAACCATTTAGTATCCTTGGAAGTACTAGATACATACATAAGTTTTACATTACATCATTAAATAAAAATACACCATTATGTCCCCTTTAAATACTCTTCTAACCCTTAGCTGATTCCTGCATGTTAATCATTATATACTTTTTTGTATCCTGGGAAAAATAAAACATAAGAAAGGGGTGAGCTCAGATACTCATGTAAGGATAAAAATATATCAGAAACTATCATAAATGAGAATAAACATTTCAGTAAATGTATAATACTAGAACACAAGCCTTTCAAAATTAAACTTCAGCATAATATGGAAAATATAAATCTAATAACACCATTTACTTGTTCACAGGGATATTCTACTAGTAGAATAATCACATGTAATATCAATAGTTAATTTCAAAATCATGGAATGCATAATGCCAGACATCATAACCACATACTCAAAACCTCGTACGAATACTAAAAATAAGATTTTGTCAAGGCCTTGTGGCAAGATAGTAGTTTGTCTCATGAGATATACCATTGCATCGAGGAGCTATAACGGGCTCCACCTGTCACTTACTAAGTCCAATGCATTACTCATATAAAAAGGTTTAAAAATAACATAAAAATTCATATTACAACTAGCATACGAAAGGTCAATACTTTTTCTATAAACCATGAATGGTATAGAAATTGCACATCCACAGTCAAACATAACTCAATAAATACAATATGGAAGATTTTATTATAATAAATTAACCTCAATCTAGAATAATGAAGGATATTGACATTGATTAAAATAAGCATCAACACTATTTGAGAGAAATTACCCTTTTTTATTGAAAACATTTAAAAGTCTCACTATTTATTAAGAATTTGTTTAAAATAGATTTTTGAATAAATGTATCCAAAACAACATTGAATATTTTAAAAGGAATTTTAATTCTAAAGCATTGATTTCCATATAAATAAATCCTTAAAACCATTTTTAAAACATGGACATTAATGAGAATTATTTAGAATAATAAATTTTTAAGACATTTAAAATGATATTTTAGTTAGAGTTACAAACCAAATGATAGATGCTTGAATAAAAATAATTGATATAATAAATAATTTATAATATCATGAGAATAAAGGGAGTCATTATATAATATTTCAAAGTATAGTATATACACTATATAAGAGTGAATTGGTTGATAACAATGAAGGAGCCTCAATGGAATGTAAATTTAGATAAAGTCTCTTATAAAGATTGTATCCTTAGGTTAAGGACAAATCAATGACATAAATATGTGTGAAAAATATAAATACTATAAATATGATTATATATTCAATGTAAATAAATAATAGTACATTCACAAATATTCTTGTAAAAATAACACCAATGACTTGGATGTTTAACTCAATGAATGGAAATTGAGTTAATATTACTCTTATCAAGTTCATATCAATGAATTGAGAAATTATCAATAGAGTGAATATGTGTATCAAAATTATATCCGCACAAAGGGGAGTGGAAATTAATACATAAATAATAAATAGTGATTCCACACATAATCTCGGAGTAAAATAATCAATGAAGTATGTGTAAATCCCAATGACTGGAAATGGATTTTTGAAATTACCTTATCGATTTGGAAACATACGAAACATACACCCCGTGAAATAAGGATCATAAAATAAAGAAATAAATATCCATAAATTAATGCATATTACACCAATAATACAATCATGGATAGTACATACACAACACAAAAGGAAATAGAGTCTAATATAGCATGAATCTCATGAGAATAAAAAGAGAGATGAAAAACAGTTATCACGTTGTAATCAATTGAGTCGTATGAACAAAAGTAAATGTCCACCAAATGAATCACAAAATACCATGAATATAAATAGAATCCTGATAATATATTTCAAATGTAAGTATAAAATACCCCACATTCAACAAATAAGTGGTGAAAAATGGAAATATCACAGAATTAAAATTGAGTTAAGAAACCCCTTACCTCGTGTCTGACTTGACTCGTTCGTTCTTTAATCTCATGAATAATAAACTAATGTTAATTTATACTTGATTAAAAACTTTTTTCAATTTTATTATTCCGTTTATATCACTTATTTACATGTTATAAATATTATTTAATCATTTAAGTTTATAATGGTCATTTTGTCTATATTTGGTACTTGAGTAAAAATGAACTTGTTATAATTAAAAATTGTCCATGTGGTCAAAATTATATGATCTCTAGTATCATATTAATGATTTAAATATCATATATATCACATATATCCAACATATATATATATATATATAATTAGTTCATGATATTTGGAGATAAGAAATGAAATGCACCGTTCATGGAGATGGTAAGTCGTACGTACGCATGAACATTACTTTCATTTCTATTTCATATTTAATGAAATTAAAACTTAATGATAAATAAGTATATTATAATTAAATTATAATATAATATGATATATGTGTTACATAATTTAATTAACTCCATCCTTTATACATTCCATGTATGTCATGAACGAATCATATCACCTTGAGGGGACAGTAGTTCGTACTTCCTCAAATGAAATTATTGTGTTCACACATATTGGAAAGCATAAAGGTATGTTTGTAAGTGAAAATTACAAATCATAGAGAAAAAATAAGCATAATATATATCATAAATAAATAAGTTTCCATAATAATGGCCTCTATAAGAGAAATTATGAGATAATTGAACAATCATCCTTTTGTGAGGCAGTAGTTCACCGTCCACAGAAACGTTATGTTCTTCTCCCATTAGGTGGAGGTGTGTGTAATTGTAGCTAGAATCCTTCTCAAAAAACAACCTAGTATATTTAGGATACTGGTTTTTTTATAAAATAAAGTAATAAAAAATATTAGGGGTTGGAGAAGTAAAATAAAAGAGGAGAACTTTAGGGAAGACATTACCTTAAAATTGGGTAACTCCCTTTCTTTTGAACCAAAATAATTTCTTGAAGTGTCTTCTGCTTAAGGTAAGGCTCCTAGGTGGAAGGTAGGTATCTTGAGATCTTATTTGGGTGGAGTTTTGATGAGACAATGGGCTTGTGAGGTGTTATTAATTGGTTAGAGGTGAGGGATTTTTATAAGGGGGAGGAGGGGCCTTTAAGAATGTGTGAAAAGATTATTTTATTCTATAATTATTGTCAGTTTATAAAGGTCCAAAACTAATTATAGTCGAAGATAAGATGAATCATTGTTGAAATAAAATCATCCAATAAGAATTGGATAGGTTTTGGATATTTTCATAGTCTTTATAATATTATTTATTTAAATCATTCATCAATGAGGTAAACACCACATCATTATTGTGTCATAAATAATTTTATTTATTTGATGTATAAAAATTATAAACAAAATACCATGATGTAGTAAATCTTATTATACTTAAAAATAATATTTATATTATAAAAGATAACTTATATAACCCCATGTAAAAATTAATTTACTAAAAGATATTTTTTATGTCATTTTTGTCTTTACTTTAAGTTAATTAAAATAAAGTGTCATTATCACTCTTAAGTGGCTCAATGGGGTTCCAAAATCCACCCAATGATTACCATCATCGTCCATGAATCATCCAATAAGGATAGGAAAAGTTTTAAGGTAATTTTGTGTTATTATAATATTAATTTAACCAAGAATTACCCTATTTATATTTAACCACAGTAAATAAAAGTCAAAAGTTATTATTCACCAAAATTTATTTTCGTCTTATTGAACCACATTTTACTTACTAATAACAACCATGTATGTTGTATTTTAAAAATTAAATTTATAGAAGTGGTAAAATTTCATTTAAGTGAAAAAGTCATATTTTTGACTACTTCTTAGTGGTTTCACTATTCAAAAAAATTGATCTTTTTTAGAAAAACACCAAAAATTCAGCCTATGCTATATTTGATATTCCAAATTCCAAAATGATTTCTAGTATACCAAATTAAAAACATAGAATTTGGATTAATTAATTTAAAATTAATTGCTGTAGTAAAAAAAAGTGTGTTTTTAGGAAATATTAACTATCAAAATATTTACACTTGTTTATGTCCAATTTCAATGTGAAATTACTTCAAAAAACCAGAATTGGATTTAATGGTAAACATATAATCTAATTATACTTCAAACCAAATAAAAATATAATCTAACCATATAAATTTATTAGATTAAAATTCTGTTTTGAATTATAATACAGTACTTCTCAATATTCATAAAAAATGAATATTATTAGAAAAATACCAAAATTTCATCCAAAGTAGATTTTGAGGTCCCGATTCTAAAAAAGAATATTATTTTTTAAAATTGAATATGTAAAAGTGTCAAATATTGGATTTAAAAATGGTTCTCCATTAAATGGTTGTAAAATTGATTTTTTTTGAAAAATATATTTTTTATCTGAAAAATTGAATTTGTTCATATAATATGTATAAGAAACAAAAAATATATAATTTAAAATTATATTGAGTATTTAAAATACAAAATCTAGTTAATAATATTCATAACCACTTTTGAATGACTTGTTTGGTACGTCGTGGTGCGCTCGAACTCAATGTTGCGTATAGTAAAAGTTATTGAATTATTTTGAAGAGATAACATATCATGAAATCTGGGGGTGTTACATTCTCCCCTCCTTTAATAAATTTCATCCTCACAATTTGATTTTTTTTTAAAATAGAAGGTTAAAAATAGAAAAATACCTTTGTGGAAAACCCACATAAAAAATTGGGTTAATAAAATTTAGTCTTAATAAGAGGGAAAGAGAAATGAAAAAGTCACCAAAAAATTATGATCTTCATTAAGAGAACATTGGTGGAAATTAGAGACAAATAATTGGAGGAAATACATAAATATTGATAGGGAGTGGTTGGGGTAATCAATCACAAACAAGTTTAAAATTGGGGGCCTTAAACCCATCAATCTATGATGATTTAAAATATCATCGGTTCAACAAGACATAATGCATTTGGATAACAATTTTTTTTTTTAATATCCCTTCCCTAAAGTTTAATAATTAATGTATTCATAGAATAAGAGAAAAAATATACTTGAAAAGTAGAGTTTCATCCTTCATCTAATTCTTACCATAAACTCATATTTCACTCCAAATAATGAGTATTGAAGATTACTTTCTCACACCTGAAGCGCTAGAATCAACTTATAGAGACTCACATAATCCAAAAAGGATGAACTATATATTCCTCTTTTCTTTAGAGATTAACCAGTACCTAAATTGTTAGTATAAGATCAAATGATCCCCAAACAGGATAATCCTTTAGAGAAAGATATACTAATCTTAATTTTTAAAATTAAAACAAAAATACCCAAAGTTAAATAAATACCATTCAATAAAAAATTGTCTATAAAATCTTTCATTATAATCCAAACTAATATTTAAACCCAAAACAAAGAAGAATTTTCTTACATAATCTTCCAGGTTAAATTGTATCTCCAAATAACATCGACTACTCTTAAAGTGACATACTTAAAATTAATTAACCTAATCTTATATTCTCTATGAAAGGATAATCATTTACATAAATAACCCAAATATCTATAAATCCACAATAAGAACATAGATAAAAACCCACTATTAGTCCTCAAATGAAATCCCATTGTATTCAATTTTCCCTAGGTATATAGTGTTACCAAAAGAGCGATCATCTTCCAAAATAACATTTATCACATAATCACCAAATCATTTTCCTATACTCAGGATAAATCACAATTTCCCAAAATCAACATATTATTGATCCATAAAATCATTTAACTAAAAAGAATTAGCCACACTAACTAAGGACATCACGTAGTCCAGTAGTAGGTGATAAATCCCCGTCACACTTTGGTTGTGGGTTCGATTCCCACAGCTTTGTCCGATGCGATGAGTTTTCACACGATCTGCATGTTATCCTTTTTCAAAAACTATATTATTTTATAATATTCCCAAAAATGAGATAAATTCATTAAAAATATCCATAACATATTTTAACCACAAATGTTATCTCATTCCTTGTATTTTCAACCAAAAAGTAATAACATGTAATTAAATGACTAGTTTGACTAAAACTAGAAAGTATAGTGTGAGTCATAAAATCATTTAGAGAATATCATAGAACCTTATATTCAATCTAAAACACCTTAGGATTAACCAAGGTTATTTCTTATCATCTTATATTAAAATCTTTGAATTTTTTTTTGTAAAGAAAATGTGAATTATCATAAGCATATCCCCAGGGAGTGTCGTAACCAAGAGTGCAGCAAACCCTATTATCATGTACTAGGATACCTTGGGTCAAGCCTGAAACTCATTGTCAGAGATTTCACTCCAAGATACATCTGTTTCAGAGCCGCCTCTACCTGCTCGTATCGAGACAATGATGTATTGCTTAGAAAACCCACATAATGTTTACATTTCCAAAATTTTTGGATGTTCTTCTATACTAATCATAAAATTCTATTTTAGGGTAGTGGTTTATAATCAGAGTTTTTATAAATCTAGCTTCCATGGTTTGTAGTAAACGTCCACTAATAACAACTGTAATGCCTCGTCCCCTGTTACGCTGAGTTGGTGAATTATTAAATAACATTGGCATGATACAAGGAATCATATCCCGAAAGACCAAACAGATTAGTAGCCTTGGAAGTACTAGATACATAAAAAAGTTTGACATTACATCATGAAATAAAAAAACACCATTGTGTCCCCTTTGAACACTCTTCTAACCATTAGACTATTCTTGAAGGTTAATTGTAATATACTTTTTTTGTATCCTGGGAAAAATAAAACATAAAAAAGGGGTGAGCTCAGATGCTCAGTAAGGATAACAATATACCAGAAACTATGATAAATGAGAATACAAATTTAAGCCAATATATAAGACTAGAACACAAGCCTTTCAAACTTAAACATCAGCGTAATATGGAAAATATAAATTGAATAATACTATTTACTTATTCACATGGATTTTTTGACTAGTTGAATTATCACATGTAATATCAATAGCTAATTTCATAATGATGGAATGTATAATTCCAGACTTGATAACCACATAGTCAAGGCCTTGTTCCAAGTCTATAAATAATATTTTGTCAAGTGTTTGTGCCAAGACACTAGTTTGAATCATGAGACTTACCAGAGCATCGAAGAGCTATAGCGGGCTCCACCCGTCACTTACTAAGTCCAATGCATTCCTCATATGAAAAAATTTAAACATAACATAAACATTCCTATTAAAAATAGCATACGAAATGTCAATACTTTATCCATGAACCATGAATGGTATAAAAATAGCACATCCACAGTAGAAAATAACTCATTAAATAAAATATGTAAGATTGTATAATAATAATTAATCTCAATCGAGAATAATGTAGGATATTGAGATAGATGAAAACAATCATCAATGATATTTGTGATAAATTTCCCTTTTTTTCTTGAAAACATTTAAAAGTCTCACAATTTATTAAGAAACCATTTAAAATAGATTTTTGAATAAAAGTGTTATATAAAACTTTGAAACATTTAAAAATACTTTTAATTTAAAAAAATAATGTAAAAATAAATAAATCCTTAAAACCATTTTAAAAACATGGACATTAATGAGAATGATTTATAAAAATAAATCTTTAAAACATTTAAAATGATATTTTAGTTAAAGTTACTATCCAAATGAGAGACAATTGAATAAAAACAATTGAGATAATAAAAACTTTATAATATCATGAGAATAAAGTGATTCATTATATTCTATGTCATAGTACATTATAAACACCATATAAGAGTGAATTGATGCATAATAACAATGAAGTCTCAACAGAATGTAAATTTAGATAACGTCCCTTATAAAGACATTATCCTTAGGTTAAGGACAAATAAATGACATAATTATTTGTGAAAAATAAAAATAGACTAAATATTATTGGATATTCAGTGTAAATAAATCATAGGATATTCACACATATTCTTGTAAAAACAACACCAATGTCTTGTATGTTAAACACAGTGAATAGAAATTGAGTTAAGATTACTCTTATCAAGTTCATATCAATGACTTGAGAAATTAACAATGGGGTGATTATGTTTATAGAAAGTATATCCACAAAAAGGGGAGTGGAAATTACTACATAAATAATAAATAGTGATTCCACTCATAATCTTGAAGTAAAATAATCAATGAAGTATGCATAAAGCCCAATGAGTGGAAATTGAAAATTGAAATTCCCTTACTGATTTGGTAACGTACGGAACATACACCCAATGAAATAAGGATCATAAATGAAGATTTAAATACCCATAAATTAAATTATTTTACACCAAGAAAACAATCTTGGGCAGTACATACACTATACCAAAAGAAATAGTGGCTAATATAGCATGAATCTCACGAGAATAAACAGAGAGATGAAAAAACCTTACCACATTGTAATCAATCAAATCATGTGAAAAAATGTTAATGAAAACAAAATTAATCATAGAATACCATCAATATAAAGAGAATAATGGTAACATATATCAAATGTTAGTACACAATACACCAAATTCATTAAATAACTGGCGAACAATGGAAATCTCACGAAATTAAAAATGAGATAAGAAACCCCGTACCTCGTGTACAACTTGACTCGTTAGTTCTTTAATCTCATGAATAAGAAAGTAAATATAATTTCTACTTTATTAAATACCAATTTCAAGTTTATTATTCCTTTTATATTACTTATTACCATGTTAAAAATATTACGTAATCATTTAAGTTAATAATGGTCATTTTGGTGATATTTGGTACTTGAGTCAAAAATGAACTTGTTATAATTACAAATTGTCCATGTGGTCAAAAGTATATTATCTTTAATATGATATTAATGATTAAAATATCATATATATCATATATATATAGTATATATATATATTTATTTATAATTAGTTAATGATATTTGGAGAAAAGAAATGAAATTCACCGTTCATGGAGAGGGTAAGACGCACGTACACATGAAAACTACTTTCATTTCTATTTCATATTTAATAAAATGAAAACATAATGATTAATATTTATATTATAATTAAATTATAATATCTAATGATGTATTTTTTTAATAATATAATTAAATCCATACTTTATACATTCCATTTATGTCATGAACAAATCATATCACCTTGAGGGGGAAATAGTCCATACTTCCTCAAATGAAATTATCGTGTTCACAAATATTGGAAAGCATAAAGGTATATTTGTAAATGAAAATTATAGAAGAATTAAGAAAACATAAACATAATATATATCATATATAAATACAGTGCCATCATAATGTACACCATAAGAGGTGGTAGGAGATAATTGAACAATCATCGTTTCGTGAGGCAGTTTCTCACCATCCACAGAAACAATATGTTATTTTCCCATTAGATGGAGGTGTGTGTAAGTGTAGCTCAAATAATTCTCATAAAAAAACTTATTATTTTGAGGATACTTGTTTAGTTGTAAAATAATGTAATAAAAAGAGTTTAGGTGGTTGGAGAAGTAAAATAAAAGAAGATAACTTTAGCGATGATGTTACCTTAAAATAGGGTAACTCCCTTTGGTTTGAACCAAAAGCACTTCTTGAAGTGAATTAATCCTAAGGTAAGGATCCTAGGTGTAAGGTAGGGATATTAAGATCTTATTTGGGTAGAGTTTGGATGAGCCAAGGGGCTTGAGATGTGTGAGTAATGGGTTAGACGTGATGGCTTTTTATAGGGGGGGGGGCTCTTTTGGAAAGTGTGAAAAGATTATTTTATTATATAGTGATTTTCGGTTTCTAAAGGTCCATAACTAATTAGAGTTGAAGATAAGATGACTCATGGTCGAAATAAAATCATCCAAAAATAATTGGATAGGTTTAAGATATTTTTTTAATCTTTATAATCTTATTTATTTAAATCATTCATTAATGAGGTAAACACCACATCATTATTGTGTCATAAATAATTTTATTTATATTATGTATAAAAATTATAAACAAAAAACCCTGATGTAGTAAATTTGTTTATATTTATAAATAATATTTTTAGTCCAAATGATAACTTATATAACCCCATGTAAAAATTAACTTACTAAAAGATGTTTGTTTATGTCATTTTTCCATTACTTTAAGTTAATTAAAATAAAGTGTCATTATCACTCTTAAGTGGATCCATGGGTCCCAAAATCAACCCAAAGATGCCCATGGTCAGCCATGACTCATAAAATTAGGTTAGGAAAAGTGTTAAGGTAATTTTGTATCAGTATTATATTCTTTTTTACCTTGAATTACCATATTTACCTTTAGCTGGGGTAAATAAAAGTCAAAAGTTACTATTCACCAAAAATTATTTTCATCTTATTAAACCACATTTTACTTACTAATAAAAACCATGTTTGTTGGATTTTCAAAATTCAATTCATGAAAGCAGTAAAATAATATTTAAATGAAAAAGTCATATTTTTTACTACTCTTTTGTGGTTTCGCTATTTATCAAAAATTGAAGTTTTTCAGAAAAATACCAAAAATTCAGCCTAAGATATATTTGATATTCAGAATTAAAAAATGAGGTCTATTTTACCAAATTAAAAACATATAAGTTGGATTAATTAATTTAAAATTAATTGACGTTGTCAAAAAAAGAGTGTTTTTAAGAAATATTAACTATCAAAAGATTGACACTTGTTTATGTTCAATTTCAAAGTGAAATTACTTTTAACAACCCAAATTGGATTAAATGGTAAAAATATAATCTAATTACACTTCAAACCCAATTAAAAAAGAAATCTAACAATATAAATAAATAAGATTAAAAGATAGTTTTGAATTAAAATACATTATTTCTCCATATTGATAAAAAATGAATATTATTAGAAAAAAACCCAAAATTTCATACAAAGTAAATGTTTATTTCTGGGTTCTAAAAAATAATTTTATTTGGTCAAATTGAATATTTAAAAGAGACAAAAAATATATTTAAAAAGTGTTCTCTATTAAAAGGTGTTAAAATTTCATTTTTTTCAAAAATACATTTTTTATATGAAAATTTGAATTTGTTCTTATAATATGTCTCAAAAACACATAATACATAAGTTTAAATTATATGGAGTGTTTAAAATTCAAAATCTAGTTAATACTATTCATAACAGGCTTTTGAATGGCTAGTTTGGTAATTCGTGGTGTGCTCGAACATAGTTTTGTGTATAGTACAAGTTATTGAATTTCATTGAAGAGAAAACATGCCATGAAATCTTGGGGTGTTACACTACATAATATCATAAATTCATGATGGCCTAAAATCCTAATGGTATAAGAGACTAATGGTCTACCGACCTAATGGTCTAATTTCCAATTTATAAATTGGCATAATGTCTAATTTACAAATTGGCATAATGGCATAATGGGCTAATGGTATAATGTAATAATGGCCTAAATGGCCTAATTTTATAAATTGGCCTAATTGGTAGAAATGGAATAATTGTTCTAATTGGCCTAAATGACCTTAATGGATTAAATGGGCTAATTGGCCTAAACAGAATAATGAGTCTAAATGGTCTAATTTTCCTAAATGTCCTTATTTGTATAAATGGCCAAAATTGGCCTGAAATGGCATGAATATGTCTAAATTGGAATAAATACACTAATTTACCGAAATTGGAAAAATAAATGGCCTAATTGGTCTAATTGGCATAATTTCCCAAATTGGCTAGAATGGATGAAATTGCATAAATGTCATAATTGGCCTAAATGGAATAAATTTCCTAATTAGACTAAATAGAATAAATTCTCCAAATAGACTAATTGTACTAAATGGCATAATTCACCTTAATTTCCTAATTGAACTAAATGGCCTAATTGACTGAAATGTAATAATTGGCTTGAATAGGCTAATTTGATAAATTGACCTAATTGGACAAATTGGAATATATAGAATAACTGGCCTAATATCCCTAATTATCCTAAATGTACTAAATGGACAAATTAGAAAAATACCCCAATGGCCAAATGACCAACTGGCCAATTTCCCAATCAATCTAACAAAAAAATGAACTTAATGAATAAATAATTAAAATTACTAAGTGAAAGAATAAAAAAATAACATAACCTGAATATAATTGGTACAAAATTAACATACGTGTGTAATCCTTACAATACCCATGATTATCATGATAATTTGTATGTATTTTGTATGCTATGCCACTAGTTTTAAATTTATAATTAAATTTATATTTGGATGCTTCTTCATTTTATGGATTTCTTCAACTACTAAAATTTTAATTCATCATATGATTATTAGTTTAATATTATTATAAAATATATAACATACAAATCAATTTCATTAATAGTAAGGTACATTGGGCATTGAAGGTTGTGTTCCATGAAAAAAAAAATCTTGTGTATGAAGAAACGGGATAGAAGTGTAGTAAATGTACAAAACCATGATAAGATTGTATGTTTTTTTATTAATATTTAAAATATTTATACTTAATTAATAACTCCATATATTTTTTATATTTTCAATAGTCTTCCATGGAATCCCTCGATGAGAAAGAAGATGAAAACATTGGGATAAATGATCATTTGTCTTAGGTATTAGGTGGGGAGCACTGGGAAAGATTCTAATTTCAACATGGGAAAAATAGCATCCCCCTTGGTATTGGTACTCATTGAGATCCTCTCAAACCTATCATACCACCGAGCTGTGAAACTCTCATGAAAAAGAATAAAAGTCCCAAAAATTAATTTATAGGTGTGTGGAAGAAGTAAGCTGATCACCAAATGGTTCATGAAAGATATGTCAGTTATAAGTATATCACATCCATCAGTGGATTTTACTACTACTGATTAGCATATGAAATTAATGAGGTATTTATATGATTCCACAAGTGATTTTAATGAGGTTCCTAATGGTGGTTTAGCTGATATTGGTGGTGGTAGTAATGATGATGATGATGATGAGGATGCTGGTGCTCTAGATGATGTTATTGGTGATTAGGAAGTTTATTATGGAGATGAGGATGAGGATGTTGGTGATGGGGTAGATATTTATCCCCTCCATCTTGACATAGAATTAGGGAGACATTTGGATTTTTTCTAATAACTTGAATTGATTTGATGTATGTATGAATATTTATGTTATAGTATTGAAACTGGTTTGAAAATTATTACAAGAAGTTGGTTAAGTGTTTAATATACAATATACGTATTGAATTTAACATGTAATGTGGTTTGTAATTTATTTAATGGTTCAGGATGGGGTGGAAATGTGGATACTTCCAAATGGGGATAGGTAGCTATACCCAAGGTTCAATGAACTATGGGTATATGTTTTCTAATGGGAAACTCTACACCCATGGCTCTCTAAATCATGGGTATTTATATATATGCATGATTTAACCAAAACCATGGGTATGGAAAAATATCATAGGCTATACCAACGTTTTTTAAATAAACCATTGGTATATCTCTACATAGATGTCTCCTTCAGTCAAGGTTCATAAAATAATTGATAAAACCCATAACCATGTGTTTAGGGCAATAACCATAGTTCTAAACCATGGGTATTGGCTTTGTTTCCAGTAGTGGATGTTTTTCATTTTACATTACCATAGAAAAATAATGACTATAAAAATGAATTTAATGTGTAAAAATTATATTTATGTCATTATTAATATTATGAAAAGATATATCAGACATTCTATAAGTGATATCATCATGAAATAGTCATAGTAAACTTAACCACCTTAAATGAACATATGAATGAACCATTCTTGACTTGATTTCATTCGGGGAAAACTCTTGAATCCATAGAATTTTTTTCTAATCGAATTATAAAATAAATATACATATAAAATTATGTATATTACAAATTTATTTTAAAAAACATTTTACTATTTTCAATATACTATTGAAGTACAATATAAATCAATTGAATCACCTCGAGTAGTCGTCATAAGAAAAAACCTTTAATATATAAATAATTTATGAAAATAAATAGACTATAAAAAATTAAATATATATGTGAGATGTTACAAATAATATTTTTAATAAATTTAATTTGATAATCCAGTACATTAGGCTCACATAATGAACAAATCATTACAACAGGTAAGGGTTTTTTCATCCTTATTCTGCTTCCTTGAGATACGATGTGTATTCACCACTTGTTTCATTTTCTCAACATATAAATTGATTATTAATTTACATTAAAATATTTTTTCATGAAATACTAGGTATTTAAAAATCCATCTCATGTTCTACCATTCATGGATTTTTTATTCTAAAGATAACAATGATGTAAGGGTCTTTGTTAACTCAATTACTCTTCAATGGCTTATGGTTGTTCTTCTTGAAATTATTTCATATAAGTAGGTTAAAATATTCTATATTATTATATTATATTTAAATTTCTATTTGTTTTTTGTGTATTTACATTTATACCACATAAAAACCCTTACAAAATATTCTTTTCATCATTAGTGGTGATATCTGGTAAGGAATTTGGTTATCTAAAATTATCTTTCTTTGAGTTAAAATATTATTCCTTGAGAATAATTTATATTAGTTTAATATATTATTATTTTTTTAATTAATATGATATTTCAAATTTTAATTTTGGGGAAAATGAAGTTTTTAATTCAAATTTTCTTTCTCAATGAATTTATTTATTTTACAAGTATAACATTTTTAAGAAAAAAATATCATAATTTTTGAAGATATTTTCCACTATATTTCCATGTTAAAAATTCCTAAAAAATATACTTTATTATTATAAAATATAAATTAGTGTTTACTCATCTGGACATCCTGTTTTCTATTAAAATTTTAAAATGGATGATTAAATACCTCTTTTTATGATGTAATTTTTGAACAATGTCTTTCCAAAATATTAAAAAGGAGTTTCCAACCCCTCAAAACCAAATTTTTTATCTTATTATCCACATTACTTTTTTGAAAATCATTATATATTTTAAAGGGGGAATTATTGAATATTATTTTCAAAGTAAATTATTTTCCAATGTTTTCATTTTACCTTTTTAATCGAATTTGATATATAGACTCTTTTTTAAGACAATGTTAACACTTTTTTTTCTAAAATATATTTTATGATTTTGATAATCTTTTCCTCATTATCTATAAAGGATGTATTTACTGCATTTTTTTCATTAATATACATATCATTTATTTATAAAATAATCCTATATGTTGATTAAATTATCGGTATTAACTATTTACATTATTTTGATGGTTTTTTGTGATACCTTCAAACAATATTTTAGAACCCATTTTTTGTCCATGGGTTCTTTATGATGTGACGAATGATTACTTTCAAGTGGCACATAAATTTATGAATTATTTACTAATGGTGTCTTATATTTACTACAATTAATTGGGCATATTTTTATATCCCATGAGACAATAAGGTTTTTTGTAGACATGATCACATATATATTTGTAAACATGATGATATGTGGACATGATTGGATATAGATTTTTCACATGATTGTGCATGGGCATGATCGCATATTGGTTTTTTTTCATGTTGGTGTGTGTACCTAATCACATATATCTTTTTTCACATTATGGGTTAGGGACATGATCACATATATCATTGTTCACATCATAGTGTGTGAACTTGAATGCCTATAGTTTTGTACACACGATATCAACTTTATATGACAACATATAGATTTGTGACATGAAGGTGTATGGACATGATCACATAAAGAATTTTTCACAAGGTGGTGCAAATAAATTATTCTATATAGATTTGTTCACATTATGGTTTGTGGTCATTATTTTGTTTAACATTTTTCACAAGATTTTTTCTTGAACATGGTTTCTATTTACGTTGTTCACGATCTTATGAATTATTATGCATATACATATGTTATATTTCTATATGCACATGATTATTCTTCATGACCCATGTTTATTATATCATACAATCCTATTATGTGGTTCATATTTTTTTTAATTGAGATTAAATGTCCTTATGACATGAATAATAGAAAAAAAAATTATTGTTAGATTTTTTTTATAATAAGATATCACATCCATGATAATTTTTTATTATATGAATATAATCTAATCCTTAATGAGATATTGATATGTTTTCCCTTAGTGAGAATTTGACTTAACCTCATTCTTGTGTTTATATTCCCTAGGTTATGAATATGAGTATCACCTATGAAATGTCTATAATCCATTCTAGTATTTTTTTGATTATGGATAAATATTCAAAAGTATTAGAAATTAAGTTTCTTATACAACTGATCCTAAAAGAGATTTAAACTTTCATTCATGGGATTAAGTCATTATTTTTGAGATGTAATTTTTAACTTATTTAAATGATGTAAAATACATATAGGTTTATCTCAAAATATAGGAAATCACATTCTTAATGAATGTTTTTTAGATTCGGACCCATTAGTGAGGGTCTGAGGCACCTCACTCATTTATGGATAAGCAACGCGATGATTTATTTTTCAAATTTTTATATATTATTTAACATTCATAAGTTTTGATAGCTCATCATATTTTTTTAATGGATATAAACAACCAATTTAAATTCCATTTCATCCCTTCCAAGTTACATACCATATATGATTACGTAAAAAATTATTTTTCAATGCCATCCATGATCATTGTATTAATTGTAATTAACACCACTAAATAGTTTTTAGTATCCCATTTAATAAAAAACATCCTTAAATATTTTCATAATGAATACTTTTATAATTAAACCTAACCATTATCTAATAATTCAATCCAAATATATACAAATACTCCATCTTTTTATTAATTCATAAATTTCCAAATGAACCCAATATATTCTTATCAAAAAACATGTAAATATTCGTAAATGAATTCATTTAATTTCATGGAATAAAATCTACATAAGGTAGATAATATAATCTAATTTCATATAAAAAAATATTCACAAAATATAATGTGTTCCACTTCCTTGACATATACTCATGAATTTTTTTAATACTTTGTGATACTATTACTGTATAAAATCATCTACTCGACACACTACCATTCATGTTTATTCTACTTGATGCATTGAGTTTTATAATCATCACATAAAGAACTATTAAATTTCTACTCAACACACATTAATAGAGTTTGAATTAAAATAAAATATTGAAATCCCATTTTTTACTTCACACAACATAGTTACTCAGGTATTTATATTTCATGAACTATCTAATTTTTATTATTCTATTTGTTGCATCTATTTCACATTAGCATCTAATTGGAACCACTTATTCATATTTTCACATACATGTATGATCATAAAATACCATTTTTTATTGATTCATAATGAGGCCCAAATTTTATACTAATATAAAAAAATATGATGGAAAATCATGTGGATATATGATAAATATGGTTTGGAACTTTGATTTTACTCTAAATGACTGAAACCATAAAAATTCAATTAGTGCCAATAATTTATTTTTATGAAATATTATTTCCATCCAATAAAATAACATAAAGGATGTAATAACCCAAAGGAATTAGTTTTGTTTTTTGTTTTTGTATAATACTTTTTTGAAATGAGATGATAGGGAACTATTTTACATCAATCAGAGTATCAGAGGTACAAGGAATGATACATGACCTGAAGGCCCAAAGACTCAACTTCATTGAAACCACCCCTATCAAACATCTATTTCCTGATTTTAATTTTATCCCCACCTAGTGTGGATTATTGTACAACATTTCCATATGTTGAAATACATGGAAACTAGTCCAAATGGGATAGGTTCTGATGTCGCTATATTCAATCCCAATCCGATTAGCCCCACTCTAGTGGTTACAACTTACTTTGTATCTCTTTCCATAGAATTCTCTTATGCGGTATAACATTATTGCTATATGGACTATATTACCTATCTATTGTAGGCCCACCAATTTCCTAAAATACCTTGTCTCGAAGGATTTTTGTGTTTTGGAGGCCGTGTCGCCCAAAGGCCTTTTGTGGCCCAAAGAACCTATGGCCCAAAATCCCAAATTTGTAGCTCATTGGCCCAATTTAGGTGATTTTTTTCACTATGAATTTAAATTCTATATCACATAGTATATATACTACTAAGGATAAGAGGAGTTTAATGAATTTGATTGGGCACATTCATAATAAAATGTTTCATTGTTTTATTCAGATAAATCCTCAGAAAAGGATAATGGAATCCAAAAATATTAATAGAGAGGATATTTTCACATATAATTTATAATTAATTAATAATCTATAAATTATATTTAATTGGTTTTTTTTCTTCTCTAATTAATCATTTTATATTCTTATCATACCATCATTGCATCAAATGGTTAAATGAATTATCCCTCTAATGGTATCCACACAAGCTATATGAATCTCTTAAAAACATATATATAACATTGAGTTGGATTATGTATAACCCAATTACCTTTATTCATTCATTATTTACTAAAATAACGAATCCTTCATGGTATAGGATTATATTTTTTCTTCGAGCCCCGATAGGGAGGTGGAGGATTCTCTCTTTATTCTTAAGAGAATTTGAAAGATGAATCTCTATGATTTTGATAGAATTCTCTAAAGATGATTTCTTATGAAAAAATTATCTATACTACCCATGAAAATGATATATCATAGTTACATAATTTTTTTTGGGAATCAGTTGTTTCATATAAACCCTCAACCAATCCATTTAGTTTAAGTAAACCCCTCATTCAATAATAATAATAATAATTTTATTTGTTTCGTATGAAAACTCTCATATATTTAAATATCATTTACTAAATAAATAAATTAATATTTTTAAATGATATTAAATAAAATATATCATATAAATCATGAAATTTAACATTGTCCATCAATCATTACTGGACCTTGAATAATAAATATATTATTTAATAAATAAATATCCTTATATTATTTGTTCAATAGATAAACATATTTTCTTTTAAAAAAAATTAAATATTTACTTAATATTCATCCCAAATATATAATCGAACCTAAATATTACTGGTTACTAAATATTTTCAATTAACATATCCTAAATAAATTTTATCCCTCAGTGTTCAAAATAATATTTATTCCGAAATTAAATTCTAAAACAATATAACTTGTATTCTGGGATACACTATTATGTGTGATTCTTTGGGTCTATTTCTTAGTGTAGGTTGTAAAGGTAGCCTAAATTACATGATTAACCTCTATAAACACATCAAGGAACCCCTATAGAAGGATGTTAAGGTTTTAATGACAATAGCCTCATATGAACCCTCACTGGGTAATATAATGCATTTATCTTGATATATCATCGTGTTTATTTCATTTCTTATGTCATAAATCTATAGTACTGAGATATATTTCTTTTAATATATAAAAATAAATATTTTATAAACCTCCTTGTCCATGGACTTAATCAGAAATATGCATTTAAATCAAAGGAATACAATATGATCTTCTGGTTTACGAAGGGAAAAATCTATTTTTGACTTATTTGTTAATGACATATCACTTATGACACACCCAACATATAAAAATTCAATTTGAGAATAGGGGATCACAGTTTTTTATAATACATTAATGTATGCGAATCTTTCTATAAATTAATAATAATATCATGTCTAAGGAAAAATAATCAGGATTTTATATATGAATATCAAATTACATATATAAAACTTGGAATTCTTATTGTCGAGTATGTGCTCACAATATCCTATATAAGAGATTACTAAGTCAAAAATTAGTAATAAGAAGCCTCAATTTATTATGATCAACCAGCACCTGAAAGTCGAAAATTATCCATGTCTAATCAAGTAGATGACATCCATCCTTACAAAATAAGTTTAATAATATTTTCCCAACACTTATTTTATTTTTGGACCATTACTGTAAGACCTACCTCAGTTTGTAGGGTGTTACCTCTCCTATATTTAAGTGTATTATATGAGGCGTTTTTATAATCACATAAAACCTATTACTGAACTAAAACCATGTCCTCATTATCATATGTGGAAGTAATCATACCCAAACAATTATATTGAAGAAGAAGTTTTTTATCATCAACCAAGTCCTCTAATATGGTCTGCTCACTAAGGGTATTATTTAAACCTATAACTTTATGGATATTATAACATCCATGATAAAATTATAGTAAGTGAAGATTTTTTCTAAATGAAAATATAATAAAATAGACATTTAAATATTTAATGGTGTTAAAATTTTAATTTCATAGGATGAATATGAATTTTGAAGTTTCTATGTGAAAAGAATCCTAGAATGAATTTTTGATATTTTCTATTAGAAATAGGATTTATGAATAATTTAAAATGTATATTTTAGACAATAATGATTTCAATTATTATAATGTGTTATAATATATATAATTAGTCATATAATTTCAATCAAATTTATAGAAATAATGACATGATCATTGGGATGTATCAATGGATACTTTCCATAAAATTGTTTTGAAGTACATAATGTTTTCCTATTTGAATTAATTAAAATAATACCTATTGTTTAATGATTTAAGTGAATATATTTTTTACAAACACACACACACACACCAAGATATATATATATATATATATATATATATTTGTGTGTGTGTGTGAATTCTATTTCATAAAATTATGATCACTAGTCATAGATTTAACGTAATATCATCATATTGTTAAAAAATACATTTTCCTCAAAATGGGTTTTCATCACATTTTGATGAGTTATTTTTAGATTATTTACTTAAAATTATTGAAAATGGATGTGATAAAATATATTCCATATTTTCAATATGGATGTTAAATTTCAATCAATAGAGTTTCTTTTATTTTATACATTAGGAATAGTAACCATGATAAAATTTATCGTCTTGATAAATAGTAAAATTAGACAAACAGGGATAAAAATATAGAATATGGATTTAAAAAAAATCTATAAAAATTTACAATATTTTACTTGGTCATTATTATATGACAACTTATATTATAAAATGTAGTACATTGGTGCCCTTTTTAGTTGATAATGAACTTTATATTGTTTTAAGTAATAGAAAATTCAAAAATGACACTATCATGCCTTTAATTTCTATTATATGTTCATATATGGATAATAATATATTATAAATGAATATAATATTTTATTTTTAATATAATTAATTTATTATAATCATTTTTAATTATTTATAGTTTTTAGTGATGCTATAAATACTTTAAATTCTTATACAATTCTAACACAGTGCATGTGCAAGTAGTAGAAAAATCAAAATAAATAATTTTAGAATAATATAAATTAATTCTATTTTGATGAATTATGGTGTCACAAAAATTAGAGGGATAATATAAATGTACTAATTATGGGAAAATATTTTAAATTTAAAATAAATTTCAATATTTATGTATTTAAAGTCAAAATATGTTAATATATTTTAAAATTAATTTAATGGTATTTTTTTAAATAATATTATATTAATTGAGTTGAAATTAATAGAAATATTTAAATAGGAAAATAGAGATATTATATGGTCTAAAATGAATCAATTTACATTTTGTGAGCCAATTGTTACTGTAGAAGTTAATTTATAACACTATAAGATTGATTTTTTTTACTTTGGTTAAGGTGAAAATTGGTTAATTAAGGTGTTAAACCAAAAGGTAACATGTAAAATTACCCATAAACCTTTCAAAAAAAATTTGGTTAAGGAGATTTTAAAATTACCTTATATTACCATTGATATTTATTCCACTCGATTAAAATTTCACATGAAAAATAATTTATTATATTTAAATATTTAATATCATTCTACATGAGTCCTTTTATTCAATTTAGAAGGACACCAAATATCCTCTATTCTTCAAAAAACCTTGAGAAACATAGCTTTACCAAATCCTAATAAAATTACAGTAGTATAATTATATAACTTGGATTTTGTTTTGTTCATGCAATTATCATTTTTCATACACTCATGTATCTAATAGAAAATGGAATCAATGGTCACGTGTCCCTTGATATATTTTAATTTCCATCACTTCCTTACATGGATTGTATATGTTGGTGGATTTAAATAAATAAAAATATATTTATTATTTAAATATCATTTTTGAGATGATTAAACTATATTCAATAT
This sequence comes from Viscum album, assembly GCA_963277665.1. Taxonomy (NCBI): domain Eukaryota; kingdom Viridiplantae; phylum Streptophyta; class Magnoliopsida; order Santalales; family Viscaceae; genus Viscum; species Viscum album. Next base: position 1,559,934,237 of record OY728141.1, read on the forward strand.
TTAATAACCCTTATGTTCATGATGAAACATGTATGAGAGATCTAAACAGTTAACACCCAATGATTAAATTTTCCAACAAATTGTAATGAATGGGGAATAAGAATGTATATAAATTAAGAAAATTTTTAATATGGTTATGTAATGGAATAATTACAAGATTAAAATAATTATGTTGGAGGTTAAATCACATTAATATAATTGAAAATATGAGGTAAAGTTTTTAATTATCAATTTCAACTTCATTGAGAAATTTTTTATTATGCACCTATTGTATTTTATTTTGTGTATACACTATGCCTATAATATATTTTAGTAAAATTTATATTTATTCAATATATTTAAAGTTGTAATTCAAGTATACAGTTTCAAGGTGTTACTATTTAAATATACCAAAGTGGTATTAATTTATTTTTATAATCTCATTTTTGAGATTTATTATATTTTTATGAAAAGAATATTAAAATAGTTCATTTATAAAAACCTTCTATATGCATATCCTTTATATATTTAAGTATTTTACACATTTTCTTCCAATATTTCCCGTATTTGGAACTTGAATCAAGAAATTAAAATTAAAAATTTTTTTTCCTATTTTTATTTAGTACAAGGGATATTATATTCCATATTAATATTTATCTAAAATTGTTTTACCAAATCCATTTATTTTAAATTAAATAATTTATTAAGGACATTATATATCATATCTGACTTCTTTTTCCTTATTTTAATAGAATTTTAATAATGTTCATTGAAAGGTTAATTTTTTACGATTATTTCAAAAATCAAGAAGTAATGTTTCTTTTTAATGTATATGAGTTTAATGTATTTATCCATCACCATAGCCATTTTATGCTATTTAGGTTCTTCTAAAAAATTTCCATGGGTTTAAAATAAAAATTAATTAATAATTTTTTTTAAATATTCTTCTTCAATTTTCTTATATTCTCCAAAATACATTATTTTATTACAAAATATATATTTCTGATGAATTGATAGTCATATTTTACCACTTATTAAATTCATGGTAATTAAATTTTTGTTGAAATATTCATATTCTTATGGTCGTCCATCACCAGGAATTACTTTTTTCTTTTATATCCAAATTATTAATAATATTGTTATGCTTATTTTCTAAACTATAAACCATTTCTAAATATTATATTTGAATGTGAAAATTGTTTGATTTTCTAGGAAAGTATCTATTTTCAATATTATTTACGCAATAAAGATATTTTTTTGGAATATTATTTCTAAATTAAATTTACCATTAAATATATGAGGTATGAATTAGAAATGTAGTTATGGGTATAAGCATGTAATACATATCCCCTCGATGCGTCGACTGGTCTCTTGAGAAAATTAGTTGGATAACCTTATTATATATTTTTTTGTGTATACCTACTAATATTTTAATGTATATAGGCACAAGAACATTATTAAGACTTCCAAAATTATTCATTTCCTTCATTGTGATTTTAATTATTATTTTCTATGATATTACTACATTAATATTATCCATGGATGCATTTCTTGGTTATGATATTGGTTAAATGGAATGTATTTTCATTTATTACCCATGTCATATTTATTATGTATTTTTTACTCATGATAGATTCTAATATATGTAACCCTTATTGAGTGTTTTATATCACCCTTATTTTTCCTTCCTTTCACTAGGATAAAAGAAGTATTATTAGAATGAGTTTCAAGGATGCAAATTATTTACTTTAACTAAGTTTTATATTTTATTTCCAATGTAAAATAAAAATAATGTATATATATAGTTCTTAAATACTACTAAAAAAATTGGTACATAGTGATATGATCCCTTATACCTTTTTCCAATTTAATGAAGTAGATATCATCTCTAGGTTACTAGATTTTAAGTTGGTTCAATTGGAATCAGTGTAAGTTTAGTAAAACCCTTGAGAACTGGATTTAGGAAATAATATATTATATAAAATAACCCTATGATATATTCTATAGATAAATCTAAGTACATGGTAATACCCTTATGCTTTGGAAAATTAGAGTATTTTATGTTATCCTAGAAAATATAACCCTTTATAGATATTGGAATTTGGAAGATGTTATGGAACATATGCATCTTTGTGTAACATCTTTGAATGTGGTTGACTAGGTATTAACTCAATCATCATTGATGCATGATGAGTGGAACTAAGACTCTACACCATGCTAAAAACCCAAGAATGATATTCTTCGGTTGATTCACATTCTCTTTATAAACCATTATGAAATATTTTAAAAAAAATTATGATTTTCTCATATTCCCAAAGAAACCATGTTAATGATTTTGATTTTAGTAATGCATATGTTTTCAATTTATGATATATGTTTGAAAAAAATTATAATTATATAATATGATTTAATGTTGATAATGTTATTATTTAATTCAATATATAAAATGTTTTATAAAAAATATATGGTGGTAGGAATGGTATAAATACTTATTGAAAATTTTGAGGATTTCTTGTTGAGTAAAAGAATACAATTAGTGTTGGAGATAAGAAGATCATAGTCATATTATGGAAGTTAACCAATGTTTTGACCAATTACCTTGAAAATATAAAGAAAATGATTTTCCATAAAATGATTAACCTATATTGGATCATTCCATGCAATAAAAGTTTCCATCATTCAGTGGAACTAGTAATCGCTTGATAGATAAGAAATGGATTAAGTCCCTTGGAAATATATTTCTAGACATGGGATGAAATCAAACTAAAAAGGCTATAATTATAGTGTATTATCTTAAAGGTGATGATGATACATAGTGGTCATTGATCCAAAAAACTAGGTAGGAAGAAGAAATAGAAGAAATAGAAAAGATATCATTTAAAATAACATTCTTTCAAAACTATTTCACTCATTTGAAATAAACTAAAATAAAGAGAAGGTTACTCTGTTTGAATAAATTGGATGTGAAAAGTGTTAAATTGTATAAGGATACTTTTAAAATACTATCCAATTATTTTTTGGATTAAATACATAAATAAAAAATAAATATTAACTATTTTTTAGGGATTAAGCCAATCCTTTGAAGGGAACTAGGTTCATATGATGAATGAATATTATGTGTCGTCCAAAAAGAGAATGAATTTTATAGATCTTATATATTTAAGTAAAATAAATATAATAATAGGTTGACCAAGAACTATGAATTATATAACATGTTAAATAAGAAAAAGGTAATTAATAAATTTCTATCTTGTGAAAATTATAGAGAGAAACATCCTAATAAATTATTCGAAGGTATATGAGATTGTTTCATGTTAGGTTTTAAGGGTCTTCTATATAATATATTAATTATAAGGAAATAAAATAATTTTTTATAATTCTTCATGGATAGATAAAGAGATAATTATTCAAACAAAAGTTCAATGTGTTAAGGAAAGGCTCAATATAAGAGGACAAGTAGAGAAATCTAAGATTATGAAAACAAAATAGATAAGGATTAATTTCCTAAATATGTTATGATAGGTACATAAATAATATTATCAAATTTTATTAATTATTTATTTTATTCTTGATCTTTTCACTATCAATATTGCTTCAATTTTTTTCCAGTAAATTTAGATATTTCCCTACAAACTAAATAAGTGTGTTTTCAGTAAAATAATTCTAATGTAAATCTTACCGAAACACAGATGTTTTAATATATTAGGATTTTGAAATATTGACATACCCTATTTACAAAATATATTATTTTACCTATGGTTAACTTTGGTAAAGTAATTAATATGGTTTTAATTTCAAATTCAAATGAAAAAAATTATTTATAAGAGAACAAGAATATGATTGTTGATGGAGATGTTTAATCCCTTTACTTTAGAGGAGATGTGTCATGACCCATCCTTGGGGCCCGTGCCATGACTACCCCATGCCTGCCTTCCATAGGCCAGGGGCTGGCGACTAGCACCAAAGGCGTAAATCCTGATAAAAAGGGAAGGAATTGCCTTTATGAAACGTAAACACATTCAACCAGAGTACAAGCGGAAGAAAACACTAAGAAAAACTGAAAACAAAAGATGTGATGAAAGTAAAGGGGTTAGAAATACAGGCCCAACTGTAAAGTACAAGGTAAAAGATAAAACAGCTGGATGGTGACAAGAAGCTCCTGGATCATTCACCATGGATCCTACCTGAAGGGTAGGTACAGATATCCTCCTCAGCACCTTTTTCCGTCAACCTCCTCTGGGTACCAACTCGTCGTAAGGTCCACCTTCGGGTACCGAATCGTTGTGAGGTCCACCTCTAGGTGTCATCCAGTCCTCGTACACTTGGCCTCCGTCAGCATTGTCCATCATCTGCATCTAACAAAATGAGGTGCGGGCATAGCCCGTACAGGGGTGAGTATAACGATACTTAGTAGGGACCCCGAGACACTCAAGGTATCAGAAAATCCAACAAGGATAACCACAAAGAAAGATCTCAACTGATAACTATTACGTTGGTATACGCCTGTACATATACCTAAGTTATCAGGTAACCCATCTCAATCATGAGGAAAACAAAAAGCTATGAAATCAATGGATAACCACTACTTAGGTGTATGCCCATACATATACCTAAATTATCATGTAACCAATCTCAATCATGGGGAATACACAAAGGTCATTGACTTGCATCAAACCAAGATTTTATTCATGATGTCGAAACTACGAATGCTGGAGAACTCCTCCTCTATTGAAAAAAGTAGTCCTGTCACAACTCCGAGGTGCTACTCAATAACCTTAGACTTCTGAGGTACTCCTCCTATCGAGTATCGTGGGTCGGCCACCTCAAAAAGTAGTGCTCCCCCGCCATGGGTCTTCCACCTCACACAGTAGTACTCCCCCTCATATCCTATAGAGGTACTCCTCCTATCGAGTACCATGGGTCTTCCACCTCACAAAGTAGTGCTCCACTACCATGGGTCTACCACCTCACTCAGTAGTTCTCCCCAATGGGCTAGTCAAGTCACTCCGAAACGAATCGGACAAGCAGTCATTAGGTTTCAGTCAGCTACTAGGTCTCTGTACTCCGTATGCTCATCTCCAAGAGGATCCTCTCCATGAGCTACTGGTCGATACATCAATTATCACAAATTCCAATGAAGATGTATCTCAAAGGGCCGCCTCGTCATAGGGGTCTCAACGCAACAGACGATGCGTCAATCCGACGCCCGGTCTATGAGTTATTAGCCTTTTTATCCCGGGGGCCCAGTTGGTTTCGTGTACAAACCAACCCGGAAGTTTCTCAAATGTACCCCGAACTCCCATGGGGTATACTCAAAGAAACCTTTTCTCAATGATGTTACCAACGCCGCTGATGGTTTGTCAAACGAACGTTCGGTCTGAGAGTTATTGGCTTTTCCGTTCCAGGGGCCCGGTTGGTTCATAAGTTAAACCAACCTAACCATACTCCAACTACGTCCAAAACTCAAGTGCAGTATACCAAAAAGTCCATCTCACCCAGAGGAATCCAATGTAGTCAACGACACGTCAATCAGACACCCGGTCCTCATGTTATTAGCGTTTCCGCTCCAAGGGTCCGGTTGGTTTCAAGTTCGAACCAACCTGGTTATACCCAAACATCGCCAAAACATTGAGTGTAATATACCGAAACGAGCGCCTCGATCCAAGGAATCATACTCAACTGACGGTGCATCAATCGGAGGTCTGCATCTCATGTTATGGGCATTTAACCGATGAAGGTCCGAAAATAGGGGGTCTGGGCCCGGTCTGACCAAGCGCCACACCCCCAGGGTTGGCCCGAACCGGGTCGACCCGACCCGGGTCTGGATCCGGCCCGGAATAGCCCGGTTGGGCACGGCCCGGACTGGCTGATGCAGCTTGGCCCATGTGGCCGTCCCAGGCTCGGTCGGGGAGGGTGGGGGGGGGCATGGCTCGGCCAACCGGTCGAGCATTTTGTGTGGAGCTGGGGGGGGGGGTCGTTGATTGAAACCAGCGGCACCAGCTAGCATTGCCCCACCGTCCTGGATCCCGTGCAGCCACGAGATCCACCACGTCGCCATCGTTGTTGTTTCCGCGGCGGACTTCCTCCGTCGGTGCGCAGGGGCGCCGCGGCATCCAGGCGGTCGGCCGGTGCGGGCCGCCGCCTCCAGTCACCGGCACTGGCAACCCGTGCCACCGTGATGTTCCGCGGGCCACTGGAGTCATTCCGGTGGTCTGTTTTGGCTTCCTTCTATGTTGACGGCTCTCTCGGGTCCTGAATTTTACTTCGAAGGCTTCAAATCACCATTGCGACCCCGTTTTGTCATCGCCCGTCAATCCGTGCACAAACGAACAATCAGCAGAGGGTACGAACTTGTTCGTAAGCTCGTGCCCTCCACGTTAGAGGATCTAACCATAGTTTATCATATAAGAACGCCCATGCTCGAGGGAATATATCACACATACGAAAATATACAAATTCCCCTACCTTGATAAGATTCACGGTGTCCAAGCGTCGTGGATGACGGTGTCAATTCTGTCGTCATCGGAGTGCACCCAAAGAATAAGTGGTGTCTCCTCACTTTTCACGGAGAAAAGAAAAGAAATCGGGTCATCGATCTTCATGGAATTATCATTCTTCGTCAAAGAGGTGTTGTTCTTCGTGGAAGGGTGGTGTTCTTCAACGAAGGAGGAACTCTCTTCTTCTTTCACAAGAGCTCTCTCTCAAATATTCCCCCAACACAAAATGTGCCAACCAAATAAAAATAAGGCTTTCCCTTATTTTAATAAACTTTTCAAGTATGCAAAATTCAAATCACTTCATTAATTAGGGTGTGTTTACAACAGTTAAAAGGGAGAGGGGAAGAGGAAGGGATCCTCATAAATAAGGGGAGTTGTCGAATTAAACAAGGGAGTTTACATATTAAAGAAGGGGGGTTTATTGAGGGTTAATGGAGATAAAATGTTGGGGATCGTGTGGGCCCCACCTCTCAAATATCCACACATGAGATGTTGGGTGCTTGTGGGCCCCACCAATAACTTCCCATGGGAGGAATTAACCTCCTTAGATATAAAATAAATTTTTTCTACAATTTTATTTAACTTCTTAATTAAACCCCAAAAATTAACTTCTCCTGTGAAAACGCAACTGTGGTAAAGGTCCCCTTAAGTAATTCCCGGCATTCCAAGTTCATCAGTGCCCTCAAATTTCAATTCCGAGCACTGGTTCAAAAGATAGAAAAACCCACTCCTTCGTTCACTTAATGTACCCATGCTAAACTTCAGAAAATTATTCTGGGCACACCGGGCCTCAGAATCAGGTGTCGTCAGAAACTGTGTTCCCATAAAATTCCGAAGAAATTAAGAAAAAAAATTCCTTCAAATTTACGGGTCCTTAAATTACTCCCACGTCCGGGCCTTACATCCCTGTAAAGCTTCAACAATCACTAGTGAAAATAAAAGAGGTACTGAGCACGCATCTGAGCCTCCCGCTCCCATGTGTTCTCCTGAAGGTTCACGTGCTACCAGTGAATGCGCACCAGAGAAATCGACTGCCTACGTAGGACCCGCTCCCATCGATCTTCAATCTCCACTGGGACCTCTGTGAAAGTCGCCCCGTCATCGATTTCAAGCTCCCCATGGTCGATGATGTGTGATGGGTCGTGCACGTATCTCCTCAGCTGAGATACGTGGAAGACGTCATGCACCCGGTGCAACTAAGGTGGAAGGGCTAGACGGTAAGCCACCTCGCCTACCCTACTGAGGACCTAGAATGGTCCGATTAATCGTGGAGATAACTTTATGCCTCGGCTAAATCTCTTTAGACATCGTCGAGGTGAGACCCGTAAGAAGACGTGGTCGCCATCCTCGAACTCCAGTGGCCTTCTTCTTCTATCAACATAGGACTTCTGTCTGCTCTATGCAGTCTTCATCCAATCCTGGAGGATCTGCACTTTCTCCATCGTAAACTGAACCATCTCTTTTCCTACAAGAGCTGCTAAGATTTCTTCTTTTCCGAGAAGAGAAATTCGGTCTCATCCCCTAGATGAACCACATTCTTTTCCTAATATAGTCAACCCTGACATGAATGGTTCAATTCATGTCATGGATGACGTCGTAAGGCCTAGACTCTACTACTAAGGGATCCAACCGTCACTCTCTCCACCAAGGGTTGAGTCACATTGTCGGCATCAATGTGTGGTCACTGGGTCTCCTACAGTAGGAATCTTGAAAGTGAGGGTCAAGTCAACAGTTTTAACCAGAAACTCTCAGTATTAACCACACAAAAATGAAGGAAAAAACGTCACAAGGACAAGTGTATTTTATTACTGCATCTCAAAGTACAAAGACACATAACGATCAAAAAAACAAAAATATGGAAGCTTAGAAGCACCATGAACAAAGGGATCCATACCTGGAACTAGTCCCGCTTTCTTCCACCTACTTCCGGAGTTCCATGATTGTTTGCTTCAGCTTCCTGAAGTTGTGCTCTCCATTGTCCACCCACCCTCTACCATTGGGGTGGACTTCCGGGTGGTGGTGGTGGCAAAACCATGAAGCATCATCCACCTCCAGCTGCATGGCCAGCTCCTCTGCCTCATCCGCCTTCTCCATGCGGACTCTCTCGATCGAACCTCTGCTTCTTCCTGGGAGGTCCTTCATCTATCTGCTGATCATTCGTGCGGTGGTTCGGATAATCACGAGCCATGTGACCCTGTCCGCCGCATGTGTAACATAGCATGGCAGGTCTGTCTCTGTCTCTACCTTGGGTTCCTCGCACTACCGATCCTGAGTCGTGCAGTCTACCGCCTGTGGGTCTGGTCCTCTTCGACCTTTGCGCCATCTTTCTACTGCCAGCTATAGAAGACTTCGCTTCATGTCGCCTAGTGGTGGGCCCCGCTGCTGGAGACTGATCAACAAGGAAACTCTCCACTAAGAGATCTCATTCCAACACCCCTGTCTGTGTCAGTATGCTGTGGGAGATAACTGAAGCTCTAATCTCTCTCCTGAGCCCCAGCTCGAAGGTTCGGGCCCTAAAGAATGGGTCCCGTACCATGTCTGTAGAGTAGTGCGAGAGGTCTATGAAACTCACCGAGTACTGTGCTACTGTCATGTTGCCCTGCTGCAGATGCAGTAGCTCCTGAATCCGCACCGCTCGAAGGGTGGCTGGTACAAACTCCTCCTGAAACAGGCTCTGGAAGTCTGCCCATCAGAGCGTCGCCTCGTCGTGCATCTATAGCATCATGTTCCACCATCTGTTTGCTGCTGTCAGAAGGAGGCTGGCACCATGGATCACCATAAAGTGTGCTGGTGTCCCTACTAGCCTGATGACTCTCACCACAGCCTCCATCCAATCCTCAGCCTTATATGGTTCCGCCTCTCCCCGGAACCTAGGTTGCCTTTGGCACTGGAACTCGTGCAGCGTGATCAAGCGGCGTGCATCACCTGCTGCTGGGGCTGGTGGCATCAGTGTCCCAACGGGTGGCAGTACCACTGGTGCCTCAACTGGAAGAGGGTCCTGTACTAAGGACTCGCCACTCAGTGGGCTGTCAGTACGTACAACTCTCGGGGCTCTGGCTTGTCGTCCGTCGGGAGGTATCCTGAAAGAACAGATGCCACACGGTCAAAAGACTATACTTGAGGAGCTGGCCTATTTTTGAGATAACTTAAAGGAAAACTTTTGAAAACACACATGTAATCAGTGTTTTTGTGCACTGAGTCGGAAATCAGAATTCAAGGTCCTAGTGTATGGATACGTCGACCGCCCACACCAACACTATTCTCCCTGAACTGAAGACCACACTTAGTAACCTTAACACTATTTCTTCATAAAAAGAAAATATCAGAGTTCTAAGTTCTACGGTAGAACCAACGTCCTCTGATACCAATTTTTCCTGACCTGTCCTCAGGTCCCGTGCTGTGACTACCCCAAGCCCGCCTTCCATAGGCCAGGGGCGGGCGACTAGCACCAAGGGAATAAATCCCAATAAAAAGGGAAGGCATTGCCTTTATGAAATGTAATCACATTCAACTAGAGTACAAGAGGAATCAGACACTAAAATACTGAAAACAAAAGGAGTGATGAAAGTAAAGGGGATGGAAATACAAGCCCAACTGTAAAGTACAAGGTAAAAGACAAATCAACTAGATGGTGACAAGCAGTTCCTGGATCGTCCACCATTGATCCTACCTTAAGGTTAGGTACAGATAGCCTCCATAGTGCCCTCGTCCGTCAACCTCCACCGGGTACCGACTCGTCGTGAGGTCCACCTCCGTGTACCGACTCATCTTTAGGTCCACCTATAGGTGTCATCCATTCCTCGTACACTCGGCCTCTGTCAGCGCTGTCTGTCATCTGTATCCAACACAAAGAGGTGCGGGCATAGTCCGTGAAGGTGTGAGTAATACGATACTCAGTAGGGACCCCAAGACCCTCAAGGTCTCACTAAATCCCACAAGGATAACCACAAAAAGGATCTCAATATATAACCCTTACTTAGGTATATGCCCATACATATACCTAAGTTATCAAGTAACCCATATCAATCATGAGGAAAACATAAAGGTATGAAATCAACGGATAACCACTACTTAGGTATATTCCAATTCATATACCTAAGTTATCAAGTAACTCATCTCAATCAGGAGGAATACACATAGGTCATTGACTCAACTCAAACCAGAATTTTATTCATGATGTCGAAACCACGACTGCTGGAGAACAACTCTTCTATCGAGCACAGTATTCCTGTCACGACTCTGAGGTGCTACTCACTAACCTTAGACTGTTGTGGTACTCCTCCTCTTGAGTACCGCGGGTCGTCCACCTCACAATGTAGTGCTCCCCCACCATGTGTCTGCCACCTCACACAGTAGTGCTCCCCCTCATAGCCTACAAAGGTACTCCTACTGTCGAGTACTGCAGGTCTGACACCTCAAAAAGTTGTGCTCCTCCGCCATGGGTCCGCCACCTCACTCAGTAGTGCTCCCCACTCGGCTAGTCAAGTCACTCTGAAATGAATCGGACAAGCAGTCATCAGGTCTCAATCAGCTACTAGGTTTCCGTACTCCATATGCTCGTCTCTAGGAGGATCTGATCCGTGAGCTACTGGTCAATACTCCAAGTATCACAAAGTCCCACGAATATGTATCTCAATGTACTACCTCGTCATAGGGGTCTCAATGCAATAGACGAAACATCAATCAGACGCCCGATCTGTGAGTTATTAGTCTTTTTTGTCTCGGGGGCCCGATTGGTTTCGTGTACGAACCAACCCGGCCATATCTCAACTATACCCGAACTCCCATGGGGTATACCTAAAGGAACCATTTCTCAACGATGTTTCCAACGCCACTGATGGTTCATCAAACACACGTCCGGTCTTAGAGTTATTGGATTTTCCGTTCGAGGGGCCCGGTTGGTTTATAAGCTAAACCGAACTGACCGTACTCCAACTACGTCGAAACCTCAAATGAGGTATTCCAAAAGGACTGTCTAATCAATAGTAATCCAACATAGTCGACAGCACGTCAATCGGACGCTCATTCCTCATGTTATAAGCATTTCCTCTCTGAGGTCCCAGTTGGTTTCGAGTTCGAACCAACCCGACCATACCAAAACTTCACCAAAACCATGAGTGTAATATACCGCAATGATCGTCTCAAACCAAGGAATCCAACGCAACTGAAGGTACGTCGATCGGAAGTCCGTAGCTCTAGTTATGGGCGTTTAACTGATGAAGGTCCGAAAATAGGGGGTCTAGGCCCGGTCCGACCCAGACCAACACCACCGGGGTCGGCCCGAACCGGGCGACCCGACCCGGGTTCGGTTCTAGACCAGTAGGGGTGTGGACCGGCCAGGCTGGGTGCGGCACGGCCCGGACGGGGGGGGGGGGGGGTGATGGCTCTTTGTGTGGAGCGGGGGGAGGGGGGGTTGATTGGAACCAGCGGTGCCAGCTGGCGCCGCCCCACCTTCCCGGATCCCGCCCGGTCACAGGATCCACCGCCTCGCCATTGCGGCTGTTGCCACGGCGGACTTCCTCCGGCGGCCCGCTAGGGAGCCACCTCATCCAGGTGGCCCGCCAGCGCCTCTGGTCGCCAGCGCGCCAGCGACCCGCACTGCCGCGATGTTCTGCAGGCCACTAGAGTCATTCTAGTGGTCAGTTTGCGCTTCTGTCTGTGCCGGCGGCTCTCCCGGGTCCCAAATTTTACTACAAAAGGTTCAAATTGCTGTTGTGACCCCGTTTTGTCATCGTCGGTCAATCCGCGCACAAACGAACAATCAGCAGAGGGTCCGGACTTGTTCGTTAGCCCTTTCCCTCCACGTTAGTGGCTCTAACCATAGTTTATCATAAAATAACACCCATGCTCGATGGAATAAATCACACATACGAAAATATAAAAATTCACCTACCTTGATAAGATTTGCGGTAGCCGAGCATCGTGGATGAGGGTTACGATTCTGTCTTCGTCGAAGTGCACCCAAAGAAGAAGTGGTGTCTCCTCACTTGTCACAGATAAAAGAAAAGAAAGTGCATCGTCGATCTTCATGGAATTAGCGTTCTTCGTCGAAGAGGCGTCGTTCTTCGTGGAAGGGTGGTGTTCTTCAACGAAGGAGGAAATCTCTTCTTCTTTCACAATATATCTCTCTCAAATATTCCCCCAACACAACATGTGCCAACCAAATTAAAATAAGGCTTCCTTTTATTTTAATAAACTTTACAAGCATTCAATATTCAAATCACTTCATTAATTAGGGTGTGTTGGCAACAATTTAGAGGGAGAGAGGAAGAGGAAGGGATCCTCATAAATAAGGGGAGTTTTCGAATTAAACAAGGGAGGTTACAAATTAAATAAGGGGGTTTAAGGATGGTTTAGAGAGATGAAAGTTTGGGGCTCGTGTGGGCCCCACCTCTCGAATATACACACATGGGAAGTTGGGTGGTTGGGGGCACCACCAATAACTTCCCATGGGAGAAATTAACCTCCTTAGATATAAAATAAAATTGTTCAACAATTTTATTTAACTTCTTAATTAAACCCCAATAGTTAACTTCTCCTCCCATGAAAACGCAATTGCGATAATGGTCCCCTTAAGCAATTACCGATGTTGCGAGTTCATTGGTGCCCTCAAATTTCAATTCCGAGCAACGGTTCAAAAGATAGAAACACCCGCTCGTTCGTTCATTGAACGTACCCATGCTTAGCATTAGAAAATTATTCCAGGCACACCGGGCCTCGGAATCAAGTGCCGTCAGAAACTGCGTACTCGTAAAATTCCAAAGAAAATAAGAAAAAAAATTCCTTAAATTTTCAGGGTCTTTACATTACTCCCACCTCAGGTCTTTACGTTCCTGTAAAGCTTCAACACTCACTAGTGAAAACAAAAGAGGTATTGAACACGCATCTGAGCCTCCCGCTCCCATGTTCTCTCCTGGAGGTTCTCGTGATGCCAGTGAATGTGCACCAGATAAATCGACCACACACATAGGACCCACTCTCGTCGATCCTCAATCTCCACGAAGACCTCATTGAAAGTCTCCCCATCATCGATGTCTAGCTCCCCATGGTCGATGATGTGTGATGGGTCATGCACGTATCTCCTCAGCTGGGATACGTGGAAGACGTCATGCACTCAGTGCAACTGAGGTGGAAGGGGCAGATGGTAAGCCACCTCACCTACCCTGTTGTGGACCTAGAATGGTCCAATGAACCGTGGAGATAACTTTCCGCCTCGGCCAAATCTCCATAGACCTCGTCGAGGTGAGACCCGTAAGAAGGTGTGGTCACCATCCTCGAACTCCAGTGGACTCCGTCTTCTATCAGCATAATAATTCTGTCTACTCTTTGAAGTCTTCATCCGCTCTTGGATGATCAGCACTTTCTCCATCATAGACTGAACCATCTCTTATCCTACAAGAGCTGCTAAGATTTCTCCTTTTCTAGGAAGAGAAATCAGGTCTCATCCACTGGATGAACCACTTTCTTTGCCTAATATAGTAAATCCTGAAATGAACGGTACAATTCATGTCATGGATGACGTCGTAAGGCCTCGACGCTACTACCAAGAGGTCCAACCCTCATGCTTTCCACCAAGGGTTGAGTCACACTGTCGGCATCAGTGTGTGGTCACTGGGTCTCCTCCAGTAGGAATCTCGAAATTGAGGGTCAAGTCAACAGTTTTAACCAGAACCTCTCAGTATTAACCATAAAAAAGGAAGGAAAACAATTTTAAAAGGACAAGTGTCTTTTATTACTACATCTCAAAGTACAAAGACACATAAAAACCACAAACAACAACAACAAGGAAGCTTAAAATAACCAAGAACAAAGTCCACCATGCCTAGAACTAGTCCTGCTCCCATCCACCTACTTCTGGAGTTCCATGGTCATATGCTTCAGCTACCTGAAGATGTTCTCTCCCTTGTCCACCAGCCCTCTGCCATCGCGGTGGACCTCCGGGTGGTGGTGGTGAAAATACCTCGAAGCGTCATCCACCTCCAGCTGCCCGAACAGCTCCTTTGCCTCATCCGCCTTCACCCCACGGACTGTCTCAATCGAACCTCTGCCTCAGACTAGGAGGTCCTTCATCTATCTGCAGATAATCCGTGTGGTGGGTTAGACAGTCACAATTTATGTGACCCTGTCCGCCACATGTGTAACATAGTATGGAAGGTTTGGCTCTGTCTGTACCCTGGGTGCCTCACATTACCTATCCTGAGTCGTGCGGTCGACCACCTGTGGGTCTGGTCCTCTTGGACCTCTGCGCCATATGTCTAATACCAGCTGTAGAAGAATCCGCTAGATTTTGGCTAGTGGTGGGTCCCGCTGCTGGAGACAACTCAGCAAAGAAACTCTCCACTAAGAGGACTCGTTCCAACACCCCTGTCTACGTTGGGATGCTGTGGGAGACAACTGAAGCTCTAATCTCTCGCCTGAGCCCCTAGTCGAAGGTCCGAGCCCTGAAGAACGGGTCTCGTACCATGTCTGCAGAGTAGCACGAGAGGTCTGCGAACCTCTCTGAGTACTTTTCCACTTTCATGTTGCCCTTCTACAGATACAGTAGCTCCTGAATCTGCACTGCTCGAAGGGTGACTGGTACAAACTCCGCCTAGAACAGACTCTTGAAGTCTTCCCATAGAAGTGCCGCCTCATCATGCATCAGGAGTATCAGGCTCCACCATCTTCCTACTACTACCTGAAGGAGGCTGGCAGCAAGGATCACCATAAAGTCTACTGGCGTCCCTACTAGCATGAAGACTCTCACCACAGCCTCCAACCAATCCTCAGCAACTTGTGGGTATGTCTCTTCCCAGAACCTAGGTGGCCTTTGGCGCTGGAACTCGTGTAGCGCGCTCAAGCGGCGTGCATCTCCTGCTGCTGGTGCTGGTGGAATCAGTGGCCCAACGGGTGGTAGTACCACTGGTGCCTCCGCTGGTGCCTCAACTGGAAGAGGGCCTTGTACTGAGGCCTCATCACTCGGCGGGCAGTCAGTACGTACAACTCTCGGGGCTTTGGCTGGTCGTCCATTGGGAGGCATCCTGAAAGAACATATGCGACACAATCAGAAGACTATACCTGGTGAGCTGACCTAATTTTGAGCTGACTTAAAGGAAAAATTTTAAAAACACAGACGCAATCAGTGTTTTTGTGCACTGAGTCGGAAATCAGACGTCAAGGTCCTGGTGTATGAATACGTCGTCCGCCCGCACCAACACTAGACTCCCTGAACTGAGGACCACACACAGTACCCTTAACACTATTGCTTCACAGAAAGAAAATATCAGAGTCCTAAGTTCTGCGGTAGAACTGATGTCCTCTGATACCAATTTGTCACGACCCGTCATCGGGGCATGTGCCGTGACTACCCCAAGCCCGCCTTCCATAGGCCAAGGGCTGGAGACTAGCACCCAAGACGTAAATTCCGATAAAAAGGGAAGGTACTGCCTTTATGAAACGTAAAAACATCCAACTAGAGTACAAGTAGAAGAAACCACTAAGAAAAACTAATAACAAAAGTAGTGCTGAAAGTAAAGGGGCCAGAAATACAAGCCCAACTGTAAAGTACAAGGTAAAAGACAAAACAGATAGATGGTGACAAGAATCTCATGGATCGTCCACCACGGATCCTACCTGAAGGTTTGGTACAAATAGCCTCCTCAGCTCCCTCATCCTTCAACCTCCTATGGGTACCGACTCATCTTGAGGTCCACCTCCGTGTACCGACTCGTCGTGAGGTCCACCTCCAGGTGTCGTCCAGTCCTCGTACACTCGGCCTTTGTCAGCATTGTCTGTTATTTGCATCCAATACAACGAGATCTGGGTATAACCCATGAATGTGTGAGTATAACGATACTCAGTAGGGACTCTGAGACCCTCAAGGTCTCACTAAATCCAACAAGGATAACCACAACGAAGGATCTCAACATATAACCCTTACTAAGGTATATGCCCATACATATACCTACGTTATCAAGTAAACCATATCAATCATGAAGAAAACATAAAGGTATGAAATCAACAGATAACCACTACTTAGGTATATTCCCATACATATACCTAAGTTATCAAGTAACCCATCTCAATCATGAGGAATACACAAAGTTCATTGACTCAGCTCAAACCAGGATTTTATTCATGATGTCGAAACCACGACTGCTGGAGAACTCCTCCTCTATCGAGCACAGTAGTCCTGTCATGGCTCCAAGGTGCTCATCACTATCCTTAGACTACTGAGGTACTCCTCCTTTCGAGTACCATGGTTCGGCCACCTCACAAAGTAGTGCTTCCCCTCTATGGGTCTTCCACCTCACACAGTAGTGCTCCCCCTCATAGCCTACATAGCTACTCCTCCTGTCGAGTACTGTGGGTATTCCACCTCACAAAGTAGTGCTCCTCTGCCATGGGTCTGCCACCTCACTCAGTACTGCTCCCCACAGGGCTAGTCAAGTCACTCCGAAACGAATCAGACAAGTAGTCATCAGGTCTCAGTCAGCTATTAGGTCTTCATAATCCGTATGCCCGTCTCTAGGAGGATCCTCTCCACGAGCTACTGGTTGATACTCCAAGTATCACAAAGTCCCGGGAATATGTTTCTCGAAGGACTGCCTCGTCATAGGGGTCTCAACGCAACAGACGGCATGCTAATCGGACGCCCGGTCAGTGAGTTATAAGTCTTTTTGTCCAAGGGACCCGGTTGGTTTCGTGTACGTACCAACCCGGCCGTATCTCAACTGTCCTTTGAACTCACGTGGGCTATACTCAAAAGAATAGTTTCTCAACGATGTTACCAACGCCACTGATGGTTCGTCAAATGGACATCCGATCTTATAGTTATTGGCTTTTCCGTTCCAAGGGCACAGTTGGTTTATAAGCTAATCCTACCCAACCGTACTCCAACTATGTCCAAACCTCACGTGGTGTATGCCAAAAGGACTTTCTCATCCATGGGAATCCAACATAGTCGACACCACATCAATTGGACGCCCGGTCCTCAAGTTATAAGCGTTTCCGCTTTGAGGGCCCGGTAAGTTTCGAGTTCGGACAACCCATCCATATCCAAAATTTGCCAAAACCATGATTGTAATATACTGAAACGACCGCCTATATCCAAGGAATCCTACTCAACTGACTATGCATCGATCGTAGGATTGTAGCTTTTTTTATGGTCGTTTAACCGAAGAAGGTCCGAAAATAGGGGGTTTGAGCCCAGTCTGACCTGGATGGGCGCGGCCCGACCCAACTGGCGTGGCCGGCACCGCATGGCCCACCCCGACCTAGCCGGGGGGGGGGGGGGGTGGGGGGAGGCTCGGCCAAGTGGCTGATTGTCTTGAGTATATCTGGGGTGGGTAGCCCCCCGTTGATTGGAACCGGTGGTGCCAGCTGGAGCAGCCCTGCCGTCCCGGATCCCGCATGGTTGCGGGATCCACCACCTCGCCGCCATGACTGTGGCCAAGGAGGACTTCCTCCGGGGGCATGCTGGGGCACCGCTGCATCCAGGTGGCCGGCCAGCACCGGCCGCCGCCTCCGGTCTCCGGCGCCGATGACCCGCGTCGCCGTGATTTTCCACAGGCCACGAGAGTCGTTCTGATGGTTCGTTTTAGCTTTCGTCTGGGCCAGCGGCTCTCCCGGGTCCCGAATTTTACTGCGAAGGGTTCGAATTGCCTTTATGACCCCGTTTTGTCATCTCCCATCAATCCATGCAAAAAAAAAACAATCAGCGGAGGGTCCGGACTTGTTCGTTAGTCCGTGCCCTCTGCGTTAGAGGCTCTAACCATGGTTTATCATAAAAGAACACCCATGCTTGAGGGAATAAATCACACATACGAAAATATAAAAATTCCCCTAACATTATAAGATTCGCGATAGCTGAGCATCGTGGATGATGGTGTCGATTCCATTGGCGTCGGTGGGAACCTGAAGAAGAAGTGGCGTCTCCTCACTTGTTGTGGAGAAAAGAAAAGAAAGCCCATCATCTATCTTCGTGGAATTATCATTCTTCATCGAAGAGGGGTCGTTCTTAGTGGAAGGGTGGTGTTCTTCAACGAAGGAGGAACTCTCTTCTTCTTTCACAAGATCTCTCTCTCAAATATTAACCCAACACAACATGTTCCAACCAAATTAAAATAAGGATTCCCCTTATCTTAATAAACCTGACAAGCATTCAAAATTCAAATCACTTCATTAATTAGGGTGTGTTGGAAACAATTTAGATGGTGAGAGGAAGAGGAAGGGATCCTCATGAATAAGGGGAGTTGTCAAATTAAACAAGGGAGTTTAAAAATTAAATAATGGGGGTTTAAAGAGGGTTAAGGGAGATGAAAGGTTGGGGCTCGTGTGGGCCCCACCTCTCAAATTTGCACACATGGGAGGTTGGGTGGTTGTGGGACCCACCAATAACTTCCCATGGGAGGAATTAACCTCCTTAGATATAAAATAAAATTGGTCTACAATTTTATTTAACTTCTTAATTAAACCCCAATAATTAACTTCTCCGCTCATGCAAACTCAATTGCGGTAAAGGTCCCCTTAATCTATTACTGGTGTTGTGAGTTCATCGGTGCCCTCAGATTTCCATTCCAATCACCGGTTCAAAAGATAAAAAAACCCACTCGTTCGTTTACTAAACATACCCAAGATAAACTTCAGAAAATTATTCCGGTCACACCAGGCCTCAGAATCAGGTGCCTTCAGAAACTACATACTCATAAAATTCCAAATAAATTAAGAAAAAATTTTTTCTTGAAATTTCCAGGTGTTTACAAGATATTTCATCTTCCGGTTTATATTTATTTCCACATCCAATAGATCTTTTTAATGAAATAATTTGGAAAAAATAGGTGATTACATATATTGATGGTAAATAAAATAATCAAATAATATATGTACATATTTTATAGGAATGCATTAATGTGTTTACTAAATAATTACTTAGACATCCACTAGAGTATGATGTTTAGTTTTCCATTGATTTAATCCCTAATATAATGTTTATATCAAAGACTCCCTCTAGAATTACCGAATTGGAATTATTGGAATTTAAGAATCATTAATAATATTTGTGTGATAAAAGATTTATACACCCTAGTGTATCACCTTGAGGAGACCATGTTATTTTTTTATGATGAAAGAGAGATCTATGTTGTAGTGGATTGATCGTAGGGAAATCAATGGTCTTACTATGAATAAAATGTATTCTGTATCTCTCATTGATGACTTATTCTATTAACTTCAAGGAGATCAATATTTTTAAAAGGCTGAACAACATTCTCAGTATCATAAATTGTAAGTGAAGAAGAAATTTATTCCAATGATAACATTTTGTATGATGTATAGAAATTATGAGATTATAGTAATTCACTTTGGATTGACTAATAAAACTACTTTTTTCAAGAATATGATCAATATATTATTCAAGAAATATCATGATATTTTTTTGTTTTTATTGATTATATCATGGTTTAATCTAAATTTTATGAGACTCTTAGACAAAAAAGTTTTATAGGATATTTTGTTAGTGAGAATTTTAGATTTGGAAAGTTAATTTTCATTGAAATATTGTCTCCAATGTTATAATATTAGTTGATATTTTGAAGAAAAACATAGCGTAACATTTTGATACATTGAAGAATAAAAAAAGGTTCATGGTTTCCTTGGATTCTAAATTTACAATCAGTGGTTTGTCTAATTTTTTTCATAATAAGTTAAGTCATTAATAAAGTAAACAAGTAATGGAGTTATGTTTATATGGAAAAAGGAATTTGAATAATGTTTTAAATAATTGAATAGGATGTTGTTCAATGCCTTCATACTGACTCTACAATTGAGATGTGATAGATTTTCATTATATAACGATGCATCAAATAAAAGACAAAGGTGTGTCCTTATAAAGAATGATAATTTTATTTCCTATGCATCAATGTAGTTTAAGAGTCTTGAACATTACTATCAGACCCATGATCTTGAGTTGGAATCAATAATCCTTTCTTTGAAGATTTGGATACATTATATCAATGGAGAAATATTTGAGATATAAAAAGATAATAAGAGTCTAAAATAAATATTTACATAGAAAGAGATAAACATAACAAAAAGGTGATAGTCTGATATTCTCAATGATTATGTTTACCCAAAAAAATACCACCCAATGATGGAAAAAGTTAGATGATGAATTACCCATGAAAAATCATGGAGTCTTGACTAAAATTAGGATTAATTAGATCCTAGTATAATGGACTATACTTTTATAAATTAATTTCAATTCTTTAATAAATAAATGCCTTATTATGTAATGTATTTATAGAACACACATGCACTACCTTGGTTATTTTAATGTTAAATACTTTCAGATTTAATATACCATTAAGAATCATAATCATAGATAATAATAAAATAAAGAAATAATCAGGATTATTATATTTTCATGGTTATGATAAAATCTGTTTGAAACAAATAAAAGAAACGATTACCTTGACAGGTAGGGTTATACCCTATGAATCCCATTTATTGAGTGTTTAGAGGGAGATGGAATCAATAAGCTTATCCCTTGGTCAATACTCAGATTAGATCTAATAAGTAAAACATAAAAGACATTTTCCATTGGATATCTTTAAGATTATTAAGATCACAAACCAATCCATATCTACTAAACCACCCTAATAAAGTGTCCCCATCACACACCTTACCCTTAGGACGTACACTTATACATGTATGTAATAAAGGGTTATTTATATAGACCATTGAAATAAAAAAAATTATATTTTTTTAGTAAAATAAGTATAATATTTATCTCTATTATGGTTACTTTATCAATGATTATATAATATGTTTTATAAAAACGTTTTTTTATAAAAATAAATAAAAAATATATTTTTAAGAAATATATAGTTTCAAATAAGACACTCCACTGAAAAATTCATGGATTTTTAAAATAAATGATATTTTAATAAAATATTATTAGTAAGTAATAGTCATTTATATATAAATGATAAACTAATTTAATGATGTCCACTGTTATTTTTATAAAGGACTGAAAGTGATTAATATTTTAAAAAATAGTATTTTTCAGTAAATAATGATTTTTATTTTAAAGTGAAAATTATCATGATTGGAAAATTATTTTTATAAAATAAATATTATTTTTGAAATTAGTATGTCAAAATTATCCAATGGTTATTTTTTAATAATTTTATAAGGTAGTTGATTTTTGGGTAAAAATAAAACATGGAGTAAATATACGCCCTGTATTATAACATCATAATTTCCAAAAAGTGATGTAATAAATTACATAAAAGGAAACCATGAAAAAATATATATTTATCCATTAAAATAATTTGTTTTTGAATTTAATTTATTAATTTTATAATATTTTAATGAATCCTCCAAAACCTATATTATATTTTAATGTTTTAATATCAATTATTTATAAATATGACTCACTTACACACCACCAAAGGTATTATTAAATATGAGAATTTATTTGAATTATAAAATATTGAAAACTAATTTTATTTTGTAGAATGTATGGGAAACCCATTTAAAGGATTCTGGTTTTTATTGTTTTACTGTATAGAGTCCAAAACCTATATTTAGAAATTAATAAATAAATACCCTCTCTTTTTCTATAAATACCCACCTAAAATCCCACTCATTTTCATTAAAAATATAGTTAGCATGAATTTACTCTCCCTACAACTCTTTGAATTCCTCCCAAGGTCTTCCAAAAATATTAAGAATCTCGTCTCAATCATTTATAAGCATCCTCTCAATGTAAGGGATTCTCTACCTCTCCTCTCTATTCAATTAAATTATTGGTAATATGATGTTTCATTTAGAGTTTTCAATGTTTTAATATGTTTTTAGAGATATATTTTATAATAAATACGATTTCTCAGTAATTAAGGACCCCATTTTACTCTCATTAAACCCTTCCATGAATCATTATGTACACCCATTATTTTACCAAAATTATCCCATGAATTTTGTGGCGAAACATTTGTGTAGGGGATACCCATACCCATATTCACTCAATAGTATTAACCAAGTTGTACATATTCATAATTTATTAGAGAAATACATGGATTTAAACCACACTCATTAATCATGGGATTAAATTTCCTGAATATGTTATCATATTTTTTGATCTATGTGGCACACAAATACATGTCCCTGATATGAATGTGACGAGAGGGGCCATATTTATATTTCCCCCAAATGAATTGGGTAACATTTTTATCTTATGAAATGAAATTTATGTGGGATGAGGCACCCAGTTATAGTATTGTCTGGTAAGTTTGAATGTTTTATTTTGGTTTTCATTTTTCATTTTTTGAGTAATGTTGAGAAGGAACTAGGAGGATACCTGTAATGGTAAAGTATGGGATTTTTTTGAATGTTATAGTATAAACCTATAGTTTTTCTATTCATTGTGATATTATAGGATGTGTAATGGGAGAAAATGATGTTTAATGGATTCCAGACATAACCCATGAACTTGATATGCAATGTGAGAATTTTTGATTCCATTTAAATGGTATACATCATATAATGGAAAGAATGTAGTTTTTAATAATAAAGTGACATATTGTTTTGTTATATATGGGAGTTGAGGATTAAATGGAATGTAATGTGAATAAAAACCATGTAAAATCCCATGGTTTTGATTTAGGTAGGTGGTTAAGTATAAATTCTTATTTTATTCATGCATGGTTCCTTTTTCTCAACGTAGAGGCTCTTCCTTTGTGATTTTGGGTGACTCCTTCCTGTATGGATTTTAATGTTCAATGATTGATCAACATTGTGGTTGTATTTATTCTCATCGGGTATGTAATCATTATATTTCATATTTTTTTTATGTTTAGGATATTGTTTCAAAATGGATATGGGATCATTTTTTTTCTATAGACCCTTTTTAGTTTCATTGCATGGATTGTCTTGTAAAGATTGTTCTCACAGTTTTTGGTCACCGTTGTCAAAAGAAGTTACTTTTTATACCATGTTGAGAAAGGTATTTCCATACAATGGGACAAAATGATGAATTTAAAATCATTTTTGATAAATTCCATTGATTTATTCATTTATTTTAAGTGAAAAATTGTTTAAAATGATTTTTTTGAAAGGATTTTTTTTTTCAAAAAGGTTTTTCTCTTGAAAATAGATTTTATTGATTTGGAAATGGGTTTTCAAACTCTAAAGGAGAATTTATTTTCTTCAAAAACGTTTTATGAAGTTGTGAGAATTATTTTAAAAATGTATTCTACACATTCACATTGGGAACCTTGGGTGCATCAGGATAGAAACATAGGTAGACTTAGTGTGTGTTTCACCTCTAGAAGGGAACATTTATGATATAGACTAGTATAAATCGATATATTCTTGATTGAAAACATTATTATTTAGGATTATGAGTGTCTAGTACAAATTATACCATAGGATAGATCCCAATACGTAGTTCATCGCCAATTTCCATTCATGTTTATTTATCATATGATTGTTTTTATCATTGATTATTTCTTATATGTTCTTATATAAGGTTTTATTAGTATATTATCAGGATAGGTTGTTTCTTGGATATGTGTATATTAATTTTATTCTTGATGAATGAATATTCTTTCCTATTTTTTCACTTTAACTTTTCGTATTTCTATTTTGAGAATATGAAATAATTTTATGAAAACATAAGGGAAAATGAATTACAACCAAATTTATTTAATGAATTTTTTAAACTATTTAATTTTAAAATTTATAATTGTTTTATTCTTGATGTTGGACCATTAATAGAAACTTATGTGGTATCCTATGGAACTTTGGCTCACACCCTACTAGTGAATTTTATTTTTTTTAGATGTTTTATTTTTGGATTCAGGTAAAGGGTAATGAATCTTTTTGTATTATGGCTTCTCTTGTTGATGCTACTTTCAATTTGGGGTGGTATGTAGGATGTTGTTGGTCATGTGGGGACTCGAATTACTTTCTATTTTATCATTCTTTTTCTTTGATTTCATTTCTCTTAATGTATCTCATTTGTTTTAGCTTTATACTTTTGTTGTATGTATTTATATCTTATATTCAAGCCTAGTTTTTGTTATTATGTTTTTCGTATAACATGTGATGGGCATGTTCGAGTGGCTTTTTATGTTTACCCAGGTTGGTTTCCTTCAATTTGGTATCAAAGAGATGTTCAATCTAAATTGTGTTATAACTAACTATATTGGTTCTTTTTGTTGGGTATACCCAAGTTAGGACTGTCAAAATTCGAATAGTAGGAATGGAAAAGGGTCCTATTCATATCACTTATGTTACATAATCTGAGTTACCATGGGTGGTTGGGGACATTTTCAAGCTTTGATACTTGGATTTTGAGGTCATTTT
The DNA here is from genome assembly GCA_963277665.1 of Viscum album. NCBI lineage: Eukaryota > Viridiplantae > Streptophyta > Magnoliopsida > Santalales > Viscaceae > Viscum > Viscum album. The sequence continues at coordinate 1,559,959,061 of OY728141.1, forward strand.
TATGAAATGTATGGTAAATTTATTTAAATTAACATATTCTTATTTAATTAATTTTTCCATGGTTTCATTAAATTCATAATTCATTAAAAACTTATTTTCATTACTTGAATTTGGTCGTATGATTTTCGAATTTTCTCATGATTGATGGATTTTTTACAATTTTTAGGCGATTCCTTTGAAATTAGATCTTCCAAATCTGAGAGTGGATACTACGAGAAAGGTATTATAGGTGAATCCTACAGGGGAATCTACTTTGGAAGACACAATTATCCTCACTATTAAGACTCTTGGTTAAGTTTGTGTTAGGAACCCATGACGTTTAGTGGATCTGGGAATAGAACTTACTAACCTACACTCACCCATATTTTGAGGGACTATAAAGGAGATGGTGGGACTATATTGTGCAAGTTACATTGAACGAGGATATCACTTGGGATTCCCTAAATAAAATATTTATCATTCTATTTTATCCTGATAAATTTCATGCAATGAAGAACTAAGAGTTTCTAAACCAACAGAAGGGGGAGTGCCTCATTATGGTGTATTCTACACATTTTTATGAGTTAGCAGAACTGATACTGGAGGTTATCACTAATGAGTACATGAAGGATCAAAGGTTTTAGTTAGGACTAAGTCATGATATTCTATAAATGCCAAAACTCTTCTACTTTCTGATGTTTTTAGGGGTAGTTGATATGGTAGATTTAGATAAGGTATACATATATTTGAAGATAGGTTTGGGTGGATCTTAATTTGGTTTAGTGGCTATCCTGGGTGAATCTTTTGTCTAGAAAAATGAGTAAAATAGTGGCCAATTTTCCTCATGACTAGTCTAAGGGGTGACAGCTGGGAAGTATAAAGTTTTCATCTACCAGTGTGTAAGGAGAGGTCATACCAAGCCTATGTATAAGAAGGATTCTAATACTTTTAATATTTGTGTATGATAAATCTATGTACAAGAATTTTGTGAAATGATATATTAAGGTTGATCCACTTAGACCATGGTTTCAAAGGTTCATGCATATGCTTCTATGGGTGGTGGGTCTAATCCATAGGCCAAGGGATATGTTCATGTGGATAACAACTGATGTATTTATGCATTAGAGTTTGTTCCATATAAATCTTACATAAGACCATCTATTGTTAAAGGTACTGTTTTTATCTTATCCTTTATGTTGGTATCTTTGTTTGATATAGGCACTACTCATTATTTTATATTGACTAATTTAGTCTACATGAAGGGATTGCATTCCAAAATTATTCTCTTCTTGTTAGATCTTTCCAAAACTATGGGAAAGAGGTGTGAAAAAGGACTCAGATGTCCCATGTGTTGGGTGATGATTGCTAACTTTTAATTAGAGTGGGAACTCTTAGTTATTGATATTTACATCTTCATCTTTATTATAAACATGGATTGTATGATCAGTGTTATGTCCCAAATATAATTTCATAATCGTTTTGTTTAGGTCTTATATTCTTAGGGTTTCACTCATGTTTTTAGGGAGAGTGGGACTCTAGACTGAGAAGGGTGGTTCATATTGTTCTCTTATGCAATGATAATATAGTGTGAGTTATGAGAGATGTTCCTTGATGTAGTTGAACCTTTATTGGGTGTTCAAAATCCTACAGTAGTTTTTTAGTACCTGCAAGTCTTTCTAGATGTTTTCTCTATAATTACAACACAAAAGAGGTTGATTTTACTATTGATATTCTCCCGGAAGTGATTCTCATTTCTATTCCATCTTTCCATACTAAACTTGCGAAGTTATTGTCACTTAAGGTCCAACATGAGGGCCTAGAGGCTAAAAAATTTATTCATCCTATAATTTCACCATGGGTTTCACTTTTCCTCTATTATATAAAAAAATAAAAAAAGAATTTTATTTTGAATTCATTATTGGATGTTAAATTATGTGACTATTAATAAAAATATCATTTTACAAGGATTTATGATCTCATTGATTAGCATAGAGGGGTTCACTAGTTTTATAAGAATGACCTATGGTCATGGTATCACCAGTTGGAAGTCCAAGAAAATAATATAACTAATAAAAGATTTATGATTTGATTTGGGCATTTTGTTTATCTAGTTATTATTTTTGGTCTCAATAATGTTCTTACAGTGTTTATGGCTTTGAGGAACCAAATATTTCATCGGTTCTAGGACTCTTTTTTTGTTGTGTTCCTCGATGATATTTTTATATACTGTAAGGCATAAGAGGAGAATATGGACCATTTGGATATAATTATTTGAACATTAAATAACATCTTCTATATGGTAATCATTAAAAGTGTTAGTTATTTATCTAGGAAGTGATGTTTTTGGGGAATGTGACATATGAGAGGGGAATGTTAATGGATCCGAAAAATAAATAGGTAATCATGTCCTGGGAGCATCCCTAAAATGTGTTTGATATCTATAAATTTTAGGTTTGGATGGTTATTATGTAGAATTTTTTTCAATAAATCTACAATATCACTTCTTTAATAAAAGCTTTAACCCATAAGGGTGTAAAGCTGTAATTGAAAGATACGTTTCAAATATATTTTGGGGAGTGGTTCACAATATATTATAATAATATTATTCAAAAATATATTTTTACTTATATAGATCTAAATTTGTGACAGCGATAACGGGTTTATTGTCTTATGTCTTTGGATTTAGATATTTTTTACACTAGTGAGAATGGAAATGTTGATGATAAATTGTTGAGTTGAATGTTAATGACAAAAGCCATGATAAAATCAGTTGATGAATGATCTATGAGGCGTTTTTTGATCAGATGAGATTGGAAGTGGAAGAGGTTGTTGGATAATCATTTATGGACTCTATTAATATTGAATCGGCTTTTAATGGGTTGTTTTAGCTCAATAAGGTTTTAATCACTGATTACCAATGATTTAGTGAAATCATTTACGGTGAGGAGACCTTGGGTGAGTAGTCTCGGTCTCCTAATGGAATTTTGTGCTTCTTTAGAAGATTGGTTGTTTTTTTCTTATAGAGAGGAGTTGTTGGATAGTGAATACCATTATTGTTGGTCCATGCACTAAGGGGACACCATGATGTATCATTCATTGAGGATTCAATATTAGTGGAATGGGACATGATTATCAATAGTGTATATTATTTCATGGTGCATTACTTGTCCGAAAATTAAGGTATAGAACTAGAGACCTATAGGTTTGTTTCATCCCATAAAATTCTGGTAAGGAAGCGAGATGATATATCAATGGATTTCATTATTGTTTTACCACACACTCATAGTGGGATGGATGAAATTTGGGTGAACATTGATGAACTCGTGAAATATATGCATTTCTACCTTTTAAGGAGGTAACGAAAGTTGAATAATTTTGGGAAATATATGTCCGATAGATTATTAGACGTCATGGGGTTCCATATACCGTTGTTTTTGACAAGGATATGGGGTACACAACCTGTTTTTGGAACATTTTGTGGGATACAATGAGTTCCCAGATTAAATTAAGAATAGTCTATCATCTACAGGCAGATAGATAGATAGATATGGTTGTCCAAGTTCTGTAGGATAAGCTCTAAGATTATGTGTTTGATTTTGGAGGATATTTGGAGATGAATTTTACTTTGGTTGAGTTTTCCTCTTATAATTTTTATCATAATTAGATAAATATGTAACCCTTTGAGGCACTGTATGGGCAGCCATGCAAATCTTCCTTATGCTTGGTAGAGTTGGGAGAGGGGCCCTTGGTTAGGCCGAGTGTTTTTCAGGAGATGATGGAGATGGTAAAATTTATCTAAAGGTGTTTTATCATGACACATAGTCATCAAAAATCATATGCCGACCATCGACATAGGCCAATGGATTTTTATGTTGGTGATCAAGTTTATCTCATAGATTCACCTTTCTTGTGATATCACCAGTTGGGAAAGTAGTGTAAGTTATTACTTGTGTTTTTGGACACCTTTGATCTCATGGGATGAATAGGGAGGGTGACCTATCATGTGTAATTTCTTTCTGGGTTGATAGATATCCATGACATATTACATGTTTCAAATTTTATGAGGTATATACTAGAGAGTTCCCATGTGATTAGAGAGGAGGATGTTGATCTTGAACTCAACAATAGTTTGGTTGAGCAACCAATTCATATTATTGATTTCCAAAATAAAGTACTGGGTGGTAAAATACTATATTTCTTGGTTAATATTGTACAAAATATAGGATATAAATAATTTTTCAGAACTTGAGTCATTGATAATTCAGCAATGGCCTTTTATTATTATAGTTCTAGGATCTTAAGGGATTTTAGGGGGAAGAAATATTTTATAGTGAGGAGATTATAACACACCATTACCTTTATATTAGTTTTGTTATAAACTAGGATTTTGGTTTTCATTTTTCATTGGCTGAGTAATGATGAGAATTTATTTAGAGGATTCGTGTAATGGTGATGTCTTGGATTTTTTAGAAATTTTCAGTATAAGATCTACAATTTATTATATTCTCTGGAAAATTAAACATTGTGTAATTGGAGTACACCATGTATGATTTTTTTTGAATAGAACTCCTGATTTTGACATGAAACATGATAATTTTACAAGTTGTGTTAACGGTACATGTATTTAGTGGAAAAAATTTGGTTTTTAATAAAAAGGTGATGGGTCATTCAGTGTATACAAGAGTCAAGTATTACTTAATGTGTAATTGGATTACACGATGTGTAAAATACCAAGAGTTGGATTAAAGTAGGTAGTTCATATGAAATTATTATTTCATTCATACAAGGTTTATTGATCTCTAACTATATGCTCTTATGTGAATTTTGGTGACTTACTTCAGTTTGGATCACTTCTTTCAGTGATTGATTTCCATTGTAGTTCTATTTATAGTCATCAGGTAAGTATTCCTTCTAGTTTTTCTTTGATTTTGGTTTTAAATTCAGTTTTGAAATGTATTTATGATCAGATAGTGTTTTCTAACAATTTCATTTAGTTTATCATCATGCCTTGTCCTGTGAAGGTTATTCTGTTGGTTTCTGGGCTTTATTATGTAAAGAAGCTAGGATTCCAATTTATTGAGGTGGGTGATTCTATATAGTGGCTTAATTTAATTAATTATGAAATTCTTGATAAATTCAATTTTTCTGTTCATTTATATGAAGTAAAAAAAAATTAATGATTTTTTAATGGAAAATGTTTTCAAAAATGGACTTTTCGTTGAGTATGGATTTTCATGATTTGGAATGGGTTTTGAAAACACAATGATGATTTGTTTGGTATTTAAAATGTTTTGTGAAATTGAGAGAATTGTTTTGAATATATATTGTACAATTTTACATTGGGAACCCTGGGTACATAAGAATAAGTACATGGGTAGCTTTAGTGTGTGTTTCACCACAAGGAGGTAACTGTTCTGATATTGACTAGTAGGAATTGACGTCTTTTGGATACAATGTATGACTTTTTAGTGTTGTGAGTGTCTAGTACATATTTTTTCATAGGATATATCCTAATAAGAGGTTATTTTTTATTTAACATATATGTTTATTTATCACACGGCTGTTTTTATCATGGATTGTTGCTAATTGGTTGTTATATGAGGTTGTATGACACAAATTTTAATGATAGGTTGTTTCATTAATATGTGTATACCCGATTACCTCTTGATGCATGGATATGATTTCCAATTTTTTTCACTTCTACTTTTCATATACATGGTTTGATATTATGAAAGTATTTTATGAAAACCAAATGGGAAATTATTTACAACTAAACATGTTTTTTGAAAATTATTTGTAAAAAAAATTCATTTTAAAAACTAGAATTGTAGAATTATTGATATTAAACCATGTATAGAAAGTATGTTGGTATACTTATAGGATTTATTTCACCACATACTTGTTCCTTTGTGTATTTTTACATGTTATATTAAAGGATTATTATAAAGGTGAGTGTATATTGTAGTATGTTGGATTCATTTATTGATGATTCTTTCATGTTGGGTTCGTCTGGAGGTGACTATTCATCACATGGGGAATTAACAGAATTTCTAGTTTATCCTATTTTGGATTGGATTGCATGTATATTTTGGTATCACATTTGTATCAACATCACATGTTGTTTTTATGTATTATTTTATTTTATTCAAGACATGTTTTTTATTCTATTTTACCTATAACCTGTGATGGACCGGTTTTCATGTCTTGTGTAGTTAACCAAGGTTGGTTTTTTATAGTGCACATGAGGTTATTCTAATCACACTATGTTATAATGTACTCTTAGTTATCCTTGACTTATGTTTATGATGTCATGTTTTATGTTCTCTCCACATTACTATGTTTTTTTTATGTTATCATATTATATCATGCTTTGATGATAATTTTTTTGATTCTCACCTCTTTTAGGTCACATTAATATGAATCATTACTAAAATTTATTTCTTTAATATTTTTATACTTTTATTATTATATTATCAGTATTTATAGCTCACCATTTTCTTATGTATGTCCCCAAGTTTTCACATGCAGTATTAGAAGGTCGATGTAATTTAAGGGCATGTTATGAAGTTTTTTAATAATTATTATATACATGTTTCAATTTAATGTTTGATCTACATAATTTTACAAAGACAATCAGTGAAAGGATATTTCTAGATTATACAATGTGTATCTTAATGTAATAAATAATGAATTTATGTTTATAAATAATATGGGTTGTAATAGTTGGTATTAGAGGAATGTCTAGTTATGATTGGGGATTAGGATTAAAAAATCATAGTCAATCCATGTGGATAATAATAAACATATCAAAACATCCCTAAATTATGGAATAGTGTATATTAAGTTTTTTACAAGAAAAAAATCAATTTATGGATACTATAAGTGGATTTGGATCAGATAGGATTTCACCTAGGGGTAATAATCCCTCAAAGTGATATTTTGGATTTGAATCGATCATTACCTGGTGAATGAAGAAGTGACATTGACATTAAACTGGCTTGAAACTACTGGAGGATATACTTTAGTAAATTCATAAACACTCTATGAACCACTATGAAGGGAATAAAAATACACATAATATTTTATGATAGGAATTAGACCATAGATAATTTAGACTGAAACCTAGAAGTTCATAGGTAAAGTAATGTTTGTCATTTAAGATATATCCATTCTATATTAATAGATCCCCTTTTATGTGTTTAGTTGGTTTAAAATTCATATCTCTAATTTTTTTTAATTTAGTCAATGGTTTTTCCTATGAGAATATGATTCATCAACTAATGTGATGAGCAATGTAATGCTTTCCAAAATGAGATTCTTAACCCGATGAGATTAGTAGTTGAGAGATTCTTGAAAATAATATATCAATTAAATCATGTTATAAATAGAAACATGAATTAAAGGGAAAACCCACACGACCTAAGAAAATGAATTTGAAATTAATACCTTTAAATGATAAATATCCTTGACTTTTAGTGGATCTTTAAATTCATTAATCATTGAATAGTGGATCAACTGCATTGAAATGATCTTCTCAATCCTTCAATGTCATTATTAATAGAATTTCATGATGAAATATAATTATAGAGATAGAGAATATAATCAATAGTAGAGTTGATAAAAAAACACGATGCATGAGGAGGAGATTGAAGTAATGGAGTGGAAAGAATTATAGATATTTCTTTGATAAATATTTTCTTCACACTCTTAGACTGATAATAGATAGGTATTTCCTTATCCTCAAGTAAAATTATGATGAAACCATTGGGGTGTATGAGTTTAACTTCATAATACTTTCATGATACACCTCTAACTTTTTAACCTCCCCCAAATATAAATTTTAATAATTCTTTAGTGGGTTAAATCCAAATACATTAAAAGCATTGGCTGTTTGACACTTTGAAAATTACAAGAAAATTTTCTGATCTTCCCTAAATGTCATAATAGTGTTCTTTTAATTTCATGGTTATCATGGGTCCAGGGATAGGTATCATAGAATTAATTTTAATTCAAGTGGTGTGATGGATAAATATCACCGGGGAAACTAATTCCAAAATCTTAGTTTTCGAATCTGTGAGCAAAAGCATCTAATAAATTACATGAAGGGGATATTTAAATTATTTAGGATTGGGAAAAAGGGTATCCAAGCTAGTGAATACATGTGGGAGAATACAACCAATTTAATTGAAGAATGGAATGATATAGTCAACCCAAAGAATATTGTCCACTTTTTTTAATTGCAAGAAACAAAGAGACTATACAGATCAATACACTAATCCAGGGGTTTTCCAGGATAAATGATTCAAACAACCTCCAAGGCATATAGGGAATGTATGAAATTATTCCATCCCAACTACTATGGAGGATCCCAAAAATGATGTGGTGATAGAAAATTTTTTTATTCATTAAATAATAGTAAATGTAGTATTTTATTTTGGTTCTAAACATTATTTCATATCACATAAGTTTAGTAAAACTATTAAAACACCACCTAAATACATAAAAGTGAATCTATCAATGAAAACAACTAATGGGTATATTGCCTCACCCCAATTATATATCTTCTCTCTTATCTATATTTTTCCCCTGAATTTAATAGCACACCTTATGATACTACCATAACCATAATTACATAAAATTAAATGTATGAATTGTATTTCAATGTATATATCCATTATAAATATACATGAGAAGAAAATTACCCTCAATATTATGAATCACCCTATGATTCTTTAAAAGTGTAGGGAGAAGGATGAATGTTTTTTGTATCATAATATCAAAAATGGATATTATTTATTTCTCATAAACATTATCTAGATCAAATAATTAAGGTCAAGGAAATGATAATTTTTGATGACATTGCCATTGTAAGAGGATATACTGACGTGTTTTCAAAAAATTTCATAACCTTCCTCCAATTCATGAGGTTGAGTTTTCAATGGATATTATACCAAGATATTATCCAAGAATCCATATAGAATGTCCAGTATTAAACATGATGATCTAATGATGAAAGTGTAGGAGAATCTAGATAAAGGTTTATATACCCATGTGCTTCACCATGGGGTTCATCCATCCTATTTTTAAAGATGAAGGATGGGTCAATGTGCCTTTTTAATAATCATCATTAGATCAACAAGATAATGAAATAGGACAAGTAACCTTTCCCACAATTTGATGAATTATTTGATCAGCTACATGAAACCATGTACTAATCTAATGTGTATCTTTGGTTGGGATATTATCATGCAATGGTGAAGAAGGTCGATATACCGAATTATACTTTCCATACTAGGTATAAGTACCATGATTTCATAATGACTCCATTTGGAATCATTAATGCTCTAAAAATCCTTATGAACATAAGGAATAATGTCTTTATAGATTACCTCAATAAATTTCGGGTAATATTCCAAGATGATATTCTTATCTACTCTAATATAAAATGGGCCCATATTGAGTATTTGAACATAGTAATAATTACCTTGTAGAAGGAAAATTTTTATAAGAATTATAACAAATGCATGTTTTGGATGTAACAAGTAGAATTCCTGAAGAATTTTGTCCCTATACAAGGGATATATGTGGATCCTTAAATAACAAAAAAAATGAAGAATATACCAGACCAAAAACTATGATGGAAATCCTTAGTTTCCTTTGATTAGTTTGGTACTATCATCAATTTGTGTGAAAATTATTATATTTTTTAATCTCAATAACCATGATAAATAAAAAATGGATGAAGTTTTTTATAAAATTACGAATATGATGAAATACTTACAGAGTTAAAGAAGAGGATAATCACTGCAGTTGTTCTCAAATTACCTACCAGTTGAGAAGTATTTGTTATGTACTATGATTCTTCTATAGAGGTCTTGGTTTGTGTACTCATGCAAGATGAAAAAAGTGATAGTCTATGTATAGTGACCTATAATTTTCAGACATAGATATCCCATCTCAATAGATGAAAAATCATTACATAAAACAATGACCCATTCTAGAATCATATAATTCTACTGCCTTTGAAATCGTGGACAGATAAAAACATGGTTTTTAAAATATCTACATCATCTCTAACTAAGTTCATAATAAATAGAACCCTTCTTAGATGTATCAAACATTGTGTGTTTATTCATAACATAGGGAATTGAAACAAAAGAAAATGTGGGATTAGATGAACAATAAGGGTAAACATGGATATATCAATGACCACTTGAGAAAAATATGAACATAAGTGTATAATAATGTTCTCATAAAATTTTAATATCATACCCCACATATCATAGGTTATAATATCGATTCATCTCATAAATTATAGTTTATTATAAGGCTTGAATCATATATGAATGAAATAACATGATCCATGAGAGGATAAAATATTCATAAGACATAAATTTGTGGAAAACACATAATCATAGAAAATAATTTCCTAAGTAGTCAATGTTATTTTATAAGACTATAAAAGTGGAATGCTTTCACTCCCCAAGATGTCATAGTAGTCAAGGATCACTCCCAAAACAATCGTCGTCTAAATAGTCCCTTACTGAACATGGTAAACTTTGCAATACAGTCCTACTCATCTCATGAGATTTCAATATTTATCTAATGTATTAGATGAAGATATAGGTCACATCCATCCTTGTTAATAATGTGACCACTATATTTGGTTATAATGTAACCACCTTCATTGGGTATAAGGTACCCATTATCATTTGTTATATTGTATCCACCACAATTGGTTATAACATGACCACAATAATTTGTAATTATATAATTGAAATTACATAATTAAAACCATACATATGTGTTTCAAAATATTAGAAAACATTCAATATATAATCAAATTATAACATGTGTAAATAAAAAATGTTTTATCAACATTTCATCAATTATCTATAACATATCCCATGGAAAATAAATGGGTTCCATAAACATCTCAGCAACATAAAAATTATTCATATAAAGAAATACCAATACTTTTATAATTGGATCATATCACATCCAAATCATGATTAACATCAAAGATTTTTTCTTAGATGGAAAATAATTTTGATAGATCACCTAGAACCTTTCTTGAGAAAAATATCCTTTTCACTTCTAAATAACTTTTTTTAAAACAAAAAAAACTTTTTTTAAAACAAAAAAATTCAAAATTATTAAGGAAAAATTTCCTTTGAAAATAATAATTGAAAAAATTAATGTATTCTTCAAAACATTTAATAGTATTCGAAGTGGGTAATAGAATTCACTCCATGTACATTAAAATACTACATTATTTTCCCACTTTTGTAGAAAAAAGTAAAAAAGTTCTTCATCAAGAAAATTAGAAATGAATTTTTTTTAAATCGCAATAAGTTAAACATGGATAAAAATTAATTTTAAAAATTATACTCCAATAGTAAAAAACTTCTATAGAAGATGAAAATATATTTGGAAGGAAATTGTTTCTCTATAGATGAGCAAAATAAAATAGATTTTCAATCAATTTTTTGGTATATTGAGTACTTAAGATGAGTAAAACGAAAGGATGTGTCTATTATCAAAAAATAACCATATCATAATAAAAGTCATTAGTTTCATGAGATATAGATGATAATATTTCTTTATCATAAACATAATCATAAACAATCCTGAAAAATAATGAGATTATAACATAAGACCCTCACTACCATGGTAACTTTTGAATAATAAGCCCCATGGAAGAAATAACCTTAGATAAATATTGATATCCCATAATGTTTTGGAAAATAATGATAAAATACATTCGTGGTCAGTATATACACCACATAAAATAAACAAGTTGTTATATGGAAAGTGTCCCATAGAAATTAAGGTGAGACGAAAACCCCTTACCTTAGGTCTGACTTCTTTAATACACATGGGAACCTAATGTTTAGTAAATATAGATCACACACACACACACACACACATATATATATATATATATAATAGAATCATAATAATATATATCAAACCATATATGATTTACTAATATCATTTTATCACCCCTTAGTTAACACTTCATTATCAAATCACAGTTTGGGGTGATATTTATTTCATTTTTCAATGTTCTAATTTTTTAGTTTTTCCATTGTATTTTGATAATGGTTCCATAATATATATATAATTAAAGCAATTATATAAATATAATATATATATATTATATAAAAATAATATTAATTAATAAATTATAGAGATATGAATATAAATTACACAGTTTATGGAGAAGGTAGGATGTACCTACACATGAATGATGTATTCATTTTTTTGATGGATGAAATTAATGAAAGGTATATAATAACTCACCATTAAAGAATAAATATTATATCAAAAATATCATATATAATAATTTAGTATATCATTATTACAGTCCATCAAAAATAGAAATTAGAAATGAATCATATCGATTCATAGAGGTGGTAGTCCACACGCACGCATGATCAACGTTATCGTTTTCAAACATTTTGGAAGGTAAGAAGGTAGATATGATATTTTAATTATAGAAGTACAATTATTTAATAAGTATCAAAATTACATATTACACCTTCATAATAAACATCCATAAAATATGACGATGTGAAATTAATTGCATTGCTGCGTGCTAACAGTAAGCCATACATATGGACGAGTGATATTTTCAACTTCCATTTAATGTAAAGAGGATTATTATTTTTAGTTCCATAACCTAAATAACATTTAAATATATTTATGACACCAAAATTATTATTTTATTAAGAATAAAATATATTTATAGATGGTAAAATAATAATTAAAAAAATCTGGTTAGTTAAGGTGATTACCTGTTCTTTGAAAAAACTCATTCAGATATCCTCTTAAGGGATATACAATTGGTATTTTGGGAATAAAATCATCTCAATAATGTGTCTATGAGATTTTAGAAGAGATATTTTTATATTAGGGTTGAGATAGAAGTCTCGCTGTGGTGTGATGAGGTGAAATAAGGGGTTTCCTTTTATAATTGATAGGAGGGGAACCCTTTGAATTTATTAAAAGAAAAAATTTATATAAGTAATTCTATAGAAAAATTGTTCAAAATTGATAGAAAATTTTAAATGGAGGAATGTTTCTGATATATATTACCCCTTGAACATTTTTAATATTTTTATGATTTTATACAATTTAATCAAATATTATATTCATAAAATACCATTCATGTAAATTTATACACTATTCATTAATTTGACATAAAATAAATACAAGGATGGAATTTGAATATAAATCTTTAACAAAACACTAACATAACATATGAATATATAAAAATCTTCTTACACATTATGTCACTCAAATTATATTACTTTTAATATTTTTAAAAGTAATTTATATATTATTATTAGTCGGAGAAATACTACTTTGGTCTTTCATAAGAATTTAAGGACATTTTATATTTACTAAAAATTAGAAATAAATATATATCTTGAAAATAATTTCATTATTATCAATATATATAATAATATTTATTTATATCATTATTTTCCCTTATATGGATACATAAGTGATATTTAAAACTAAGAGAATGATATTTTTTCATTTCCTTTAATTTAAAAATTATATTTGTTATCTTCATGGGTAAGAATCACATAAAAATTTAAATTTTAAGAATATGGTAATAAGGATAAAATTTTATTCATCAAATAATTATTATGATAAAAATTAGGTTTTGTCAAATGGTTTTAACCTAGGTTAACATAATTTACATTTTTCTATGGTGATAAATTTTACCATAGTGACTATTCATATTATCCAAAAAATAAAAGAGATATATATACCAAATTTTAACCTTGTGATTCAAAATATATAATAAATTTTATAAAATTAAATTTCTAAAAGTGGTAGAAACTATTTTTGAAATAAATTCTAAAAAACACAAGAAAAACTCTATATAGAAAAATACATTTTTTATTATAAAATTTTTTTGGTCTTACACCATGAAAAAAATATTACATTAATGTGAAAAAATTTATTTAACATTATAATATATATTATTTTCTTTAAAAACTGTAACACCCCAAGCTTCTATGGTACGCTTCTCTTTGAATAATGTGATAGCGTGTGTTGTACGCAACACCGAGTTCTAACACACCATAACTAATCAAACTAGCCGTTATGAATAGTAATACCTACTTTTTGAAATTATATATATTTTATATTTGAAAATGGACTTCAGTTTTGGATTCGGAATATCGAATTTTTCCTAGGGTGAAATTTTGGTACATTTCGGATAACTTTCATATTTTGATGAATAGTGAAAATTACTAAATTTTAATTAAAAACAACTTTTTTAATCAAATTAATTACTAGTGATAAATTATGAATTTGAGTGGTTTTAAAGTATATTTAGAATATATTTTTACCATTTAATATAATTTTGGTCATTGGACATAATTTTACAATTAAACCGAACATAAACAAGTGTCAATCTTTTGATAGTTATTATCTCTTAAAAACACGCTTTTTGTTTTAACAGCGGGAATTAATTTTAAATTAATTTCTGCCACTTCTGTGTTTTGAATTTAGGAAAATGGATTCCATATTTGGAATCAGGATGTTCAAATTGTGTAAATAGGTAACTTTTATTTTTAGACATTTTGAATAGTTACTGTGGTAAATATTTTATTTACCATGGTTAAAGGGTAAATCCGGTAAATAAGGGTTAAAAAAATAATATTATAATAATACAAAATTACCCTAAAACGTGTCCTAACCTTATTGGTGGACACATACCCGACCATGGGCATCCTTGGGTCAATTTGGGGACCCCTTGGAGCCACTTGTATGTGGTAGGGACACTTTATATTAATAAAGTTAAAATAAAAATAAAAATGGCATAAGATTACATCTTTTAGAAGAACAATTTTTTACATAGGGTTATACATGTTGGATTTTAGATTATAAATATTCATTAGAAAGCTAAAAAGATTTCCTACATAATGATATTTTACTTATAATTTTTAGACATTAAATAATTTATTTTATTTATGACACAATGATGATGCAGTAATTACTATAATAGTGAAAAATTAAAATAAGTGATATTATAAATACCCAAATAAATATAATATGAAACTTTTAATGAATTAAACTAATTTTCTAGGATAATATGATATATTAGGATTGATTTAATTGACTTTGTTCGAAGTAATAAATCTTTTATGAGTTTCACAAAAATCAACTAATGTATAGTGTCAAAATTGACATAAAAGAATTCTTAAAACAAATATTATATTATTAATTGATATTAAATTCCTAAAAATCTAAGGTTCGGCCAAGAGACTTATATCATGATAGGTTAATCATTAATGGACCACTTGGGGGTCTCTTGGATGTATATAGTAAGTTTATTAACCATAATATATAAAATACAAAGAGACATTGTAAAAGTGAAACTAATTAACTTAGAGTTAATACTTAAAGATAAGGTTAATATAAGTACCCAAACCTGTCTAAATTCTATTGGATGAGTTACTTTCGACCTATCCCCACCTCATCATTTGAATAGTCAACTTTGGAGCCTTTAGAAACCGAATATTAATTTATTATAAATTAATATTTCTAGCTTTTCCAAAGGTGCCCCTCACCCCTCTTATAAAAGGGCACTCCTCCTTCTCATTTCTTCACACCTTCAAAGCCTTTTGGTTCGGCCAAACTCTGCCCAAATACTCTCCCAACATCCCTCAATACAACCTAGAGGCCTTAGTTTGATCAGAAAGCCAACCTAAGGAGCCCTTTTGATCAAATCAAAAGGAAGAACCCGAAGAAGAGGTAATGATTTCACCACCCTTTTCTAAGTTCATTTCTTCTTCCACTTCTTCTTCCTTTGTTCTTACCATTCTGAAATAATAACTCCAGTATCTCACATATACTGTGATGTTATTATAAATATGGTACAATCATATTCAGTATTCTATCCACCCTTTGAATAACATTTCACCATACGTGCGTACGTACGGCTTACCGTCTCCACGTCGTGGTGTAATTGTTATTCAATATAATATTATTTGGATGGGTATAATAATGATGTGTAACTCATGTAAATAATAAATATAACATGTTAATGATTCTGTATATATGATATACCATCCATTTATATATTATTTTAATATCAAAAGAATGATATTGTCGCTCGTGCGTACGTACGGACTACCGTCTCCACGAACGCGATGAGATTCATTCTCCATCGTAACCATTAAAGCGTAATTATCATTTTATGATTTAAAAATGATGTTTAAGGACTTGATATCATTCTGGATATGAATAATATACAACCTATCCTTTACAAACATGTCTTACGTAACAAAACATATGAAAGAAAACAAGTAAGTTAACACCCGAAACAACGATAATACTAAGATATTATTATCAAATCAATATTAAAAGATCATATATGACATCATATTAATGTATATGATTCTTGTATAATTTAATAACAATTATTTCACCATTATACAGGAGGTTAACCTACCACAACCAAGGAAAAGTACAAGGTAAGGGTTATTTCACAATCTCTTCATTATCCGAGGTTGTATTATACGTAATAATCTACTGGGATCTCTTTATCATCCACATCCATGTTTCTTCGAAATGTATTTCAAAACATTTTTACTATTTACAAGAATATGGGTTAAAGTCATTTATACACTTGTTTGACTTTTTATAAGAGGTTTATAAAGGAATCTTTCCGTCGTTTTCAAAACAAGGTCCTTTTTAACCTTTTCGACAGAATTGAGGTAAGAATGTTTTTTTTAACTTATACGGCGGGTGCGGTTATTTTCCGCCGTTATAAAATCGTCGAAGCTTCCCATACAAGCTTATAAGAATATTTTCAAAGAAAATGTTTTATTTTATATGGATCTTAAATAATTTCAAAATAAAAGGAGATATTTCTTTTAAAAGAATTTTGATTTCATCTATGTCAACATCCTTTGATGGATTTTAAGATTATTTGAAGTTGATTTATTATGATACAAAACTTCTATATTGTATTGAAGGTTTTGTGATATGTTTGACTGTGGATGTGCTATTTTTATACCATTCATAGTTTATTGTGAAAGTATTGACATTTCGTATGCTAGTTTTAATACGAATGTTTATGTTATGTTTAAACCTTTTCATATGGGAATGCATTGGACTTAATAAGTGACGGGTGGAGCCCGCTATAGCTCCTCGATGCATCGGTAGGTCTCATGAGACAAACTAGTGTCTTGGCACAAGGCCTTGACAAAATCTTATTTGTAGCCTTGGCACGAGGCCTTGGCTATGTGGTTATGATAGTCTGGCATTATGCATTCCAACATTATGAAAGTGGTTATTGATTTTTGCATGTGATTATTCGATTAGTAGAATATCCATGTGAATAAGTAAATGGCATTATTTCATTTTACTTTTGCCATACCATGTTGAAGTTCAATTTTAAAAGGCTTTTGTTTTAGTAATGCATTGCCTTAAATGTTTATTCTTATTTATGAAAGTTTCCGCTATATTGTTATCCTTACTGGGCATTTGAGCTCACCCCTTTTCTATGTTTTATTTTTCCCCAGGATGTGAAGAAGTAAATTATGAATGACCTGCAGGGATATTATGAGGGGATAGTAGTGTGGATTATGGAGACATTATGTTGTTGTAGTAGTTTTTCATTTTATGATGTAATGTAAAACTTATGAATATATCTAGTGTTTCCAAGGCTACTAAACCAATCGGTCTTTCGAGATTTGATCTTTCTTGTGATCATGCCAATGTTATGTAATAATGCACTGACTCTGGGTAGCTGGGGTCGGGGCGTTACAGTTGGTATCAGAGGAAGTTTAGTACAAACCTTGGAAGCTAGATTTAGATAAACTCTGATTAGAGCACATAGACCTAAGATGAACTTTGAGGATTAGTATAGAAGAACTTCCTAGAATTTTGGTATTGTAGAGATTTTGTGAGTTTTCCGAGCAATACATCCCTGTCTGGATACGAGCAGGTAGAGGCGGCTCTGGCACAGATGTACCTAGGGGTAAAACCCGAAAACACCGCTTTGAGCTAGACTCGAACGGGAACTGGTGCACGACAACGGGCCTTGCTGCACTCTTGGTTACGACACTCCCGGGGGATATGCTTAGGATAACTCTCATTATCTTTACAAATCATTATGAAGGGTTTATGAGTATATACTTCCTCAAAGAAAAACATTTTTATGATTATGGATTATATCCATAAATAGTTCAATTTATGTTAAGTGTTTTATAAGTATGGGATTATGTATTTTGATTCATAAACTGATCTAGTTTATGCCATTGTTTAGAAATGGCGCCTAGTGGAAGAAATGGAAACCATATCAATGCGCGCACTCCATGTAGGGATTTCCCTCCTGCTCAAGATAATTATAGTGGGGCTGGTGATGCAACTGGTGCCGATCAGCTAATCACCATACTGGGACAACTTACTCAGGTTATGAATAATAACCTTACCCGTATGGAGCACCCTGATCCGCAGCGTGGACGATCAATGTTAGATCGATTCATGAGACAACAACCACCAACGTTCAATGGGAGTACAAATCCCTTAGTAGCTGAGCAATGGATATTTTCCCTAGAGAAAATATTTCAGGCTTTGGGGAGTAGTGAAAGGGAAAAAGTTACCATGGCAGTTTACCGCCTCACTGGAGATGCTGATCAATGGTGGTCATTGATTCAAAACATGAAGGAAGATGATGAAGTATCAAACATGGAATGGAGGGAGTTCAAAGATCTGTTTTTAGAAAAATACTTTCCTCGCGACCATCGAGCAGATATGGAAAGGCAATTTCTGAGTCTGAGACAAAAGGAGGATGATAATGTCACAAAGTATGAGGCTAACTTTACAAGGTTAGCGAGGTACGCTGGTGATTATATTCGCAACCCAAGAAGTAAGATTGATCGTTTCTTTGATGGGTTAAAACCATTTCTCCGTCGAGCATTAGTCTCACAATCCTTTTCATCGTACGAAGACATTGTCTCATGTGCTATCAAGACCGAAAAGGAATTCTCTAAGTCTTATGACTTTAAAGCAAAGCAAGAGAAGAAGAGACCTGCTGATCAATCTGGGAATGGAAATAAGGGGAAGAAGGGAAAGGTTGAATATCCATCTTGTGGTAAGTGCGGGAAGAAACACCCCAGTGCTTGCCTGAAGGGAATGGGAGTCTGTTACAAGTGTGGTGAAAAAGGCCACCAAGCTCATGATTGCAAGGGGAAGAAGGAAGCTACCAATGTTCAGTGCTACAATTGCAGGGAGATGGGGCATTATGTAAATGCATGTCCTAAGTGTCAGGAGAACTTACCTCAGAAAAGGCCAAGGGATCAAGGCCAGGCTTATGCTATCACTACTGCTGAGGTAGAAACTCCGAAAGATGTGGTGGCAGGTAATTTAATGGTTTCCTCAAGTTTAGCAAATGCATTATTTGATTCTGGATCATCGCATTGTTTCATATCTTCCCAGTTTGCTAAGAAAATTAGATATTTCCAATTTGATTTAATAAGGGAGTTGTCAGTTAAAACTCCTAAGGGAAGTATCGTTGCAACAAAGTTTTGTGAATCAGTCCCCATTAGAGCACATAAATTTTCTTTATCTGCTGATTTCATCGTCATACCTATGATTGAGTTTGATATAATCCTCGGTATGGACTGGCTTTCGGACTATGATGCGAAGATTTATTGTAAGAAGAAAGAGGTTACGATTCATGATGATAATGATAAGGAGCACCTTATTTTTAGAGCAGAATCGTCACCACCTAATTCTTATTTAGACCCACCCCCAGTAGCTCAACTTAATTCAATTATTGGGGAGGAAGAGAATGAAGTAACTATCGGTGAGGAAAGGAATGTTCAAATAGAGGATGTACCCGTTGTGAAAGAATTTGTAGATGTATTTCTGGAAGATTTACCTGGACATCCTCCAGAACGAGAAGTTGAGTTTTCTATTGATTTGATTCCTGGATCAAGGCCTATATCGAAGACCCCTTATAGAATGGCCACTGTAGAGTTAGTCGAACTAAAGAAACAACTAGAGGAATTGAGTAATAAGGGATTTATTCGCCCTAGTGTTTCTCCATGGGGAGCCCCTGTTCTTTTTGTTAAAAAGAAAGATGGATCTATGAGGTTATGTATTGACTACAGGGAGATCAATGCTATAACGATAAAGAACAAGTATCCCCTACCTCGTATTGATGATTTATTTGACCAACTGCATGGAGCTCAATACTTTTCAAAGATTGACCTTCAATCTGGATACCATCAGTTGTGTGTGAAGAAGGAAGACATTCCGAAAACAGCATTTCGAACCAGGTACGGGCATTACGAGTTTACTGTAATGCCATTTGGATTGACCAATGCACCCTCTGTATTCATGGATCTGATGAATAGAGTTTTCAAGGAGTATCTCGATGAATTTGTGGTAGTATTTATTGATGATATATTGGTATACTCCAAAACCTATGAAGATCATGAAAATCACTTGCGCATTATCTTGAAGACTCTGAGGAGGCATGAATTATATGGAAAGTTTAGCAAGTGTGAATTCTGGCTTCAGGAGATTTCTTTTCTTGGCCATATTGTCTCTAAAGATGGAATCTCTTTTGATCCTTCTAAGACCAAGGCAATCCAAGAATGGCCAGCACCTACAAGTATAACTGAGGTACGTAGTTTTATTGGTTTGGCAGGTTATTATCGACGTTTCGTCCAGAATTTTGCCCGATTGGCAAACCCATTAACGAAGATCACACGTAAAGGGGTTAAATTTGTTTGGACAAAAGAGTGTGAAGAATGTTTCGAAGAACTGAAGAGAATATTAGTCAATGCTCCTATATTGACTCTACCATCGTGGAATGATGGGTTCGTTATTTATAGTGATGCATCAAAGAAAGGACTTGGCTGTGTCCTTATGCAGAATGATAGAGTTATTGCCTATGCATCACGACAGTTGAAAATTCATGAACAAAACTATCCTACTCATGATCTCGAGTTAGCAGCAGTGATCTTTGCTTTGAAGATATGGAGGCACTACCTCTATGGTGAAAAATGTGAGATTTATACTGATCACAAGAGTTTGAAGTATATTTTCTCACAAAAAGAACTCAACATGAGGCAAAGGAGATGGCTTGAATTACTCAAGGATTATGATTGTACGATACACTACCACCCGGGGAAGGCAAACAAGGTGGCAGATGCTTTGAGTAGAAAAGACCATGGAGTTTTGAACAATATGAGAATTGAAAGGGATCCAATTTTCATGGATCTAGAGAAGATGGACATGGGAATAACCAGGGAAGGTGAAACATCAATGCTTTTTCAAATGGTTGCCAAACCATCTTTACTAGAAAGGATTAAGAGTTCTCAGACCAATGATGAAGAATTCCAAAAGAAGATTAAAGCTGTGAATGATGGGAGATTGAGAGACTTTGTGTATGAAGATGGAATTTTGAAATTCGGGAAGAGACTTTGTGTTCCCGATTTACCTGATCTGAAAAGGGAATTGTTGGATGATGCTCATAGTTCCAATTTCTCTATACACCCTGGGAGCACCAAAATGTATAAAGATTTGAAGGAACATTTTTGGTGGGACAACATGAAGAGGGAGATTGCTGATTTTGTGTCAAGA
The DNA here is from genome assembly GCA_963277665.1 of Viscum album. Lineage (NCBI taxonomy): Eukaryota > Viridiplantae > Streptophyta > Magnoliopsida > Santalales > Viscaceae > Viscum > Viscum album. The sequence goes on from OY728141.1 coordinate 1,559,980,670, forward strand.
TGTATGGTTTGTCAACAAGTGAAAGCTGGAAGGCAACAGCCTGGAGGAGTCATGCAACCTCTTCCCATACCGGAGTGGAAATGGGACAATATTACGATGGACTTTGTCATGGGGCTACCTAAGACTCCTAGAAGGAACGATGCAATATGGGTTATTGTTGATCGTCTTACCAAGTCAGCACATTTTCTTGCTATAAGAGAAGATCTACCCCTGGAACGTCTAGCAAGACTATACATTAATGAAGTTGTGAGACTTCATGGAGTACCCCTATCGATTGTTTCTGATCGTGATCCCCGTTTTACTTCAATATTTTGGAAAAGTCTTCAGAAATCCCTGGATACTGAACTTCATTTGAGCACTTCTTACCACCCTCAGACAGACGGACAATCAGAACGGACTATTCAGACCTTAGAAGACATGTTGAGATCTTGCTCACTTGATTTTCAGGGTATGTGGGATCAATATTTACCACTAGTAGAATTTTCCTATAACAATAGCTTCCATTCGAGTATTCAGATGGCACCATATGAAGCGTTATACGGAAAGAGATGTCGTACACCAACCTGTTGGGATGACGTTGGTGAAAGAAAACTTGTAGGCCCAGAACTGGTGGAGGAAACGGTGGAAAAGGTGAAGGTAATCCAAAATCACATTAAAGCAGCTCAAAGTAGGCAGAAGAGCTATGCCGATAATCGAAGGAAGGATTTGGAATTTCAAGTCGGTGATCATGTTTTCCTGAAGGTATCTCCGTGGAAGGGAGTCATACGTTTTGGTAAGAAAGGTAAATTGAGTCCCAGGTACGTCGGACCTTTCGAAAATTCATGGAATGTTTCTTTAGTAACAAGTTTCTCATCCAAAAATATTCAAAGGGTAATGCGGTATCAGAAACCGCCTGTATAGCTTGGGTAATTTATTTGAAGGGAAACAACAGCTAAAAATGAAAAATTAATGTAAAAAATTTTTCATCCTTATATATCGGCGTTTTAAATCGTTGTTAAATAATAATTTTTTAGATACAATGGTAATTTAAATCGCCTCTATGTAGCCCTTTTAAAAAAACTTCTGATGAAACTATATCCCTAAAACAAAAAAAAACATACATTACATTATACAAATTGTAAACAGAATATTATAGTATAATAGAATGATAATATGAAAATGTTATGTTTAATTTACAAAAAACCATAATAATAGAAAATCGTAATATAACATGGATAATTACCAATAATTAATTAACATGAATAATGCAATTTTATTATCCTATTGAGTTTATATTTATATATATATATATATATATCACATATTGTCATTAATTTGACTCTCATGATACATAAATGATATAATGGAACCCGGGTAGGGTGTTTGAAATAATTTCATGGACTGGTGAACTATGATATAATCCTTGGACCCCTTGATGATAAATTTTACAATGCTAAGGTTTTTAAAATTTGGCCGTATACTTATTAATGGATGGGAATTTAAAAGAGGTTAGGTGTGTGACTATAGATACCCCACCTTGTGTATCATTTAGTATTGGGTGTATTTTAACCTATGAGAACCATTGGCCTTTTATGTTTATTCTTGGTATGATTAATATAATCATTTATAATGGTGAGTTATTAATTATGTCTTAATATTATTTATTCTTGGAATTTATATTGGTGTGTTGTCACATGATTTGGGTGAGCATTCAACCTTTGGAATGTGATTTTATAGATTGGTTTTGTGGATTGGGTTGGATGATGAGTATAATGATGTTGGGGTCTATGATGGAAATGTGTGATGGGTGCTTATGTCAACCATGGACATGTGAGATGTTATTAAACATATTATATCTTTTGGTTCTAGAATTCATTCTATCCATGGATATGAACATTATTACGGGATGGGTAATCTCATGAGAGCTTGGAAAGCATGCTGACCATCTGTGTCATTTATATATCAAGTCATATCAGTATCCACATTTATAGTTGATGTGAATCCATCTTATAATAACATTTTTATATATGTATATTAATTTTATTTAGATGTTATAGAATATCTAAATCAGATCTTGGATGAAAGGGGATGTGAAGATAATAAAATTAAGGAAAATGATTTATTACTTATAAAGAAGAACATCATGTTACCACTTCATAACCTTCCTTATTTGGAGGAATTATAGTTTAATCTTAAAATTAATAGATTCCAAATAGGAAATTTAATTTTTAGTATTTGAATATTGACATTTCAATTCCAAAAAACCAAGTGCCAAAAGTGTCTCTTAATAGGTAGAAGAAGTCCCCTTTTATTGAAAATAATGACTAGAAATTCTAAAAATACTCATTCCTTAATCTGTAAGGATTATAATTTCATTGAGAAAGTGACACAAAAAGAGACAAAAGATAAATAATGTCCATGAATTCCATCACCCAAATAGTTTTGTGCCAACGTTGAAATGTTTTTTAAATATAATTTATCACATTAGAATTTATATATTGATAACATACTAAAGAGTACTTGAAACCCCCAATAACACCTTTACGAAAGATCTATGTTTGGGATAACAAATTCTTATTTTCAATTGTGGTGATTCATCAAGTATTAATATTAATCCCACTTGGGTTTTATTTTATTCTTCATCAATAAATATAATGGTAACATGGATAAACACAATAAGTATTGTGGAGTAAATTCATGAAGTAGTTTGGAGTTCAAAATAATTTTGATGAGAATATAGTTTTTAGTTCTCTCATGGTTTATCCAAACAAAGTAAGATCTAATATGATGGAATATGTTTCCTCTATTAATAATACTACATGAAGAATACTCATTTGGAAAATAATTTTTAAGATTATACCAATGTTTCATCTTGTGTCATAAAGATATACATGATACTCATTATGTATAATTTTTATAGTATATTATTAAATTTAACAAGTTTTAAGGTAATTTTATACTTAGAGAAGAGTTTTTTGGAGTGTATATACTGATATATATTTTATCTCTAGGAATAAACTAGTTTGAGGTTCACTATCTGAGAGGATACTGAAGCTAACATCTATATGATGAATAGAAAAGAAAAAAATAGTTTTATGTCTAGATGCAAGCTGGCCAACATGCTTAGTTATCAATGTAATACAAGATGAATTTACAAGTGTAATTCAAAATTGAATAAATTTCATTAATGGTTTAAAGAGACTATATATTTTTAAAAGAACAATAAGAGGTGTAATTTCAAGGAAAACTAAAACAAAACTAGACTTGAAGAGCCTCATAATTATTTTTATAAGCTAACTATTATAATAAATCATAGAAAATGAATCATGCAAATTGATTTTCATGCAATGTAAGGGAAATAGCGATATCCCTACCCGAACCCAATAATGGTTCCAGAATCAGCATATTAGTGTTATTATATCATAATTTTAGTTACACATCATCACCAAATACAATGTGAACCTTAATAACTACCTGATGAATGTTTATCGACACCCTCTTTGTCTCTGTTTCCAATCCCTGTTACCAGCACCCACACGATAATTTCCATAAATATTAAAAAGTGTTGTATATTTAAATTTATACATAAAACAATTTTTTATGTGACATGATTATGATGTTGTATGATTTACATGTTATCTATTATCCATTGATGTAATATCACAAGTGATATATCCATTCATCTTATTCTACATTTAATTAAATTCATTCAACAGAGCAATGGCATTTTCATCTTACATATTTATATGATACCTCTACAAATTTTTCATTCTATTGCAACAAACTCTCTATTAGAATATATATTAAGGGAGTAACTACAACTAAAACTATATGAAAATTTATTCCTTGAGGTCCAAAGGCCTTAGATGGTAATGGTCACAAACACATCATGTACCTATGATCAAGATGATCTTTCCAATGAACATGACCAATTGGATCATCCTGAGAGATCGAGATAGATTTAATGTTATTTTCATCCAATTTTTATTTTATTTTAATCTATAAATAAAATATAAATCATATTTTATGCTATACATATCCACATGGAGAAAAATAAAAATAAGTCATTACAATAATAAAGTAATTCATATCTTGACTACTTTGGTAGGATCATAAACATAACTCCCATCAATATTTTTATGAATATTGAACCAAGTTTTTATTCATGATACTTGGTACCCTAAATTATATAACTATATTAAACAAAGAAAAATCACTAATTTAATATATTAAATAGATAATGTCAAGAACCCATTGTTCAAGACCAAAATTTTATCTCATAAAATCATTTGAAGCCACCATGAGACTTACGGTCTCAACACCATTAAAAAAAGATTGAAGTTGAAATACCTTCAATTCTGAAAAAATGCCTCTAAAAAAACACGCAAAAATTTTGAATAAATAATTTCTATAAAACACCCCTTTAAATAGTTAATTGTCATTAATAATTCTATACGGAATTGTAACAACCACTTGTCATGTGACCTAAATCTATTCCAAGTCATTAAACTATTTGAAAACATTTCAAGATCAAAATGTTAATTGATTCATGTACTTATGTTCATTTTATGTATAATTCATGGAATCAATAAAATAATGGAATACTATGAGAGATATAAAAAATTACGATGGCATGATATAAATGAATACTAAGGCATTTTAATTGCAAAATAAATAATTTATATAAAATTTAATAACCAAAGTCCATTATGTACTAATAGTAATCTAAGAAAAGTACAATAGGTGAAATAAGGAACAACTGATTCAAAATACTAATAAACTTAAAAAGTATAATAGATGGAATATGAATCAACTATTTAAAACTAGTAGTATGAAAAAATTATATAAGGGATAGAAAATGAGACAAATTAATGTAATTGTTGAAAACTCAACATAGTATAAGAGATCTCATATAAATGTTCAAATTTATACAATTATAATTCCAAAGGAATCATAAGATATTTATTAGTATGAATCCAATTCCTATTTTTAGGAAACTAAGAAAAGTATTATAGATGGTATAGGTCATTAAAAATATATACTAATAGCATGAAAAACATTTTCCTAGACATGGTATAAATTGTATGAATACAAGTGGTTGTGGTTTCATAAACAAAAAGATATCTGAGTTCAAATTTCCGGACATGTCCATCATGTAAAATGGAATGTTTTATGAAAAAAGTAGAAATTATATAATTGAATAAAACTATGATATATCATTAGTAAATCATGAAAAATATAAAACATGATGAACATTTATCATTTTACACTTAACTAGGAATAAAAAAGTAGTAAGCACGTTGAGAAATAATTTTAAAGAAAGAAAAAGTTGTAATTTAATTAAAATAGCATGATAAATATGTAAAATCCATGGAAGAGTAAATAAAGAAATTCATTTGACCACAAAGGGTTCAGGGAAAATATTTACTAGTTTTAAAATCTTATTCCTAATATGGTTTACACGACCCTATACCATTTATAGGTTAAATCTCTCTAGATATGAGAGGAAGAAGTGGGAAACCTACAAATTTAATTATACATGATCTCTTTGATCCCTCTTGAAGAAGAAATATTTTACCAAAAATATGATCTCAACTACCTATCAAGAGATTAGAATTAAGTAAACACTATAGGAATGTGAGGAAAACGAATCCAGGAGAAAAAACCCAGTACTCGCCTTTTATTCACCCATATAAAGCCTATTTAGAATCTATATTGGAAGGGATAAAAGTGATTATAATATTATATCATCCCTAGATTATGATGGGATATGATTACATCTATTACCAACCAGGAAATTAGAAGAAATAAAATGTAAATACTAAATAGTTCATTACCTTTCTAGATGATAGCTTCCACAATCAATCTGAGCCACTAGAACCAAAGAAGATGAAGATTCCATAGGTAAGACGAAGTGTAATGGGATAGATTAAGAGAGATCCAAAATGAAGTAAATGAGACTGAAATCCCATTCCCTCTAATTTATATGGGAACTCATCCTATGTGTTACCTGATGATCTCCTAGAGGGGATGTCTTGAGGGAGAAGGTGTTATAGGTAGATTGGGAGAGGGATTGAGGGACTTTGGGGAAATTGGAATACTGGAGGGGGAAAGGGGGCTTGGGGGAAATCAGAGTTCCAGTAAGGGGGAGGGTAGGGTTTGGTGTCTTAAGGGAAACTGGAGCACCATATCTGGATTGGGATCAGGGGGTTGAGGGATTTGTGGAAACTAGAGAACTGGTGATGGAAAAAATGCATCGGATTAAAGGGTTCGGGGTAGGGGTACACGAGGGAGGGGGTCGGGGGAGAAGGGGGGATCAGTGATAAATTGTGTTTTTTACTAATTGGATAAAATTTAGAGGAAATTATTGAAAAGGTGATGCTATATTCTTAAAAATTTTAGTAGTGTTTTGTTAAACCACTACTAATAAACCACTGCAAAACTATGAATTTGGTGTAGTGAATGTATCGCCTTCACACTATATCCTTCATTCATAACTGTAATAGTAGTGCCTTTCGATGTGGATCCCTTTAGATCATTTTCAATAACCTACTATACCAAGCCCTGAATGTTGACATCTAGATGTAAAAAATCCATATATTTCTTCAGTACCATGCATGGGGCCTTAGAATCATTTTTATACCTTTTTAAAGTCTCACCAGAATGACCACCTTTACCAAGTTTTCCACGGATCAAAGAATTATTAAATTTCTCAACAACATGGCCAATATTAATGAATCCTTGATTGAGAAGAGAAATATTATAATATTCAACTGAAAAAATTAAATCTAAAATCATATTAATTAAGAATGATGGTTTTTATCAAATGGGATTTATGGATAATAACTACTAGGATATGTGAAAAATATATTTATTTAGATATTTATATTTCCTTATCCATATTAATAATAATTAAAACTATCGAATTTGTATCACATAACATTTTTTGATACCAAAAAACCATCTTAACCACCAAATTTTAATCCTTGTTTATGTGATTGATTTCCTTACATTGAGAGAGTTAAATTGAGGATCCCAATACTGGATTCATAAAATAAAAAACATAAGAATCATGAATCTGATGTCCCATGCCCTAAAATTTAATTTATTTTAATACTAAATATGGATGAAACTTCTACCCATCAAGGCAATTCTTTATCAATTTTTGTCCCATAAAAATAGAAGAATTTCCTTAATATCAATCATGCATGATTTAACCTCATTATATCTAAAAGGTAGATGTGATATAATAGATTTCTTATAATTTTTATCCCATTTAGATAAATGGCCATTGTTTTCTTCCATAAATGTTTTGTATCACTTATTCAATATTTTATATGTCATCTAATCAGTCTCATTTTAGAATCTATCAATTGTTCTAGCATTTTGAATCCTGGTCATATCATTCAATGTAACACCCTTAGGAAGAACAATAATTTTTTTTCAATCTTTATCAATCTTCGAATGATTGGAAGAACCTGCTAGGAACTAAGAATAAGAAGAAGAGATCCTACTAGTGATGAATTAAACCTCCTTTGAAATAAAATGACCTACATTATTCAACTATTTATTCCCTTGATTTGAATGAATTTACTTTTATGGATCATCAGAATCAACCCCCTATGATGACTCCAATTTCAATTTTTTTATTAATCAAGGTTCAGGGAGTTCTCAAACCAACTAAATGAATCCATTATATATGATATTCAATAATATTAAACAATGAATTCATTGAAAAAAACCCATATCTAGTATTCAGAGTCGCTAAAAATTCTAACAGAATTGTGCGATCCATTTTCAACTCATCTCCCCCCATAGTAATCATATAATAATAATAATAATAATAATAATACGTATTGTAATAATCATAATGATAATAATAATGATGATGATGATGACTATGATGTAGAAAATAATAATAATTATAATATATTATATATTCAGGATATAATTAAAGTAAATCACACACACACCTCACAACCACAGAATGGAAGGTCAGGTCATATCCTTCCAAGAGGTTAATCAATAATAAATCCATTTATTTATCATATATATGTACACATACCCAAAAATATAGATTCCTAGATACCCTCAATACATGTCCCATAGGTCCCCATATACTTTTGGGCTCAAAGGCCGTCATCATCATGACCTAATAGAACAAAATAACTTCCTCGAAGGCCCTAACGTGGTCACCAGTGAGTACTAGTCATTGGAGAACTATACCAACATATTTTATTCCAGTTATCACATCCTGCATCTTTCAGATATAGAACCCCATAGACACCAGTCCTGTTATCAAATCCCTACTAGTAGCTATCAAAGGTCTCCCCACACAAATCAGAGAACACCTGGCTTATCAATGAGTCATATCAACCATGACCACTATTGGAGACCACTGATGACCCTGGATTGACCTCTCCACAACTAATGATTTATAATCCCAATATCAATGATTCCTTCATGATGGTGTCATGTGACGCCACCCCATATTCAACCCCTAATATTGGGGGTTGTATATTGCAGCATGCTTGGGTTTTCAACCCCGTTTCAGTAACATATGTTGTATTACATAGCCCCTATACGACAAATGCATAACCCTGGATGCTAATATTAATAAAAACAATAGTAATAGTAATAATAATAATATTAATAAGGAAAATAATGATAGTAATGATGATAATAATAATAATAATGATGATGATGATGATATTAATAATTATAATGATAATAATAATTACTATTATTATAATCAAAGACGATGTGGAACCATATGTTGGGAAACTAAACTTGTCGACGTTAATTAAATTAGAGAGTATTTGTGTGGTTTAGAATCATTTAACACAATTTATGTACTAAACCATAATTTAAAAAAATGGAAGAAATTTTTGGTGACACACGCTCGATAGTAGGTGTGATGTGCATGCATGGTGGTGGTGGGTTACAAGAATCGATATTGGGTACAACCTTGAAAAGGGGACCGATGATGGGAGTGACCCCCATATGATGAAAAGGTTTTTGTGTAGGTGATAAAGCTAGTGAATAGTGTTTATAAGAATATTATAGGGATGAGTACTGCAGGAAGGTGGCCCAGTGGTGAATATGTTGTGTAATAAAAATGATATATTGGCGGGAGACCAATTTTTAAAGTCATTAATGATGATCTTGGGAAGTGTTATCTTATCAGATGCTGAGAGGATTCACTTGAAAATTTATTTTCTAAATAGGTGTGGGCCTTTGGGAAGTGGGCCCATGTGGTTGACAGCCACCTTAGGTACAATTATGGCTGATGATTCCTATTCTCTATGGAAGAGTATATCCATGATGGTGGATATAGTTAAGGGAAGATGTGATGGGAATCAGTGCCACATCATGCAAATAGATGGGATGTGACACCATGGGATTTTTTTAAATATGTTTTTCAAATAAACATTGTATTTTGATATTTTTCATTACATGAAACATAAATCTTAAATTTCATTACATGGAACACTATATTTAGTATGTGTTACACACAACACCAAGTATAAATGAAATGTGACATAGTATTGTAATATTAGTATTTAATATGATAGTTATCAACTAGTAGTTTTGATTAAGGATATGAATATGATTAACTAAATAATTAAAATATATGTTTTACACATTTATATAAAATCAATTATTTGGTGACCAATTAGTTAGAAATAAAAATAAAAATTTCATGAAAATAAAGGAAGAATTTTTCTTAAAAACTATTTTTATGCAGAAAAATGTATTTTAGCTCAATAAATTATAAAAATAATTTTTTTGAATTATTTAATGAAATTAAAATATTATATATTCAGTCAAATATTTAACATTTAGATTATGTGTTTTATAGATATGGTCAAATAATTATATCAATTTTAGGCTTGAAAACATTGTTTTTGTAAAAAGTAGTTTTGTACCTTTAGTAAACATTTTTTAAAATAAATCTTTTAAAAATATAGAAAATGTATTTTATAAAATAATCCTCATTTTTTAAATCATCAGGTTAATTTTATATTAGGGTGATTTTTTTTATTTTTCTGATAAAATTAATTCTTCGATAAGTAGTAAAATAATGTTTTCATTAATAATTTCCATTTCATTTAAAGAATTTAAAAACATCAAGGTAGTTTTACTATGGGTTTAAAGGAAAAATTAGTTCAAATACATATATTTTAATCTAATTTATTTCATTAAAATAAATTTAATATTGAATTTTTATATAAAAATGTTTCAATCCTTTGAACTTTTTTTTGGAAAAAAAATTTATCTTGGTATCTTGGAGATTTAATTTAAATTAATTTATTTTTTAAATTATGTTAGTGGAATTTTGAAATATGAACTCCATATTTTTAATCTACATAATCTAAAATATATAAATAATTAAACTTAATTTTGAAAATAATGATTTATAAAAAAAATTATTTACTATGGTTAAGTTAAGAATTGGTCTACATTGGGATTAAACTAAATGGATAAGTGTTAAAATGGCCCAAAACATGTACAACACCCATTTTATATCCAAATTTAGACATCATATTTTATAGGTTTTATAATGTCCCATTTTAGAACCTTTTGAAAAGTGAAAAATATGTCTACACCATATTCTTTTCTTAATTTACCAGGGTGCCACTCACCACATAGATAAAATACCACCAATTATTCTCTCAAATTCAAATATGAAAGATCTTTTGGTGATATAAATACCTACCAAAATAACATTTTTACTTTCCTCCGCTCATCCTAGAATACTTATTTTGGTCCCATAAAATCCTAGGGTGGATTTCAGTGCAATCCTCAGGAGGTTACCCGATGTGAAGGTAACATTTTTCAATGAGTATTTGTACTTTATTTATTTATAAACATCATAAAAGTTTTATTAAAGAATGATTATTTACTATAATCACTATACTCCATATACTAGGTTTTTTTAATCATCAATCGTGTGTTTGGCAGACCAATACCTCATGAACCAATGTTATTCATTTTCCATCACCATATATTTTAGTTAGACGTAATGAAGTATTTATTGATTATATATAAAATTTATGATATTTTTATTCTTCTAGAAAAATAATATTAAATTATTCTTCTTGATATTATGTGGGAATATGATAACTTCATTCATGTGTATGGAGGACTAACAGCTTGTGAAGCAATGTGATTCATTCATGCTTTACATGGGAGGTAATAAAGATTATTTTAATGAAATATATGATATATATAAAATTAAAATGATTTTTTATGGTAATATATTATTTCAATTACTTTTATCTTTCCATCAAGAAAATGGAAATAATGTTCTTTCATACACACGACCTATTAGCTCCCTAAATGGTGCATTTCATTTCATATCTCTAACTTTTATGGATCACTAAAAATACATGTATAATGATTATATAAGACACATATTAAATTTTTCAAAATTCTTAATATTATTCAACCACAATTAAAGTAAGAGTACCGAATAAAAATAAAAAACATACAAAAAAACAATGTAGTTATTTCTTAAAACATGAGTTTAACATGAAATTGTTTAAAACATTTGTAATAAAACATAATAAAAAGATAATATATGTTATTACATATATTATTATGATCATATAATATATGTAATACAAAAATAAATTTATTATACAATAGTTTCAAACATGTAGATAGAATTAAAGACATAAGGTAATGGATTTATAGTATCTCTTTTATTTCATGGAGAGAAATAAAAATTCACCACTTATTTATTTTATGTCGGGTATATACTACCCCATTATCTTGTAATACCATGAATATAATTATTTTCATTATATATAATTATTAATTTGATGTTATTATTTATTGGAGATTATGATGTAATATATTACTATAGATGTAAATGATTTTTGTCTCACTTTTATTATCTGTGATACAAATTTCATTTTCACAACTTGTTTAATTTTTGTGGTGTATATATTACCCATGAATGTATTTGATGAATTTTATGTTGAAAATTATAGGTATTTACAAATAAATTTTATTATATCTCTTTCATGGGGTTTATGGTTTCAAATTTACCAATATGGTATAGGTTTTTGTCTCATTTTCCCTTATTTGAGACATATTTCCTGTTATGAACCTATATTTTTTTATGAGTAGATACATAAAAAGTGACATGTTATATCATGATAATTTATTTAATTCTCATGATTTTTTATGTTTCAATTAATTTTATTATTTCATGGTGCTTACGATTCAAATTAACCAATGCGGTAAGGGTTTTATAATACAATCTCACTATTTATCAGGAATGACAATGTTTATCCTTCGAATGATGAAATATTGTGAAACATATCTCAAAAAACTCTTGAATTTATTTATCCTAATATTATTTGTTTTGAATAAAGTTTTTAAATTGTTTTTCCACTCTTTATGTGACCATACATTTAAAATAATATTTTTATGAAAATCACCTTTATTTCCACCTACGATCAAAAACCCTTTTTCTTAAAAAAAATATTTTTTAAAAATATTTTCAAAAATTATTTAAAATTAATTGAATAATTTATAAAATAAATTTTTACCCATGTTTAAATTATTAATAAATTATTAGAAATGAATCATCTTTTCATTTTCTAATGATTTCTGTTTGGATTTTACCAAAAATGTGGAAGGAATCTTTGTTTTAACATGTACGACATGAACAGAATTTCCAACTATAATGACCAATATTTACTTTTAAATTTTATATATAATTATACAAGGATATATTAAATTAATTTAATTTTATAAAATATTTATGCATTAATTAGTTGTTTTTTTCAAATTTAAATGTTTATATTCTTTAAGATATGATTTAAACTATTTTAAAGCTTCCTTAACACTTTTGCAAGGTTATTTTCAATGAAAATGATATATAGAATATTTATTGTTTTATAAGGTATTTTTATAGTAAAAAATATATTTTCCTTGAGAATGTTTTTAACTTATTTAAAATATTCCTCTATAAGTTTCAAAGTTTATTTTCAATGTTAATTATTTCCAAAATGTTCTATTAATTTTTAATTTTAAGAAGTAATTTTCAATGAAAAGTTATTTTCTTCAAAAAAATGTTCCAAGTATATTTTCAAAATAATTTTCTATATATGGTGACATATGTTTATGTTACCTATTCCATACGAGGGATATGAGCCAAGTATACCATTATTATTTTATCTTTGAATGGTTTATGCTTATGATGTGATGATGTTTATGAAATGTGTATCTCTTCAAATGGTCAAACAATGAATAAATTATTATGAAAACCAATTCTTTTCATAGATTATTAAATTTATAAATAATAAAACAATTTTGAGACTGTTCACTTTTCCATAGGTTATGATATGATGCAATTTTTATGAAACTTATTTTATTTCATAAGTTATGATATGATGATTTTTAATGAAATTGTGAAACACGTGTGAATGATATTATTTATTTTCTAGGTTATACCTATATTTGAATGAAACACATTAGGTAAATATTTATAACTCATGATATTAAAAGGAATAGAACAGGAAATAAACCCCATTTTGTTAAGGGAATTTTTATGCTACGATTTTATTAAAAGTGAACCATGACTTCTATAATGGTTTGGGGAGTGAACTCAATCAAATTTGAGAGCCTTGGTAGTGATACATGACTACTAGGGAAATGATTTTCTATTTTAGTTATATTACACGATTTCATTTCTTATTCCAATCTTATGATGTCATGGATCACGCTCTTTTATTTCTTTATGATTCATGTATTATAAAAAGAAAAACTTTATTCCATGTCTCAAGATTTTGATATTTGATATGTAGGGTATGTTTCTTAAATGAAAAGATCATGTGATCCTACCCTTATTATCATGTAACACTTATTTTATCATTGATATCTCACTTTCATACACTTATTGAGCATTTGATCTTACCCTTTATTATGTTTCCATTCCCTTGGTTATGAAGAAAGGATTTATATAAAGTAGTTTTCTGATGTGTACTAAAGGGGACGTTCTTTATGGAGATTCTAAAGTTATTTCACAAAATTAAAATATTGTGTACCATTTCTCCAAAGAAACTAAACTATTATTGTAATTAGGCATGTATTTGTGTAATATATGTAATATTCATTTAAAAATATGTAATATCTATGTAAAAGATCATCGGTTGATAAAATTGTTGTCATCAGATAACTTTAGTTAATAATATAAACAAAGATATGAAAACAATAGTGAAAACTCTAAGGATATATCTAAGGATAAGACCAAGGAAGGGTAAAAGTATAGAAAAATGTCCTAGAATTTTGGTAGAGGATAGAGCAAGTGTTTTCCATGAAATCCTACAACCAAATTAATACTAAAAGTGGATGTTTCTCTTGAACATCACTATCTAGAGGTAATAAAACTAAAAAGGGTATATTGATTTGGACTCCTCCATCACCTGGTGCATGACAACAGGACATACTGTACACCTTATATGACACTCTGATGGGAATTCATTGTAAATATACCAAATCATTATTAAAAATCATGAAGTAATTAAATAATGATCATGAATTAAGTATATTATGTTGAAGGTGTTATAGATTGAAAATAAGGTTTCATTATTTATACATAATATAGGTAATTTTTCATGATTATTTGGTTTCCAAATATTAATATTGTTACTCACACTTTTGTTTTTCATTTTATTCAATGGAGGGTACTAGAAAAAACTAGATAAACATAAAATATGATTGAGAAAACATTTATGATCAACCAAATGGGATGATGACTAGAGTGATAGATATTATTATTATGCCTAATCATTTATTCCTATGTGAATAAAACATTTCACCTTAACCATATCTTATACTCACCGAAGAATGGATGTATAAAGTATGCTGAGAGCTCAGGAGGTTGACGCCAAAGAGGAAAGAAGAATTAATTTTTTATATGTCAAGAATCTATAAAGAAGAACCCAACTAAATGGATCAGAGGATTCAGAATATTATTCATGTGTGGAAAATAAGGACACAAATCATGTAATTGCTAAGGGAAAATGAAAAGTTTGATTAATTAAATGGATGAGAATAATGCTATAATGAAGGTAACATTGACTGTTTAATATTTTAAATGTGAAAAATATGGGAGTTATGAAAATAGATGTCCATGGTGGGAGATCATAAATAAAATCTACAAGGTTATATGACTAATGGTTATATAGTTAATCATGAAGTGAATATTAATGACATATAAAATGTATTACCTATTATGACAGTATTTTTTCTTTTAAATGTTTCATACATGATAAAATTAAGGTTTATAAATGTTAATAAATTATTCATATTTTATGTTATAGTAAATATTTATTAATTAATAAGATAATGAATCCTAGTTAATGGTTTAAGAAAGTCATATCATGATTGAAGTTTTTATGTATTGGATTTTAAGAAGTATATTATATGAATTGTGAAATATATAATTGTTTTTGTGTAAAAAATTTCGTTAAGGATTTTCAAGATGGTATTCAATGGTATTGATGGACTAGAAAATTTATTTAATGGAAAGGTTATGTTTTATATAAAACACATGATTAAGGGAAGACAACCCTTTATTAAGGTTGAGATATTGATATTGGGATAAATAGAAAATGGATATGAATAAAGTAAATTGGATACTATTGATGACCTTGAAACTGATTAATATTATTTAGAAAAAGTGTATTATTTTATAATTGATGGAGTTTAAACAATTATTGTATTTATTGAATATATTAAACAAATTTGGTTTTATATAGTGAATGAAGATATATGTATGTTTTCATTATGTATTTATGGTAATTTTTTTATTACCATGTTCCATGAAGCTATATGACCCGAGAATTCATATATTTTGTATGTTAATATTCAAAGATACTTATTCATATTTATGGGTTTAATATTTAATTGATTTGAGGAATGTAAGATACATTATTTCTAAGTTTTTGGATTTCAATTTTGGTCACACCTAGAGGATACTTATGTTTAACTATTCGTGAAATAGATTAAGTTGAACATTGGATGTTGTTGGATAACAGGTGCTAAAAATCTATTTTGGATAACAAATATATAAATAATGAATTAATTGTCCTTATTTGATGGATTCTATGTTCCAATAAATCTCCATTCATTACAAAATTCATCTTTACTTCCTAAATTGAGAGATGATGTGGAAAAAAATTCCAACCGAAGTATGACATTGTATATAAGAAATTGATTGAACTAATGTAAGTATATAATATCATTGTAATTATTTCACTTTAGGAAAATGATATTAAAATAAATTGAAAAAACATTTACCTTTATTACTGATTAATTAAATAACTTTTTATATATCATGGATTTATGAAATTTTTGTCATTAAATTCCTCTCGATCAATATCTCTATCACTCTCCATTAATTTGTTGGTGTTAGCTTTTTATTATATGTTGATGTTTTCATTTCCCACCATTTTATCCTACATGGAAACCAAGATATGTGTCATTTTTGATGACCTTCACAAAAATATTTATATCTTTGGAATATGAACTTTTATAAACTATTTATATGATGCGGGTTTCCCACATAAGAATTTTCAAATGATAAACCCTTTGTTTTATGAGCATAAATTTAAATTGTTAAGAAACAATTTATATAAGGGGGAGAGAATGTAGCACCCTTTGATTCTGTGAACTATTTTCTTAAAATAAATTTAATAAATTTAACATTTTATATTATGAGGAACACCATTTAGAGCTTCCATTACATAAAATTGAAAGTTTAGCTTGTTCTATATACAACACTAATTTTAAACGAAATGTCACCAATTATTATAATAATATTATTTATTATTATAGATATCAAATAGTCATTAAAATAAAATTTATAAGTAGGATAAAATAATTTAGGAAAATATCTAGTTTAAAAATTTATATAAAATCAATTATTTGGTGAGAGATTAATTATAAATGAAACTAAAAACAATTTGAAAATAAAGAAAAAATATATATATATAAAATATTTTTATGCGCACAAAATTGTTTCATCTCAAAAAATAAAAAAAAATCACTTATGTTGAATTATTTTAATTAAATCTATATATAATATATTCAATAATTTTTTTAACATTAATCTTATGTTCTTTCTAGAAATTAATAACACCAATTTTACACATAAAAATTGTATTTTTCTAAGAATCATTTTGTCGCCTTTTGCACACTTATTTCAAGTAATATTTGTTTAAAAATTTCATGAAAGTAATTTTTCGAAATAAAATTCATTTTAGAAATAATAATTTCAAAAATATATTAGGGTTATCTTTTATTATTTTTCTGAAGACATTAATTTTTTGATAAAGAGAGAAAAATAATGGATTTTATTATAAATTTCCATTTCATTTAATGAATTTAAAAATGTAAATAAATTTATGATGGTTTTAAAAGAAAAATTAATTCAATTATATATCTATTAATCTAAGTTATTTAGTATTAATTATTTTAATATTGAAATTTTATATAAAAATTTTCAAATATTTTAACATTTTCCCTTCGAAAAATTGAATTATCACCACATCAATAAGAATAATTTTAAAATATTATTTCTCAATTATATGAAAAGAATATGGAAAAATTGGTTCCATATTTTTAAAAAGATTAATTAATATTATCTAATAAGGTAAAATTAATGATTTACTATAATTAATAAAAAAAATATAAAATTATTTACTTTGATTAAGATAAAATTGGGTTTATAGGGGGTTAAACTAAAAAGATAAGGGTTAAAAATGACCCTAAACATATAAAAACCCATTTTATGGCTATATTTTGACCGAATATCATCTACGTATTATAATAGATTTTTTTAATTTAGAAAATTAAAAAACATGGGTAAAACATTAATTTTCGAAATATACAAGTGTGAATCTCAACTCACTTTTAAAGGGACACCCCTTATCTTCTCTTATTCACAGTTCAAAAACCATTTTTTTCAACCAAGACCTTCCCAAATCACTTCCTTAATTCCCCAATATCATCTTGTAAGACATACTTCGATTAGATAGCTATCATATGTAGTATTTTGGTGAAAACATAAGGAGGTTACCCAGAGAAGAGGTAACATTATTCAACAAGAATTTTTATTTTATTTATTCTTACACCTCATTCAATTCTTAATAAACCATACCGATATAATAAATTTAGAATATTCTATATACTAAGATGTTTTTTATATTAAGGGACTAACCTAAAAACATCTCCGTTTCCATCAAATGGGATTTGAAATCATCATTCATGTGTACAAGGGACTACCCCCTCATGAAGTATTGTTTTTCATTTTCCATCACCACCTCTCATGGATAGATATAATGATGAATTTTTTTATAATTTATATTTGTGAAATTATTACACTTATATAATAACCATATCGCATGTTTCTTTTTTTACTTTATGTTCTTTGGTAATATTATACCATCGTTCGTGTTCACGGTGGGCTAGTTCCTCACAAAGTAATGTGATTCCTACATGGTTTAAATGGATGGTAATAAGGATGGGTTTTGTCATGTCCTAAACCCACATATCCATATTTAGTACTAATAACATGCTATGTATTTTTTTCATAAAAATATAATTGAATTATACAATTTATATTATATAACCAAAGTTATTTTCTGGTTTAGGTTTGGGATAATTAGGATAATACCTAAAATAATATCATAGTTCACAAAAAATGAAATAATAAAATAGATAATTAGATTAATGAGATCTAACTCTTTAAATGATGCCACCTATCATAGAAATTATAAATATCATTTGAAAAATATTTTATAACATATAATGAGCATAAAAATTCCAAGTAAGGGTTTTTAAAATAGGTTTAAAATAATTTTATAAATAATTGTTTGAAAACTCTTTTAAAAAATTTCATATAAAATATATATTTGATATATAAAATAATTTTAGAAAATTTTCAAAAAATAAATATCATTTTGAAAATCCATTTCAAAAGTAGTCTTTGAAAAACACTTAGATTATTCCTTTAAAAACATTTTTAGAAATATGAATTCCATTATGGATTATTTTGATACATGGAAGTGATTATGAAAACCATATAACCACTTAGTAGTATCACATTCTAGATAATTTCATGTAGTGGCCATGAGTTAAAATTCCATTACAAATCATCTCAATTGAATAAGGTGCCAAATTAGAAAAAAAATTAGAATATTATATTTTCTCATTTAGAACCCATTAAAAAAATTTCTAAAATAATTCATAAATTATATTCCTAGAAGAAATTAATTGTATAAATTATAATATTGGGAAAAAATTATTTTTCAGAAACTTCAATAATATGTAAGAGAATCTATAATTACATAATACTTACATAAAGTTTAATGAAATATATCGAAACACCTTGTAATTAAAACAAATTATTATCTTAATATTAAATATATTACATTTATAATCATATTATATGGCCACACCTACTACTAAAAATAATATCTACTAAATAAAATAACATTATACACATAAAATAATAAAAATTTATTTCCAACCATACTAAGTTAAATTTTTAACTTTGAGTATAGAAATTTAAAAATAAAATATTACATGTGGAGGGATTAAATAAATTTATATATAACATGGAATAATAAGAAATATATTATTTTTGATAAAAAATCATTCCCATATAATATAATTTTGGAAAATATAGATGTTTGAAATGAGAATCAATAAGGAAATAGAATTTTGAAAACTCAAATTTCATTACAGAAACAAAATCAATATTTTAAATTATATATTTTAAAAATATTCAATATAAATTTAAGAATTAAAATACGTTAGATGGAGATTTGAAATACATATAATTTAAAACTTTAAAGGAATAAAATTTCATTTTGGTAGTGTTCATGGAAGAAGAATTTTAAAAACTAATTTTCTCTTCCCATTATGATTCCCAATATGATGGAATCATCCTAAAATATTATTTGATGGAAAATAAGATTTCTTTTCACATTATATTTTAATTGAAGTAAAAGGACCACTCCCTATTAATTTCCTCACTGATTGAAACTAAACCTTTACTCTCACATGATTTTTTGTAAATGACAAGTGCTTATTTCTTTACAAATCCTCACACTATGAAATACATTGTTATATGATTTAATGAAATTTTTTAAAATATTAAAAATTAAAAATTGGGTGATAAAAAGTTGTTATCCTATTTTTTTGATCACACCAAGAATCTTATTCAGGGTTCATTAACATCAAAGTAATGATTTAATATAAGAAATGGAAATAAATTATATATAAATATTTTTTTCACTAGTGCTTTGGAAAACATCCATTCAGAAAAAAATAAGTATATGCAATCAACTAGTCATGTAAAATAAGTTATATGAAGCTATAAATTGGGTTGGATCACGACCCTTCATAAGGAATCATTTAAATGAGCTATATCTGACTAAAATCATTGACATAAATGGTCCAAATTTAATAAAATAATTTAAAATAAACACCATGTCAAACATGAAAGTCAGGGAGAATAAAAATCAATACTAATGACTAATAGTAACTATTGATGATGATCCAGGATAAACAAATAATGAAGAAGATAAATGAATTAGTATCACAAAATTGATCATTGATATAGGTTCTTCATGAATATTTTTGTCATTTAGATAACAAAAACCCATAAATCATGATTCTCATAAGAAGGAAGATGACCTGATTTTCCCGATACAATATCTATGCTAGATTTACACTATCTATTTTTTAAACCCTTTACATGATCAAAACCCATTCGGCATTCAATCTCTTCCATTTTAATCCTCATGTAAATTCACTTCACCCAATCTCCCTTAGAATTACACCCTTACTATTATTCTATCCCTCACCCATATTTGAGGCCTTTTCATGGTACATCCCAATTATGATTCTTGGTTCCCTTTGAGAATGTGGCATGTTAAACCCTCTCTTATCCGATTATTTTCAATTTAATTTTCTTTTCAATATTATTTAAAAAAATTCAATTTTATATAATATTTTAAAACATGAATACTCATATTTAATTTATTTCATATATAACAAAAAAATTATAATTATTCCTCTAATAATATGTATTAACATTGATAATTATTTTACCCAAATTCTTTATTTGATATTATGAAGTTAATTTATTTTTTATTAAATATCTACATTCTATTTTTAAACACAATTTTATAACATCATATCATATGCTTGTAATAATTTTTTTTTATAAATTATCATACATCATTAATTTTTAGTTGTGCTGTTTTTGTTACACGCTAGTGTAAATTCAAATAAAACTAATTTAAAAAAATACTTGTTAAAATATACATATTTAAAGAAATAATAATATATATTTATAAATAAATTTCTTCTAAAGAGTCTAATTTATTTATTTAAGGATAAATTATTCTTTATAACCATTTCTTATTAATATTATCATTATTATTGAGATATAATATATTTGGGATTTTATATGTTATAACATTTATTTGATAAAAATAAAAATATATAAAAATTATTATATTTTCATTAATATAGAATTTATATTTTTTCAAAGACTTATCTCTTGAAGAATAATACTAATTTCATAATATTTTTATAATTTTATTTTTTTAACTTAATTTATTCCCAATATTATTTTTCTAAAATAAAATCTTCTTATATCATATTCCCTAAATTGAAACCCATATAATTTTGATTTAATTAAAAATTGAACGATTTAATAATTTTTTTATTAATAAATATATTGCTTTGAATTTATGGGATGCGATAGGATTAAGATAAATATGAAGAATATATGAAATAAAAAAATCTCTTGAATATTAATATAATATTTTTATTTTATGTTTATTTTCATCGGGAAAATGAAAACAACCTTCATGTGTTCGTACGACTAACCATCTCTATGAATGATGCATTTAATTTTATATCTATACCTTTTATGGATCAATATAAAAACATTTATATTGAATATAAATGATATTTATATCATTTTTTACTTTCTAGAGATAATTTAACAATGATTAATTTAATTTGAATAAAAACAATAAATAAAAAATGAAAAACAAATATGTTATTGCTCGAAACATGAATATAAAATAGAATTGATAAAAATTGGATAATTTAAGGGAATAAGAAAAGTATATATGGAATGATATATTTGAATATATTTAGGTAACATAATTATAATTAACCTATATTTACTATAAATTATGTTTGAATGTGTACAAAGGAAGTCTAGACTTGAGGTAAGAAATTTCTAGTATCTCTTTTATTTCTGGGAGACATATGAAAATTCAAAACTCATTTATTTAGTGTAGGGAATATACTGCACCTTTTACATGTTATATAAATAATATCAATATTTTTATGTTATTTAATGTTTCATTTTATATTATTCATTATTGGAGCTTACAATAGAAAGGATTAGTATATCTACAAAGGATTTCCAAGCCACATGTATTTTTCTTATGAAAAATTCCATATTCACTATATTTTTATTTTATGGGGTGTATATACTACCCATGAATGTTCATTTAGAACAATATCTACAAATTTTTAGGGATTTGCATATCTATTCTAAGATCTATTCTTCTTGAAGATTATGTTTTCAAAGTTACCAATGTTGTAATGGATTTTATCATAATTTTCCTTCATTGAGACATTATGTTATGCCAATTTATTCTTTTATGAGGTGTATATAAAAAAATTTGACATTTAATATAATGAATTTATTTATAGTAAATATATTTTATGTTAAATTTAATTTCATTCTTTTATGTTTTTTACGATTTGAAGTTACCAAATTGGTGGTTTTACAAAATAATCCCATTATTTATTAGGATTGTGTTTATGCTTTTGATGATGAATTATTATACACCATCTCTCACGAAACTCATTAATTTTCATATCCTAATGTTATTTCATGAGAAAAATTATTTATATTCATTTTCATCTCTTTATTTACACATGAATTTAAAATAATGTTTTTGAGAAAAATCATATTTATTTCCCACTAATATTGAAAAAATATTTTCTTCTAAGACCACATATTCTAAAAATATGGTCAAAAATGTTTTTAAAATTATTCAAATTAATTATTAAAAAAATTCACTCATATTTTACTTCTAACAAAATATTTTTAAATTAATCTTCTTGTCATTTTACATGTAATTTCAGTTTGGATTTTACCAAAAATGTGAAAGGAAAAATGTTTTAACATGTAACTCATGAAATTAATTTACCGCCATCATGGGAATTATTTTCAATGATTTTTACATTATATGTATTCAATATTATTTTCAAATAAAAGGAATTTAAAAAAAATTATATTTTATTTTTTATCTTTATCAGACAGGATGTCGTCCTCAAAAAATATTTTAAAATGATTTTAAATCTAATATTATATGTTTCGAAGGATATTTTCATAAAAAATGTATTTTTAAAATGTTTTATTATTGAAATAATTTATTCAAATTAGAAATTATATTTTCCATATAAATGATATAAATTCATTTTAAATAACCCATTATAAAATTTAATGTTTATTTTCAAAGAAAATGATTTCCAACCATTTTCTGAATTTTTATTTTCGAAAACTGAATTTCAAATAAAATTTATTTTACTCAATAAATGTTCCATTTAATATTTTTAAAATAATTTTCCATTAATTATGACATCTGTTGGTGTTACCTATGTCTTATTAAGGATATAATCCAAGGATACCATTTTAACTCATTCTATAAATTCTTCAAGGTTATGATGGTATGATATTTATGAAACCTATTTCTCGTCAACAGGTTATATCATGAAGAAGTTCTTAGGAAACCAACTTTTTATAGTTGGCTATTCTATGATGAAATTATGAAATAATTGTGAAACCTATTACTTTTCCATAGGGTATGATACTATGAAATGTGTATGAAACCGATTTGATTCCACATGTTATAATATAATGAATATGTTATGATCCTGTGTCACACATATGTTTGATTTTCATAATGTGATCGGTGGGACCTATATCTCCCTAAAATGAATTTGATAGATATTTATATATCATGAGATATATAGGATAAGAATGGTGAGTGAACCTAGTTCAATAAGGTACCTTTTCTGTTATGATGGTCTATGAACTGAATGCTGATTACTATGATGGTTTGGGGAGTGGGCCCATTCCACTATGGTTTCCTTTTCTGTGAGCCTTGAATAATATAAAATTTTATTTATATGGTTATGTATTCTCCACAATTCCATGTTCAATTCCAATGTTATTCTCTCATGGATCATGTTCCTTCATTCCTTTATGATTCTTTTCTTATTAAATACAATGAATTATTCCATGTCCCAAGATTATAATATTTTATATTAAGGGTATGGATTTAAAATTTTAATCTTAGGTAATAAAAAAAAATTAGGGTTGAATCCATGTAGTCCAATCCTTTGCACGTTTCCAAATCATGTAGTGAATAGAGGGGGACTAGAGTGAGTCTTTAGGGGTTATACTACTAAAATATGGATTCAGGGAGAAATCACTACTTATAAATGTTTCATAATGTGTATTCGAAGTTCATGGCTTGTTTAAGACAGTTCAATTAGGGTTAAATGATTCAAGGTGATTTTTTTTGAGATATTTGAAGATAGAAAATTATATGAATTAGAATAGGGTTTCATGATGTGTAAATTCATTGTGTAGTGAACCTATAAAGGCTACAGTTTCTTGAGAAGCCTCAAAACCTATGGTCTTTTATCGTTTTCCAAGAGATTGATGAACCTCTTCCCAAGTGTTTTGGGATTCCTTTGATGGGGATCAATCCATGGATTCCACCTTTGATCCATGGTGATCCAAGGGTAATTATTTCTTTGTTTCATACCAGTTTCTCCCTGATGAGTCTTTTTTTATCATGTTTCTTCTATCCATTATATGGTTCTTTACCTTCGATGTTCTAATGAGGTTTCGTTGTTTTTTTCAGTGCATTTTTGGGTGAAATGTTTAGTATACCACTGTTTCCTTATGGGAGAGTTGATTATAGATCTGTAATGTTAGTTATTTATCATTAAAAGAAGGTTGAGTTCATTGTGGTACAAGATTCATTGTTTCTAAATTTATTTACATGTAATTGTAAATTGAACGTGGTTTATCCCTTTGGATGAAAATGAAATTAAACTAATAATTATGGAACTATATTAATAAATAATCGGTTTATTATTTCATAATTATATCATCTATACCATGATAATTGTTTTCTACTTGATTTTCTAGATTGTGTAATATCTATGGTATTCTTTGTCATCATGGTCTTATTATTGGATGAGATTATTGGAATTAGAAATTGACCAAAATCGAGACTTAATTGATAAATTTTAAAACTAATAAATAAAGAAGAGGCATGTTCGTAATCTATTTTTTTTTTGTGATTTGATAATGATTGAATTTATGAAATGAACAAGTTTAGTTAAATTTGATCGTACATGTGTTATTGGAATTGATAAATAATGTGAATCATGATTATTATTTATAGTATTAACTAAAAGGCATGTTAAATAAGGATGTTACTTCTCACATTTTTATGAAATTGGTTTAAATTCTAGATAACATGTTTAATAATTTATAGATTGATATATGTTGATGCCTTAGGCATATGGTAGCTACAACTTATGAATAATGGATCAGTTAATTCAATATGGAATAATAAATGGTTTTGTGATGAATATAATTTCTAGGACATGAGTTTATCATCTTATTTAGATGGTCTAGTTCCTTGTGATTGGATATGTGAGAGAATGTTAAGGTCTAAAGGATGGAAGTCTTGTTTTAGAGCCTAGATTCCCCTTATTGCAATGATGATTTGTTTCCTGTATATTTTATTATGTTACCTGATAGTGAGTTTTACTATGAAATGTTATATAATGAGGGGAGGCCCGGATGTGATGTGATATTGGGATGGATGATCCTGGGATGGTTGATGTGACTGGTGGACTGGGATGTCCGGATTATGGGGAAATAATTGATTTTTGTGATAATGGGATGTATCTATATATGTATGTGGGTGTTGGGGATGACACTGGGGTTGAAGGATCAGGTTGAAGCTGGTCTCACCCTTTGATGTGATGTCAAGAGTTGGGATGCTAACCTGTGAATTTTTTTAATAGTTGATGGAAGGGTTTCTTGTTTTTATCTGCATTCCTCCCCCAACTTCTTAAAGAATCTTGATGTTATTGGATGTATGATTCCTATTTGTGGTAACTTAGGATGGTTTTTAAAGAGTTAATTTTTTTTAATGATTCTATTAATGAATAAATAATTCTTAACCCATAGGGTCTGTGTTGATAGAAGGGAAATCCAGAAAACATGTTAATCATTAGAAACAATGGACTTGGTTTATATTTTTCTATGAGGGAATAAAATTTAGGACCATGATAAATATAATATAGTATATAATAATGTTAATGGTAAATTAATGGATACTGAATTAATTTACAAAATTAAAATATTAAGATATAATAATTAATTAATTTATCTTTTTTAAATTCATGTGTGCTTATAAGATAAGTCGTCTTAGTAGTGGCCACCGAGAGTCTATATGAATTTAGCTATAGTTGAGTCTCAATCTAAGTTATTCCCAAGTGTTTTTGTGATCTGTATTATATCTTCTATATTCTATGATTTCATATACTACCCCATCCTTATCAGATCAAGGGATCGACACCCAGTGGACCCAAGAAGGGTATATTCCCTAACATCTCAGTGGGATGATGGATGGATGACTATCTCATATGGACCCACTCTTTTATCTTGGTAGTTACTTGTGCTGGAATGTCTGGAGGTTAGTTTTAATATATATGTGTGTAGAGGTATGTGATTGATTGCAGTTATTTCACACACATGTATTACCAAATATAATATCCAAATGATTATTATAGGTGTGGAATGCATAGTCTATGATGGATT
Source organism: Viscum album (assembly GCA_963277665.1). Classification (NCBI taxonomy): domain Eukaryota; kingdom Viridiplantae; phylum Streptophyta; class Magnoliopsida; order Santalales; family Viscaceae; genus Viscum; species Viscum album. Next base: position 1,560,007,626 of record OY728141.1, read on the forward strand.
TTAGTATGTCATTCAATATATAGGAAGTAATGTCTTGAGGTATAATATCTAATGTATGGTACATGTCATATGGGATATCATGGTTCCCAAAATGTTTTATCTACTATATATAAATGTGTTTGTGGGATTATGTGATGATGTGATGCATGAGGTGCATGTTTTCATTCCTTTCCCATGAGTATTTGGACTGGATTAATTTTGGAGAAGATGGTTCAGGATGTGCGACATTGGGGAGGAGTGGAAAACCGTTGGGGAAGTGAGAGTGGGTTACCCATGATGTTTATTTGTTATATTATATTCCCTTTTTTATTTTATACATAGTGAGAGTTATCCATGGTGCTTTTGGGAACATAATATACAAATTTAGGAGATTAGTTAGTTTCACTATTGTTCAGTGTGATATAGCATACATTATTTATCTTTTGAAAAAGAGTATTTGATGAGGATCTTATTGAGTATACTATTCTAATCCCACTACATATATATAAACTATTTTTTGTTAGTTAAAGTAGGTTTTTGATTAATATTAATATTATTGGATCATGGTTCTTTAAAAGTTGGTTTGGATTAATGGTTGCTCACGTATTTTTCAGTTAGAAATTTGTAGTTATCCTTTTAATTTATATAGTAAGTATGGAATTGCATTTATGAACTCAGTATTTCCTTATATATATATATATATATATATATCCGAGTAGTTGTTTTTTGGTGTATATTTTTTATTTATCTCTCTTCTGCATGTTTCTCTTAGAGGGTAGTGCCTCCCATATGAATGTTTGTTATACCCACAATGTTTTTGGCAATCCCAGGGCCTACTAGAGGTGGCAATGGGACATACACTATATCTATCCCCTCCTTAATTTATCTTTTATTTTATGGTATCATGATAGACAAGTATCAGTGGTTCAGGTGGAGTGTTATGATCGAGTTTAGTGTTAGGAAGAGGCGAGGTTTCATTTTTTGGCAGGGTAATGGTTTTATCTATGTTTAGTGAGTTATATAAAAACATGAGACCATTTGAGTCAAGTGTATTTATGGCCTCTGGTAATATGATGTATTCTCCTTTAATGTTACTAACCCTACTAAATTTTTTGATACTGTTTGTAGGGTAGATACCTAGTAAAGGATCGTGGATTATTATTCTTTACAACTATTTTTAAAATGGGTAGACATTGGGATAAGTTAAAACCTTAACAAGATAATAAAATAATAAATTGATTAATTTTAACTATTCAATATTCTATATTCTATAATTAGGAGCTCTAATTATTATTCTTCTTGTAGGAATAGCTCCAAGTTGATGGCTTCATTAGGTTAACACTAAATATATTCATTTTTATGTTCAAGAAGATCGTCGTAGAGTAGAGGTCGATGGGGATGACATATGGGGGAAAAACCTTATGAGTTTTAGTGCTAGAGACAATAGAATGTGAGGGATCCATTTTAGATTCAATCATAGAAGACTGGTTGTTGGAGGTTTAGATAGATTTCAATTCAATATATGCTCGGAAGGAGTACTAGGTTTCATTGTCTATGATGATGTTATGTAAAGTAGTGAGTCCATTGTGGTTTTCATTCTTCAGGGAAAAAATGGAGTCATATGCCTCATGGGAGATGTTCTGAGACTAGTTCTGAGTATAGTTTCTTTATTTGACCATGAAGGTGTCCCTTTTCTAAGAGCTTCATACACTTTGATGGGGTATTTCCAGAATTTGAATATTTGGGATCCATTTTAAGAACCTTCTATGAAATGAATTAAACATTTTTCTAGATGAGGAGGCTAGGACAAGGTATTTTGAGTAGGCTTTATGTCTAGATATCCAGTTCCATATCACCCTATTTATGGTGAGTATGTATCTAGAGGTGGTTTAATGATTATAGGTTATTGAGAATACATTTTATAAAACTAGATCATCATGTGAGTGGAGCCTTTAGGATTCCTCATTAAGTAGATCTATTGTCCGGAGTACCTATTTGGATAGATAGAATATATTTAGGTTAGGTGGGGTTGTTATTATTCCTTGTCATCTCATTTATCTTATGGTGACACCTATTAGACATATACTAAGGGATTAGATAAGTGTTTTTCTTTTGGATCCAAAGTTAATTAATAGAAAGAGTTATTGACCTTTATGAGTAGTACACATGTTCCATGTGTTCCTATTTAGGTTCCTCTATTAATATAGTTTCATCCAAGGCAGCAGTAGTAGGGTGTTCAAGTTTGGGATCCATAAACATGAGATAGGTCAGGCAGACTAGAGTATTGATTTTCTCCTCATCCTCATATATTAGAGTGACAATATGGATGTGGTCATTATTAGGGTGTTAGAGGTTTTTGAGAAAGTCCTGATAAGCTTCATGCCTTATTGTTGGCTGCGCTAGGTGATCCAAGAGTAATTTAAGGCACCCTTTTCATATTCCCTTTTATACATGGATGAATGCTTTCATTAATTCATGAGTGATAGACTCCATTATATAACCTACCCTCATCCATGATATTGGACATGATATAGAGAGGGTTCCAATGACCCTGACATTGACGACACCAGTTGGAGGTCAAGATGACGTGTATGAACTATGTAGAGACTATGATCTAGTGTCGAGGAAACACTACTCTTGGGGATATTTTTTATGTTTAAAGGTATAGAAACATTATATCATCCTCATAAAATATTTGATTTATTTGGTAATGTATATCATGGATTTATTAATGTGGAAGGTTCTATTTTATGATGCTAGTAGAGATACAATAGTTTCTGTTTATGAGAGAAACACATGGATGGGTCAGAGGGATGTTCTTTTATTGTCTTATTTGAATCTCTAAATGATGATGAGCTCATCAAAGGTTCATTAGTAAGTGTTTCCTAGGTTTATAGAAGAATATCTTGTCATATTTCAATAGGTGGTTATAGTGTTACCCCTTAATAAGAGATTGAGTTTGGGATTGAGTTATTACTATACATGTCTCCTCTCTCGATGCATTTTAATAGGATGACACCTTCTGAGCTGTGAGAGATATGAGGAAATATTGATGATCTATTGTAGTGAGGTTTTTTCATCCGAGTGTGTCACCATGGGGTGCACCATCTTTTTTAATGAGAATGTTTGGTAAAATTTTCATGATCTGAATCGATTATCATCACTTTAACCAAGTGATGGTGAAGAACATCTATCCTCCTCCATGTGTTGATGATTTATTTGATCAACTAATGGGATGATTTTGGTTCTTGAAGAAAAATTTGTGGTTATGATATCATCATATATAGGTGAGGGATGAGGATATCCCAAATATAGATTTATGTTATTGTTATGGGAACTACGATTTAGTTAAGATTGCATTTGGTATAATAAATTAACTATCAATTTTCAAAGGGTTGATGCGAAAATTGATTAGATATCTCCTAGATAAGTTCATGGTCGTTTTTATCAATTACATCCTTGTGTAATGCATATATAAAGAGGATAATGTAGTGCATCGACATTCTAATTTGGGATTTATTTATTAGGATCATCTATTATGGATGTTTATGAATTGCGAGTCATGTGAACTTAATGTTTTTTTAATATGGATTGTGATATCCCAACATGGAGTATCAAGGGATCCTTTGATGATAGAGGCAATTATTTTTTGGTAATCTTCTAATAGATTCAAAAATGTACGGAGTTTCCTTTATATTGTAGGATATTATAGGATTTTCATTGCTAATTTTTCTCAAGTTGTGACTCTTATAATATCCTTGAACTAGAAGGATTGGGTGTTCTTATAGACTGACCAGTGTTAAGCATCTTTCGAGTACATGATGGAAAAGTTGATCAACACTGTAGTTCTTTGGATTTCAATACAGGGAGTTTAATTTGTTTTTTTCTATAAAACATTTCATCTTGTATTGGGATATGTTTCGATGCATAATAGATCAATATCCTTTTGTGGATCTCAGTGGTAATGTTTGCGTGATTATAACTATACACTCAATGATTTGAGTCGGTGAAATTATTTTTCATTGATGTTATGGAAACATTACCTCATCAGTGTGCATTTTGTAGTTTTTACTAACCAGAAGAGCCAAACGTATGTATTTTCCCAATGTGACAAGAACATGAATCACCATTGGCAGATGTAATTCTTGTAGGATTTAGAAATTGATATTTCATATATGAGAGGAAAGGGAAATGGTGTAGCTGATACACTGATTCTAAAGACATTTATTGATCACAGTCCAGAATTTCGATATTTCTAGAGAGTTATGGAATAAGTTCCAATGATGCATCTATATATGGGATAGGTTGGTTGAAGATTTTGTAACTTCTAGATGATTGTACAATCATAATTGGTTTATAATGTTGTGTATTCTCTATTTGGGTATTCTGATGTGGTGGTTTAGAGAGACTGATTTGTTTCATTGTGATGAAACTAACAGTTGGTATACAGTTGGATAACACTGAGTGTTATTTTATAGAAATATTTTTATTCCTTCTTCGATGAATGATATAGTTATTCACAAGTTCAATATATTACATTTGGATGTACATCCCATCATAAAAAATAAATACCATTTTTTGAGGGGTCAATTTTGGTGGCCTTAATTGAAGAACATAGTTTCATTGTTTTTCTTTATGCTTAGTCTACTAGAAGGTAAATGCTGAGAATCATGATCTATGTGGTATTCTATAGACCTTAGATAATATCCAACGGAAGTGGCAGGAAATCTCGAAGTACTTTTTTACCGATTTACCTCATGTTCATGGACTCTATGATTCTATATAATTGATAGTGGATTATTTTAAAAAAGAATCCCACTTTATTGTGATATGGAATTCCAGCTCAAAAGTCTTTTTATCAAGGACGTTTTTGGAAAGGTGGTGTGACTCTATGAAGTCTAGATGGTGATAATATATTATTGGAACCCTTTTTTTACCTCTAATGTGTTAATAATTATCCAATTAGATTTTGGTTTTCAATTATTCCATACAACTACTTTTCTTCCTGAGATGTATAGTCAGACAGAGCAGGAAACCCAAACACTTGATGAAATATTTTGGTATTAGATCCAAGATTTTTAGGGCTCATGGATGAGGTACTTACCCCTAGATGAGTTATATTAAAATAATATTTTCAACTCCGCCATTGGTATGGTGCTGTTTGAATATTTGAACACCCGATATTTTCATTCTCTATTATTGTGGGGTGGGGTTGGAGAGGTAACAATTCATTGGTTAAAACTAGTAAAATATATGAAAATGATTGTTTAGGTAATCATGAGTGGATGAAGGAATACAAAGATCATCATAAATTATATAATTATCACTGGATGAGTCCTCTAGAGTTCAACAATAGAGATCACATGTTCATGAAGGTAAATCCTTATTGTGGGAATATATGGTTGGCCATGGGATTTTGATTTCACCAAATTTTTTTAGACCTTTCAAGGTGTTGGATTGTATTATAGTTGAGGAATATCAGCTAAAACTTCCCCCGTTGATGATTTGGATACAAAATGTTTTTCAAGTGTTCCATATATATTGTTATCTTCATGATGACTCTCATGCCATTGATTGAGGAGAGATCAATGTTGATGATTATGTGACCTTTAAATATATTCTTATTAAGATCTTGGATTTCCTAGAGAAGGTTTCACATGGGCCTAATATTCCCATGGTTTTTTTTCTTATGGCAGAATGGTGACCTATATGAGAGTACCTAGGAGCATGATTCATAGATTCACACTCAGTATCTTGAGCGGTTTTATGTTTATATATATTCTTGTAATGTTTTTCTCTTATAGATATTTAACTTTCTCATTTATGATATGGTTTACTCTTATTTATAATTTTTGGATTAATTTTGTTTGAGGAGTATCTCCCCTAGGAGTGTGTTTAGGAGTTGGATGTTATTATTATGCAGTATTGTGCATGTTTTCTCTGAGTGAGGTAGTTGACCTCTTGTGATGATGAGGTCCATAAGAGGTCTCTATCAAGATGGATGTTTGGACAAACCCATTTTATTTTCTCTCTAGATAGGTTTTATATTTTTAGGGAAAATAATTTTTTGAGTGGTATCTAATGTAAGGGCCTATATATATGTTTTCCAACCCTTTTCATATATCTGATGCTCATGGTGCTCAAAAGAGGCTTAGGGTGAGTCTATAGGGGTTCGACTACTAAAATATGTATGTATGGAGAATTCACAATGAGTAAATATTTCACTTAATGTATTCAAATTTCATGGCTTGGTCAGGATAGTTTATGAGAAATTACATGGAATTTAAATATTTAGGGTTAAATGTTTTGGGGTGACATGTTTTGAGTGAGATCTGAAGCCTCAAATTTACACAATGTGAGAAACAGTCCCACACCATGTAAATTCTCAATACAACATGCCCTTAAATTCTTTATTAAATCGAGTGTTCTCAGAACATATGACCGTTTCTCATTTTCCAAGAGGTAGATGACCCTCTTCCCAGGTTTTTTTATATTCCTTCATCTGGGATCAATCCTTGGATTCCATCTTTAATCTATGGTGATCTACGATGTGTTCTTAATTTTTTTTCTAGCAGGTTCTCCCTGATCGATCTCATTTCCTTCTTTTTCATCCCACCAAGTTATGGTGTCAATATCCACTATTCTAATGGGGTTTCTTTTTTTTTCTATGGATTTATAGAATTTCTTATTTAGGAGATCATATTTTCCTCATTGAATAGGTGAAAAAATATGTGTAATGTTGTTTTGGTATCATCTGAAGAATGTTGATTCCTTCAAGGTAGCGTATTTGCTGCTTCCATTTTTTATTTACATGAAATCATAAATTTATATTTTTTACCCATTCATATGATTATCGTATTAATTCAATGAACATGTTTAATTTAATGTCATCTTCCATGTGTAAAAGGAATTGATAAATAATGTGAATCACATTTATTATTATTGGTAATAAGTAAGAGGCATGTTAAATGAGAATGGTACATTTCATAGTTTGTTGAAACTAGTTTAAATTATAGAGAGGATGTTTAATCTTTGAAATCGTGTTATATCTTAATGGATTAGGTTTTCCATAGTAGGAACCTATGAATAATGGATTGGTTAATTTATGATGGAATAAGAACTAGTACTGCGATAATGATAATTTCTAGGTTCTGGGTTTCTTATCTACTTGAGAAGGATATGTGCCTTGTGATGGTAGCCGTGAGAGATCGTTTATGTGGGAAGAATGTATAAATTTTTTGGGCCAAGATTTCCCTATTGTATATGATTTATTATTTCCTATATATTTTTAATGAAGTGTAAATAATGTGATCATGGATGTGAAATGTGATGTAGTTAGGTGAGGCTCATATGTGATTTGATTCTAGGATGGATGATAATGGGATTAATGATGTGATATATGGTTAGGGATTCCCAGATAATATGGCAGTAGTTGATTCCTAAAATGGAGAGATCTATAAGGATATACATGTTGGTGTTGGGGATAAAATCAGAGATGATAGAATGGTTAAAGCTAGGCTTAACGATTGATGTGATTATGAGAGCTAAGATGCTCTCATGTGATTTTTTTAATAGTCGATGGTCAAGTTTCTTGTTTTTATCTTTATTCCTTCCCCACTGCTTGAGAGAGTTAGATTTTCATTTCTTCATGTTTCTTCTTGGTGTTAGATTATGATAGTATTTATATTGTAAATTGATTATTAAATGATCCTAATAATGAATAAATACTTATTAACCCATGGGGTTGGTGTTGATGAAATGAAATTGTTGAAAATATATTAATCTTGAAAACCATGGACTTAGTTAGGATTATGAATGGAGTGCAGGAAATTTACTCTAATGATCAGTATAATTTAATGTGGAATAATGTTAATGGCTAATTAATTAATTAAAAATTAAAATGACTAAATAAAAATAATTAATTAATGCATATCTTAAATATTCTTATGTGGTTATAAGATATTTGGTCTTAGTAGTGGAAGATAGGAGTCTGAGTGATGTTATCTAAAGTTGAGTCTATGACTGGGTTATTATAAGAACCCAAATATTCTTTTCAGGTATGTTATTATTTTTCTGGTGTTTTTGAGAAAAAGTAGTTTTTCTAGAAATTTCTTAAGTACACGCCCTGTACTTTATAAGTACACTCTGTGTACTCTGTTACCGCAGGTAGCTGTGTGCTGGCTGTGTAATGGCTGTCCACATGGCTGTGTGTGGTGTCCATGAGACCGCCTAATGTGGGGGCTGGTTAAGGAAAGTACACACTGTGTAATTATAAAGTACACACCGTGTACTTTCTTTATATTTCATTAAACTAACTGAGGTCACATATATTTGGAAAAAATCCTCTCTTCTTCGCCTTCTTTTTCTGAGAGCATTCGTACGACTTGGATCTTTGTTGAGCCCCCTATCGAGTGTATGTTCTACAAATTGAAATTCTTCAGTTGCGTTGGAATCACATTAGTGAGTTCTATCTTATTCTTGAACACCACTTCCTAATTTCTCCTCTCTCGTGAGATATCATTGGTTGAACGTTTTTGACATTTTTTTGATCTAATGTGTTTTAAGGTGATTCAAGGCCTGCTATTCAAGTATATTTACCTCACAATGCTGAGGTATGTGGTTTGTGCCATTATGTAGATAGTCATTGAGTTTTATGTACTGAAGTTCCCAATAACCATGAACGAGGTATTGGGTGTTTATGGATTTAGACCTTCTATTTTTATGATATGCCTTGTATTATTGGATAGGGATTAATTTGTTGATATTAGGGTTTTTTTTATAAGGTATGGAAGTTATTCCCATGTTTTCTTATTTTGACCATTTGGACTAGTTCTGCCTGTTAGGCTGCTTTTTTCTTTCTATGTATAGTATTTTTAGGATGGAGTGATTATTATCTGACATGCTATGTTATGTTGTAGGTTGTTTAGCCAAGTAGTTATTGAGGTTTAATTTTTCTTTCATGTATCGTTTGTGCACAATTGACTAACACATGGCCATGAGAACCTGTTGTATTAGACCATAGGGAAAATAGATGATAAGGGATTCTCTAGAGTGTATGTGTTATTGTTACGTTGCGAGACCATAGGGGGGATGGATGTGAGTTCTCCCTCAGAGTATCTGTAGTTTCTCTATGCAGTCCAGAGGTGTAATTTGATGATGAGTGATTCCAAGAGCTCCTTTTAGTTACTAATACAAGACTATAGGGGGAATTGATGGTGAGTTATTCCTCAGAGAGTATGTGCTAAAGCTAAACGAGAAGGGTTAGACTTTTAGAACATCTTATAGGGTTTCTTGTGTTTATTTGGTTGAACCAGAGGGGTTGGGTTGCGAGTAATTCCCATAGGGTTACCTGATTTTGATTAGATACTTTCTTGATATATGAAATTGAATTCATTAAAAGTGTAGGACTGTTTACTTTTGAGTACTTCCTTGTTTACTGATTATTTTTTTGCATATTACTTTCCATATATATTCACTGACTGTTAGGCACAGATCTTTTGGTGGTTTCCTACTAGGATAAGTCTCACACCCTATTTGGGTCATGGTTTTGTGGCCAAATAGATTATATCATTGTAGGTATAGATAAGGTAAAGATCACATCTACTTCAGGTACCTGATTGCAGTGGAGCTGGAGGGCATGTGACCAAGATGAGGCTTGTGATGCTACTGGAGTTTTTCTGTTCTCTTTTATAATTTGGTTTATTACTATTTTCCAGCATTATGAGTTGTTTAGATTCTTTCAGAGGCATATGTATCATACATCATTTATATATTTTCTTCATTTGTTTCTTACTTTCAGTCTTCCGATGTTCACTATTTTATGGTATTATTACTACTTCCACTATTGTTATCTGTTTTACTTCCGCTATGTTACTCTGCCTATGAGGGAATATTTTCCACACTATCACACCCAAAGACCTTGCTACTAGTCAGTAGTCTCTGGAATTTGATGAAATTACCTTGAGGCTTTGAAACATCCCAGTTCCGGGTGCAAGAACCCAGATCTTCTTTTCAGGTATGTTTTTCTTTTTTTGGTGTTTTTGAGAAAAATTGGTTTTTTCTGGAAATTTCTTAAGTACACGCCATGTAATTTTTATGTACACACTGTGTACTCAGTTACTATTGGTATCCATGTGCTTTCAAAGTAATGTCCATGCACACGGCCGTGTGTGGTGACATGGAGACTACCTAATGCCGGGGCAGGATAAGGCAAGCACACTTCGTGTACTTATAAAGTACATGCCATGTACTTTCTTTTTATTCCATTAAACGGACCAAGGTGGTGTTTATTTATCATAAATCTCTTCTTATTCACCTTCTTCATCCGAGGGAATCCATACAGTTTGGATCTATGTCGAGCCCCTGATCACGCATACATTATCCGAATCGAACTTTTTGAGTTGCGTTAGAATCACATCAGTGAGTTCTCTCTTCTTATAGAACACCATTTTCTGATTTCTCCTATCTCATGAGATATCTTTGGTTGATCATTTTAGATGATTTTGTAGATCTAAAATATTCTAAGGTTAATCTAGGCCTGATATTCAAGTATATCGACCTCACAACGCCGAGGTAGGTGGTTTGTTCTTTTCCATAGATAGTCTTTGAGTTATATGTGCAAAAGTCACCAATACCCATGAACAGGGTATTGTGTGTTTATGGTTTCAGCCCTTTTATTTTCCTAATACTCTTAGTTTGATTGCATAGAGGATAATTGTTGAGATTAGGGTTGTTTTTTCTATGCTATGTAAGTTATTCCCATGTTTGCTTTTTTTGACGGTTTGGTCTAGTTCTTCCTGTTAGTATGTTGTTTACCTTCCATGACTATTTTTATTAGGATGGAGTGATTATTAATTGACATGTTATGTTATGATTTAGATTGTTTAGAAAAGTAGTTTTTTAGGTTTACATTGGATTTCATGTATCATTTGTGCACGATAGACTTACAGAGGGCTGTGAGAACCCAATGTAGTATACCATAGGGAGAATGGACATTGAGGGATTCTCCAGAGTGACTGTGTTACTGTTACATTGCAAGACCAAAGGGGGGATGGAGGTGTGTTCTCCCTTGGAGTGTTTGTAGTTCCTCGATGCGGGGAACAAGGGGAATTAGACGTTGAGTGCTTCCCCAGAGCACTTTTTAGTTACTGATACGAGACTATAGGGGTAATTGAGGGTGAGTGCTTCCTCAAAGAGTCTATGCTAAAGCTGAATCAGAGGGGATAGATTGTGAGTACTTCCCAAAGGGTTGCATTTGTTTGTTTGGATTAACTATAGGGGTTAGGTTGTGAGTAATTCCGAGAGTGTTACCTGCTTTTGATTAGATGCTTGTTTGATATATGAAATTGTATTCCTTGAAACTGTAGGACTATTTACTTTTGAGTACTTCCTTGTTTACTGCTTCCTTCTTGCATATTACCTTCCATATATATCCACTGACTGTTAGGCATATATATTTTGGTGTTTCCTACTGGGATTTGTCACACTCCTAGTTTGGGTCATTATTTTGGGCCCAAACAGATTATATCATTGCAGTTAAATATAAGGGAAAGCATCCTTCTACTTCAAGTACCTGGTTGCCGTGAAGCTGGAGAGAATTGGACCAAGATGAATATTGAGATGCTCCAAGAGTTTTTATGTTTTCTTTCGTATTGTGGTTTATTATTGTTTTCCATCATTTTGAATTGTTTGGATTCTTTCCTAGACATATGTATCATGAAACATTCATATATGTGCTCTAGTTGTTTCATAGTTTCAATCGTCTGTTGTTCACTGTTGTATGATATTATTACTGCTTCTGCTATTGTTATCTGTTTTACTTCCTCTATGTTACTCTACCAATGAGGGAATATTTTCCCCACCGTCACAACAAAGGACCACACTACTAGTCGGTAGCCTCTGGCATTCGGTGAAATGTGCTTGAGGCCATGTGACCAACCGGGTACGGGGAACCTCTGGGCGGCACCTGAAACCGGGATGTTACAAAGTGGTATCAGAGGAATTATTTTCCTCTTGAATTATTTTTTGGAGCCTATATTCAGTCATAGGAAGGAATATGTACTTGGTAATAAGTTATGCTCGAGATTAGCTAACCTGTGTACATGGAAAATCCAATCTACCTTGTTATTTTAATTTTTATGGTTTTGTAATTTTATGGTTGATTTGATTTCACCATTGGGTGATTCCTATGTTTTTTTCTCTTATTCTTAATGTTATTGAGGATCTATTTATGTTTCAACCTGATGAGATGAGGGTATTCCATCTAATGCAACATATATGGACTTACTAGAAATCACATGTCATGCATTCTTGCCATGCCATTTATGGTGCGTTAGAGATTGCATGTTTTTGTGATAGATATTTTGTTATATATGCATGTTGTTGTGATATATGCCTTGATAAAATACCAGATTTATCATAGGGTATTGGATTGTACAATTTCTTGTTTGAATGAACGCCAAACATTTGTTCTTGAGGTGTTATGGGCCTTCATGGACCAGAATTTGGTGGATTGTTGCACTGTTATCCATGTTATAACATGTATAAGATTCCAGTATTTGATTCGTGGGGAGTATGGGCCCTCACAGACCGGAATTTGGAACATTAATTTTTGTTTCAGTATTTTTCTAGGTTTAAAAGTAGTTTCCGAGGCTTACTGTCTAGAAAAACCCAGAATATACTATGTGTAATGATGAATACACGTCGTGTGTCCTTCTTTTCGGGGAGATACTGTTTTTCTTAGGTACACACCATGTAATATTTGTATATGTCATGTAGTCTCTAACCATGTCACAGGCTGTGTGGGTAGAGACATGGGGTTTGGAAATATCTGGTTGAACACGTCGTGTACCGGATGTACACGCCGTATTGTGTACCCATGTACCCAAATGTGTGAACAAAAACATGGACGGATAAAACATAAGTTATACACACTGTTCCAAGCATGAATACTCATTGTACTGTAACCCATGTATCTGACAGTGTAGTGAACAACACAGGTTGGTGAAATAATTCTTGTACACGCCGTGTCTAGAATAAACACACCATTTATAGTCGGCCGTGTGTTCACCTGTGTGACTAACAACACGGGCAGTTGAAACCTAAGTAGTACATGTTGTGGCCATCTGAAACACTCCACATAGAGTGAGCTGTGTAACTGGACGTGTGACTAACAACATGGTTCGGTGAAGTTCGTCTTGTACATGTCATGTATGGAACTAACACAACGTGTAGTATTATTTTTGAAGGATCACGTGGCTTAGTCATGTAAGAGAAATAAGGTAGGGGAAGATGATTCAAGTACACGCTGTGTGTTAGGACAACACGCCGTGTGTATGGGGTGTTGCATGACTAGTTTTGGAAGAATTACCTCCCCATGAGAATGTTTAGGGGAACACACCGTGTAGTCATTATACACATCGTGTATCCATGTTTTGAAAAAAAAAATGAATGATTTCTTTATCTTATTCCATTCTTACACTTCTAAGTTTTTATTAATTGATAATCTTGATCTAAGGTGTGAACTTGACCTTACAGATTCATGCAACAGAGACATCCTCATGTTGTTCACCAGTTATAGGGTAGTGATCATACACCGAACAAGGCTGATTAGGGACTACCAGTAGATCCTCCGGTTGTTCCAGTCTTGGAACCATCCATCATTATGGAGATAGGTGATGATGCACAGTTTCAAGAGGACATTATGTGGTTCATGCAGACCTTCCGAGGAGTACCACATCTTTCCCCTTCTATGGAAGAGTTAACGTGGGTGTTCCAATAGAAGCACCCACCCACATTCACAGGGGAAGGGGGATTTGAGGCTATAGATTCATTGTTAGAAGCCATGCTATCTATCATTGACCACCTGGAGACGCCTCCAGAGAGGAGGGTGAAGCTCGCTCTGTATATGCTTCGAGACTCCACCAAGAGATAGTGGGATGTGATCTCATAGGCAGGACACCAGTAGGTTGTGGCTTGGGATGATTTCTAGTGTTCCATCTATTACTACTTCTATCCAAATACTTTGAGGACCGATCGAGCCTGATAGTTCATGAGTATGGAGCAGGGTACTCTTTTTATTATAGAGAATTCTTCTCACTTCACAGAGCTGTAGAACTTCATGCCCATCCCAGGAGGTGATGAATTATTTATGGTAAGGATGTTTGAGGATGGTCTTAGGTATAAAATCCAATCTTATGTGAACATATTCAGGTTGACTTCCATCACCTCTATAGTCAACCATGCACTAATCATGGAGCACAACATGAGATATTTTGGAGTGTTGATCCAGGGCGGCTCGACATTGGGAGTTGGTATCCCTCCTACTGATAGCAGGAAGTGACACAGGGAGTCTTCGTGCAGAGATCCTAGGAGGCGAGAGACATCTTCTGGAAGACAGGTGGTATGATACTAGTGTAGGAAGAGTAGGCATATGATGCCACATTTCCCGAGAGACCTAGTGGATTGTCAATATTTCGGGGATAAGGTCCATCTTAAGTGCTTCTGTCAGATATTCTCAACAGTATCTGGTGACCGGAGATCCTCTATGAATCCTCATTTGGGAGAAGCACCACCAGTTTCTCACCAGGCGGGGAACTGGAGTTTTTTTCGTCCAATCAGGCCGAGGTGGATGCTGCGACCCTAGTATTAAGTCACCAGGATTTCATCGAAAACATGGTGGATCAACTCAGAGTGGTTAGGCAGGGTCACAGGGCCACGATATAGGCCAGACTTTTTCCGTGGTGTAGACCCAGTAAGAGCAGGATTCCAAACACTCTACAGTTAGAGATACCATTCTAGTTTCCTCAGTTTTAGATTCTTCTCTTTTCAATACAGGAACTTCCCATAGCTTTATATATGTTGCTGTTGTAGAGAGCCTTGGGCTTGGTATCTTTTATTCTTATGATATCTTGTTTCTAGACACTCCGTTGGGGACTAGAACAACTAGTGTACGATAATGCAAGGATGTCCCTCTTGTGGATGGTGGGTGTCACTTCCTATGTAACTTTTATGTCTTTGAGATGACGTGTTATGACATCATTCTCAGAATGTATTTGTTAGTTCCCTTTTAGGCTATTGTCAATTGATATCGATATAGGGTAAGTTTCACATCACCAGAAGGTGGATCATTTCTTTATAAGGGCGAATGGGATGTCCAGGCGAGTAGATCGGGACCCGAGCATAATGGGTTTGGAGGATTTACATACCAGATTTTTAGTCTATATCTGGATGACCATGGGAGTTCACAGACAGACTTTCCTCAAGTGGTTGATCGTTTCAGGGACGTCTTTCCAGAAGACTTTTCATGTTTTCTTTCAGAGCGAGAGGTCGAATTTTCTATTGTGATTGTGCAAGAAGCAGCACCAGTTTTCATTCCACCTTATAGGATGGTTGTACCAGAGCTGTACGAGCTCAAGATGTAGTTAGAGGAGTTGCAGGCAAAGGGATTCATCCAACCTAGTACTTCTCCATGGGGTTATCCTGTCATGTTTGCGAAGAAGGCAGATGGTACCGTTAGACATTGTGCAGATTATCAGAAGTTGAACCAGTTGAAGGTAAATAACTGATATCCCTTGTCGAGGATTGATGATATCTTTGATCAGATTCAAGGATCCCAGGTTTTCTCGAAGATTGACTCGAGATCCGATTAGCATCAGTTCCATTATAGACCATCTGATATACCTCTTACAGCCTTCTAGAGCAGGTATGGTCTATATGAGTAAGTGGTTATTTCGTTCGTCCTCATGAACACACCTGTAGTTTTTATGGCATTGATGAACCGAGTGTTCCATATATACTTGGATTCAATTGTGGTAGTCTTCATTGATTATATCTTGGTGTACTCTCACACTCGAAACGACCATGACACACATATTGAAATCGTTATGAGTTCACTAAGAGAGCATCAATTATATGCTAAGATCTCAAAATGACACTTTTAGATAGACCAGATTCCCTTCTTGGGTCATGTTTTCTGACAGGAAGGAGTATCAATAGACCCAGAGAAAGTGAGAGCAGTTGTTTCTTGGGAGCAGCCGAAGAACGTCTTTGAGGTACGGAGTTTTCTTGGGCTATCTGGATACTAAAATCTTTTTATAGAGTACTTTTCACGCATAGTAGTTCCACATATGGGTCTGAATAAGAAGGGTGCGAAGTACTTATTTTCAAGTTATTGTGAGTCATCCATTCAGGAGCTGAAAGGGAGGTTGACTTCATCACCGATACTAGAAATTCCATAACCGGAAAAGAGCTATAATATGTACTATGATGCATCTGGTATCGGTCTGTGAGTTGTTCTTTTGAATGGGTAAGGAGTCTTCACGTATAGGTCTCGGAATTTGAGGCCACATGAGATGAACTACCCAATGCATGATCTCATGTTGGCTACTTTTGTTCATTCTTTAGGCTGTTAGAGACAATACCTATTGGGAGGTCATTTTGCAGTTTTCACCAACCAAAAAATTATCAAGTATATATTCACTCAGTGCGATCTGAATTTGAGATAGCAAAGTCAGGTTGAGTACCTTTAGTCCTTTGATATTGAACTTTCCTACACGCCTGGGAAAGGAAATGTCGTGGCTGATGCGATGAGTCTGAAGACTTAGATACATGCAGTTCAGAAGGCCAACAATGAGTGAAAGCTTATGGATCTATTCTCTAAGATACATTTGGAGGTGCATGATAGACAGGGGAAGAATTTTCTTTCTTTTATGGCTATTACCTCTACTCTTCTTGATCGAGTGCGAACGAGGCAACTATCAGATTCTGAAGGCCATGTCCTATAGGAGAGTATGTCAGGATAAGACCCTATTCCTGGATGTACCATAGTCTAGGATGAGGCCTTGTGTTATCATGGGCCTGTATGGGTGTGAACAGACATATGCGAGGAGCTGAAGCGGGACTTTCATTCCACAGTTTGGGTAGTTCATCCTGGTGTCACCAAGTTGTATCGTGATCTTCACCGTCAGTATTGGCGACCTGGTATAAAGAGAGATGTTGCTGGTTTCATCATGAGGTTCTCCAATTATCAGTAGGTGAAGGTAGAGCATCAGTGACCAGCAAGGCTTTTACAGCAGTTACCCATCCCCGAGTGGAAGTGGAATGATTTCGTGATGTATTTCATGATAGTTTTGTCGAGGTCTCCTCGAGGGAATGATGTAGTATGGGTTGTCATTGACAGACTCACGGAGGCTTATCACTTCTTGCCAATCAAGGAAACCTTCATTATTGAGGAGCTAGGAAGTTTGTACATCTGAGAGATTGTGTATTTACATGGAGTTCCACACTCCATATTTTTTGATAGGATGCTCATTTTATTTCTCAGGTCTGGCAGGGGACTTATAAGGCCTTGGGTACACAAGTTCCTTTGAGTACAACATAACATCTCCAGATAGATGGCCGATCTAAGCATATGATTCAGGTGCTTGAGGACATGCTTTCATCATGCATGATGGATTTAGGAGGTTATTGGGAGAAGCACATACCTCTTGTAGAATTTTCCTATAATAATAGTATTCCAGAAACTATTCAGATGCCACCTTATAAGGCTTTGTACAGTAGGTCATGCTGATCACCCTTATGTTGGCTTGAGGTAGGAGAGGCAACTATGTTGGGACCTCATCTTTTTCTAGAGACCACCGATATCATAGAGTTGATTCGGAAGAGAATGGATACTACATAGTCTCGAAATAAGTGTTATGTTGATCGATGGAGATGACCTCAGGAGTTCAAGGTCAGAGATCTGGTTTTCTTGCATGTCACACTGAGGTTGGGACACACGAGGGTTATAAGATAGGGTAATATTTCTCCAAGATACATTAGGACGTTTGAGGTGTTGGAGAGAGTTGGGCCTTGCCTACAAATTGCAGTTACCTCAGAGATACTGGGATATGCACGATTTATTCCATGTTTCTTAGCTTTGGCATTACTTCTCAGACCCGTCTCATTTTTTCCAACCCAAGGAGGCTGAGCTCAAGATGGACACCTAATTTGAGGATCATCCTATCCAGATTTTTGACCAAAGTAAGAAGGTTCTTTGTGGCCGGTCTGTTCCTCTAGTACGAGTGCTATGGCAGCATGGGCAAGTACAGGACAAGACCTGGGATAGGGAGGTCGATGTATGATCGCAATGGCCAGAACATTTTGAGGATTTTTCTTCTAGGCCACCGTACTAGGGAAATCCGGGGACTAAATTTTTAAGGGTGGATTTTTGTAAGAACCCTGATCTTATTTTCAAGTATGTTTATCTTTTTCTGGTGTTTTTGAGAAAAAGATGTTTTTCTGTAAATTTATTAAGTACACGTCATGTACTTTATAAGTACACACCGTGTACTTGGTTACCACGGGTAGCCATGTTCTAAACATGTAACAGCCTTGCACATGGCTATGTGTGATGACTTGGAGACCGCCTAATGCGAGGCCGGTTAAGGCAAGTACACACTTTGTACTTATAAAGTACTCGCCATGTACTTACTTTTTATTTCATTAAAAAAACTGGGGTCAAGTATATTTGGTATAAATCTCTTTTTCTTCACCTTATTTATCCGAGAACGTCCGTACGACACAGATATTCATTTATCCCCTGATTGAGCATAAATTATTCGAATCGAACACCTTTTGTTGCATTGGAATCAAATCGGTGAGTTTTCTCTTCTTCTTGAACACCATCTCATGATTTCTCCTCTCTCGTGAGATATTGTTGGATGAATGTTTTGGATATTTTTGTAGATCTATAGCATTCTAATGTGTTTTGAGGCCTGATATTCATGTATATTGATCTCACAATGTCAAGTTAGGTGGTTTGTGCTTTTCGGTAGATGTTCTTTGAGTTATATTTGAAAAAGTTCCCAATACCCATGAAAGGGGTATTGCGTGTTTATGGTTTGAGCCCTTTTATTTCCCTTCTAGGCCTTGTTTGATTGGATAGAGGTTAATTGTTGAGATTAGGGTTTCTTTTTCTGTGCTATTGAAGTTATTCCCATGTTTTATTGTTTTAACCATTTGGTCTACTTCTGCATGTTAGGATGTTGTTTGCTTTACATGCCTAGTATTGTTAGGATGGAGTTATTATTACCTGAAATGCTATATTATGCTCTATATTTTTTATCCAAGTAGTTCTTGAGGACTAATTTGGTTTCCATGTATCATTTGTGCACGATTGACTTACAAAGGGATGTGAGAACCTAGCATAGTAGACTATAGGGAGAATGGATATTTAGGGATTCTCTAGAGTACTTGTGTTACTATTACGTTGCGATACCATAAGGGGGATGGACATTAGTTATCCCTTAGAGTGTCCATAGTTCCTCGATGTAGGACACAAGGGGAATTGGATGTTGAGTGCTTCCCCATAGCGCCTTTTAGTTACCGATACGAGACTATAGGGGGGAATTGATGGTGAGTGCTTCCTAAGAGAGTCTGTTCTAAAGCGAAACAAGAGGGGTTAGACTGTGAGTACTTCACAAAGGGTTTCTTGTGTTGGTTTGGTTGAACCCGAGGGTTTAGGTTATTAGTACTTCCTAGAGGGTTACCTGCTTTTTATTAGCTTTTTGATTGATATATGAAATTGAATGCTTTAAAATTTTCGGACTCTTTACTTTTGAGTACATCTTTGTTTACTGCTTATTTTTTGCATATTACATGCCATATATATTCACTGAAAATTAGGAATAGATCTTTGGGTGGTTTTATAATGGTATTAGTCTCATAACCTATTTGGTACATGATTTTGGGCCAAAACAGATTATATCGTTGAAGGTATAGATAAGGGAAAGCACCCTTCTACTTCAGGTACCTGCTTTCTGTGGAGCTGGAGAGTATGGTACCAAGCTGAGGCTTGCGATGCTGCTAGAGTTTTTTCTGTTTTCTTTTGAACTTTGGTTTATTACTGTTTTCAAGCATTGTAAATTTTTTGGATGATTTCCTAGATATATGTATCATGCATCATTATATATGTTCTCTAGTTGTTTATTAATTTTAGTCTTCCACTATTCACTATTGTATAGTATTATTACTGCTTCCACTATTGTTATCTATTTTACTAACACTATGTTTCTCTTCCAATGGGGTCATAGTTTCCCCATTATCACACCCAAGTCTCTCACTTCGAGTTGGTAGCCTCTGGCATTCCGGGAAATGCGGTTGAGTCCATTTGACCAACCGGGTATGGGGCACATCTAGGCCGCACCCAGACCTAGGATGTTATAGTTATTCCCATAGTTTGGTTATGATATATATTATATCTTTTATATTCTACAATTTCATATGTTGGCCGACCCATGTCGGTTAAGGTGAATGACACCCAGTGAACTCTATGAGGGAATTTCACCCAACATCATTGTGGGAGTATGGATGATGACTAGATCCTATGGCCCCACTCTATTCTCTTGGATGTTACTTATGATGGTATATAAGGTGATTATAATTTAAAAATATTTCTATAGAGGGATGTGATATATTGTGTTGGTTTCACATAGAAGTATTACCAGATATATAATACAATGGATTATTATAGGTATGACTTGTATTGGATATGATGGATTGTGATACCTTACTCAGTGTATGTGTTGTAAAAGCTTGAGGTATAATACGCGATGTATGATAAATTTCATACGAGCTATAGTGGATCATGAAGAATAATTTATTTCTATATATGGATATGTGGACTGGATAATGTTATAATGCTAGGCATGATGTGCATGTTTTGACAGCTTTCCCAGGTGTCTCTAGGTTGGATAACTTGTCGAAAAAGATAACTCAAGATGTGTGATGTTGTTGAAGAGTGGAAAAATACTAGGGAAGTAGGATTGGGGTACCCTTGATGTTGATTTATTATATTATATTCTGTCTTGTATGAGATACTTGGTGAGATTCATCCATGGTGAAGCTGGGAACTTAGTATACTTGTTTATGTGATGAGTTAGTTTTACTGTTGTTAAATGTGCTTTAACATGTTTTTTTTATCTTTTTCATGAGAGGATATAAGGAGGATACTAGTGAGTATAATTTTATGCTAGCCCTATGTATATAGAAGCTGATTTTCAAGTCATCTAGAATATATTGGATATTGTTCTTAATATTACAAGCTCATTGTTTTGTTGGAGCTATTTGGTCTTCATGGTCACTATCATATTAACATTTTTGATACTTGTAGTTTTTCTTTAAATTCTATAGTACATTATAGAATAATATTTACAAAACATGGAACTTATTTATACATATGTATGTATTATTATTTGTTTTTTGGGGTATCTTTCAAATATATATATATATATATATCCAACATGTTTCTCCTAGAGCATAATGCCTCGCATATGAATGTTTATTATATCCTTTTTTATAGTCGCCGACCCAAGGCCTGTTGATGGAGGGAGTTGGGTAGTCACTATCTCTCTCAACTCATTGAATTATCTTTGTGGGGATGATTTCTTTAATCATATGCTCATATCATCCTTATGTGATCATTGATATCTAAATTTTCTAAACTTTCTGAGCATCTGAGATCACCGTTTATTTTACTTCATTTTCCCATGTTTGGAAGAAAAGTATTGGGATGGGTTTTTTGTTAAGTGTACTAAATGGTAAGATATTTATGGAAGATATTTAAAGTGTTTCACCAAACTAGAAGGTTGTGTAACTAGTATCCAAATTCACTATACTATTATGGTCCCAAGGTTTGTGTTTTTGCATTGTATTGATTATTCATCTAAAAATATGTAATTTCATTGTATGGAAAGGAATGTTTTCCATTGGGACAGTTTCATGTGGTCTATAGGTCCCTGTATGGATTGTATTTGGGGATATATATATATAAGGGTTTGGTGGATGGGTTACCCCTGGGGGGGGGGGCTATGACAGTCCTGGCCCATGGGTGTGGGGGGATGTTTCATTTTAATTGTACCCCCAATATAAGTTACTTGGTTATATATAATAATAATAATACTAATAATAATTATGATGATGATGATAATCATAATAGTTATTATGATAATTATAATGATAAAATTGATTATAATATATATTAGATAGTGGATATGTAATTAAAACAAAACACAGACACATGCGATTCTATAACCCATTCCATAGCCCCCTCAAGGGATTATCCAGTTTTATACGCTATTTATTATATATATATATATATATATATATTATGGAACCTTCATGAAACCACATGTACATAGAATATAGGCCCACAATTGCATCCCAATTTCCCTACCAAGATAGACCCAATTTTTTATTTCTCATAGGTCCCGTGTTCAGCTTACTGTGTGCCTACACCATCATTGTTGTCTCATTGCACCATAAGCCCTACCTTATTCTGTGATCTATCCACAACCTTCACGTTAAATGTGGCCACCATCTGCACAACCGCAGATATCAATAAAGAGATTCCATTACCAGCACCTCCGTTGGGTAAGGCACATCCTACTTGTTTTCGCATGTGGCCTTTATCTACACAACCCCCAGAATCGATCAAGGGTCACTATTTTTGGCCATACCATCAGTTGTGTATTCTCGTTCTTATCATTTTATAGGGACCTTTCAACACCTTACCCATCATTGAGATGTTACCTTCCTTTATCCCAGTGTTGTATAACACTTACTGAGAACCATCACCCCTGATGTTGAGTGGGGGTATTTCTTTTCCACGACACCTTGCCCAACTGTTTCATTATCATCCCAAAAATTGGATGGTCCCCTCTTTTTTGTTGGCATGGGATGAAAATGGTTGATTACTATCATTCAAAATATCTAGCAACGGTCTTCTGTACCCACACCCTCATGGATAATGGCACAATGATAATCACCATATTAGTGTTGAAATGAAGAAAACCAACATAGTTCCACCCACAATTTAATTGGCGGGTCAAGTAAATCCTGTAGGATGGGATTTGAACCCCAGTTGTACATATTCAATTTGGGACTTGTTTCACCAAATTGGTGTGTCCTCATTTTCATAATAATAATGACGATAATAACGATGATGAGGATGATGGTGATGATAATGATCATAATGATTATAATAATGATAATAATGAAAATTATCATTTAGATATTATGATGTTGATGATGCCAATCGCAATGAAACTTATGATGAAAATAATAATGTTGATAATAATAATGATGATGATGATGATGATGATGATGATGATGATGATGGTGGTGGTAATGATGATGATGACTACGACGATGATAATGATGATGATAATAATAATTATAATCATAATAATCATAATCATAATAATCATAATCATAATAATGAGGATGATAATAATAATAATAATGATAATAATAATATTGATAATAATAATAATAATGGTAAGGAAGATGATAATCATGATAATAATAATAATATAGTAGATATTTGGGGCACAATTATGACCAAACACAGACACCAAGGTATAACCCAGTATATACCACCTACTTGAAAGGATAAGATGACTTTATTAACGAATTTTTATTTACATTAATATTATGGGATCCCATAGGCCACCCTAGGAATATGGTATGTATGTCTACAATTTTAGCTTGAATTCAGCACTGTAAGATCGACCTGAGCCTAGACAATCATCACTATCTCACTTCACTAGAAGGCCTGCCCCATAGTATGACTAGTCTATGGAAATATCCTTGCTTAAGACTACTATCTATACACCCTCTTCCATCAACAAGGGGTATCTGATGCCAACCCCTCAATTGGGTAGGGATTCTCCGGACTACCACCACCCGTGACCACTGTGATCACAATGCCCCACTATCAAGTAGGGGTATCTATTGCCAACCCTTCCATCAAACCGGTCTCCTCTTACTTGTGTATCCTTAGTTCCTCCCTTCATTATAGAACTACTATTGGGTTCCCCCTACTTCATGATGACGTTATAAGGCACTGGTCAAGAACCATCACCACCACCATCGGGGGGGGGGGGTCATTTTGTTCTGATGTATATTACGCGACCCTTTCATCATTAGCTCGGTCCTTGGGTGAGGACCCTCTTTCATGCCAACATCAAATGACAGACATACTGAACATTATATACCCCATCGTTGAGCGAGGGTGTCAATACTACCATCTGCATGACTAATGTAATAGACCACATCACCACACCATCCCATGAAGTGCCTCCCGTATTTTAATTAAGGGGCATGTAAATCATGACAGTTGAGATTCGAACCCCAGCTGCCAAGATGTAATGCGAGGCATGATGTACCACTCAAATGGACCCCCATTTTCATAATAATAAGAATAATAATAATTTTTTAATGATAAAAATTATACTAATAATAATAGTAATAGAAATGGAAATAGTAATAGTAACAGTAAATGATAGTGATTGTGATAGTAATAGTAATATTTATAGTTATAGTAATAGTTATAGTAGTAGTAATAGTAATAGTAATAGTAATAGTAATAGTAATTGTAGTAGTAGTAGTAGTAATAGTAGTAATAGTAATAACAGTAATAGAAATAGTAATATTAATAATAGTAATTCTAATAATATTAATTATAGAAATAATAATAGTAATAATAGTTTTAATAATAATAGTAATAATGTAGTAGTTATAATACAAATAATAGAAAAATTATTATTAGTAAGAGTACTAATAGTAATAAAAGTTATAGTAATAGTAATAGTGATAATAATACTACTTATGATAATTGTATTAATAATTGTAATAATTGTAATAATTATTATAATAATTGTAATAATAATAGTGATAGAAACAATAATACTAATAGTAATAATACTACTACTAATAATAATCATTTAAATTATAATAATAGTAATACCAATAGTAGTAGTAGTAATAATAATAATAATAGTAATAATTATAATTAAATTATTGTTATCAATAATGGTAATAATAATAATAATAATAGTAATAATAATTGTAATAATTGTAATAGTAGTAGTAATAATAATAATAATAGATCTACTAGTAATATTTATTAGAGTAATAATAGATATAATTGTATTAATTACAGTAATAATAGTAGTAGTAATAATAATAATAATACTGATAATAATAGTAATAAAAAAAATTAACACATACCCACCCACAAACAAAAAGGATTGGTCATAACCCCCTAGGGATAACCCACCCAAACTACCATTTCATTTCAAATAGTCATTATATGTCCTAGTGGATCTCAAAACCCATTATGGGGCCCGAATTCCCGATGTATTTCAATGTTAACCTATGTCGTACTTGATGCTTGTGTCAACCTTCTTGTGTCAGCCTACCAGATTCAACATGCCTTATCGGCATCCTACATCACTACCTGCATCACCACCCAGAAATCCCCTAAGGGTTGCCATGAATCGAACCCTGGTCTCTATGATGTTTAGGCCTCTGGTGAGTACCACCGAACTGTGACTCATGCTGCATAATAATAACAACAATGATAATGATGATCATGATAATGATCATGATATTAATAATATTCTTCCCATATTCTAATCCCTAGAATATTACCTTATGTAACCTAAAGAGTTATCTATACAACCGAAGTCAGGATAAAACCTACATTCTCAAGAATTGATTAAATTTCAAACTCTCAAATTATTCTCATCCGATAAAATCTTAATATCTAAAGTTATATAAACCTTTATCTAATACCAATTACAAAAATACAAAGATAACCATCTATTAATTGTATAATTAAATGTAAATATTTTACTACAATTAATTTACAAGACCTTTTCGGTTTCATGTTGTACAGAATTAGGACATAATATCAACTAAAAAACTCATTTCTTTTTGAATTAATGAAATTTTTTCCATTATTTAAATAATTGCTTAATCAATTAAAATTATTAAACATCTCACAAAAATTATTTAGAAAACATACCCTTATATACACATCTTACATATTATTACAATGTATAACATAGGTAAATAAAAACATGTTAATGGGGTGAGATCATATGGTTAGTAACGTTAAATATAAGTGATAGCAATGGAATATCATATGTGAACATAAGATGAGAATATAAATATAATAATAACACCCAAAAATTGTGGATAATAAATCATGATCTATGAATTTTCATTGAAAAATATATGATTCAAAAAAATTTGAAAACATGTGTAAATAAACATGATTCATTAGATCATAACACTTTAAGGAGAATAAGAATAAAACATAGGAAATATCTTTCATCTTTGGTACAACCCTCGATATAGGTAATATTACTATCATGAGCCACCCCATCAGTTCTCATGAATGTGAGAAACTAAAATTTACTCCCACAGACTTTCCAAATGATATATAAACTTTGAAACAATGAATTGAAAGGCTATATAGGACCCCACTCATTATCATCTATAACTATGAGTGCCACTTAAAATAAATTACTTATCAAATCATAAGGAACCCATCAAATTAAAATGGGATTTATAAAAAATAAAAAATAATAAACATTAACTTTTATAGTATAAAGAACCCATTAAAAGATAATGGGTTTCATTAAATACATCATAAAGATCCCATAGATTAAAAATTTGTTTCATATGGATTCCCATAAGGAATTCATTAATAATACCATCAATTATCATAACATGATAATCCCATGGAAAATAAATGGGTATACATTGACATTATGTAACATTCTAGATTCAGTTTATTCGGTCAATATAATAAATAATATGGTATTTTCACTATCTAGATAAAATCTATGGTATAAATTCAATAATTTCCCTAAATCAACTGATGTATGGAGTTTCGGTGGAAACCCTTAAAATAAATGTATCGAAAGAGGATATTCAAAAAGGGATGTAATTGAAAGTAACATAAGGTTTGTAAAAATTCAATGAACAGATTGTATAGAGGCATTGATGTATCAGTCCTATAACATCCCGACCTGGGTCCCATAGAATAGTGTCACGAGTCAACCATCCACATGACATCAGGCACACCTTCCCATATGACTTAGGATACCAAATAGTAGTGAGGGTACTAAATGTCATCTATAGGGAGACTATACCCTCCTTTTTTAGATAAAAATTCCTGTGGAAATAAATAAGCAATAGAAAAAACATAAATAAACTTAAATAATACGAATATCTCAAGAGAATAAATGTAGGAAATACAATATCCAACTGAAATAGAAAACATTTCTTACTAATTTAAGTGATAAGTGTCTAAAATGAAAACTAAAAATAAAGACACTGATGAATCCCAATCGGGCCCCAAACCACATCTTGTACCCCATCCATGCTCTATCAAAACTCTTACATCTAACTCAAGAATTTTTTCCTTAACCTATCCAAAAAACACAACGTCTATTTGGGTACTGATTAGGCATCCCATGTAAGGTGTGAGTATAACTTAATAGTCCAACACTAACTATTTATAAAACCAATCCAGTCAAAAACATGTGAATAAAATTGATTAATGAACCAATTACAATTCTTAAGTAAACAATTGTCACATTATCAATTAATATTAATTAAACCAGATAGACCATCGGGTTCCCAAAGAAACTTATACCACAATACTTACATCGGCCCATGCCAGAGTGTAAACCATTCCACATTATAAATTAAAACTTTTTCAGTATCCAGGATATTTAAATTATTTAATAGGATTATTGGAACCATAGTCCAAAGCCATAAATTTGAGGAAGATCATCATTTTTAGTACCTATATGGGATTAGGAAGAAGCATACTATGCCCCCCCCCCACATATATATTTCTCTATGGGATTCAGAAGCAGTATACCATGTACCCCCAATATATATATATTATGGTATGATTTAGAAGAAGAAAACCATGTCCCACACACATGTGATTTTGTAAGAAGCAAACCATGTCCCATACATATTTATCGACAATTTATCACCATAGGCTTTGGAAGTAGAAGTCTATGTCCTAGACACAAATATCACACAATCATTTATATCAAATATATCACAGATCACATCATGAATGATTAATAAACACTAATATTTTAATTGTAATTAACCATCAAAATCTTCAATTAATTAATTCAAAAATTAATTAATCAATGTCCATTAATTTATTCAACAATTAATTAATCATTCCTCAATTTGACATGAAATAATTAATTCGATAATTAATAATACCTAATTCATAACTCAACAATTATCATATATTAATTCAACAATTAATTTATACAATTTATAAAATAACTATATTCCATAATGAATTAAATAATTTATTATCAAATTTTTAATCTTAATATGTAAACTTTAATTCCGCAATTAATTATTCAATTTGATGAACCCTAAAAATCACAATTTCCTAATTAATTAGTTGACCACATTAATTAACTAAATTTTGGAATATTAATATCTAAAGAACTCTAGAATTTATAATACATAAAAATACATAATTAAGATCGCAACCATAGGATTTAAATATTAGAATACCTACCTCGATTTATTGATAATGATTTCACATAGAAAACCTGAAATTTTAGCAGAATAATGACGCAGATATAGGTTTGTGTTAAAAAATCCAAAATAATGATCAAAAAATAAGATCTCTTTAATTCCAATTCTAGATCCGCATGCTGAGATCTAGATTCCCCAAATATAGATCCGTATCTAGTGAAAATAGATGATTTCATCCAATAAAACATGGAGAAAATGTAGGAGGATGAATAAGAAAGTTACATGATATGATCCACATACTGGTAAACGAGATAATATTTTGTTCGAGATTCAGATTACGCATAACAGAGGATGGTAGGTCTTTTAATTCCTTCGGAGAACTCAAAATCATCAAAGGCTACCTAGGGATGAGGGAGGATTGAAATGGGTGGGTTTGGAGGGTTTGAGGGATTTTAAAATTAATTGTTGTTCCACATTAATACCCGTACATTGTTTCCTGGGGAAGGGTGCATGGTTTTTCTTCACCACATGATAACTGTGCACCTAATATTCGTGGGGTGCATAGTTTGTCCTTTTGGGGTTCACATTTTGGAAAAACTTGTGCCAGCTAAGTGAACCCTCACTGTCCAGGGCTTCAATGTTTCTTGGGATGGGCGCATAGGTTTCTCTAACCATGGTCCAACCATGCAAGATTCATTTTTCTTTCATTTTTTTAAATTTCCACCAAACCATAGCACAAGGTGAAACCCAATCAAAAGGTAATTAAAAAACCAAAATTAACTAAAGTCAGGCCTGTCTCAACTCTAGAAAGGTCCAAATCCTACAGTATCCTGACCTTATAATAGTTCATCATCATGCTGAACTCCTAAGAATTTCTAAGATTGGTAGACTAGAAGATCCGGCCACTGAGCCTATATATATGCTTCCCTTTCCCATTTTCCTCCATAACACACCCATGTTTCCACAAAACACTAAATATTGGAACAGTATTTTCCCACAACAGTTTATCAGTGTGATCAAACACATGTATTAGTTTCTCCAGAAAGGACGCATCTATCTCATGGTCTTCTACATCCACATAAATCACACGATATGGGTCAGGGTGATACTTTCATAGTTTTGATACATTAAAAAATCATGCATAACATGGTATTTATGAGGATGAAATAATTGTTACACCACCGATGCAATTCTCTCCACCTCCACAAATGTCTAACAAACCTAGGAACCGAATTGTACTATCTATGTATCCTACGGTGACCCAGCCTAGGTGAAACCTGAATGAACACGTGCCCACATTCTATAAACTCAATGGGATGTCTCCATATATGGACATATGAATTCTTCCTACTTTGATCCACAACCAAATGATTCCGAATAAAATTTACTTTCTCAAACCTCTCCTACTTGTGACTTAGTCCCAAGAACTCTCACTCAACAAAATTCATCCATCATAGTAGTGATCTGCATGTCCTACAATAAATAACCTCATATGGTTACATCCTTATAGATTCCTTACATTTATTATTATAGGAAAACTCAACTAAAGTTATGTTCTTCTCCCATGAACCACTGAATTCAAGAACACACTCTCATAGAATATCCTCAATCTCCTGCATAGTATGCTTCAGCTTCCCATATGTGTGTGGGTGGAAATACATACTCAAAAATACATGTGTACCAAGTTATTTCTAGAAGAACATCTAGAAGTTTTATGTAAAATGCGATTCACAGTATAAAATAACAGTTTGTGCCACCCTATAAAGAGGGACTATCTCATGAACATACAAAACTCCTTGTTTTTTCACTGAGAAAGTCTCTTGTATAGTGAATATATGTTATACTTTCTTCTGCTAGAATCATTTTTACTAAGTGTATTTAGATAACACACCACAAAATACATTATCAAATTATCCTAATTCCTTTTTGGAATAGGAATGACTGCAGAAAACCTCCAGGTCATTGATTCCATGCCTTCACATGATGACAAGTGTGGCATTATGTCACAAACCATGCTATATCCTTTTTCATTCATGACCACCAAAACTATCATCAAAGGTCATAGTACATTTTGGTCACACATTGATGTACCACCCACTTTGTGGAATGAAAATCAGGCATGATATCATCTCACATGCTCATAGGATCAAAAACTCGATTCATGAAATAAGTGATCTCATCCTGATTAATGATTCAATATAAAGGTGACACCCCACCTTCAATTATTTTCATCAAGGTCAAGAAATCTAGATCATTATACCTCCTATCACTAATCTGTCTCAAAATAGTAAAATCCACTGAAATTGATACGAGAATTGTCTACTATTAACCCTCTTAAACCAGAACATGCATCTCAGGTAGAAAATTAATCATATACCACTTAGCACTAGACTCCTAAAATGCCAGAGTCTGGGTTTTCCTACCCAAAATGTCTGCCATGTTGTTTCCCTTCCTATCTGTATATGCAAGCTCAAAATCAAATGACTGCATATACTCAACCTATCTCTACTACTGAATTTTAAAATCTCTCTATGAGATGATATACTTCTATATATTATGATCTTTAAACACTGTAAACTAATATCTCAATAGATAGTTCTTCCAACACTTCATTTCATAAACTACTACTACAACCTCAATATGATGCATAGGGTAGTTACATTAATGTATCTTCAACTACCGAGACCTTTACGCAACAAATTGATCTCTCTATATCAACACTAATCCAAGTACTATCCCAAAAAAATCATAATAATCTTCATACTTATCACCTTTCTCAGGCAGGATCAATATTGGTACCATTGTAAAGAACTTCTTCAACTCCTAGAAGTCCTTCTCACATTATTCCATCCATTAAAGCATTATCCCTTTCTTGTTCAACCCAAAAATTAGTGCTTCTAAAGAGGATATTTATTATATGAATCTTCTTTTATATCTAGTTAATAATAGAAAATAGTGTATATCAAATAAATTACTGGTTTGTTCCCAAGATAACACAGTTTAAAACTCTTATGGGTCCCCAAATACACCATCCTTTGAGATGATTATTCCCAAGTGTGCATGATCAATCCAAAACTGACACATATATATCTCATTGTATAGATGATTCCCTCTCAGTGTACTCAGAATGATGTTATGATGTTGTGCATGATCATCATGAGACTTGGGTTTCATCACGATGTCATCCAAAAAACTACAATAAACTGATCTAGGTACAAATGGATGATCCTATTCTTCATGACTATAAACACTACTAGTGCATTCGTCCATCCAAAAGGCATTATAATTAACTCATATAGGCCATACCTACATATGAATGAAGTCCTCGATATATCATATTTCCGAACTCTCAATTTGTGACACATTGATGTCAAGTTTATATTCAAGAACACAAAAGAACTTATCCACAAGTCAAATAGATATTCGATGTAAGGAAGAGGATACTAGTTCTTCACAGTTTTCTTTTTCAATATATATTAATCAGTACACAAGAATAAACTCACATCAACCTTAATTTAAAACAACACATGTGATCCCCAAGGTGACGTACTCAGAAATATAAACCATATATCATCCAACTACTCTAGCTGAGTCTTGATATTTTGAAGATCTATCAGTTTCATTCTGTACGGTTGAATAGATACTAGACCAGCCCACATCATGAGTTCAATTTTGAATTCCACATCCCTCTCATGTTCCATATTTGAGAAATATTTTGGAAATTGATCACGAAACTGTTCCACTACTGATGGAAGAACATCATGTTTTATACCACCTTCATCCTAAAAAAGTCTAAAAACATGGTCTATGACATCACCCAATTGCTAAAGTGATTGGCCCTGATTGGCCTACCTTGATATCACACTATCCATGTTGAATGTAATTTTCACCCTTAAGAGATGTAAATACTAATATCCTAGTGAAATAATCAATGTGATCTCTGTATGTGACTAGCCAGTCCATACACATAGTTATGTTGAAACCTATCATGCCAATGGTATAGAGATCCCAAAGAAATTGATACTCCCCAACATCATGAGGACATAACTTTCATAAATAGATGTCTCTAGATCATACTCCCAACTGTTTCCTAACCCCACTCACAAACTCCACCTTCAAACTCAACCCATTCAAAATTTTTGTAGATATAATGTAATAAGAGACACTAGTATCAAATATAGAACAAGAGAATATAGAAGCAACAAGAATAGTGTCTCTCACTATCGATGGTCCAGTCTTGCTATCCACAAGTGTAGGTAGCACTGCATGCTACTGTCCTTCCCATATTCACCATGATATGATATGAATTCCATGAGTTGAACCACTCTTCTGATGTGGGTGATCTTTCTTAAAACCACCATGTCTACTACCTCTGACTCCTTGGAAAGTTTACCTATATATTCTTATCTAATAAGTTGTATATGATCCATTTCCCACACCCTGGCTCTATTAAGATTATCTTTTACTAACTATCTATCTTGAGTTTCTAGAGAACCTCTATAGATGTCCCATATTTCCACAAGATCAACACTCCACTGGTGGTCAGATACAATGTTTTTGGAAGTGTCATGTCCTACCATACTATAGGTAAGGAAATTTATAAGGTTTTTTGTATCTGAACCTTCCCATTCGATACCCTTATTTCCATTATATTGAAAGATATTATCATAATAATATTTTCTATATTTATTAGTCACACCTACATACCTTTCCTAAGAAACCTCTTATCCTCCATTGGAATCCTCCTTCAGGTTCCCCTTCAGGATGATAACATGATTTACTACTTTTCAAAATTTATCCAGGTTGATGTTATTCAACTGGGAAATACATTTACACTTATGTCCATATTGAAACCTTTTTTCAACATTTGCATCATCTCCTACCAATTCCAGAGAAAAGAACCTTAAATATGTAAAGCACCCAGTATAGTCCATCATAAAATATTCCCCAAATTTAACCTCATGAACTCATATTCCCTCTCATAACTAAGGGTATCTGGAAAACATTAATCAAGAAACTTCTCCTGTAAGTCCTTCTACTCCATAGTCTACAACTATCAATCTGGAGACTGAATGTCTAACCAATGCATCGCTTGTCCATGTAACATATGATAAGATAACATGAACCCCCACACAACAATTTTTTTCATGTGTCCATGTATAGTCTAGATGGACTCGATCTAGAACTCATCTCCCTCGTGCCCACCCACTCTAGTAAAATTTTGAGGGTTCTACAACTGAAACAACCTCATTAATTTAGATATGATTTTCACAACCTACCCCGGGTCTCCTCCCATGAATTTTATTAACAGAGTAAATTTATCCCTAAACTGACCGATAGCTTCCTCACCCAGCACTATTGGTGCGTCAGGTGCCATCCCTGAAGGAACATTCTAAGCCATTTCCTCCAGTCTTCCTCTCAATAAGCATCATTATTGAGTCATATATCTATAATTCAAAAAACAAATCATAGGAATCATAACACAACTTTATTACATTTATGTAAGAGGAAAATAATAATAATTCCCGACAAGCCTTTCCCCATGAATTTCCACACAATAAAAAATAAAATGCCATTTCTACCCTTAACCACCATACACCTTTGTCCATATTAAAAAGGTTAAACACATTCTCATCTCAAGCTTCTCATTTTGGAACTGATTTATTCCCATTTTTAATCGTATTACCATTTTAAAATTCATCTTTTGTAGTATTTTCAATATAATTTCACAAGTAAGGAAAAAAATCTATGTTCAAAAACTTACCTAAAACCTCTTTTCCCACATATGTCTAAAGTGACGCATGTCAAAAAATAATCCTGAGTTCCTAGAATGATGTAGGAAAACTCAACTATTGTTCCATTCTATTCCATGAGTCAATTGACAGAAATCTCAGAAAAAATCATGACAAAAAACAATAGGTGTTTTACCAAAGGAGACATAACATTCAACTGTAATAGAAAACTAAAAAAACAATGCCACCCTAATTACGTTGGTTTTCCATTAAAAATGGGTTTATATATACAATGTAGAAAATCATTACCAAACCCATAAATGTTCTTAGTATCATGTCTACCTTACCCAAAAAGTAATATAAAAGAAGAAGACAATAAAACTGGAACTCTAATACCTATTTGTAACATCTTGACCCAAGTTCCACACACTAGAGCCCTAAGTCAGTCAATCACATGAATAGAGGAACACCTCCATATATGCCAAAGGCTGCTGACTAGCTGAAAGAGGATAGTAGTTAAATTATGGGGAGTCTATACCCTCTTTTATCATAATAAAAAACTAGAGGAAATAAAAATAATAATAATATTAGTAGCATATATTTCCATAAAAATACCAATATATCAAGAGAATAAATGCAGGAAATACAATATCAAACTAAAATAGCGGACATGCCTTAAAAATGTACATGTCAAGTTTCTAAAATGAAAACTAAAAATTAATACACTAATGACTTCCAAGTAGTTCCTTAACCATGTCTGTTTCCCTCATCCAAGCTCCATCCAAACTCATCCAACTAACTCAGGGCCTTAGGCCTTATCCTTTCCATAAAAAACAATGTCCATTCAGGTTCCGATTAGGGAACCCGAGTAGGATGCAAGTACAACTTAGTAGGACACCCCAAATGGTTTTTAAAATAATCCTATCAATAAAATTTGTATTTAGTTGTATAAATAAATAATTACAATTCATAAGTAAAAAATTTGTACATTATCAATTAATCTTTATTAAACCACAAAGACAAACGGGTTCCCAAGGACACCCATTCTTCAATACTTACTTCAACCAGTGATGAAGTTTGATCAACTGGACACTATCAATTCAAAATATATTAAATAAAAGAGTTTTTATTTTCAATTATATTTAAATTATTAAAACGGTTTGTATGAACCATTTTGAAATTCCATAAATTTGTTTTATATCATCGGGTTTAGGACCCCGTGGGCTTTGAAGCAGTTCACCATGTCCTCTAGAAGACATATAAATATATCACGACGAGCTTCAGAAGTAATAGACCATGTGTCACACACACACAACACACAAAAAAACACACACACACACACAGAGACATATATATATATAATGACGGGATTTAGAAGTAGAAAACCATTCCCCACACAAATGGGGTTTTTTAAGTAGGTGACAAAGTCTCACACATATTTATCATCAATTTATCACCCTATTCTTCGAATGTAGTAGACCAAGTCCCAGAAAAAAATATCAAAAAATAATTTATATCAAATATATTACACATCACATCAAGAATGAATAATCAACATTAATCATTTTATCACAGTCTTCTTTTAATTAATTCATAAAGTAATTAATCCATGTCCATTAATTAATTTTAAAAAAATTAATCATTCCTCAATTTTACATCCAATAATTAATTCACCAATCAATTATCCCCAAATAAAAATGCAATAATTATCATAAATTAATCCACAAATTAATTTATACAGTTTAAAAAATCCAAATATTCCATATTTAATTCAATAATTAATTATAATGTTCACAATCCAAATATCACATTATTAATTCCCAAATTTATTATTTACTTCAACAATCCAATAACCTCATAGTTTTCTAATGAATTAATTGACCACATTAATTAATTAAATTAAGGAATTAAAATTTCTAAACAACTCAAGAAATTATCCATCTTTAAAATATGTTATCAAGATCATGTAAATGTGATTTGAATATTAGACCATCTACCTTGAGTTTTTGGCAATGGTTTCCCAAAGGAAAACCCAAAACATGAGCAGCACAACTCCATAGATATTGGTCCATATCTCAAAATCCTTAATCATGACAAAAAAATCTGATATCTTTACGTCCAAATACAACTCCATAATCCAAGATATATTTTCACCAAATCTAGACATAGACTTAGTAAAAATTGAATATTTAATCCACCAAAAGGAGAGAACATAAGAGGATGAATGGGAAAGAAATAGGATAATATCCAATTACCAAGAGAGGATATGATCTTCAATTTGGGATTTATATTGAAAATAATAGTGATTAAGAGGGAATTTAATTCAGACAAAGAGATCAAAAATCATTAATTACCACCAAGGGTTGAGTAAGGGTCGAAATGGGTGAGTTTTTTGGGGGGTGGGGGATTTTAAAATTAATTTTCAGGCAACATTAATTCCTGTGAACAATTTCCTGGTTCGAGGAACACAATTTTTCGCAACTATGTGCCAAACATGCGCATATTATTCTTGGTGATCATCGTTTTTCTTTTTAGAGAACATGATTTTCCAAGCCATGTTCGATCCATATAGACACACACTATCCAAGGATGAATGATTTCTTAGGCTGGGTGCATTTATTTCTATAACTATATTCCAAACGTACACTACCCCCTCTTATTCCTTTTTTATTAATTTCCACCCAAACACACCCCATGGTAAAACCCAATAAAAGGGTACTTAACAAACAAACATACCTAAATTAAATCACGATTCAACTCCAGAAAAGGTTAGGATCTTACAATTCCTATGATTTAAAAAGAACATATCATAATCTACATAGAGAAAAAATGTTGATTATATCATTGGGGTAATAGCCCTGATTAATAATAGGTTGTATGAATGTTAATTAAATAGATTAATGAAACATTTTGTAATTTTTAGAGAGAAATCATTTTGTAAATAAGAAATATTCTTGATCTCTTAAAAATATTTTAAATAAAATATTTTTCAAAACTAGGAGAAAATAGCTTCTTATTAAATCATAAAAATATGATAGGGAATCATATGAAATTATAATGGATGAAAAATTATAGTGACCCTAGCCTTTTAAACATAGAATTTATTGATTTTAAACAACAATTAAACATTAAATTACTTTCTAAGGATCGTAAAGTTCACTATCTTGGAAGATTAGGTACATAAAACTAAAAAAATGGGACTAAATAAAACATTTCTTTATTTATCATCCATTATAACCTCCAAACATCGATTTATCCACTAAGTATTCATAGGATAACCTTTGGATAAAATAAAAAAAGTGATGAGGTAAAAATTCCACTAAGGGAATAAAATTTTAAAAAAATCATAACACAAGGGTTACATGGCATAACATAATGATACAAAAAGTCCTGGAGATAGAATAAATAGAATTAATCCTAACACAAGATCATATAATAATTGATTTATAGTGTTGTGTATGAAACATAAAACATGAACTTTACATGAGTCAAGGATCATTGCACATAGAGGAGCATTATTCAATTCATGTTGCACATATAGAAACATGAGTCATGGAAAACCACAGAGACCGTTGCAAAAGGAGCACGAGTCAAGGATAACCACCAAGACCGTTACACATAATATATCAAGAGACTAATGTCTACCCAATTAATTAGATTACTATCTGGTCAAACCAATCCTAACATGTTCCAAAATATGTTTTCCTAAAAAATAATTATACATAAGCAATAAATCATAAACAAAAGGGTTGCCCATAGAAAGAATTGGGCATGTCAAAAGGCATATCAAAAGGGAATTTCCTAGCGGTCTACATGAAAGGATGGATTTAAATGATGAATGGAAATTCATAAGTAAATATATACATAGATCATGATAATTTATATCAAACTTAATTTAAAAAATTGTTTAAGAAACTTTAGAAATGCAAGTTTTTATTATGGTTTAAAGGGAAAATAATCAAGATTCTTTAAAATTGAAAAGGAATAATTGTTTCTATAAACAAGAACTAACCACGGTATTTTTCATGATAAAATGAGTGACTTTAGAAATATAAATGTCGCCTAAAATAGATATATATTTCTATTTATTTTTTTTAGGAATTCAGGAAGTTCCCTAATGTCGGGCGTGCTTATCCGGAAGAATTGAGCATGAATCCTTTTAAAAACATGTATATCCCCAAAAATAAGTATGAATGGATCATAATAAATATGTTTGAACCATATAAAAACCATTTATAAAATGTATATAAAAATAAAATGTAATTTCATTTGTGTAAAAAGATAGTAAGAGAAACCCAAAATAAATAATGGATGTTCGAGTAGAATCCCTCACCTTAAGTCCGAAGGTGTTCTTAAATTCATCATAATGTAATATATAATAAAATTATATTAATTAATTAATAATTACATAAACATTTATACATTTATCTGATTTATTATAAACTAATTATGTTCATTTATGATTTTTGATTGGTTATGAAATTCAATTTCATCGATAGGAACCATGAGTTTCCTTTGTGTTTATGATAAGTTTACTTGTATATGTGTGTGAAAAAACTTGTAGAATTAGGATAGTTTTCTAGAAATGAAAATATATTTTATTTATGAACTTATAGAATATTAAAATATGAGTTGTTTTTCATAATATTGGATTATTCACTAGATATATCATTATATATAATCGTTTAGATTAATTTAGTGTTTTTTATCACAACGAACTCATTTTTTTTATAAATTAATATCTAGTTAAAAAAAATATTCCAGAACATTAAATAAGATATGATATATATATTATAATCTGGTTTAATAATAAAAATGGTTTCATGTCTATCCCTCAAGGTGTAATTGAAAGATGAAATTATTTCATCCAAGATGGTGGTAGATCAGCACTTCACATATGATGTTTTCATTATTAACATAAAATGGATAAGAGAAGAGATTTAATGAATAATTATTCCATAAACCTAACAAAATTTCATTATATATGATATAATAGAGTTCTCATGTAACTTGGACAAGGGGGTGTTAGTATAAGATAAGAAAATAAATGAAAATTGAAAAACAAATTGAAATAAAACAGAAGAGGGTTTTACCTCTTGATTCTTTCTTCCTGAGAAACTGCTTAATGGATTTGTTTTGGTTTTTTGTTAAGAAAATAAATCATGTTCATGGGGGAGAGGTTTGGGAATATTATTGGGAAGAATTTAAACAAGCCTCAAGGCTTGATAGGTGTGAGGAGAAGAGGCGGTGATGGGTGGTATTTATAGTGGAAGGGGGGGATGTTTTCTCAACATTTAATTCAATAGTTTATTATTTTTCTCAATAAAAGAAATATTGTATATTCTTGAAGCTAAATACTCTTATTCGATATTGTGATTTAGAACAAATTGTTCTTACATCATCCATGACTCAATGAATAGTTTATTTAACTTGTAATGTATATATATATATATATATAATAAATTACTGTATTTTACCATTCTCCGACAATCCATGTGTTTTAGAAAATTCCCACAAATTCACCCAAACCATTTTTCGATGTTTTCTATTCCATAATGAAGTCCATTATATGAAAATAATTTTCTAAATATAATAAATTTAATTTCAAATTAAAATCATCATTTACTTGGAAAATTAAAATACTAAAATGAAAACTTTTTTTCTATCAATTTTAAAAATTTAATTAAGGTCTCATCAAATTATCGTAAAATCGTAAGACATCAAAATATTAATTTATGAACACATTTTATGAAAATAATCTTTCTTTTAAATTATTATATTAATCATAAACGTGTGATTTTTTTTAAAAAGTGATTCCTTGGTCAAAGACGAAAGCGTAATTTATTAAAATAAGGAAGGAAACTACAATAGTCTGAAGGAAGGGATTTTATTACAATCTCTATCATAGAGAGTAAGAAGCTCAGCTGGGAGGTCCTCGCACCAAGTAATACTTTGGTTGATTCACTTATTGTAAAGTCCATCAGCTACCATATTCGCTTCATGACAAGCATGGGTGGCAATGAGTCTGATCTCTCAGAGCGAGTCAAGACATTTCATCCATCAGGAAATAAGCGGCCAGGAAAGGTGAACCAATCCATTCCAAATGGCATGAATAATGGTGGTTGAGTCACGTTCAATCCAGATGTCATTCCAGCCTTTGATTTTGGCAAATTCAATAGCCTGGATCACAGCCATCATTTCAGCTTCTAACGAAGAGGTGTTACCGATGCTTCCATAGAAACAACCATGGTAGTGACCTAGAAAATCTCTGAAAACAGCTCCAAAGCCTACTAGACCCAGATTTCCTTTGGAAGCCCTATCCAAATTGATCTTCATCTAACCAGGAATGGGAGACTTCCAAAAATCTTCAATTGAATGCCTCTATTTTTTGTATATGCCTTCAATTATTAGATGCTGAAGGATCACAAATTCCCTAATGGTGTTGTCGTAGTGAGCTTTTTGAGTCAAGGCAGCATCTTGGATAGCAATGAAAATTCTTGTTTAACCTGCATTAAGATTGAAGGAGTGTTTATGAAGAATTATATTATTTCTATAATACCAGATAACATGTAGGAGTTCCACAGGAGCTGAAAATAAGAGATTCTTGATTTTTCACAAGTAATAAAACTCCACACACCACTTTAGTTGAGCATGTATGGAGTCAGAACGAAGCCATCTGCAGTCAAATAGGTCAGTAATATAATTCTAAAGAGTAGAAGTTGTAGAAAAAGATAAGAAAAGATGATTAGTATCTTCTCTATGTCC
This sequence comes from Viscum album, assembly GCA_963277665.1. Lineage (NCBI taxonomy): Eukaryota > Viridiplantae > Streptophyta > Magnoliopsida > Santalales > Viscaceae > Viscum > Viscum album. The sequence goes on from OY728141.1 coordinate 1,560,048,458, forward strand.
ATGAAACATATTACATTGAGATCAAAGTTGGATACCAAAATACTGAAGGGAGGATTTAGTAGGAATGTGATTAGGAACAATGTGCTAGATAATGTTTAATCTAGAGGGTTTAATCCAAGCATTGTCAAAGTGTTTCAACCAATTACAAAGGGGTTTAGAGTTAGAGAAACTATGATTGTAAAAACTTTTGGAGTCTAAAATACCATTGTGAGACAATTCCCAAATGACGAAATCATCCGCATTTGAGAATGGATGATTATCAACAATATGCATAATGGATTCTGGGAGGTTAGGGTTATTGGAGTTCATCACCTCCTGGATAATGTAGTTTAGATTTTTAGGAGGGGATTTAGGAGGAAACATAACAATGAGGGGGGTTCCATACCAGTTATCTTTCCAAAAATTGAGAGAGGAATTCATACTAACCATCCATCTAGAGTTACTCATAATATTGGAAAAAGAGTCTCTGATGGAGGGCCAGTTAAAAAAGTTGGCATAGATCAAGTTTCCTTTTTTAACTTTTCTAGGATTTTTTCCAAAGAAAATCACTGGAGTCATCATTATGATTGATTAATTTCCAAGTAGGTTTTGCTTGAAGGGCCGCATTAAAGATCTTGAGGTTCTTTATGCCTAGACCACCATTCTCTAACAGTTTGCAGCAGGAAGTCCAAGGGATGGTGACAAACTTTCTGTCAAGGATGCTACCAATCCAAACAAAATTTTTGATGAACCCATTGACACGATTCAAGAGAGAAGCCACCCATTTATTAATCATAAGTGAGTAAACCATTTTGGAGATAATGGAAGACTTAACAAGATAGACCATGCTAGCCATGGATAGAGATTTGCCTTTCTAGGAGGAAAGTTGGCTAATAACCTGGTCCACAATATAAGTGAAATATATAGCTTTAGGTATTCCCCAGAATAAGGACACTCCCAATTAACTGAAGGGTAGGGTACCTTTCTTGATACCTAGGTTTTCGATGATGATAGATTTCCTATTAGTGGGGAAGCTTTTTCCAAAGAAGATATATGATTTTCTCCAGCTGATGTTTTATCCAATGAATTCCTCATAGTGGGATAAAACCATTTTGAGATTTAGATTATTCCTTTTTCTCCCATTGATAAATAGGATAATGTCATCATCATATTGATGATGTGTTGGAAAATTTATATTTCGGGCCACTTGAATGGGTTTTAGTTTATTTTGATCAACATGTGTAGTAAGAAGTCTGCTAAGTTAGTCTTTTGCAATGGAAAACATGATAAAAGATAAGGGGACACCTTGATGAACTCCTTTGGTTCATTTAAAATAACCTTTCATAGATCCATTAACCAGGATGGAAAGGGAAGTAGATTTAATGAGAGAGCGGATCCGGTTTATAAAGATATCATTAAACCCAAAAATCTGGAGAACTTTGAAGATAAAATCCCAATCCATGGTGTCAAAGGATTTTCTAATGTCAAGATTTATGGCCACATTCCCTCCTCTTGAAACTTTGTTAAGAGCATTGGTGCATTCTGAGGCAAGGCATATGCAGTCTTGTATGGACCTGCCTTTGATGAACCAAAATTGATTCCATGAAATGATTTTCTGGCATAGAGAGGAATTTCTAATATATAATAACGTAGTGATTATTTTTTATAGAGATTTGATGAGAGCAATAGGTCTGAAAAGATTAATTTTAGACGCATTGGGAACTTTGGGAATGAGAGTAAGAAATTGTGCATTAAGACCATGGGGAAGAACACCAGTGGAGAAGAAGTATTTGGAACGCTTATAAAAATATGTATGGATAAAATCCCAGTGGTAACGATAAAAACAATTGTTGAAACCATCGGGGCCCGGGGCACTGTCGGTATTGAGACTAAAAACAATGTCTTTAATTTAATGATCAAGAGGGACTCATAAAAGAAAGCAATTTTCCACCTCAGTAACCAGTCTAGGAATGACATCAGGATGAATATTTTTGTTAAGACATGGACCATTGAAAATATTTTCAAAATAAGTAACCACATGATTGTATATGGCCGTTTTAGAGTCATATAGAATATCATTGTCCTTAAGAAAGGAAAGAGGTCTACTAACTTTCCTAATTCGTTGAAGGGAATTATAGAACATAGAGTTACTATCACCATCCATAAGCCATTTTTTTAAAGATTATCTTGTGTATGTTGTCCTTAAGGACTAGAGGGGAGTTAAGCTTCAAATAGATGTTCATTTCTTTTTGGGGGTCAACAGAGAAGTCATCATTTGTTGAATTGTTTTGAATTTGATTAAGTTTGTCCTCCATAGTGACAATGTCCTTATCAATTTGTTTTGATTTTTCTCCACACCAACTCTTAAGACAATTTTTAAGATGTCTATGTTTGATAGTACAAAAAAAGCATCGTTACGATGAGACATGGAAACCCAACAATTTTTAACAAGAAGGGAACATTTTAATCACTAGTCCAGGCATTGTTAAATTTGAAAGCAGTGCTGGATTTGATTCATCTAGAGAGAAAACTCACAAGAATTGGGTGATGGTCTGAATTTAGTTTGGGTAAGGTGATGCTTGAGATAGTATCCCAAGAATCCACAGCTGGGATATTCGAGAGGGCCCTATCAAGTTTACTAGCCACAATCTTATTGTGATGCCTTCTGTACCAGGTGTATTTAGCACCCGTGAGGTTGATTTCTATCAGACTAAAATCATCTAAGGGAGCGCAAAATTCCTTAGAAGATATGTGAGAGTGAGAAGGACAAATATTATCACTAGGGGAGAGAATATCATTAAAATCACCTAGAGCCAACCGAGGAACTTGAGTGGTGTTTTCTAACAAGCGTAGGTCATGCCAAAGAGACCTATGTTCTTGATATCTATTTTGGCATAAACATATGTACAAAAATTATGTGAATTATCTAGTTTCAAATCACATGTGAACATTTGGTCAGAGGATCAAAAAAACATTAACATCCTGCATTGAGTTGTGCTAAAAAATCCAAAGAGAATCAACAATACTACCATTATTGCAAGAACCTAGAAAAGAATAGCGAGAAGAAACAAAATGTTTGAATTTCATCAAAAAGAAAATTTTGGGTTCAGCGATAGAAAAAAACATAGGCTTTTGAGTAAAAATAATTCTTTTAAGAACAGAAGAAGTTTTAGGGTTTGTGATACCCTGACAGTTCCAAAATATGACATCCATTTAGAACCTGGCTTTGGAGCTAGAGCGCCCCTTTTCCTTTCTCAAACCGCCCGAACCTTTTTTACTCTTTAATCACCTAAGTGTTTAAGAAGAGGTTGGGGAGGTTTTCAATCCCTGGTTACTCATCAATGAAATATTAGGAATGTTAGAATCATAAGAAATATTGATAAACAAGGTTTTTAATTTGAATTAGAGGTCAAGGTTATGGCTATAAATCCAACCTCTAATTCTATAGCTGAGCCCAAAGCCTGATGAACATTAGGTGATATAGTGATACCACCTATTTCCCCTACAGGTTCAATGGGGCCACTCACCAGTTTTTGATTGTCCAAGATTTATTTTATTAGAGTATTCAGATAAACATTGGACTATCTTGGAATTTCTTTAGTAGACTCAACCATATTAATAGCACTAGGTAAACCGGGAGGGAGATCACATGTATTATCCATCTTATGAGGGCGAGAAGGGTCATGCAATCCAATCTACACCTCCTTCATTTTATCGGCAGTCGTGGTATGAGGAGTTTTCAACACAGCAGCCACATCTGAACCAGTGATAAGTAGAGTTTGGAACACTTCTTTCTCTGAAACTATACTCGGATTAGGGAAAGGTGAGGTCAAAATTGTAGATTCTATAGCCGAACATTGCCCATCATGCAGGTCATATTTCTCACAGATGTCCATAATCAGGCATTTTATATCATCTCGAATAACCTGATCAAGATCCTCCATTTCATCCGCTTCCGCTTTCTCAGCCTAGGTGACCCAAGAGCATTCACCTTGATGTGTTGTTTTCTACACCCAGACCTCAGCCTTCTTCCTCAGGGGTTCCGGGACAGAGACCGAAGCCTTACCTATCTTCTTCTTTTTGACTTCAGTCCAGCCATCATCTGAAGGTTGGGTTACCTGATTTTTGACAACACGACACTTTAACAATGAATGTCCAACAATCTTTCAATGTTTACAGTAGGGGGAATCCTTTCTTATTAGGCACAAACTTTAGCTCTGTTGTGATTATCATTGAAGACAATGACCTCCGATATTTTGGAGGCCATGTCGACTTCAAACATCATGCGGGTATACAGACAAAGATCGACGTTGAGCGTTCATTGATCAATCTTCACAGGTGTACCGATACAGGAAGCTATATCATTGATGATCTTTGGGTTCCAGAAGTACTAGTTGAGCCCATGTAAACAAATCCAAATTTGTACTAAAGAATTCCTTGTGTTGTATGGGTTGAAGGTGAGATCCCATTCGGAAATGCGAAGAACACCCGGCTTGAGTTAGAGATTTCCTAACCTGCAGAATCTATCAAGATCGTCTTGCAATTTTAGGAGCACATGGAAATTGCGCTTCCCTATTAGGATTAGTTTCCAACCCGCGAACCCCCATATGTGAGTAACTCATGCTTTGAGATCCGGGTTAGACCAGGGTTTGTCACCCTTGAGATATGGAATACGAGCCATGACAGAAAACATACAAAGTATCGAACTCTGTTGGAGCGTGTCCAAATCGGCTTCCACAAAAAATCGACCATCTTCAAGTTTCTTGCAGCGGGAGATTCACGACTTAAAGGATTTACAGAGGTCCACACCTTTGAGATCTTCGATGAAGGAGATACACTTCAGTCTATCCATCGGTGGGATTTCATCCTTTTGAGTTGTGCTTATAGATTTTCTGAATTCAAATTCTTCTTCGGGATTAAAATCATACATTAAAAGAGAAAATATTGAATAAAATCAAGGTGGTTAATCCCATTAAGACTTATAAACACTAGGGTTTTTGGTGGAGGCATCAAGAGCTCTTAAGTTGAATGGGTAGGGTAAAGTTACTTTCCCATAAATGTGTGATTAAATATCTATGACATACAAAAATACCAACACTTAATTAGTAATTTTAAAAATATTTGTTTACTAACACTATGACATAATTATATCCCATTATCAGTTATATGATGGATAAATATTATTTATAATTTCATTAGTGATGTTACTGTTCAATTTTATAGTTTACTATTCATAAGGGTCAAGTCACTATTCCAACTTCCAAGTTACTATTTCATTAGTATAGGTTTATTAACTTATAGAAATGCTTCTTGATTCATTCATTCACCATTTATTAATATGGTGTTGTGTTCGATATGTGTTTATACCATATGAAGTAACTATAACACTACACTAAACTAAGCGTTTAACAGGATTTTTTAGCGGTAGTTTAATAAATCGCAGTTATTTTTTCTAATAATTTCTTGGTGATTTTCCATAAACCTCTTCTAAACTATTAAACATTATTACAACCACGAAATTGTTTCCCTCCCTCGAAACCCCCAACCCGACCCCCCGAACTCTCCACCCCTCCGACTCCCAAGAGCCCTAGCCTCATTGCTACTCATTTCCACCCACCGCCACCACTCGTCGGCCCTTGTGGGGCCTTGTGTCGCCACACCTCACCTTGTGTTTCCTCATAGGCCCTCACCGCACATCGCCTCTCTGTCCCTCGTTGTGCCTCACCTCACCATCCCTTGCCACACCCGTAGTCACCCATCATTAGTATCCTTGTATTTACGACATGATTACGTGTTATATGTCCTGATATGAAAGATAAATGTGTCATATACATAATTCTATGTTTATATGGACTGATATGAATCTGTGTTTTATGATTATATGATTATATATATTTATACTAAAAATTACATGTCAATCATTTACCACTATGCAATGATTTTTAAAGGAGGTTACAATTTCTCAGAATATAAGTTTCTTTACCATTATATGAAAGTAATGGAAGGAGGGTACCTTAGTATTATATGAGATTCACATTACTATTCATTACTAAATATGAATTTATGTTTCCTTAATTTACTGTATTTGTTATTTTCCCTCCTTGGTGGAATTTGAGGAAAGGATATTATATAAAATTCTATTTGGTCTATACGACTCTTTGATATGCATATATTATTATACTATGAAAGAGGTTCAGGAGAGATAAGTGGGAATAATTTGATTATTTTATACCAAAAACCAACATGATATCTTTACTTGTTTGTGTAAACTTTATATATCATAATTCATATAAAGGAAAAGTCAAAATGATTAATGGTGGATTTCGAAGAATTTTTAGAAGAAGAGTGTGAAGAGAACAATCAGAGATAACACTAAGTTCTATTTTGATGGCTCTATTATCTATTAATTTACTATATTTTTGAAACATATTTCTATATATTGTTAACATAATTTGAGATATTTAGAAATTTATACATATTAATATTCTCATATATTAATTATATATCATTTTTTGGATGTGTGTCTATATGATAATAGTTTCTTTTCTATTTTCACTATACATGGGAAATGGTTTTAATTATTTTATATGTATTCATTTATGACTCTTTCATTCTCTATGTCTTATAAAAATTATGTAATAAAATGGTAAAGATTGTAGAGTGTTCCCTAGTGGGTATCTATTGAATTGTTTCTTCTTTATTATATCACATTATTCTTTCTTACATAATTAGAGTGACCTGATAGGGGGATTCTTAATCTGGATTAGGCTTCCATTATGGTTTTTCAACCTCTCTTACATTTTTTCTTCATATCTTTTTTGTTAATGGTCATACTAGTCGAACTAAGAAGTTGAAAATATTTTAAGGTCACAATACATGGACCAATAGGTTGCATATAATATAAGTTCACAACGCTCGAAATATGAATCCTAGTGTAATGTCGTAGACAATGTACAATGGTACTGAAAATAGTTTATGGTCATTATTCCTAGACCTATGTTGATTCCACCAAGAGTGGTTTTTATGAAACTGTAGGGTTTAAAACAAATAGAAATGGTCTTTATAGGAGGACCTACACCAACCAAAAGAATATAGGGTTATGGAATAAATAAATTGAAATTAAGACTTTATGAACCTATGAATTAATGTGATAATGATGGTGGACTAAAAAGGGAGAAATTTTTTACTCATAAAAAATATTACTCTATTACATGGGCATGATGACCCTTATGTATAATAAAAAGTTACTCATAAAAAATCGTACTCTATTACTTGGGGATCGACATGTATAGTTTTCTGAAGCCACTAAAACTAGGTTAAGTCCCTTTAAAGTTAACACATTATTATGACATAGAGATACCTTAATTTATATTTCCAATAAATATCATAGGACTATCCTAAATAGTTTTACATCCATCCTGAAATGTTGACAATATGGTTTCAATACATCCCATTATATATTGAATTCATTTAGTTATTTCAAATCTTACTCCAACCACATAAAAATATGGAGTATGAAATCTTAAATTCATATTTGTCTCATGGTGAATCTTAGTTCTATTTATATGTCACATACAACATTGCCTCTTACTATGTATACACTATGTATCCTAGATAAATTTCAGGCCTTCAATGTTTCTTCACACCATGGGAATATTCCTATTGGATTTGAAAATTTTTATATGATACTCCACCTATCAACCATTTCATCATTTACCATGGGTTTCATGTCTTTTCATAGTATTTTTTAACTATATAGAAACATTTTGAACACAACCTTCTTTGATGCTTCATTTTAGATCTAGAAAACATTTTAAGTAGTTTATGGATATTTTATAAATACAACAAATAGTTGGATGGAATCCTCAATATAATTCTATAAAACCAGTTGTAGTAAGAAGGATATAGAAAACGTTATTTGAAATTCTCCATTATTTATCATTATTATGTATATTTTGTTTGTTAGTACATTGCATAATTTATCATTTCTAACTTTTTTCTAGATATTTTTTTAAATATATGTTCCAAAGGAGGAAGCATTATACAATTCCATCGACAACATCGACTTAGGAAAATCCATTTATCCCCCTCCCTATATCATCCAGGAAACCATCTACTTGATCCCCTACACCATCTCTAAAACTCCCAATGAGAGTTCCATGAGCATCTTAGTCGACGCCTTCCCATTCAGAAGCATCAACAATGAGGGATCATGGCGCCACTTCTAGTTCGTTGTGGGGATATTGGAAGGTTTTTGTCATAGGTACAAATATTATTATGAATAAATTTATTGATATTTGTTAATAATATCTTTTGGAACATAAAATATGGAAATAATGCAACTACGGTGAACAATATGAAATTTGCAGATGTATGGAATCGGATCAGACTAAAGATAGTTGTCCCATTTTATTCCTATAGGATCCCTATGGATGACATTGTAGGATTACTTATCCAGATTCTAGTCCAGCATACCGCAAAGCTGGTTCCCCTTCCGATTACGTATGATTATTGGAGGAATATGTATTCATCTGGAAAAAATTAAATTTTTAATTAAATAATAAAGGAAATTTTAAAACATTATGGTTTAATTTAATGTCATTATATTATTAAATTATAAAATTTTCAAAATTAATTTCTGTATATAGATGTTTTTCCACTATACCATTGCTACTGCGCTTGCACGAAAGTGTACATCGACAAATTTTGGCATGAAATGGAAAAACATGACATAGAGATTATTTAGAGAAGTCAAATATACTTTTTTGAATGCGCAAAAGATATATAAAAAGGTACCCAATGGGGTACCTATAGAGAAATGAAACATTTTTATTGACAGACATCCTAATGAAAAGAACATAGTATTTAAATATATATTATTATTTTAATATCATTTTACATTTATACATGTATATGAAAAGGAGATGACATTTCATACATTAATATTAAATTAAATTTTATTCATTTTAGTATCTATCAAGGATGAATTCATCGAGCTGGGATAAGTAAATCATCCCTCAAACTGTGGGGTCAAATAGGTTTTGTAGAAGATGATCAACTCTTGTAATATATTCATTAGTTTAAATATATATAATACCATATTATAGGTTTAATATTTTAATTTTTTAATTGTATTTGTTTAATATAGTCACAGAGTTTAGGGCACCAATCATCTCGAACAGAAGTTTAGTTGGATATTCATAAAAAAAATTAGTTCGGATTTTTGTTAATGATCCTACCAAATACCTTGGGGTATGAATTAATTTTTCATTACAATAAATTATTATTAGTCATCACTCTGTTAATATATATTTCATCTAATAGGGCTGATATTTGATTTATAGGTAAAACTTGATGAACCACGGGATGTTAATCCCACACAGTCTTACTAAGTCTCCTAGTATGATCCAGTTGGTAAAGTGATTGAGAAGGAGCATCCTAGTCGATTGCGTGGTATGGGATTGTGACCTGTACCATTAGAGATTCTTAGAAGCCATCGAGGATTGCAGCAGCATCTCCTCTGAGTTATAGTCACTCCCTATCCCGAGATGCTCAGAGAGATTTTGTTTCTTTGAAAAACAAAATTGAGGAACAGGGGGCTAAAAAATCATCTTTATAGAAAGAATTGGTTTATTTATATTAGAATACACCAGCATTTGTCTGTAGTGATATTGCATCAATGATGGGTGGTGTGTAGGTAAATCACAAATCTTCAAAATATTTTAGTTTGAAAACATTTTTTGGCCTCATTTTTAAATATAAATGTAAAAAATTATTTAATTTTCAATATAATTGTCCTATAGGTTCCAGTAGTTGGAAGTAGAGATAGAGGTGAAGAGGGTGAAAATCAGTCTTCATCGTCGAACTTTGATTAGTGGTCTTGTTGATATGCTAGATAAACATGGACAAAGAGGGTTTGGTCATGTATCATGTGTGGCATATAGTAGTCACCTATCATTTTCATGACCTATCATTTCATGATTTCCTAGGTTTGATAAAGGCATTGAATTTTGCTAGGGATTGATGATTTAGTCAGGTAGTGAGTCTAGAATTGATGTAGTATGAAGTTAGTAGAGCATGATGTAATCTATGTTCCATAGGGAAGACGTAAATATTTAATATTTTTATTTGAGTTAAGTTAGGATGTGTATAATAGTATTTTTGACTAACTATTATGTTATTTATTTGATTCATTTTATTCATGTTGGAGACACAAGCCCCACAACTGTGTCATTCAAGGATGGGCCCCACAAATGGTGGGTTGACCATTGGCCACATTCAAAACATGGGAATGTTCACTTATCTAAAGAGATCCTTTGAGGATTGTTCCCTAGATGGTAAGAGAGCATATTTTGGCCATACGCCGTCACTATAGGGGAGAATAATACATGTAGGATTATGGGGATCCAAATTGTGGGAGTCCTAAAGAGTAGAAGTGAACATTAAGTGATTTTTTGGTAGATTTCAACCCTTTGGGAGCTACACCACTATGCTCTTCAACACTTTGGGTGAGCCTATATATAAGACAGAATCAACCAGATTATCAAGGGGAAGGCCTTGAGGTTATTTATATTTTGGTATGGGACTAAGATATGAGATATTGGAATCTCTTTGTATCCCATGAATTATAGAATTCATCCATATTTAGTTTTGAAAATCTGTGTGGTAGATGACCAACATTAGAATAGAAATTCCTGTATGGAAAGGGTATAATATCATGCTCATTATATACTGGTACTATATTTTTAATTTTAGTCTAGGTAGACTAAATACTTATAGATCATAAGTTTGTTCTATTTAGTTTGAAGGCTTACATCTAAGGCATTGGTTATATACATTTTAAAGTCATAGATTTAGATATATGAAACATTGTTAGATGTTTGAGATTCTATAGTTTATATTATTCTATTATATATTCTCTGAACATGATTTTTTTATGAAACATTATCATATTGATGACTACTAAATATTATTAGTTGGTTTAGATTATTCTGTTATTTGTTCTCCGCACCTATATTTCGTAGGGTACTCGTACTGGGGTTTTAGAATCAGTAGACATTTTTTTGAAAATCAACATTTAAACGTGGTTTAAACCCCTAGAAATGAAATAAACCATATTTAGTAGCATTTTAAACCATTTTTTTGTTTGATTTTTCACTTATCTATGGTGTTTAAAACTACTGCTAAATAAATGAATGTTATTATTTACCAGTGATTTGGTGGTTTTACTAGCACATTCCATGTAAAAAATGGAATATTTTTAGCGATGGTTAAAATTTCCGCTATATACATTAATTTTTTTTACATTAAACCCCCACTAAAACCACCAAAACCATAACTAAATATGTTTAATATGACACATTCCATAAACTACCACTATATTGATGAAACTGCCATGTGTTGGATGCTAACACCCGATTTAGCAACGATTTTATGAAACCATCACAAAAGCATATAGATGTAGTTTAAACTGCTTCTATACGGGGATTTTCATTGTGTGTAAGTAGGAAATTTATATAGATAAAACTTTTGGTCATTAAATTCATCCCCCTTTTGAAATATCACCCTTGAAATTTATATTCACAAACTGAGGTGAAAATAGGTGTGGGTACTTTTCCTTCATCACTTTCATTGGTTCCCATGTTTCATCTTTATACCTATGGTTCTTCTATAGTACTTTAACAAAGTGAGTAGTCTTGTTTCATAAAAAATTATCTATATGATCCAATATCATCACTATATTCTCTTAATAATAAAGATCATCTTCCAACTATACCACCATTTAATTCAGTATATGTCATGGATCCGATATTTACATCCATATGTGGGATATGTGGAATACATCGTATACTTTATAAATTTAATGTGGAAGTGTTTGTCGATAAGCCATAGCTTCAACATGATCGAGGATCTCGAAGGGGCCTTTGTACCTGATTCAATGATTCCATTTATTAATGAATCTCATGATACTCTTCCATAGAGATATGCATAGGAATACAATGTCTCCAACCATAATCTAAATGTCCCATCGATGATTGTCTGAATAGCTCTTTTACAGAATTTGGGTTTCCTTGATATGCTATTGATTTTTTTTCACCTTATTCACCATATCTTTTCTAATATCAGGTCCTAGAATCTTATGATCACCGAATTCATCATAGCATGTTGTTTTTCTTCACCTTATTCCCTAAACATCCTCATATGGAGCCATTCAGATGGTAAAGTGGAAACTATTATTATAGGAGAATCCGACCAGTGGAATATGTTGGTCCAATCCTCCATTGAAATACATATAAAACACTCTCAAAATGTCTTCAAGTATCTAAATAGTTCACTTAGATTGGTCGTTAGTTTGAGAATGATTTTTTGTACTACATTTCAGCTCAGCGATTAGAGCATGTTGGAGAATTTTACAGAACTTTTAGTTGAATCTCAGATGTCGATTGAATACAGTAGATAGTGGTAATCCATGAATGAATACCAATTCATATGTATATATATATATCCATGAATGTAGATATGGGGAGAAGGCCTCTCTAATTGAGATAAAGTGAATTGTCTTTATAAGAAGACCGATAATAACCCATATAACATTGTTTCCTATGGATGTTCTTGGATGTCAAGTGATAATGTCCACGGTGATGTTCTTCGACTTCCATATTAGTGTGGAAATTGGTTGCATCGAACCATTAGAATTTTTTATATCATCTTTGACTTACTAACTATCCAAGACCTTCGATTTATATTCAACAATCTATCTATTCATATTACCCCACCAAAGGATCTCCTAGAGATCTTGATACTTATTTGTGCTCCCGAGGTGAATAAAGAAGGTTGATAAATGTGCATTATTCAAATGAAATTTCTTTATCTCTAGATTTTATGGTAAACATAGTCATGAACCAAATCTTACAACTACATCCTCATCAATCCTTAACTCATAGGATTTCCCACTTCGTATAGCTTCCACCCTTTTCCAAATTTCCACATAATTTCATTCAGCATTATTTATTCTCTCTATAAGGGATGGTTAATCCATAATTTGAGAAAGGATTGATGATGTCCCTCCCTTAATGATTCCCATGTTTATAATTTTATGTATAAGAATATTTGATTCTTCTCAATTATCATCATTGATAACAATATAGGATCCTTTCTAATTAGAGAATCTTCCAAATTAGTTTCCTCACAAGGATGGTACTGGATTGAGCAGTAATATTCCTTGATGATATTTGACAATATTCACCGGCACATACTAATCTCCTTCCCGGTGAACATATAATTTACACTCTTACGATTATTATATATCTTACAGTTCTCCCCATAGAGATAATGTCGATATATTTTCAATGAAAATATCATGGCTGCCTAATCAAGATCATGCATGGGAGAGTTTTTCGCATGGATTTTCATATGCCTTGAGGAATAGGATATAACGTTATCATTTTTCATCATTACCAAGTATAATCACTTATTTGATGCTTCATTGTACACCATAAAGAGTTCCCCACTTTTTGAGAGTCTAAGAACTGACATAGTGACATTCCTCTTCTTGAGATCCTTAAAACTTTCCGAAAATTCTGGAGTCTAGAAAAGCACTATTCCTTTCTGTTTCATCTTGGTTGTTGTGTTTTAAAATCATGACAAGTTCTTCAAAAATCATTGGTAATTACCATCAAGGCCACTGAAACTATATATCTCTATTATATATATTGGCTTGTGCCACACTTCAATTTCCATTATCTTGGAAGGGACCATAGATATCCCTTTTCTAGTGATAACATTCCACAATAATGATACTACCTCCATAGAGAACTCACATTTATTATTCTTTGTATATTGTTTCTCCCTTTGAAAATTTTTCAACAATGTATTCAAACTCTCCTCATGTTCCTACTTTCAGTTAGAGTATATTAGGATATCATTGATAAAGACTACATTTTTTTTGATATAATCTCAAAAGACTATATTCATTAAATCCATGATAATTTCTATAGAATTAGTGAGTCCAAAAGGAATCACTATAAACTCATAGTGTCCATAACTCAATCAAAAGATAGTCTTGGGAATATCTTCCTTAGTCACAATTAATGGGGGATATCCCAACCGAAGGTCAACCTTAGTGAAACAACTCACACCACATAGCTAATCCGAGAACTCATCTATTCGTGTAATGGGATAATTTTTCTTTATCATGATCTTATTTTTTTCATGATAATTGATGTAGAGGGACATTGATATATCCTTATTCATGATTAATAGGACTGGCACACCCCATGGTAAAGCACCCGAGAAAATAAAACCCCTATCCAGGCTCTCCTATAACAAATTCTTCATTTCTTCTCTCTCAATCGTGACCATTCTATAAGGTGTCTTTAATATAGGAAAGGATTTATGAATAATTTAAATTGAGAACTCGACTTCTTGATCAAAGGGGGTGTAACATCCCAATCCCAGGTTCCGCCCAATGGTGCCATGTACCCGATTGGTCACATGTCCTCAAGCGCATTTCCCCAAATGCCAGAGGCTTCCGGCTAACAGAGAGGGCCTTGCATATAATATTGGGGAAACTATGAACTCATTGGAAGAGTAATTTAGTGGAAATAAACATATAATAGTATGTAATACCATACAATCAGTTAACTATAGAAGACTGAAAGTAAATAAGAAACTGGATCACACATATAAATAATTAAATTCACATATATCTATGAAAGCATACAAACTAGTCACAATGCTGAAATACAGTACTAATCATAAGTACAGTGAAAAGAAAACTCTAACAGCATTGGAAGCCTCAACTTGGTCTCATACTCTCCATCTCCACAACAGTCAAGTACCTGAAGAAGAAGGGTGCTTTCCCTTATCTATAATAGTAGCAATATAATATTTTTGGGCCCAAAATCATGACCCAAACAAGGTGTGAGACGAATCCTAGTAGGAAACCACCCAAATATTTGTGCCTAACTATCAGTGAATATATATAGAACATGAAATATGAAAAAAATGAAGTAATAAACAAGGAATTACTCAAAATTAATCAATCCAATAGTTTCAACTACATTCATTTAAATTTATTAAATAAACAAACAAAAAATCTCAAGAAACCCTCTGGGAAGTTCTCATATTCTAACCCCTTCGGTTCAGCTTAAAAAATACTATTTGAGGAAGCACTCACAATCAATTCTCCATGTGGTATTATAACGGTAAACTACAGACACTTTGGGAAAGCACTCAATATCCAATTCCCCCTATGTTCTCACAACAAGGATCTAATGACACTCTGAAGGAGAACTCACATCCACCCCCATATGGTCTCGTAATGTGAAAGTATAACATAAACTCTTGGAAAGCCCTCAACATCCATTTCCTCTATAGTCTAACTACACCAAGTTCCCACAACCCTATCTAAGTCAATATTTCACAAGCAATATCAAAAAGCTAATGTAAAACACAATATATTACATGAAAAAATTTCTACAACACATGTCACAAGAATTTCATAGAATAATAAACTCCATCCTAACAACACTAAGCATAGAAACAAAATAATATAATAGGCAGTTCTAGACCCAATGTTCAATATCAAAAAACCTGGGAAAACACATCTATAGTAAGATAAATTACACTAATCACAATCAAGATCCCTAACTCAAGAAAATCAAGCATATTAGGAGTTAATAAGACTAAATTCCCAAAACACGCAATACCCTAAACTAGGGTATTGGGATCTTTTCACACACATAATTCTGAGACAACTACAGAAACACACAAACCACCTACCTCAACATTGTAAAATTGATATAGTTGAATCCCATACTTTTATTCGACCATTAACATCCTATATCTACAAAAAATACTAAAAATTCAACCAAGAATATCTCATGAAAGAGGAGAAATCTAGGAATGAGGCTTTAGATGAAAGAATAACTCACAATAGTGATTCCAATGCAATCGACGACAATTGATTCGGAGTATAGATGGTCGATTGAGGGCTTAGAAAATAATCGTGATCTTCAGTCGCTCTTGGAAGAGATGAAGTTAGAAGAAGTGTTTTATATGATCGAGACGTGACCCCGTTCTGATTTATCAAAAAAAATACATGGTGTGTTCTCTAAGGATATATGGTGTGTATAATCCTTTACGGAGAACCACTTTAGGCGGTCTCTAGTTCACCCCACATGTCCATGTACTCGGCCGTTACATGGCCAGTACACAGCTACCCATGGAAACCTGGTATAGAGCATGAACTCCTATATACACGGCATATACTCCTAAAATTTTAAAAAACTCTTAATTTTCTCAAAAACCCCAGAAATCAATATCTATACATGAAATGAAGATCGAGGTTCTTACAACATTTCCCCTTTATTGAAATTCATCCTTGAATTTCCCAAATGTGGTGGAGACGGAGAAGAATAATCAAACAACGATAGAAACTACGATCATACATCGGTCTCCCTCTCCCAAGTTTCATCCTATACTCACTCGTTCTTCCATATCACTCATACTAGGGGAATAGACCGACCACGAAGAACCTTCACGCTATGATCAAAAATTCAGATATGATTCTCCTAAAATGATGTTTCCACCTCCGACTCAATATCCTAAGGTGTAAATATGTGATATGGGTCTGATATGTAATGTAGAAGCTGAGAAATGTGGAAGACATAGTGCATAGCCAGGTACCTTTGAGGCAACTGAAAGTAATTTGAAACCGGTCCGACACTCCAAAAATTTGAATGGCCTCACGTATCTCAGTGAAAGCTTAACATATCTCATAATCCTCATGGGTCCCAACCTCAGTGTGACACGTAGGAAAACCTGATCTCGGACCTCAAACTCTAGAGGTCATCTCCACCGATCAGTATAAGACTTCTGTCATGTCTTTGTGGTAGCAATCCTTTTCTAAAAGAACTTTATCTACTCTGTGGTCTCCTGGACAAGACAAGGTCCCAGCATAGCTGCCTATCCTGCCTCCATCCAACATAGGAGTGATCGGCATGACCTACCGTATAATTCTTGAAAAGGTGTCATCTGAAGAGTTTCTTGAAAATTATTATTGTAAGAAAAATCCACCAGAGGTATATTCTTCTCCCCATATCCTCAAAAATCTAGGACGCATGCCCAAAGCATGTCATCTAGTACATGATTCATACGATCAGACTAGTCATCTATGTGGGGATAATATGTTGTACTCAGAAGTACCTATATACCCAAATCCCTCTATAGTCCCTTCCAGAACTGAGAAGTAAAGCTGGTGTCTCTTTCTGAATTGATGGTGTACGAAACCTCATGTATACATACAATCTCTTGGATGTAAAACCATCCGAGATCATCAACACTGAAGGTATCCTTGATCGGTAAGAAGTGTGAAACCTTTACGAGTCTATCAATGAAAACCCAAACTGCATCATTTCCACTAGGCGACCTTGGTAAAATTTTCACAAATTCCATCGTAACATCATTACACTTCCACTCATGAATGTGTAACTGCTGCAAAATCCCTTTTGGTTGCTGATTCTATGCCTTCACCTGCTGACATGTGGAACACCTCATCACAAAACCAAAAACATATCTCTTCAAACTGGGCCACCAAGACTAGCACTGTAGATCTTGATACATCTTGGTTATGCCAGGATGAACTGCCCAAACTGAGGAATGAAAATTTTGCATAAACTCCTTGCGTATATCAGCTGACACACATACGTGCCCATGAAAACACAAGATCTCATCCTCAACTACATTCCATCCAGGAATAGGGTCCTCTCCTAACACACTCTTTCATAGAACTATGCCTTTCGAATATGATAGCTAACTTATTCTCTTCATTCAAGAAGATTAGAGGTAACTACAATAGAAGAAAGAATAGTTTTCCCCTGTCTATTTTTCACCTCCAAATACATATCAGAGAACAGAATCATAAGCTGCCACTCACTATTGGCATCTTGAACTACATGTATCTGAGTCCTCCTGCTCAATGCATCAGCCACTGCATTGCATTTCCAAGGAATATAGGTAAGCTCAACGTCAAAGGACTGAAGGTACTCAACCCATATTCACTGTCTCCAATTCAGGTTGCGCTGAGTGAAGATGTACTTAATAATTTTTCGGTCGGTGAAAAGAAAAAATGATATCCCAAAAAATAATGACTCCAACAGCATAAAGCATGAACAACTTTATCCAACTTAAGATCATGTGTTGGGTAATTCCATTAATGTGGTCTCAAATGCTGAGACTTGTATGCGACGACGCCTTCCCCATGCATAAGCACTACTCCTAGCCCGATACCTGATGCACCACAGTAAATAGTATAGCTCTTTCACAGTATTGGAAAAACTAGTATTGGTTCTAAATTCAACCTCCCCTTAATCTCTTGAAAGGCTAAATCGTAGGAATATGTCCACATATACTTAGCACCCTGCTTAGTCAAACATTTCAGTAGCGCTGCTAAGCATGATAAGTCCTGTATAAAATGTATGTAGTAACCAACCAACCCTAGGAAACCTTGTAACTAAAATTTGTTCTTCAGCTGCTCCTAGGATACTACTGCTCTCACATTATCTAGGTTTACTGATAATCCTTCCTATGAGATAACATGACCCAAGAAGTGTATTTTGTCCCTCAAGAAGTAGCATTTGGAGAGCTTAACATATAACTGATACTCTCTCAGTGTACTCAAAACGATATCAATATGTGTAGCATGGTCATGTAGACTGCGATTGTACACAAAGATATCGTCCATGAAAACCACCATGAAGGAATCCATGTATGGATGGAACACTTGGTTCATCAATGCTATAAAAACTGCATGTGTGTTCGTGAGACTGAACAAAATAACCACATACTCGTATAGACCATACCTTCTCTAATAAGAAGTAAGAGGCATGTCATATGGTTTAACGTGAAACTGATGTTAACAACAACTCATGTAAATATTCACGAACACCTGAGATCCTCGAAGCTAATCAAATAGATCATCAATCCTCGACAAGAGATATCTGTTTTTGACCGTCAATAGGTTCATCTTTCGATAATCCACAAAAAGATTGAGGGTACCATATGCCTTATTCTCAAATAGGACAGGTGAACCCAAAGGAGAAGTACTGGGTAAGATGAAATGCTTTGCCTGCAACTCCTCTAACTACTTCATGAGCTCCTGTAACTCTGGTGTAGACATCCTATATGGTGGAATAAACACAAGTGTCGCTCCTAGCACAAGATCAATAGAAAATTCCACCTCTCTCTCTAGAGGAAAATCTGAAAAGTCCTTGGGAAATACATCTATGAAATGATCCACCACTAGAGGAATGTCCATCTGTGAAGTCCCCTACTCATCCAGATACAGACTAGCAATCTGATCTATAACTACTCCCAACCCATGATGCTTAGGTCCATCTCTGCTTGCCTGGACATCCCATTCACCCTTATGAAGAAACAAACTGCCCACTAGTGATTTGAAACTCAACCTATGATGATAGCAATCAACAACATATTATAAGGGAACTAACAAGTCTATTCTGAGAATGACATCATAGCCTATCATCTCTATGAAATAGAGTCTCCATAAGAAGAGACACCTACCGACCTCAAAAGGGGACTCCTTGCACTAACATACACGAGCAGTTCTATTCAAAAACAGAGTGTCCAACATCAAGATATCAATATAGGTCAACATACAATGGCCAAGGATCTCCATAATAACAACCAATATGAAACTATGGGAAGCCCCAGTATCAAAAAGAGCAGAAGATAAAACTGAGGCAACTGGAATCGTACCTATAACTGTAGAGGGTCTAGGATCCTTATATTTCTATTTCAGCTCCACTTTAAATGTCTGACCTGTACTGTGGCCTTACGACCCTACCTAACCACCCTAAGCATGTCAACCCCATTGTCTCTAAAATCTTGGAAACTGGCTACCATGGCCATGACCCCCACCTTGGTCTAAATGGTCGGGAGAACTCCGGTTCCTAGACTGATGAGAAATTGGTGGTACTACTCTTGAATGAGGAGTCATAGAAGAACCTCTATCACTAGCTGTTGGTTAGAAAAACTGACAGAAACACTGATGAAGACCCATCATGTCGTAAGATATTCACTCGACTCGGTCTCTCGGACAATGTGGCCTCATATGCCTATCCTTGCTGAACTGGTAGCATACCACCTAGCTACTTGAATAAGTATTCTACCTACTTGGATCTCCACATGTAGACTCCCTACGGAGCTTCTTGCTGTCATTTGGAGGGAAACCAACTCCAGATTCCCAACCGCCCGGTCTCACAGCTCCATAATCCCTCAGTTTTCACTTGGTGATCAGTTCCTGGTAGATTATTGATGTGATGGAAGTCAGCTTGAAGATTTTCACCTATGATCGAATTTTATGTCTGAGAACATCCTCATACTTCATCACCAAAAATAACTCATCGCTCCCTCGAATGGGTGTGAAGAACTGAATCTCTGGGAAGCAAGAAGAATAATCCATGACTGAGAGAGTACCCTGGTCCAAAATCATGAACTATCAGGCTCAGTCGGCCCTCAAAGTCTCTGGGTAGAAGTAATCATAGAAGGTACACTAGAACTCATCCCATGACATACCCTATTGGAGCCCTTCCTGTGATATCACATCCCACCACCTCTTTGTGGAATCCCAAATCATGTACGTAGAAAGCTTCACCCTAATCTCTGGAGGCGTCTTTAGATGCTTGAAGATAGATAGCATGGATTCTAACCATGACTCCTAAGAATTAGGTCCTCCTTCCCCTTAGAATGTGGGAGGGTGTTTCTACTAAAATACCCATGTCAACTCAGCCATATATGGGGCGGGATGCGGTGCTCCCTAAAAGGTTTTCATAAAACACATGAATCCATCTCAGAAATATGCATCGGAACCTGTATCTGAAATGACGATTGTTTCCAAATAGGAATGTTGGGAGGATATTATAGTATTCTATTATCTACAATGTTCGGTGTCAAATCATTGAGCTATATCTGGCATAAAACTGGAGGATGCCTCAGTGGCATGACTTTGCAAGGTAAAGCGAACACCTTATATCAAGATTATCATGGACTGAAACATAGAAGTTCATGAAAGGAACATGAGAAATAAAATATTAATCTTTTCCATAATAGGGATACATGGGGTGTAGGAAACCTGTGCAAAAAAATTTCCCCATGCCTTTACATTGGTGTGTAATTCTACCAACACTAGTTGTGTAACCCTCATACACATGGCGTGTTCTTCCCTAGGACACAAAGTTTACAAGAATCACTTTCCCCTACTCAAGTTCCTCTACACGACTACACACAAGACTCTTATTTGGGTAACTCTACGTGGAGTGTGCGCCCTGGACACAATGTGTACCTCTTAGTTCATAACAATTTGTGTCGTTAGTCACATTGTTAGTGACACGGTCAACTCTACATGGCTTGTTTATGCTAGACATAATGTGTACTATAAGGATATCATCGACCCATGTTGTTGGTCACATGGTCAGATACATGACTCTTATAACATGGTGTGTACTACAAGTACACGGCATGAGCCACCAAACATTTTCCCAACCCTGTGTATCAGCCCATACAGCCAGTCACATGGTTAAGGACTACACAGTGTGTACATAAAGTATATGTCGTGTACTTAATAAAATTTTTTCCTTCCCAAACAGAGGGAAACATGGCATGTATTTATCATTACACACCATGTATTCTGGTATTTTCAAGATAGTAATCCTCAAAAACCACTCTGAAATCCCTTAAAAACATTGAAACAGACATTAATGTGCAAAATTATCATTCGTGGGGGGCCCATACTCCAGGCGAATCAAATTTGTTTCATCATATGCATGTACATCATAGTATAACGGTGCAATAAGTCACATGATCCCCCAAATTCCGATCCATAAAGGCCAATAATACCTCAGTGACCAAAGTCTAACATTCATCCAAAAGAAACCTTACACAGTTCAATACCCTATCATATAGAAGGTATTCTATCGAAGAATCTATCACAACAACATATATCTAGCACAAAATCTATCAAAACAACATCAAATCATTAATGCACTCTAAATGTAATGACAATAATGCATGACATGTGATATCTAAAATGTGCCTATATGATTCATTAGATGGAATACCCTTATCTCATTGGGTTGAAACAAAAATAGAACCTCAATAACATCAACAATAATAGAAAAAAACATGTAAATTACCCAACGGTGAAATCAAATCAACTATAAAATTGAAAAACTATAAAAATCACAATAATTGAGGTGAATTAGCTTTTCCCTATAAATGAGTTAGCTACTCCCAGGAATAGCTTATTAACAACTACCTATTCCTTCCTATCCCTGGCTATAGGCTCCAAAAAATAATTCAAGAATAAAACAATTCCTCTGATACCACTTTGAAACATCCCTATTCTGGGTTCCGCACAAAGGTGCCCCGTACCCTGTTGGTCACATTACCTCAAGTTCATTTCCCAAATTTCTAGAGGCTACTGACTAGTAGTGAGTAACATGGGTGTGATAGTGAGGAAACTATGCCCACATTGTCAGAGTAATGTAGCAGAAATAAACAGATAATAGTAGCGGAATCAGTAATAGCATACAATCTTTTCACAACAGAAGACCGAATGGAAATAATCAACTTAAGAACATATCTAAATGATGCATGTCAAATATATCTATGAGAGAAGCCGAAAAAATCACAATGCTGAAATACAGTACTAAAAAATGTAGAGAGAAAAAAAATAAACTCCAGCAATATCACAAGCCTAAGCTTGGTCCGATCCTCTCCAGCTCCTCAACAGTTATGTACCTGAAGTCGAAGGGTGCATGCCCTTATCTATACCTGCATCAATATAATCTATTTGGGCCCAAAATCATGACCCAATTTGGGTGTGGGATGAATCCTAATAGAAAACCACCCAAATATTTGTGCCTAAATGTCAGGGAATAAATATAACAAGCAATATTGAAAAATAATGAAATAAAAAAGGAAGTACTCAAAAGTAAGCAATCCAACAGTTTCAACTACATTAATTTAATTTTATTAAATAAACAACCAAACAATCTAAATCAACCCGCTGGGTTATTCTCATTGTCTAACCCCTATGGTTCAGCTTAACAGACTCTATGAGGAATCACTCGCCATCAATTCCACCTGTGGTCTCATAACGGTAAACTATAGACACTCTGGGGAAGCACTCAACATACAATTACCCATATGGTCCCACAACGAAGAACTATAGACACTTTGATGTATCACTCACATCCATCCCCCCTATGGTATCGCAAATTGAAAGTATTATAGACACTCTGGGAAATCCCTCATCATCCTTTTGCGATATCGTCTAACTACAGTAGGTTCCCACAACCAAATGTAAGTGAAACGTCAAAAAACAGTATCCAGAAGCCAATGTAAATCACAATATATTACTTGGATAAAGAGATACAACACACATCAATAGCATTTCAAAAAAAAATAAACTTCATCCTAACAACACTAGGCATGGAAACAAAATAGCCTAACAGGCAGTTCTAGACCCAATGGTCAATATCAAACAAAATGGGAAAACAAATCAATAGCAAGGTAAATAACCTTATTCACAATCAAGATCCCTAACACAAGAAATCAAGCATAGTAGGCATTAACATTATTAAATTACCCAAACACATAGTACCCTAAAAAGGCAATTGGTCACTTTTGTCACATATAATTCAAAGAAAACTACATAAAGACACAAACCACCTACCTCGACATTGTACGATCAATGTTGTTGAATCCGATCCATTGATTCAACCTAGAAGATCGTAGATCTAAAAGAATATCTAAAATATTCAACCAGGAATATCTCACCAAAGAGGAGAAATAAAGGGACAAGGCACTAGAATAATGAATAACTCACTGTGGTGATTCCAACACAATCGACAGTGGTTGATTCAGAGAATGGATGGTTGATCAGGGGCTCAGAGGAGAATCATGATCTTCGGTCGCTAGTAGACCAGAAAATGATAGAAAAAGTGTTTTCGGTGAACGAGATGCATCCCCGATCCTATTTATCAAATAAAAATAACAATACACAATGTGTTCCCTGAGGATACCTGGCGTGTTCTTGGAGGATACACGACATGTATAGTCCTTTATCGAGCCCCACATTATGTGGTCTTCTGGTCACCCCACATTGTCCTATACTCATCCATTAAACAGCCAATACATGGCTACCCACAACAATCTGGTACATTACTTTTACTCCTATGTACATGGTGTGTACTCCTAAAATTTCGTGAAACTCATCTTTTTCTCAAAAACAGTAGAAAGAAAGATCCACACCTGAAATGAAGATCTAGGTTCATAGAGGGGAAGACAATTAAATTATTCAAAGAATACATTAGTGTAATCCCTTATGATGGGAATGTCTTTGAGCATGATCATCTCCTTTGTATAAATATTTTGAGAGAGATATTCTTTCCCATAAGGTAGTTATATCCACACATGAGATAATGATTCTGAGGGAGATTCATCTTCTCCCTTACACTAGTAAAAAATTGGAGGATGCCTCAGGATGTGAAGAGTGATCTACTTTTCCCAAAATTTGTTGTTGGATTTGTATAATGATATCTAGTCCACTCCATAAATATCATTAAACTCTACAAAATGAGGTATGAAAAAATTTATGGGAGGTTCAGTTAATAAACATTAATCAGAGAGGAATCATGTGCATTGGATGTAATAATTTTCCCATTAGGTGTTCTCATAGATAACATAACCTCCAAATTTCCAGGTGGTGTTTGAATAATTATACTAAACATTCATGATATGAAAGAATGAATAGAACTAGAATCAAATAGTACATTCTTTATTCTTGAATGATTAACCAGCATAACGTCATCACATCATTGTATGGCTACAGATCAGTAGTAGTGATAATATAATCTCTTTCTTGATCCTTTAGAGGATTCTATTGATTACCTTAGAAAACCCTCAGCATAGGGACTCGATTGAAAAAATTACCATGTTCCTTTCAGTTGAAACACTACACTACTGGCTAAGAGTTGATATGAACTATCCTTTATTCTTTCACATTAGTGGAATAATTCATATCCCATCGATAGTTCCTTTCCAGATATCGTATTCTTCTACATTTGATTCATTTCTTGGTTCCCTTTAGATGGTTCCCATGACGTTTTTTCCCACAATATTGACATGTGGGATATTCACTCTTTTCTTCACCATGGAATTTATTTTCTAATCCACCAATATTAGAGTAAATTTTACGCTATTTTTCACCCAGCCCATGAGACCACTAAGAGCCTCTGATATTCATTTTAAACTTAAGGACACAATAGAAAATATACTCATAATATTCAAATTCTCAAATTGAAAACACTTGTCGTAGACTTGGATTTAGTCTGGTAAATAAGTGACCCACCTTAATTTCGGTGTTCATGGAGAATTCAGAGGTGTATCTTACAATAATTTTATATTTTTCTCCATATGACCTGATAGACTCACCATCCTCCTACATTTCTGAGGAATTCTCTTTCCATATTTAGATGGAGGATTTTGAGAAAATATTTATTAAAAAACATTATTGTGAAGTCTTCCCATTTCATGGAATCAATTTCCTCATTGGACTTTGTGTTCTTGTTCATGGTTCACCACTAATATGTTTCCCCATCAAAATGATATTCTTATAACACAACATTCTATTCTTCTAAGAAATGAATGATGTAGAATATCTTATCAATGGATTTAATCCATTTTATATAAGAGGGGGATCATAAGAAACATTAGTCATGTAAGGCCTTTTTAATATAAAGTATTTTATGGAAACATTATCTCTCTTAGGAGATTAATGGTTTCCCATGCAAATCATGTTATTATTCATGAATTGATCTAGTTGAAAAAGTAATTTAATAATATTTTAAGAAACTGTTATAAGAATATTTGGTACATCATTAGGAAAATCATCCAATTACCTATCAAATTGATCATTGACACGTGTTCTTATATATCCTTCCATTATCTATGAGAAATATAGTGAAATTAGGGGGCTTTAATACCTAGCTAATAAGCATAAAAAAGTCACTTTAATCATTCAAGGATAAAATATTAAAGGAAAATTATATCCTAACCTGTGATTCCTTAGGTTTCAATCTAGTTTTTCCATGATATGTTTCCAAACATATTTTCTTATGGGAATTTTCCCCCCTTAATAATGGTTCTTAATGTGCTTATGAATTTACCAAAGTTTATCCCTCGAGAGTGTCAAACTAGGTGTGCAGTAAGGCTTGTTGTTTTGTACGAGGTTCCCTTGAGTCCGGTTGGACACCTTGTTAGAGTTTTTACTCCTAGGTATATCTATTCTAGAAACATGTCAACATTTAGTATCCATACATGGAAATTTATGGATGTTTTCCCACACATAATCTTATCCCTAAGATTATTACAATAGTGCTTTTTTCTTAGACTCCAAAAATAATTATTCTTTTCATGTGAAAGCAACTATAGAAACCCTAGAATTTTTTCACATACCATTACTTGATTTTAATAATACTTAAAAATCAAATTACATTCCATGGATCAATAAGTCTAGTGTCTTGTAAGACAATGTACATACAACTGAAAACATGGGATTAAATAAAATATTTCTTTATTTACCATCTATTATGAGATCCAAACATCCTTTGAGCCCTTAAAAATACATTGGATAACCTACAAATAAAATAATAAAAGGGAAGAGGTAAAAAGACCTGTAAGGGAATAAACATTAAAATAAATCTTATCACATGGTTTAGAGTGCATAACACAATGATAAAAAATGGCATTGAGCATGATTAAACCTAAGGAATCATAATATGGGATCATAAAATCATGGATTCATAGTAATGTGTAAGAAACCTAAAAAATTACTTTAGCACGAGTAAAGGATCATTGAAGATAGAGGATTATGAGTCATGGATCGTTGCACATATATGATCATATTCCCAGGCCAACGACCAAGACCGTTGCACATAGAGAACAAGTCAAGGATAACCATGAAGATCGTTGCATATAACATCTAATGAGACTAAACATTACCCAATTAATTTGAGAACTATCATGGTGAACCCATCATAAAATTTTCATGAATATGTTTTCCTCAAAAATAATCATACATAAGTAATCATACGTAAACATAAGGGTTGCACATTGAAAGAATTAGGTATCATAATTATGACAAAAAGCATATCGAAAGGGAATATCATATTGATTTCTATGAAAGGATGAATTTAAATGATAAATAGAAAATTAATAAAGGAATATATACATATATAAGGAAAACAAATTATGAAAAAAAAATTAATAAACTTTAGAAATAAAAAAGTTTAGTACAGTTTAAGGGAAAACTATCAGGAAACATTAAAATGGAAAAGGTATAATTGTTTGTATAAATCATGAACTAATGCAGGATAGTTTTTCAGGATAAAATTATTAATTTTATAAAAATAAAGGTGTATTATAATAGATTATATTGTGGTCTTGAAATTGGATATAAATTCAGGATTCTCCTTTAAATCGAGTTGCCTATCGAAAATAAATGAGTATATAAACTTTAAAAACTATATATATCCTTAAAAAGGATAAATGGATTATAATACATGGTTTTCGGCCATATAAAAATAATTTATATTATTTATATAGAAATAAAATATAATTTCATTTGGGTAAAAATAGAGGAATATTAACACGATGGAATAGTGGCGGTTCGGGTAGAATCCCTTACCATAAGTCTGAAGGTGTTCTTCACTTGATATTATTATCCTGGATAATAAAATAAAATAAAATAAATTAGTAATTATATGATCCTTTATACATTTTTTTTTATTATAACATGAATATATTCATTTGTGTATTTTTGTTGGGTTATGAAATTCAGTTTCATCTCTTAGAAGCGTGAGTTTCCTTGGTTTTTATGATCGGTTTACTTGAATAAGTGTATGAAATGGCGCGTATAATAAGGATAGTTATTCAAAAATGAACTCAAATGTTATTAATTAACTTATATAATATTAATATACCATTTTTTCATATGTGATAATGATTCATTAGATATATCATTAATGATAATCATTTTGATTAATTTATTGTTCTTTATCACAACCAATTAATTTTGTTTTATAAATTAATATCTTGTGCACAAAATTATTATAGACAATTAAATAAGATGTAATGTGTATATTATAATCTAGTTTAACAATAAAAATGTTTTCGTGTCTCTCTATGAATGTTTAATTTAAATATAAAAGGATGTCATCCACGAAGGTGGTAGATCAGAACCTCACAAACAATGTTTTCAATATTTAAATAAAATAGAGAGGATAAGAGATTAGATGAAGAAATATTACATAAACATGAAACAATTACATTATATATGAGACAATGGTGTTTTTCAGACACTTTTAAAAGGGTAAGTGAAGAGAAGATAAGAAAAAAGGAACTTGAAAAATAAAATGATAGAAAATAGAATTGGGTTTTACATCTTGATTCCTTCCTCTTGAGAACATCCTTAGGGGATTGGTTTTTGAATTTTCTTAAGAAAAAAATATAAATTAAGTGGGGAATAGGTTAGGGAATTTTATTGTGAATAATTTATATAAGTCTCAAGGTTTGAGGGGTATGTGGAGAAAAGGTGGTGAGAGGTTGTATTTATAGTGGAGGATTGGGGGGGGGGGTGTTTTCACATTATTTAATGAATTAGAATATTATTTCGATAAAGACAAGAAATAGTGTTGATTCATGAGTCCAAATATAGTAATTAGATAATGTGATATTTAACCAATTATACCTACATCATCCACGAGTCAACGAATACGGTACTAAACTTATAATGTATATATATTGTCAATTACTGTATTTTACTAATCACAAAAATCCAAGTATTTAAAAAATCCCAAAAAATCACCCTAATAAATTTTTGTCATGTAGAATTCAAAAATGAACTCTATTTTATGAATATAATTTTTTAAATATGGGAAATTTAATTTTTAATTAAAATCATCATTTATATTGAAAATACAAAATTTAAAAAAAAAATCAATTTCATTTATATCACTTTTAAAAATTACATGTGGTCTCATAAAATTATCTTAAAATTAAAAGATATAAAAATATTAATTTTTTAATATTTTTTTTAAAAATATATTTTCTTTTAAACTATTAAATTAATCATAAAATTTTGATTAAATATTGATGTCTTATAAAAATACCATCACTTATTTAATAATTGTTTTTAATATTTACTTACTTGAACTATTTTATAATTATATCATATTTTAATTATAAGATTCAGAAATATTATTTATAGTTTAATTTGTGAGGTTACTATTCTATTTTTCTGATTTACTATTCATAAGAATCATGTTACTATTCCAAATGTCATGTTATTATTTCATCAGTATAGGTTCTTTAACTTTAAAAACACTTATTATTTCATTCATTCATTATTTTTAAAGGTTGTATTGTGTTATCTATGTGTTTATACCATATTAAATAATTATATGAATGAAATTTTTATGGATAAAACATTGGGTCATTAAAAAAATGACATGGTCACACTGTAACAGTGGTGGAGATAGTAGCGGTGGCAGACACTATAGCTGCGGCGGTACTGTGCAGTGTTGTAGCCGGTGGGTATTATAGCAGTACTATTCACAGAATGTTCCTTGGGCCAAATATTTGGGTCTATGGGCCATTTAATTGGATACATTCCCACTAGGCCTTTGAGCTATGTAATAGGTATCCCTATACTCACTAAAAATAAGTCTTTTCTTTTATTTAATAATAAAATGAGTCTTCGACCCTAACATGTTAAAAAAGAAAAAAAAATGATCCAAATGGAAAATATTAAAATTTATTTAATAAATTTAAATAATGATAAATTTATATAAAATTATATTTATAAATTAAGAAAACATAAATAAGGAAAATTTTAATATAATTAAATAAATATGGATATTGAAAAATAGAGGTTATCGACTAAGAAGAAGAGAAGGGGTCAGTTTCAATTATTTGAAACTCATCGGTTAAAAGATGAGTAAAGGGGAAAATAAATTTTTAAGGGATATATAAAAACCCATGAATATCAAATGAAAATGAAGAGGGTATTTATAAGTAATAAAAATTAAAAAAATGGATTATCTTTCTTGAAAATATTGATTTTCAAATAATATTGTAAATCAAAAACCCTTACAGATTGTGTACCATTTTAATCAAAATCTCTTTCAACCTTGTTATATTTTTAATCTATGGAAATTCAAATAAAATAAATTGTATGTATATTAAATACCAATAAATATTGTAATAAAAATTAACTATTTAGTAATGAAATCATTATAAAATGAAGATGGTGAACATTAAGAAATATGTCTCAAGAAATTATATTTAGGACAAATAACCCGTTATGACATTAGTAACTTTTTAATCTAGCGTAAGTTGAATATTTAAAATTATATGGGTCTATAAAAATAATTAATTAAATAATATAATATTTTAAAATATATTCTTTTTATTTATATAGACTGTATAAATAATTTTTTTTAAATAACTTTAAATCATGTCTCAATGATGAGTTGTTGAGATAAAAAACCATTTCCTTGTTTCCCAGCTTTTATGAGGATGCTATAACTTCCATAAAAAAATATATTCCCTTATAATTTATTTCATGACATTATTAATATATTTTATCAACTATATCTTTCATTTATAATTATTTATTATTGTTATATGGGTTAGTTATAGTTTATTTCAACCATCAGTTGTTGATATCTTTAACCATTTTCGCACATTTTATAATGTTGATATCAGTACCCATTAATTTATAAAATGTGAATAATTAACATATAATTTATTATAATTTAATATATAACTTATATCAAGGTATAAATAAGTTTTATAATTCCATTTTTAATTTATTTATGCTATGTGAAAATGGAATCACTGTTGTCTTATTTTAGTGATTTTAGAAAACAAAGATGATACACTAATAGTAACTAAAATATCTAATATAATGTTTTTATATGCATAAAACAATAATTATTTTGTTTTTGTATTATAATAATATTAGTATTTATTGTATCATTAACATCCATAATAGAGTATTATTTTATTGTTCATTCAGGTGGTTAAATCGGCTCAAACATGATCATACATCAACTCAATGGGTGAGAATGGTTAAAGAGGAGTTTATTTTGAAATAGTAACATTATAATAGAATAATAATGATATTATTTTCATTTTTTATGATTATGGACCTAATTTAAATATTTTTGAATGAATAATTAAAAGTTTTATGAAAAAAATGTTTCTTTGATAGAGGTCATAGTCCACTCAAAAGCACTATTGGCCTTCCCTTTTTATGTAAGTGGATGAAAAATAAAAAATAAAAGTTGTAACATTAATATAGAAAAATTAAATTATAATAATTAAACTGAATTAATCATAAAACTATGGTGATGTGATATTTGGAAGAGGAATATTAAGAATAAAATCTTAAGAAAGAGATAATACTTATGTCTTACACTTGGTCATTCCTTAGAATAAGCCTTGGAATTGAATGGATTATGACAATTTATTGTTACTAGGGGATTTATAAAGTATAGTTATATTAGATTGAGGAAATATAGCAATGTGTCACTGATGTTTTTGAAGGCGATGTTTAACATTGAAATGGTAGAAATAGTATCCTTTTATAAGATTAGAGAAGGTAAATTTTGGAAACACTAATCATATTATAAATATTTTCATGAAACTATTTAAAGGTAAATGGATAAAAATTTGAAATATATCATTTTTTAAATTATATATGGTCTGAAATCATATAATACATTTATTTTGAGACATTTTGCGAAGGATTTAAGGCTTTTATAATTTACTCTTATGCTTTTACCCAAATTTAATATTTCTATGGTCACTAGTTTTTGACTAAGTTATTTTATATCTAATTATATATAAAATTTAAACCCTATTAACTAAATTATATATTGTTAACCTAAATTTAATATTTATTTAATCAAATTTAATTTATAAATAAGGAAAAATTAAATATTAAATTAAAAAATCATATATATATATATATAACTATTTTTCTATAAAATGATTATTTTCACCATTAAATGTTAACAATATTATTTAGAATTGATTTAAAAATAAAATAATCGTAATATAAATATATATATATATATAATAATTATATTTTATTCATAATTTAAAAATATATTAATATAATTTTTTATATAAAAACTACATGTTGTCGTTGTAACAATTAAGAAGTAACATTTTCACTATTAACATTGTAATTAACATTAACCTTGGTAATATAATTATTATTTCAATGAATGAAATTTTTATTATTAAATAATATTTAAATAATGATATATAATTTTAGATATATTTTACCAAATTAAATGTTTATATATAGGAAAATAAGTTGTAATCTCAGTGCATATAATGTGTACAAACCCATTTTTTAAGAAATAATATTTTTATGAATAAATTTTATGTATAATAAAACATATCAATTTTATTTATTATATTGATATTAGGATGATTATAATTGTTTAAATAAGAGTTATGTGACATTAAAATAACTCCAAAACCTAATTTCTTCATGCGTAACATTAATTAATGAAGTTGATAGAAAATATTTTTCATAAAATATTATATGTTATTCTAATATGATAATCTC
The DNA here is from genome assembly GCA_963277665.1 of Viscum album. Lineage (NCBI taxonomy): Eukaryota > Viridiplantae > Streptophyta > Magnoliopsida > Santalales > Viscaceae > Viscum > Viscum album. The sequence continues at coordinate 1,560,081,168 of OY728141.1, forward strand.
AGGTTTTATAAATTGAAAATAGTTTTTTAATTCAAATTTTACTTTATAAATATATATTTTGTATTTCAAGAAGGTTTCAAAAACAACCATGTCATATAAAATTGACCAATAAGCAAAGTTATTTTTTATCACTATACTTCTAAAAATTGATTATTTTATAAAAATACAAAAAAATAAAACTAAGTAAATTAAGATATTTTATATTAAAAAATTAATTTTACTTTATTAATTTTACATTCTAAAATTCATAGAAAATTTTTTAAAATATAAATGTGAAAGGAACATAATAATAATGTTTAGAGAATATCATTTTTTAAGTATAATGTGAATGTATTATTATTTAGTGGCAAGTAATATTTATTGAAAGGATTATATATTATCTTTATGTACATAAAGTTAATTTATGAGAGTTATATAATGTCATTTTAATATATTAATGTATAACTTTGAAAAAATAAATTAGGTATAAAATTGTTTCTATATTGATGTGTTCATTCAATTCTATATATAATAATCCCAATTTGATGTTATAATAAATTCTACATAAAAAATACCTCATAACCACCACATAAGATATAAGGGTAAGATAATGATTGTTGTAGTTGCAGGTGGTGATTTGGTAAGAATGTATTTCATTATGTGTTCTACTAGATTAATCTTTTTCCATAAATGATTCTGATCAAGATATAATTACACAATTTTGGATTGGGGTTGGCATAGGGAAAACACTATTAAAGCTACCTCTATTCCAAACTCAAAAAATGTGCTTCATAAGAAAGGAATAATCTTTTAGATAACTTTAATTTATAACTAATTTATTGATTTTGTGATATGGTTACTTCTATTTATACCAGATAATTAAGTGGAAAAGTGTCAATGGTAACATTTAATATTATTTGTTTTTTGTTTTAGTTTGGTACATTGTTTGAAACATGCTAATTAATATATGTTTTTCTAGGGAGATGATATAATTAAATCACAAGTCATTACAATGAATTTATCAAATAATTCTATAACATTACTCTTTTTTTGATTGAAAATTATTTTTTATCGAAATGTTTTTTATAAATGCGTTATTAAGAAAAACTAAAAATGATTTAATAGAAAATTACATTAAATCGTTATTACTCAAGAAATATTTTGTGAAATAACAAAATTTAAAGTATAAGTGATATAAACAAGAATTTAAAATTCAATAATTTTGCAATGAATAAAAAATTGCAATAAATCACATTCCTCGTAATAGTTTATCAAACAATCAGTTTCAATTCATTATAAAAAATAACAATTCCATCATAAAGATAAAAAAATAAAACATTAATAACAAAAATAAGGAAAGGGATACTCACTTGTAGTATTGGACCTCTATACAACTTCTTCTCTCTACTACCCCACTAATGATCCTCTGTATTAATCCTACCACATCTTTCTATACCTTATTTTCAATAGATATTTATTTTCTATTTTAAATTCCCTTATTGTGTATGAAATATTCCCCAATAAATTATCTCATAGAGATCAACATCAAGATCACATCCACCAATAAGTAAAGAGAGATTTCCACAATTCATTGTCTTATCTGTTGTGACATGATTAGAAAATATATACAAATTCAACTCCTCTATGTTCATCTAAATTTGGATCCAAATATTTTGTATTGTCTCACCCTTATCATGTTTAAACCCCTTTTATTTTTTTAATTAAAAAAATTCAATTATATATTTCATTTAATCATTCACAAATCCAATTGAAATATAATATTTAATAAAGTGTAGGAATATAAAATTCTTTATCCTTGAACCTTACACAATGACTTATGCCCAAATTTTATAAATGGAGGAATCCTTATATTCCTCATTTCCCTAAATTAAAAAATCATAGGAACATTACAAAGTCCATTATCTATAATGACTTTGTAAAGAACATGGTTGAATCATCTTTGTAAGGTTATATGTACATTATGTTACTCCCAATTCATCTATACCTTTATCATATTCTTTATAGTATTCATCTCTATAAGGAAAAATAATCCGCACGCTCCTCACAATTATCATTATACCATTTTATATAATTTTTAATGGGAAGTAGAATTATTCTAAGAAAATACTCTATGAAACTTATAAATTAATAATTCATCATTAACTAATAACATAGAATTATTACACAATAATTTATCAACCTAAAAAAGTATGATGTCATTATTATGAAGCCCTTTATCGACCATATGAAGTCTAGTGGAATTATCTTACTCTCACTCATTAGTCAAGGATAAACCTTATGAAATATTTTTACTTATCCAAAATTCTATATGCAAATGGAAACAACACTTGATGAAAATGTATTCTAAAAGAGTTCAACAATTTAAAAAAATTCACACCAGATTCAACATTGACATCAAAACATCAACAATAAAATCTAGAAATTTGTCCTAATAATATATATTTTAGAAACAAATATGGGATATTAAAATAATTAATTACCCAATAAAAACCTTAAATGGTTATCTAAAATAATATTTCAATTAATCTTAGCTAATATAAATGTATTTGATCTTAAAATATATGAAAATTAAAGAATGAAATCAATTTATCAATTAAGTTTGAAAAATAATCATTTTCACTCATAAATTAAAATAATATCATTTTATATTCAAAATAATCCAAATTAAAATAGTTTCTAATTAAAAAAAAAATTTAAAGACATTTTTTTCAGTACTATAAATGTAGAAAACATGTATTAAAATTAATCCACATCACATGTAAAAATTTATAGATTAGAGAAAAAAATAACATTCTTCTATATGATTACTTGTAATCCATATTGTTACTTTATGATCCTTTCATGTCAACTGAAAAGGCATTATGTGGTTATTTGTACCTCCTAAATTTGACTATATAGACTCCACAAAAAAAATTGTTTGTTTAAGAGTCAAAATTTTTTATTCCTGAAACATCTTCTCTATTTTTTCAAACAAATAATCCGTAGATGAAATTGTTGACAATATTTTGACCAACATGTTCTTATAATCCTTGAAACAACATAAAAATTAAGTGTTTATCTCAATATAAGAACCTATTGATAAGGATATAAGTGCTAATGTGAGATAATATAGAGGAATCAACTATATAATTGTAGAATAAAGAATATAACTCCATTGTAAAGTCTATATTTTATCAGTAGTATAAAAATTTATAGATGAAGTGTATGAAGATACACTCCCGATAGAAATTCTCTTTGATGTTAAGTGTGAATCCACCTAATTGAAAAGCTATCAACAAATTTTTAGATGCCCATCACCATCATTTAGAATCCCTATTTATCCATTCCCAACCTAGTACATAATAACTCCAATTTACATCCTAAATAATTGACCAAATATCTATATACTATAAAACACACTACTTACCTAGGGATCACTTTTACCATTTCCCGTCCCCATCCTAAATTATCCACCACCACACACACTCCTATCACGAGTGATGAGTACTATGAAATACATGGTCAATATGATGATGATAACTACACTGGTGAATCAGACAACCAAAATCATCTTATCAAAATTCCATATATGATTGGGGTGGGGTGGGGTTATATTTTCTTATATCATCATCAATAATTTTATTATTCGTTGTTAAATAATTTATTAATTTATAATGTGTTATCATATACTAATTTTTTCAATATAGTGTGATTAATAAGTATAAAAAAATAATTCTATTAAAGTTTATATCAATATCTAACAATTGCAGAGTAGTTATGTTACACCACAAAATTTTATTTTTATAGAATAATAATCTTGATAGGTTTCTTAACATGTAACACCATGCTTTAAGAAAATTGAGATATATTATAAAAACACTTTTATTTAAATGTGCCTAAAATATCATAGTCATTGAATTGGTTGGTATGAATATGAGTAACCACATTATTAAATATATGTTTTATATCCACAATTATTAATAAATTACAAATTCATTCTTTAAAAAAATGTAAAGACATTTTAATCCTAAGAACGTTTTTTATTCAAATATGAATATTATTTCATTTCATATGTTGAAATTGAAATTAATATCTCCACATTTATAAATTTTTTTAAAATAATCATAACCTTTTAAATTATAATATCAAACAAAAATTAGGGTGAATTTTTTAGATTTTTTTCAAATGTTTGATTTTCTAGAGAATAGTGAAAAATACAAATTTATTATATATTATCTCTTCTTTTCATTAAATAAATAAATTTAAAGGCACAATTATATTTTATATTTACAATTAAATTGAAAAAAGATCCATATTATATATAATAATATAATTAAATCCATTTTAATAAGTAAAATTCATGATTTTATTATAAGTTACTTTTTATGCTTTAAAATGCATTTATGTAAACACTGTTTTTCTTGTGTTTCACAAATTTATATTAAAATAAGTTTCCACCAAATAATGAGATTTCATCTAGAAAAAATAATACCATATTTTTAATCCTGTGGTTCAAACTTTTTATATAGGTCCCGTTTAATTTTTGTCATTATGAATAGTAACTTTGTTAAATTATTATCACCTCGGTAAGGTTAAAATGTGTTAAATAGGGTTAAATTCATGTAACAATGTAAAAAAATCAAACAAAAACAATACTTAATTGAATTATATGGGTTTATTTGGGATTTTCTGTCCAATTATTGAATATATGAACACTTAGAACCTTATGTCATCGATTATGATCTTTATATTTTATTAAGAAAAATAATAATAACAAAATGTCACACTGTTGACATTAATAACTCTAATATTTTTCTATAAGGATGAAATTTGTTATGTTAAGTACTAAATTTTAATTTTAAATAAGAATTAGTTTTTTTTATTTTGGTAACTTAATTTTAATCTTTTATGACTTAATAATAACCTTAAATTATTACATAACACTAACACAATATTTATTCAATTAATCAAGAAATAAAATAGTTGATTTAAAAAATATTAAAAGTAATATAATTTGAATAATATATTATGTTAAAAAAATTATATATGAAAATATAGTATTAGGGATTTCTAAAAGGAATATATTTTAATTACAAATGTGTCTTGGTGTCTTTAAAGTCTAATTAAATAAATAGTGAAAAAATGAAATTTTAGGAAAATAATATTTTATTAAGTTTTTTAAAAATAATAAAAATACTAAAATATGATAAGGTATAAAATATATGGTATAAAATTTCATTTATTAAAAATTTATGAGCCAATTATCACTTTATATGTAAAATATCATCAGTTTGAAATTACAAAAGTTATTTCCATAGCTATGACTAAAATTAGATAAGTAATGGGTAAAATCAAAAGAAAATGGTCAAAATTACATAAAACCCTATCTAAATTTCATTGTTGGATAATATTTTTACATTGTGACATTTTTATATAAATAAATATCCATTTTTAATAAATTTAATTGAGAATGAATTAATTATACTTTAATCATTTTTTAAATTAAAAGTTTATTCTTTCCCTACCTTATAAAAGGGCACACATTCTATCTTTTTTTAAAAAAATTCAATCGTATAAAATTATATATCCCAAAAAAATTATATTTTAAACTTCCTTATACATTAATCATGGTTTCATTCTTCTTAAAATATGATCCCAATAGTTATCAAGAAAGGATCTAAAAGAGGCACATCGAAGAAGAGATAACCATCTTACCCAACCTAATTTAATTTAATTATTATTCTACCTTATATAAGTCCTTGATATTCAACCTGAAATAATAATTTAAATATGACCAATATATTGAAATGTTATTAAAATTTTGAAACCACAAATATCCACCCTCTATTCTATAAAATGGAAACTGAATGTATCGTTCCTGCATACGTGTGGACAACCGCCTCCACATAGAGATACAATTCATTTTACATCCCCATATTTCATAGATGGTTATTATGATGGGTTTAATAATTATATATAATTTATTATTAATAAGAAATATTAACATCATATATAACTTCTTACCTTCAATTTATTGGAAGATGATAATATCACTCACGCATACATGTGGACTGACACCTCCACGAAGCCATGCGATTTATTTTTCATTTTTGATTTAAATGGATGATAAAGAGGATAGATTTAATGAATATATATGATATATATACATATTATATAATAATTATTCACTAAATGGTAATTTTTTATCTTTTATTTTGTTCCATCCATCAAAATGTGAAAACATCATTCATGAGTACGTACGGCCTACCGTCTCCATGGACAATGTAATTGATTTTTCTATATCAATATTTTAAGGATAACTATAAATATATATATTATTAATATATATGAAGTTTAAATCATGATTACCATTCTTTAGATATTGGAACCACGATCAAAGCATAAGGATCAGAACCAATGAATCGAAATTTTCATGGAAGACGAAACAGTTTACACCAAGATACCATGATTTTAATAAGGAGTTATTAATAAATTGGAGTTGAAATGTTATTAGGGGATAATATATGATATTGTATGTATATAAATGATTATATAATATAATTATAATAAATTTAATTTTATTATAAAATGGTTTATATTTATTTCAATGGATTTTAAACTTGAGGTAAGGGGTTTCTTATCCCACATTTATTTCTATGAGACTTATGCCATATTAACCACTTATTTATTTTCTATGGTGTAAAAATAAAAAATAATATAATTTATTAATATTCTCAAAAAATATATGTGGATTTAAATACCAAGTTAATATTATCACTTTAATGTGGTTTTTATTCACAAGATACCAATGTGGTAAAAGATTTATGTTATGATCTCATTTTATATCATGTGTGTTTATGATTATGTTTATGATTATGAGATTCTATGATCTTCCTATTAGGAATATCATGAATTTAATTATCCTGTGTTTATTTCTGTAGATTACTTGTTTTTCCATTCACTTTTCTCTATAAACTCAAGAGACTGAAAGAATGTTTTAAAAAAATATGATTTTATCTTTCCTTTTAGTCTAAAATACATTTTACTCAATGTCCATGTTTTGTAAAATTGTTTCCAATAATGTTTTTAATATTATTAAATTATTTTTTACAATAATTTTCACCCATGGTAGACATTTTTGAAAATGGTTTAAAAGGAATCGTACTTTCATTTTTCAAACAATATAATTTTTACTTTTTACCTAAAATATGAATGGAATTTCCAGTAATCATGACTAATAAATTATATTAAGCTTCCATTAAAATTTTATGGTTATTTTCATAGAAAATAATTTCTCAAAATGTTTTAAATTTATATATTTTAAAGAAGTGGTTTGAAAGTGAAAATGGTATTTTCCTAAGGAAATATTCCATGTGATCTATTAATGGGATTATAATCTAAGATGACATAATATGATGTCACTTATGTATTTTTTGAGATAGGATCCAATTATACCACACTTATTCTTTCTTTGGAAAATTTCATATCATGATTATGAGATGTTTTGGGTCACCAATTTCTTTTTCATAGGTTATAAAACATGATGAATGATTTATGATTCAGTTTCTCACATATAAATTGATTATGATTATGTTATGAGTGATCCTAAAATTATGTATCCCTATAGTGCATTGGGTAAATATGTATAACTAATAAGATAAATTTATTATCTCTGAAGCTTATTTCATGTTGAAAATTTTAGTTGTGGTACTACTCATATGTTCATAATTCTATGTGTGGAACTGTCTTTCTTTCCCATAAGTTTATGAATGGACCTCTATTTCATGTCCATAAGAATATGAGTAAGCCTAGTTTCATGACCATATGTATATACAAGGGCCTAATTAAATTTCCTTAACATAATGAGTGAACTGATTTCTATATATATATGATCAAAATGGTATAAAATTACATTTTTACCACATTCTTATGTCCATGTTATACTATTATGGATCATGTTCATGAATTCTTTTTTGATTTTTTTAACTACAACGATTTATTTTTTGATACTTGATTATGATCTATAATTTCAAGGGTATGGATATCAAATTTTATGATCATATTCTCCAATAATTAGGCTCGTGTTACGTTTATGTTATCATTGTTATCTCTCTTTGTTACAACTACTGAGTATATTAAATCTCCCTTTCTTATATTTTCTTTTCTTAGGTTATGAATAGTGATTTTAAGTAGGGAATTCCTAATAAGATTAATATTTGGGAATTTATTTGTTGGAGATATGAAAGTTATTTCGATAAATAAGAGGATTATGAATATAATCCCATAATACACTAAACCTTTATGGTTATGAAATATATCATAATGTTATGAAATGAATATTCATCTAATAATATGTAATATGTATATATGAAAAGTATGGGCTGATGTAGTTGGTATCAGAGCAGGGTTTATTTAATATTTCGAGATTAGGTTAAGAAAACTTTGGTGAAAAATATGGGAATAATCACTTAGGTTAAATCCTAATAGGAATAATAAGATGTTTCAAGTGATTGATGTCTGACCATAAAGAAACATATTGTCGAAATAATGTAAATAGGATAGTTAATGAAATAAATGGACGGATTGATTAATATGAAACAACACCCACGCTTTAATGAAATTGATGTATGGATTATTGGAATTATGTGAATAAATGACCCAATCCAAGGGCAATTGAGGATAATAATCAACCAAAAACACTAAAGTCAAAGGATGATGTGAAATATTATGAAATCATAGCATTTGAAGTGAATAATTATTGGAAGGGACCACTTATACTCTACTATAAGGATGGGGATTCCATAATAAATTCTTTATGAATAACCCACATGAAAACATTATTATTAATCCTTTAGTGAAATTTGATATGATTTTGATCATTGATTATCTATCATTATATTGATTATATATAAATTTACGGAATAGGAAAATCATATCTAATATTCTGAATCAATATATTATTGTCTATTAATTAAAGGATGAAACCAATGGAAATATTTTTAGATTATATGAATCCTTATTTAAGGAATATTGGGTGAATTATATTATTGTGACTTTATTTTTGAAAATTATTAGTATTTTTTCGATAATATATGATCAAGGTATATACATTAATGTGGGATTATAATTATTTAAAAATAATTTTTAGGTTTCTCATGGAAAGATATGATATCCAATAATTCTAATATTTGGGTTCCAATTATGGTTATACATATTTTGGACGATCCATGAGGTTAACTATTTTTATAATGGACTTATTTGAAATTTGGGTGTTATTGTAGATGTTTTAGAGGTTAATGTATTTTATTTATTAATATTGGATAACTAAATCCAACTATTCTGGTTAGATGACAACTACAGATTAAAAGAATATATTATCATTAATTTATCGATCATAATATCAATTAAAAATTAATTTTAGTTCTCTATGCATAAAAAATTTCTTCTTGAATATTCATTTCTTAGGGAAAAATATGAAGTGGAAATTTAAAGAAGCACAACCAAAGGAAAAAATTTTGTTTATGTAATGGAAAGAACTCAAGTAAGTATATTCTCTCATGTTCTCTATCTTAATAGTAAAACAATACAAAAAATTTAAGAAAATGGATTTTGAAATAACTATTTTATTTTTTTTTACCTTCACTTCCAATGAATAAATGGTATTTTCACCCATCATAGATTAATGGGTTTATGGTCATTACCTTTCTCATGACCAAGTTATATAATATTATATATTTGTACATGGATGCTAGTTTTCTCCTCCATGCAGATAATTAAACATTCCACTAATGTTTTAATTTTCTGATGACATCATTATGTGTTATTTTAGGAAAACATTATGTTTATTAACTTCCAATTTTCAAAATAAGTATTATTTTCCCTCCGTATAATTTGTGTTTTCAATAAATGTATTTTCAAATAATGTATATTTGATTATTAAGAAAAAAAATTTTGGGTGAATTTTATTTAAGGGGGAAATATAACACATTGAAAATTTTGATTAAAATTTTTATAATCTTGGGTTTTTATTAACACACCCCACTGATATTTCAGAGAATTGAGATATATTATAAAAATATTATTATTTAAATTTTACTGTTATAACATAGAAATTGAATAGATGGATATAAATATGAGTAACAACATAGTGAAATATATATATAATGTTCTTAATAAATACAAATTTATGGATGAATTTTTAGGAAATAATCATTTAATATTTACTAATGTCATTTAACTCTTCAAAAAGAAATTTTATTCAAAAATGGGTTTTATTGCATTTTGTTATGGAAATTTTAATTAATTTCTATAACATTTAGTAATAGGATTTTATAAAATAGATTTTTTTTAAATCAACAAATAATAATTCACATATGGTTAATTCTTATATTTTTTCTGAAATGATTGATTTTTCGTGAATAGTGAAAAATAAAAAAAAATTAAATATTGTCATTTATTTTAGTTATATAATGAAATTTAACACCGCTATAATATTTCTGAAATGATATTAATGATATTTCACAACCCATCCTACCAGGGCCCATGCTGTGACACGCCAAAATCACCTTCAATAGACTAGGGGATGTCGACTAGTCACGAGAAGGCATATCACTAACATGGGTGGATGTATCCTAATTACCTATAAACAAACACATATCTAAGTTGATACAATGAGAAAAGGTATGAAATGCTAAACAAACTTACATGCGTACATCTAATTCCACAACCAGAGTATGATTGGATTTAAAAATTGTAAACAAGGCCAAATACATAACCACCACAAAAGTCTGTAACATAAGTCTGACCTGAATGTATAAGAACCCTCTGGTCCTTGTTCAAAATAATGACTATCTTCATAATACACAACATATATGGTAAAATTCTATGCATGGGTGAGTATAAAAATACTCAGTATGACACCCTAAAACATCAAATAATACAACAATAGAAGTACCTGAAGCTCTACACACGAATATGTCACAACACATATAATAGAAATATCATGATTTACATAAAAAAGACACCTAGTCTAAAATTAAGTCACAACATATGTATACTGACCCTAGGATTATAGAACAATTGATCCACATTGCATTAATCCTAGAGAACAGACTCATAAGTTTAATAGAACTGATGACGTCCATCTGAGAGGTTCTTGTCATCAGGTCTAACCATTAGATGTCTATGCTGATTGTTTGAGGAGAATGAAATGAAAAAACATGGATCACTTCTAATTACATTGGGTGATAAAAAATACTTATAATAGACTAACCCTCAAGTAGAGGATCAACTCCCACATACTATTGGTCACGAAGATACCATGAAATTTACCTAGGGAATCATGATGAATAGAGAATCTCACTATGTGCCTCATAGAGGGACTCGAACAACTGTATACAAGAGGTCCCACTGAAGGGATCATTTTACTAGTTTTAAGAGATGATTCCATACTAACCCTCATGAAAAAAGATAAGGGGAACCCACCCTAACAAAACATTTCCATGTCATTGGGGACTAGAAGATCAATATATGTATAAAAGAGTAAACAGTGTCAAGAATGGGTCACATGCCTTGTCCCTTGACCCCAGGTCCTACCCATCTAAATGTCTCCTGTCATCGAGCTATGTCTGTGTAGGGGAGTACACATCATGTAGGCAGTCTGTGCACTCCACCTAGTGTCGGTGTGCTTTCAAAAGTACATGATGAGTCTCTGGGGAGCGGTCACCCACTATATCAACTGATACACCTCCCATGTGATAAATTTCATTAACTCTAAACCCAAGTCCCTGCTCAGGGGGCCCACATTCCATGTAATCATGGATTACATGGAGTGTTTATCTGTTTTTTTCAAAATCCCACTTTTTTACTACCACACAATCCCTCTCCACCGCCACCTCAATTTCTAGATCTAATTGATATAGTAATCATGGATCTAACTCAATCAATACTTTTTATCAATGAGTAATGAAATACGGTAATCCTATATTCTTGGAAAAATGATTCTTTTATGTTATTAATTTCTCATTGAAGAACCAAAATATTGGGTATATACAGCATCCAATCCACTTCCTCAAACACTATCGCACTTCTTTCGCATCATGCCAATCTTATATCTATGATTTTAGATCATTACTCAATGAAACATGTTCACAATGATCAATTGTTCGTCAAAACATCAATCAATGGGACATCAATGAAATTCCATGATGAACAGTGAATCGGGGGAGAAAAGAATATAATCAATCAAGAGTAATGGAACTAGATTTATGTTTGTGTTGATCTTGGTTCATTTCCATGTGAAGAATAATAAAAAAAATCAATAATTTAATCATGAATAAAATTATCCCAAACATAGATAATTCTAACCCATACCACAAGATGATCGAACCATGAATCAATCTATTCACTGATCGAATCTCATTAATCCTTGAAATCAAGAACATGGAAGAATAAAGTCAAAACACATACCATACCTAGATTCAAATCTATCTCGAATGATGATCTATGTACCGTAGTAGTCATTGTTGTGATCTTTGAGAATGATTATGCATCAATCCTCTATTCCATTATCAAGACATCGTTCGTTCAAGGGGAATCCTCTAAATATCTCTCCAATGACTCTCCAATGGGTCGAAGGTTACAAATCTCATATTGGGGTTTCTATATAATCGTCTATTTAAATATTACTCCATTGTGGCATCAAAAAATTGAAATAAAAAATTTTATTTCAATTATCTTATTCTTTTTTTACTGTGATGAATTCTCCACAAAATACTTATACCAACCAATGTTAAGTTGCACATATGGTGAAATTCATGTTATAAACTCAACGTTTCCCTCATATTTCAGATCTAATCATCTTTTTAGAAGTTATACCATTTTTAGGAAAACCAAGCATGTGTGCTATTTAATATATTTGATATATTTGAAACATTTATTTTGGGCAGATAAAGACTGAAAATATCATTATTTTTCTGCTTATAGTCTAAAAAATAATCCATATAATTTCAAAAAAATACATGGAAAATCAAAGACATTACATTTTCCCCACCATGGGGATTTATGTCCTTGAAAATCTCAAATAATGTCTAATTAAAGAGATGTGGGTACTGAGCATGAATCTGAGTCTCCCACATCCATGTGATCTCTAAATGATTATTGTGCCCCCACTGAACACACACTAAAAAAATTGATCATCCATGAAGGATCCTCTATGAATGTTCCTCGATCTCTGTTGGGTTCTCAAAAATGTAGTTGCATCCTCGTTGTCTTACTCATCCCAGTAGATAAAATGTGATGGGTCATGCACATACCTCCTCACCTATGAAATGTGGTAGACATTGTTCACCCAGTATCACTACGATTCCATAGCTAAGAGGTTTGAAAACTCTCCAATTATTCTCATTTTCTAGAATGTAGTAATGAATTTTACTGATATCTTACCACCCTATCCAAATATTTGAAATCCACATCGAGATAAAAATGATAGGATCGCATGGTATCCTTCCTCGAAATTCATGGGCCTTTGTCACATGTCCGAGTAAGACTTTTTATGGATCTCTGTAGTCCTAATCTCATCCTTGATTATCTACAACTTATCAGTAGTTTCTTACACCAACTCTGGGGCCATGAGTACCGACTCTCTAGTGTATGTCTAAAAAAGTGGTTACCTATAGGGTCACCCGTATAAATCCTCGAATGGTGCCATACCAAAGGTGGATTATTATATTTTTTTTGTACATAAACACCACGAGCAGTAGGTGATCCTACCAACTACGACCACCATCCAACTTGGAATCTCACATCACGTACTCCAGAACTTGAATGGTCTGCTCTATCTAGCCATTAGTTTATAGGTGTAACATGGTGCTCAAGCGTAAATAATTAAAAAATACACCATGTAATAACTTCCACAACTTAGTTGAAAATTGAACATCATAGTCTAAAATGAGCTCCAATATAAATCCATTGAGTTAGATTATCTCCTGATCATAGAGGCATCCAACGAACTCTACTAAAATCTTCTCCAGATTACTAGGAAGTTGGAAAACATGGTGAGTCAGTCTATGACCACCCTAATGGAATCATTAACCTTAGACATATGTGGTAATCCCATCATGAGGTTCATGGATATCCCATTCAATTTCCCCTATGATCCCTCCAGGGCTTGAGTTAAACAATGTGGAATATGGATTTCATCCTTCACCTACCGAAAATTAAGGAATCTAGAGACAAAATATCTAACTCCATTCATCATCCCTAGCAACTAAAACTGAAATAAGAGGTCTTGGTACATATTTTCCATGCTCGGATATACTATAAAGGGGGAAGTATGAAAATATATTAGAATCTCCTGACAAAATACCACTGGTACCACCATATTTCAATTGAAAAGGATAACATGCCGCCACCATAAAAAATAAATCAGGAACATGTACAGTGGGTATCCGAGCACGTAGAGTCTCATAGTCGGTATCCCCTATATGTGCCTCCCGGAATCACTAAAAAAGTGGATTGGAATCATCAATCAACTACAGGAAAGTAGCTCCATTTCCATCCATAAAGAAAAACTACAATAAGGCCAACTACTCTTACTCTTTTTTAAGTTGATGTATGTAATATTTATTACTAAGAGAATCTACTAACAAGTTCCCCTACCCACAAGTATAAAAAATCATGATGTCATAATCCTTGAAGAACACTGGTGAATGCCTCTACCACTTGTTTGGATATTTTTCTGAGAAGATTTATTTGATACTCTTATGGTTATAATAGAAGATAAACCACTTTCCCCATAGGTTGTGTCACGACATCATTGAGTGAAGACTATTTCTGCTAACTCAAGATCATTGGTTACATAGTTCTACTCATGTGGTCTCAACCGGCATGAACCATAGGTAATCATCACCTATCTCTACATCAGAACATAACCAAATCCAGTTCCTGATGTATTATAGAACACAACGTACTTGACCCACTACTCTACATATCTCAAGAATTAATTACTCATCCCAATTTTCCCCAATAGTTGGAAATCCTACTAGAACATCTATTTCCATAAGAAAGGATTCCACATCTGAGTCATATCTATCATGGGTGCTGATTTCATAATGAAATTAGTTAGGAATATCTAGTTGTAGTCTACAAACCCATGGGAGCTCTACAGCTCTGTCACTCTATTGGGTGGATCCCAGGCTAGTACTGGCTCGACCATGGCCTAGTCCACTACCACTCCATCATCTATGATAACATATCCAAAATTTAGATAGCCTAAATCCAAAACTAGAATCTCAAGATCTCCTTATAATGTTGGTTATATCAGAGTATGTTGAGCACCATCCGCAAGCATACTGTGTGATCCTCCTTGGATTATGAGTATTCATGGATCTCATCATTGAATACTACCACGAACTAGTCTATGAAAGGATGGATGAGCTATTTCATGAGTTCTATGACCTCTGTTAGGGAATTCATCTAACCAAAAGGCATCACCAAATACTTATAGTGACTTTAGATACATATGAATGTTATCTTTTTTAAATCCTCATCCCGTACTCATAACCAATGATAGCTTAACCTAAGGTCAACCTTCAAGAACCATCACTCCCCTATCAAATGATAAAATAGTTCATCAATATTTGGTATTGGTGACTTGTTCTTCACATTCACCTCATTTAAACATTGGTAGTACACACTCAACCTCAAGATACCACATTATTTTTTATAGAACAGAACTGGGGCCTCCCATGGTGAAAAAATATGTCTAACAAATCCATTCCTCTGCAAGTCATCCAACTGCACCCTAAGCTCTCTATGCTCTACGAAAGACATCTGATATGTTTTTATAGATATCAGTGCCATATCAGGTTGTAGATCAATTCAAAATTGTATCTCTCTTCAATAAGGTAGGCCTAGAACATCCTTTGGGAATATGTCCTGTTAATCTACCATCACTATAGAAAACTGGAAACTCATTACATCTATGAACCCATGGGCTAGGCTATCCAATTGATGATAAATAAGCCACACCATCCTACACATGAGTCTATAATGCACTTTATTGTTTCTCTTTTCACTTAAAAAGGAGAACTAGGTTCCATCACAGTGGACACACTACATCCTTCGTCTAAAACAACCAATCTAAGAGTAAAATGTGGATAACTATTCCATAAAAAGGATGAAGGAAGAAATCCTTGACACTACCACTAGGGGATTCCAACAGAATCTCTTGCCTCCAATAGTTAGGTCACACTTTCAGTACAAGTATATGATCACTAAATCACCTCTAGTAGGACTCTCCATGAATAAGGGTCGATCCAAGGTTTCAACTGAAATCTCTAAGTCCCGAACATGATAAGAGGCAAGAAAGGATAGACTAGAACCAGTTTCTATCAGTAATACAACATTAGTATATAAGAAATATACCACACCTCAAATCAACAATGGATCTTCTAGGACATAGTGTTTTAAAGCTGCAACTATACCCATGCCTTGTTATGTCGTAACATAAAAATATACAGAGGAGGGGGTGAATTGTGTATTTTAAAATTCCATTACAATTCTACCTCTTGATGTCGACTGATGATTATGTAGGTGATAATTGTTTGTTTTCTATATGAAATTATGAGAAGGGGATAAAAAAAATATAGAACATGACTCTTTATAATGATTCAGGACATAAAGGACCACTAGTCCACCCAACCAATTACTCTCTCTACGGGTTTGGTGAATTTCACAAGTCAGGTTCTCATATGATAACACTAATCCACAACTGAGTTCAAGAAGATTACACCATTATAAAGAAGACTAAAAACGGAGTCTTCTGGTTCTATAATAGAGAACCGATAAATCAAAACATAGATCGAAAATCTAATTCTCCACCACAACTCGGTATGAGAAGTTGAAACTCTTAATAAAAAGATATTGATTGTGAAGGGTTCGGGTTAAACTTTACAATTGAACATAAAATGGTATTAGATGACTCTTCTTCTTCAGAAACTATTTTCTTCAAGAAAGAGTAGTTCTGAAGCGATTTTATTGCAATAGATCTTGGAAATAGAAATAGAAACAAACAGCAATAGTAGACTTAAAGAAAATACTAAATTTTGAATATGTATATTTTGACTGTAGGTTATTCTATAGAAAAATAGAGTATAATCGATTATTGTAGTAGAGCTTTAAAATATCCTCACACGAATGAATATTCAATCATGAATATGTTTCACAAATATATGGTTCAATATATATCTCAATTATGAATTGTTTGAATTTTACACACACACACACATATATATATATAAAGATGTAAAATAGTATCCTGTCTTTTTATTCTAGATCCAAGAAAATCTCCTGATAAATATTAAGAATTAAAATTCTTGATACATCCCATATTATTCATATATTTCTATAATAATTTTATAGAATTTATCCACTTAATATGTTTCATTGAAATAATCATAACGAGCTTTGAATCATTCGAAAAATATCTTATAATCGGCCTGATATTCTATAAATACTTTTGCAGAAAACACTGATAAAATCATAAATTCCAAACTCTGGTGATGAAAAGTAAAATGTACGGTTCCTTAATAAAATGAAAAAAAACACCAAATGTAGGTTTCAACTATATACCGTTCATTCTCTGAATCTAATGTTGATCATAAAATAATGGTTGACGATCCATATGATTTGTTATCAAACGTAAGGTTCCTTACTTATGTAGGGTTCTTTAACCATACGTTTTCAGTTTGTCAAACATAAGGTTTCCTCAAAATGTAAGGTTCTTTATCCATATATTTCTATCAATGTAGGGTTGATTAACCATACATGCTAATATTTTAGCATAAGTTTTAATAAAAATGTAGGGTCTATTCCTTACGTTATGTTTCTTCAAGGTACGATATGAACAATGTTTCCAGAATATGGTGTGGATAATTCCTAACACTTTTATTAATATTCCATGTGAATAATAAGATAGAATATATTTCCAAAATAATGAATATAATGAATATTAATTTCAAAAATATACTTAAAGTAATATTATTATTAAAAAAAAGGGTATTTGTGAGCTTCAAAATCAATAAGAATAATAGATTATTGTTTAGAAAATAAATTTCCAACAATATCCCATTTTGATGATCAAACACCCCATAAAATTAATATTATAATTTAAGTTTTTTCAAGCAATTGAAAAGAAAATAAATTAAAATTTTATTTTATAGGATTATTTCGATAAATCGAAATGTTGTGTTATCTAAATTTCTACCCCTTTTGTGAGATCAAAATGGAAGTGTAGAAATGAATAAAACCTGTTCAATTTTGAATAGATCTGAAAGTGAATGTTATAATAATATGTGTAAATATATAAGGCTTGATTTTTGTCTTCTAGACATAAATAAAAAATAATATGAAATAATGTACAAAAAAAATAAAAATGAGGAAATTTAGTTAATAAAAATGTGTATAAATACAATAAACATTTTGACTGGGAAATAGGTTTCATTAACTAATATGGTTTGGGTATAAAAGATTGGGTAGGAGATAGTTTGGTTTACGGTTCTAAGTATTTTGAGCAGCTTCGAATATATCCTCCAACTCAGCCATCTGTAACTGTAATGCCTTCATCAGACTATACCCCAATTGAATACTTAATATTCTGGAATCTTGAATGATATGCAGACTCCCAACAAGATTTACATTAAAAAAATCATGGAAACTCTCCTCTTTATGCATAAATTGATCCAAATTTTCTGTGAATTTTCACAACAGAAATCTGAAACCTACTTCACTCTGCGTCATTTAGTCAACTATAAATTTTTTATTGTCAAACAGAACTGATAGAGGGGCACTATTGGAGTGAAGATTTTGAGAATATCATTCATATAAACCATGACATAGGAAATGACCTAAAATATTCGAATCATATCTATACTGGTAACAAGAGCATAGGTAGATGTACTAGTCTCAACATTACTTCGATTGGTTCAAACTGACTCCCCAATTACCACTTTAGATTAGAAAATTCTATATTAGAAAAAACTTTATATCTCATCTTACCAACTTCATTCAACATCTCTCTTTTGAAAGAATCAAATTATTTCTTGGAAACAGAATTCTCATTAAGATCCTATAACTTTTTCTTTCGAACTTCCAATTCCTTTTGAATATTTACATAATATTCCATAAAATTTTTAAAATTCACTATAAGCTCCTCAACCCGATTTGATAGGGAATCAAATGTTCCTTCATCTTAATTTTGTGACTGACCAACTGCCAAAATTTCTTGATATTTTGATGGATATTTTTCCATATAGTTCTCCACTGGGTTTTCAATTGATTTTTCACTTTAATAAGATAAACTATCATGAACATCAATTTTTTCATCAGTTGCAGATTTTATTATTCATAAACATGATAAAAAACAGAGAAAACTAAATTCAAAGAAATCTATATATCCACATTTTCAGTTCTGGTCAACTATTATTCTCAATGAACAACTGGTTCTTCCTCCTTAACAACTGGTAAATCAATAGTCTACAGATCTCGCATCTAGCTTTCAATAATTTGATCTTCCTCAAGAAAATTCTCTTTGAAATATACTGATTTGGTAGCCTCACCTGAATGCTGCATTGGTTCTACAAGAGGTGGATATACTATTTTTGTGGTTTTACAAGAAATTATTCTTTCACATACTCTTCTTCCTCTTCTTCATATCCTTCTTCTTCTTCTTAAATAAGCCTTAATTTTCTACGGGTTTTCTTGGAAAGTCCTTAAACATTGGTTTCACCAGTTCCTATACTCCTGATTGCACTTTTATCCCCCTTAGAAAAAGATCCTAATAATTGTTGGTCATCTGCACAAACTAGTAAGAGTTTTCCATTGACTATACTCCAGTAAAAACCAAACTTCCTTAGGGTTCCCGCATTGAGAACATTTTTGTAATGATTTTTAATTAGATAATCTATTAATTGAATCATTCCTTTATTAAACAAATTTCTATAAATTATCATTCCATAATAATAAAAAGCCATCCTAGAATCTGGTTGATAGTGGTAATTTAAATATTTGAAAATATACCAAAACAAATTCAGCATTATTTCATTCATAAACAGAAACACGATATACATGTTTCTAAATATAATCTCCGCCATCACATCCATTCTTGGAGTAATTCTTATTTGAATAAACATAACAAAGATTTTAAGTTCTACCTCGAGATCCTTGAAAAAAAATTCTTAAATTTTTTGTGACAAACAATAAAGACATAATGTGTTCATATTTGTAGACCTTATCCACGATATAACTTTGATAGAAATGAAAAACTCCCTCATGAGGAAAGTTTCATATTTATGAAATTTTATTCGAAGAAACTAAAAAGTCCTTATCTTCTATTTTTGCAAAAAATGTATCTTTAGAATCACCAAAAATTATTTGAACACTATTATAAAAATATATCATTTCTACCTCATAATGTAATTATGAGTTTTTCTCATTGAACTTATATTCAAATCATTTAGAGGCTAGAACTTTCTTCAAATGTAAATGTGTATGATAGAGCCCTTCAAAATCAACTACTTTACCATGCAGAAATTTTTTTCCTAAAACATTCTGATGCTTCAGGTCGTTGGCTTCACCTTCATTGGTTATTTTAGTTTTTATCATTTTTGAGAAATGAAAGCTCAAAATTTTATAGGTTTTTAGGGTTTTGATGGAATATATAGGTAAGTGAAGGTAGAAAAGGGTAAACCAGGGTTTTAGTATTTGAAAAGGTTTTTAGAGTTGAATGGGTTTGGTATTCAAAACATTTCTAACAATCCATTATTTCCCAGAACATTATGTAAGATAATAACACTTTTTTTGATAGCATGTGGAACAAATTAATTTTAGATTAAAATATATTAACTAAAATGTACAGTGAAAAGAAAATATCAAAACAAATTATATTTTATGTAATCAGTAAATAATGTTAACATAAATAAACTCAAGTAAAGTAATAAATAAAATAAGTTAATTATGAAAAAAATTACAAATATTAAAAAGTTTAAGATTATGAAAATAAAATAAACCTAACTCCCCCTTAATAAAATCAAACCATACTATTGGAAATGATTTAGTAAAAATATCAGCTAGTTTATATTTAGTATTTAAAATTTTTAAAGATATATCCTTTTTATGAACATAATCTCCTATTAAATGATGTTTAATATCAGTATCCTTAGTTCTAGAATGAGATATTGGATTTTTTCTAAATATTTATAGAACTTTTATTATCACATACAATATAGGTACTATTAAAATTTAGTCCATAGTCCATTAGTGTGATTTTCATCCAGAATACTTATGCACAAAAAACTTCTTGCAAATTCATATTCTACCTCAGCTCTGGACAGAGAAACTGAGTGTTCTTTCTTACTTGACCATGATACTAATGATTATCCTAAAAAGTTACAAGTTTCTAAGGTACATTTTATATCTAATATATATCTTCCAAAATCAGAATTTGAATATGATAATAAATTAAAATCAAAAGTTTTTATATAAAAAAGATATCGAAAAATATGTCAATTTAAATTTCTAAAAAAAATTAACATAAATAAGATGCGATTATTTAGGTTTTTTTAAATATAGCACATAAACATACTGAAAACATAATATCAGGTCGGCTAGAAACAAGATATAATAAACTACCAACCATAAATCTAGATAACTTGTTGTACGCTGTTTTTTCAGCTTCATCCAAATCACGTTTTATATTGGTACATGTGGGAGTTGTATATGGATTTCTGTTCTCAAGACCAAAAAATTTCAATAAATCAATAGTATATTTACATTTATTTAAAACAATTCTATAATTTATTTATAAATTTGAAGTCCTAAAAAAGTTTAATTATCCCATAATACTCATTTCAATTTTTTTCATAAGTTTCGAAAAATCATTACAATGTTTTTTATTAGTTGAACTACAAATAACACTATCAACAAAGATTTCAACTATTAATATATTAGATCAAATGGATTTCTTAAAAAGAGTTGGATCTCCCATTCGAATAGTAAATCTATTTTTAAAAGAAAATAACTTAATCTTTCATACCAAACTCTAGTTTCTTGTTTATGGCCATATAGATCTTTAGGATATTTAAAAATAGAATCTGGGTTTTGAGAGTTTTCAAAACTAGGATGTTGTTCAACATAAACTTATTCCATTAAATATCAATTTTAAAAAATGATTTAACATCCTTATGCTATAATTTAAATTTAATATAAGATGCATAATCTAAAATAATTCTAATTGCATCTAATCTAGCTAGAGTAGAAAATGATTCATCATATTCTATACCTTCTTCCTAATTATATCCTTTAGCTACTAATCCAGCTTTATTTCAAGTAATAATCCCTTGACCATATTGTTTATTTCTAAAGACCCACTTAGTTAATATAGTTGGATAATTTCATGGTCTTTCAAATAATTCCCAAACATCATTCCTTTTGAATTAATTTAGACTATATTGCATGGATAACATTCAACTCTTATATTGTAAGTATTATTTAAATTATTTATGTTCTAGTTGAGATATAATGGCATAGAATTAAAAAAACTTTCCTATATTTCTTCCCATTCTTATTCATATGTATTGGTCTCCTATTACAGTTCCTAAAGGATGATTCATTAAGGTTCTTGACAACCTAGATAAAACACTTTTAGGTTCATTAGTAACATGTTCTTATGAACTGGAATGATTTTTAGTTATGTCATTTTCAAAGGCATTTTTCATATTTTCAAGTCTCATGTTGTTATAGGAGTCGATAGTTTCATCAAATTGATATTTCTCTTTAATAAAAGGGCGAGTATCATCAAATATCACATGAACTGATTCTTCAATAATCCATGAATTTTTATTAAACACTCTATAGTCTTTGAGGTAGAAAAATAACATAAAAATATTCCTTTATCAGGTTTTGGATCAAACTTACCATGATTATCCTTGGTGTTCAGGATATACACCTAACATCCAATAACATTAAAGTACTTTACCTTAGGATTTTTGTTATTATAATGTTCATATGGGGAAATTTTGATAATAGGCCAAATTAAAACTCAATTAATTATATAGAATGTTTTTATTATAGATTCTACCTAGATGTGGGTAGCTAGACTATATTAATTCAACACAGTCCTAGCTATTTCTTGAATTGTTTTGTTTCTTCTTTGAAAAATTCTATTTTTTGAGGTGTTATTAGTGTAGAGAAGGTGTGTTTAATACCTAGATTTGAAAAAAGGAATTGAATTCCTGATTCAAAAATTCTCCACCCTGATCACTTATTAATGAAATTATCTTAATACCTTTTTAATTTTGAACAAATTTACAAAAACATTCAAAAATATTAAAATCCTCTCTTTTGAGTTTTAGAAAAAAAATTAAAGAAAATCTAGAGTAATCATCAATTAAAATATATACATAAAATTTTCCATCCAAACTTTCTACTCTTAGTGGTCCAAATAAATCAATTTGAATAAGTTCTAGAGGTTATGATATTTTAATTCTATTAATATATTTGAAGGATGATTTCTATTTCTTTCCAATTTGGCTTGCATCACAAAACATGTCACTATCATACATAAGATATGGTAAATCAGAAACTAACTATTTATTACATAATTTAGGTAAATCATAAATATTAAAATGAAAAGTAATTATATTTCATATCCAATACTCATTTATCTTATTAGTTAAACAATTCTCATTCTATTTACAAATGGAATTTAAATACAAAGTATAAACATTTTCATTTCTCGGTTCTCAAAACTCAAGAAGTTTACCTTTAAACAATGAATAAGAATTGTTAGAAAAATTAACATAATATCCATCATCATAGAGTTGAGATATACTTATCAGGTTATGCTTCATCCCTTTTACATATATTACTTTGTTTGTTTATACTTTTTTTGATCCCTAAAAGTTCTATGTCCAATTATATTTCCTTTAGAATTATCACAAAAAGTTACTAGACCTCCACATATTTGAGTAAGTGTATTGATGTTTGATGAGTTTCACACATATTCCTAGATCATCCACTATCCATATACCATATATCTTTTCTTTTTATGTGTCATGTTTCCTGTAAGAGTAATTTAAACAAGAGTTTGTTTTGGTTCCCATATTATTATGGGTCCAGCAGTGTTAACTTGAAAAGATCCAATAAACCTGATCTACTTTGTTTCTACATAACTCATATTTACTTCAGATAAGATATTTGAAATAATATCCCATTTAATTACACATATTTTTGGATTTCTTAATTAATTTTTTTTTCTTATATGCCCTTTTATTCCAAAAAATATAAAGTTAACCGTTTCTTAGTTGGGAACAAAATAATTCTAATATAGTTTACATTTTTTACCTTTACATGCTATATCAAATCATTTCATTCTAATTAAATTTTCCCATGGATTTCACTCAGAATATTTTCACATTTGTAAATAAGAGAGAAAAACTTTTGTATGTATCTACTTCATCGTGTATTTTTTAGTCTTACTTTAATGATCAACACAATTTGTGTTAGATGAGATAAGTTTTTCAATTAACTCTTGATGTTGATTAGGTAAGGCATCACCTTCTCCCAAAATAGAATTTTGAATTTTTTTAATGATTTATTTTTATTTAATAAGGAGTCATATTTTACTTGTATCATTTTGCAGTAGGAAACAAACATATTATTTGAATACTCATAATCAGATTCAGAATTAGATGAATAATAGTTCTGTACCTTATATTCTTTTTCCATAAAGCACATATTTTCTTTTAGATGTGATTCTTCTTTTTCTAAATCATATTTTGATGAGCTTCTAAAGTCTTTAGAGACACTCCAAGATTCCTTCATTTCTCTTTTTCCATTAAGTTCAAAATCATAATTTTTTATGTGTCTTTTTCAGTCTTTCTATTTTCACCTTTTAGATAGGGACAATTAGGTCTTCTATGAACTAATTTTTTTCATTCATATCATCTGACTTTCCTATAGTCTTTCTCATCCATTTTGAAAGTTTTTTATGAATCCTATTTTCTTATTATAAAACTTACTAAACATTATTGCTAATTGAGCCAACTTCATTTCAGAGTCAAATGTATTTTAATTATTTTCTTCTCTAACTTCTTTCATTATTCTTTTTCTTGGATTCTTAGATTATACCTTAAATGAAGTATTATCCTTTTTCACTAGTAAATTATGATCTCTAGATTCATATTCTATTTCATCTTCATACATCATTAGTTTCCCAATTTGTTCTATAATTGTTATATTTTTTAAAGGTGATGATTTCCAAATTGTAGTTGATATAACTTTCCATTTAGAAGGTAGTACTATTAGTACTTTCAAAGATTGATCTTCTTGTTTGATAGGATCACCTAAAAATTTAATATTATTTATAATCTCTCTATGAATTCCATTTATTCGAGTGATACTTTCACCATCAAGAATTCTGAATGTATCAAATTTTAGTTTTGTTGTTTCATAACTCATTTTTCTTATATTTTCTATTCCTTCATAAGTAATGACAATGGTTTTCCACATTTCATAAGTAGTAGTGCATTGTGAGAAACATTTGAAATCATCTTGTCCAACACCATAGATAATAGAGTTTATATTTTTATAATTCATGTCATAGTTATCCTCTACAGTAACAGTCCAAGTTGCAGGAATTTCAAGAATTGTATAATGTGTAATGATCTTAGAGAAAACTTTGAATCCTAAATTATTCAAATATATAATCATCCATGATTTCTGGCATACATAGTTTTCACCATTGAAATAAGGAGCACATACCATCGACATTACTTCTCTATTATCATTCATTATCATCTATGTATAGACCTTATACTTTTAGCTTGTTATAACCTTTTCCAAAATACTTTATTTGATACCAATTGTTTGGTCGGAATGTACAAATATACACAAGAGAGAGGTGAATTTTATTTTCAAATTTCATTACAATTCCGCCTCTTGATATCGACTAATGATTATACAGCTGATCAGTGTTTGATTTATTTATTAAATTATTCGAAGAATATAAAAAAACAAATATATAATATGGATTTTTATAGTGGTTTGGGGCATAATGGTCCCCTAGTCCACTCCACCATTTACTCTCTTTGATATTTTGGTTAATTTCACTAGTCTGGTCCTCATATCATAAGACCAATCCACCCCTGAGTGCAGGTGTTTAAAACTTTACAAACAATATTAAGAATAGAGTCTTCTGGTTCTATAATAGAATATTTATAAACCAAAACATAGACCGAGAAGCTGATACGCCACCACAACTGAGTGTGGGCAGCTGAAACTCTCAAGAAAAAGTCATTGATTATTAAGGGTTCTAGTTAAACTTTAAGTTCCAAATACAACTAGAAGTATATGAATATTCTTCTTTAGAAAATATTTTCTTCATGAAAGAGAATTTCCAAAGTGATCCGGTTGCAATAGATCTTTTAAATAAAAACAGCAATGAACAACAGTAGAAAACTTACAACAAATAATAAATTTTGAATATTTATATTTCCATTGTAGTTTCTTCTATAGATTGTTGCAGTATATCTAAAAAATATCTTCACAAGAATGCAAATTCAATCATGAATATGAGTCACAATATATAGTTCAATCTATATCTCAATTATTTCTTCTTTGAATATTATACAAACATAAACACACACACACATATATATTGATATAAGTAAAATAAATAGCATTTCTTTTAATTCCAGATCCAAGAATATCACTTGATAAATGATAAGAATTTTAATTCCTGAGATAGCTCAGAGTAGTCTTATCTTTCATTATGAATAATAGAGAATTTATCCACTTAATAAAATTCAATGAATTAATCATAATGATATTTTAATGATTCGAAAATAATATTTAAATAATCATAATATTCCGTGAATATCATTTCACAAAACAACGATAAAATTTTAAATTCAAATCTTTATTGATGAAAAGTCAAATATAAGGTTACTTAACAAAATGAAAAACTAAATAATGTAGGGATCAACAATTTAGAATTCATTCTTTGAAATTAACGTAAGAAATGAATGTTAGATCACAAAAGTAATGTTATTGATCCATACATTTTCTTCTCAAACATAAGGTTCCTTACTTATGTAGGGTTCTTTAACCATACATTTTCCCTTTTTCAAACGTATAGTTTCTTCCGAACATATGTTTTTTTATCCATAATTTTTTTTCAATGTAGGGTTGATTAACCATACATGCAGACCATCTAACATAAGGTATAATAAAAACATAGGGTTTGTTCCTTACATTACATTTCTCTAACATACGATATGTATAGTGTTTCAAGAATACAGTTAAAAGAGTTCCGAAAAAATTGACGAATAATCCACATGAATAATAAGCTTGAATATATTTACAGAATAAGGAATAAAAATAATTTTAATTTCTTGAAATACACGTAATGTAATATCATCAGTAAAACAAACAAGGTTATATTTGAGAATCAAAATAAATATGATTTATAGAGTATTGTTAAGACAACAAACTCCCAACACCCCTTTCCTCCAACTCTTAGAGCCTGGTATGGACCACCTAGGTGTGGTGGTGGTAACCATTCAAAGTGTTGACCACCACCTGATGCTCTCCCAACTTCTCTTCCACATCATCTGCCCTATGTACCTTCTTGTTTTTACCACTACCTCTACATTGGTGTCCCATCCATAGTCTCTATATTATCTATAGAATAGGTCATATAATCATGAGTAAGATGTCCCTTTCCATCACATTTTACAATGACCTATCTTTGGGTTGCCTACACCCACCATGTGAACCCTGAACCACATATCATCCATCTTGGGACCTTCTTAGATAATTTTTTACATGTCCAAGTCCCTGACACTGATGTTAGAACCCCAATATTGAGGTCTCTACTTCTAATTTCCCACTACAGACAACGAAAAGTTTTAACTTCTCACCCAAGAAACTATCAACCACTAAAGCACGGTCTATCTCCCCATAAAAAGTAGGAATTCATAGATGTATAACACCAGATAAGATATATATATATATATATAGAACTCATTCATTGGTCCATGAACTATAGAAATGATGCTAAAATATATCCATCGACTTCTGAGAGTGGTTGGTAAACCTCAATGAATACTTAGCTACTGTCATACTGCCCTACTGGAGTTGTAGATGCACCTAGATACAAATATCCCCTAGTGTAGCTAGAGATGAATCTTATCTAAATAGACGCTCAAAATATTACAATGTTAGATTCATATCGTCATAGTTATGGGTAACAAAACCCCACTATTTCCTTGTTAATCCATAAATAAATCCCACTTCCAAGACCACCATCTCTGTTGTTGGTGTCCTGACCCGTCAAAAAACTCTGGTCTCAAACTAAACCCAAACCTCAGCCACATGTGGGTCATGATTTCCTCATAAACTGAGGAATCTCCATTGATAATACTAGTGAATCATTCTTAGAATGTGAACCTCATCCACTGTTATTGTGGATACACATGCTGCTCTACGGGTGGTAGTATAAACAGTGCACCACACATAGGTGAAATCTTAGGAAATGGTCCCTATATCGATGCCTCACCACTGAGGGAATGTTCCTCTTGATCATAATGTAGAATACTATATTGTATATGTCACATATTCATCGTAAAGGTAAAAATAATATAACATGGTCAATGTATATATCTAGATTGGTAGCTCAGGAAGGACATGGAAACCACAACCCCTTCTTATATGATTCAAGTACCATGGTTTTCCCTGTAACCAATGATATCATGTACCAAGCCGAATAAAATGTGATCAGAGTCATGGTGTATTTATGTGTTGACCGCCGCACCAACATTGGAGTTCCTACCTAAGGATCCAAAATTAGAATAGTTAACATTTTTTCCCCAAACCAGTATCACAGGCTCTCAGTCCTTATATAGAACTGATAGCTCTGATATCACTCTCTCACAACCCATCCTAGAGAGGCCAATGACTCAACTCACCAAGACTGCCTCTTATAGGCTAGGGGTTGGAAGCTAGCTCCACAAAGGCATATCATGGACATGGGAGGCCTTATCCAAAGTAATAGTACACATGGACACATCTCCAAGCTGATACAACACTAAAATGTAAAACAACTGAACAACTATGCATGCATACATCTAATCTAGAAACAATAGTATGACATGAAGTAAAAGAAAGTAAATATGGAAAAATACAATTCCACCACAAATGCCTGTAATAGAAGTATATCCTTAATGTAAAGGGACTTTTTTCTAAAAGCCACAAAACACACCTCAGTCTGTCTGGTCCCACTAAAAATTGTTTGGTCCTAGTTTATGTAGGACTCTGTCAAAAGGTTGATCATATTCAAAAGATAGGAAACGTGCGGGAAAATACCGTGCATGTGTGAGTATAAAAACACTTAGTAAAACACCACGAATCCACAAAGAATACAACAAAAGAAGTACATACACCTCTACAAAGTAATATTCCTACATCAAATATAAAAAGAATATCAAGATATACTAAAAATGTAGATAGTCTAAATCAATGTTATAATTTATGTATACCAACCCTAAGATTCTAGGCCTATATATACACAATGCATTCATCCTCAAGAACACACACCTGTGTTTGATAGCACTGACGATGTTCGTCCGATAGGTGCTTCTCATCGGGTATCTCCATTAGATGTCAATGGTGGTAGTCAAAAAAGAATACGATACACAAATGATGATCGCTACCAAGCACATGGGGTGACACCAACAAAATCAATCTAGAATAAACCATAATCTATAGGATCAATGATAATGTGCAGTTGGTCATGATGATACCTAGAAGTCTACCTAAGGCACAAAGATGAATAAGGAATATCAATCGTGCCTCACAATGGGATTCCATCTACTATATCCATGGGGTCTTACTAAAGGGATAAATTTTCTAGTAGTAGGAGAGGATTCTGTACTAATGCTCTGGGAAAAAGGATAAGGGGGACACACCCTAATGAATCATTTCCAAGACAAAGAGGAAGAGAAGTTCAAGCCATGTATAAAAGAGTACACAGTGTGTTGTAGGATTCACATGTTGTGTCCCGTGACCATGGGTCCAACCCATGTAAACGACCGATGACATCAAGCTTTGTCTGTGTATGGGAGTACAAGCCATGTTGGTAGTTTCTGTACTCCACCTCATATCCATGTACTTTCTGAAGTACATTCTCCAACTTTAGGGAGAGGGTACATATTGTGTAGGCTAACCTACACATCATGTTTTGTGTATCACCTACTTGAAACCCTATCCACCACTTAGGGGGCCCCACACACAATGTATTTTCAGTTTACAATCCATGATTATCAGGGTTTTACGTATGACTTTATTATTCCTTGTTTGCATTACCACATTTTTTTTTGCCTCAATTCTCTGCTCAAATTTCACTGTTAATCATGGATCTTTCTAAGCTGATACATACCGCTGATAAGAAACCCACTCTGGCCATCGAATATGATCAGAAAATGGAATCATTCCTCATTATTCATTTCACGCTGAAGGATAACAAAAAAATTTTATCTACAACTTGTGATCCACTTCTAAAACCACAATCTCACCTCTAAAATGTCATGTCAATCCCATATATACAATTTCAAATCATTGAACCAAAAAACAGGTGCTAAATGATCAATAGTTCAATAAAATGTTGAATCATGGGCCAAAGAAAAACACCATTGATGAATGGTTACTTGGGGGAGAAAATCATAGAATCAATTAATAGGAACAATAATTGATTGATGTTCATGTTGATCTTTGTTTTGTTGGTGTAAAAATGAAATTCAGAGAATTAATAATTTAATCATGAACAAAATTATCTCATACCTTTATAATTCTATCTCATCCTATAAGATGATCATACTACGGATAAATCTATATGTTAATTAATTCTTGTTTGTCGTAGAAATCAAGAACAGGGAAGAATCAAATCAAAACACACATCCAACCTCATTTTGGATCTATTTCACAGGAAAAATGATGAGTCTTAATAGTTATTGGGGAGAGCATTCAATACCATTGTGTATCGATCTTTGACACAATGATTCCATCAATATTTGTCTAAGAGATACCCTATAATTATCTCTCTAATGGCTCTCCAACAACTCCAGGATTATATGGCTAACCCTAGGGTTTATCCATAATCACTTATTTATTGACACATCAATAGATTCATCAAACAAATGAAATAAAATTAAATATTTCAATTATTTTATTTATTTATACTCCCTGAATGATCTTTCCACAAATGACCTGTGCCAACCAATTTTATGTTTATCCTAGGGTAAAATCCACATTCTCATCTCAATAGAACACTCTAATTTCTAATTTGATCATCCTTTTATAAGTTATTTAATTTTTTCTATAAAATGGTTTCCATGTGGTATATAATACATTTAAAATATTTCAAACATGTATTCCAAGTGCACTGAGCCTTGGAATCAAATGTTGTCTTAGTGTCTCATCTCAAAAATAATCAAGACAATATCCAAAAAAATACATAGAAGATATGAGATAATAAATTTATTATATGATCGATTTAATTTAGAATAATCTAATTAATTCCAGTTGAATTATCATTATTCATGATTTTGATATAATGTATTTTTTATTCGTACAACACATTTCTCTAAAAAAATTTTTTTTGTTGTGCTTTATAAATTTATATTAATTTTTTTTGACACTTATAGTGATTGAGTTTTGAAATATTGATAACATATTTGGAATCTAAAGGTTCAAATTTAGAAATTAGGTAATTTTAATTTTTGATCATTATAAATAGTATCCATAGTAAATATTTGTCACATTGGTAAATCTAAAATGGAAAAAATAGGGTTAAATGCATGAGATAAGTCTCAAAATCAACCCCAAACATTCATTTATTCTATTTTATTGCTTTATGCAAACCATATGCATATATGTATTGAATATAAGAACATTTTTTGTCACAGGTATTTGATTATGACTAGTATATTACTTTATGTATATAATAAGAACAAAATGTTACACCCATTCCTGTAATAACTATAATATTTTTATGTAAGGATAAAATAGGTTCTATTAGTTTTTAAACTTTTATTTTAAATATTAATTAATTTTTTTCCTGATAAATTATTTTTGAGTTTTTTATTTAAAAATTACATCAAATGATTATAGAATATTGACATATTATTTATTTAATTAAGATAAAAAATTAAAATATTTTTGAAATATTAAAAGTAATGGAATTTGAATAAATTATTGTGTTTCAAAAAGTATACAGATTAATACAAGATATTATTGGTGTGATAAGGGAATATTTTTAAATTGGATATTTTTTTTGGTTTCTTTAAAGTCAGATTAATTGAAAGGTTTGAAAAATGAATTTAATGATATTTTATGAAAAATATATATTATTAAAGTATTTGAAAATCATAAAAATCATGAAATATGGCAACGAGATAAGATATTATTAAAAATTTCATATCATGGCCATTTTTTAGCCAATAGTAACCTTATATGTAAAATTAAAACCCTTTAATATTATATTTTTTTTATCATAGCTAAGATTAAAAATGGTATACCAAGGGGTTAAACCAAAATATAATATTTAAAATGATACACAACCCGATATATATATATATATACATATATGTAATTTTTTGGTGACATTTAAACATTATCATCTTTGTATTCAAATATCTATCCATTTTGAATAATGTTTTTCTTGGTAATGAATTAATTATATTTTAATCATTTTTGTATTTTCCAGTGTCCTTTCCCTCAATTATAAAATTGTACCCCTATAATCTTTTTACACCAATTTGAGACATCAATATAGAACAAACCTACCCAATTATATTATCAAATTCCCTAGACAGTAATTAGAGGTTCTAATATTCATAAATTAATATTATAACAGTTCGTAGGAATGGATCTAAAGGGGGCCTACCGAAGAAGGGGTAATTATCTTACCCGACATCTTTCAATTTATTTAGTATTATAACTCAAATAAATTTTAAGAAATAATAGTATAATAATAAATTTAGTATCCTAATTATAATAATATTTTATTATTATTATGTAATAACGAATATCCACCATGTAACACATCAAATGGGAAGTGAAAGTATCACTCATGTGTACTTTTGGAATACCTCCCCTACATTGAGATACAAAAAAAATTTCCGAAACCATCATTAATGTATGTTAATAATGATTGGTTTAATGTTTATAAATTATATAATACCTCTCTTAGTGTAATACACTATCTACCGCATAACATTTTGACCCATTTAAAAATGATAACATTGCTTCTGCATACGTGTAGACTACCACATCCAGGAAGCGATGCGATTTTTTTATTTTCTCTTTACATAGAAGAAAATATGGATATAATTAATGAATATATATTATATATATGATATAATAATTGTTATTTAACTATTAATATTATATACCTTTTTTCTCTCCATCATTTAAAATTTGGTAATAATGTTCATGCTTATATACAACCTACCGTTTCCATGAGCGGCATAATTCATTTTTTCTATATCTATATTTTATGAATAAATATATATATATATATATACATATAATGAAAATCACAGATTTATATATAATGAGTAAAATTATGGATATAATTAAACCATGATCCATGTACAAGGATTAAAACTAGCAAATTAAATTTCATATGATAGATAAAACAATTAACACCCGAAAATGATGATTTATTTAGGGATAATTAATAAATTGGTGTTGAATTATTATAGTTGATAATATATGATATTATAAGTTTTTAAATGATTGAAGTGTAAAATTATACTAAATTTAAATTTATTACATTGGTGTTTACCCCAAAATCTATCAAGTCAGGCTTGAGGAAAGGGGTTTCGCGCCTCACTTTTATTTTCATTAGACTTATTCCCTTTTCACCAGATGTTTATCTAATGTGGTGTAAATACTTTCCATGAAAATATTTAATTATTCTTAAAACACAACTAGAATTTTTAATATAATTTTATTTAAATATATTCAATATATTCGATAGTTTGCGACACAGACAACACTGAGTTTAAATGAAATTTTATAATCTAATAAAATATTAATATCCAAACATGACCTTCATAAACTAGATGTTAAATTAGGGGATATTAACAGGAAAAAATAAATAACAAAATCTTTATGGTTTTAAAATTTATAAAATAAACTCAATGGTATTTTATTAATTATAAAAAAATAAGAACAATTTTAAAGAAAAAGAAGTTTTTTTAATGAAAATCTTCTCTTAAAAGGAGATTTAGTCAATATTTTTTCACATAATTTAAAATTAATATTTTACACATTTATAATAAGTCTTTGGAAGAAAAATAATTTGATAATTCATTATATTGATATTATCTTGTCATGAAATTTGATATTTTTAAGAAAAAATTAATTTTTCTTGGAATAGTGAAAAATACCGATTTGCATAAAATTATAATTAATTATTAATAAGTTACACCCCATGATAATTCTAAATAATTTAAATTAAATTAGAAATTAATTATTTATATTAATAAAATTAATTATATTGAAGTCATATTTTTACTATATTGTAGTAGAAGTTTATCTTTTTTCTTTAAAAAACTTGTTTTTTCTCGAAACTATTTTAATGTGTATAAATTTTATCCATTTTAAATAATTAAGATAACTTCTAATAAGTAATTATTTAAATCAAATTTTAGTAGTATATATTTTTAAATATTAATTTGAATTCTTATAATTATTATTACATGTCATATAAGTGATTTGGGGTCATCTTTTGCTTAAATAATGTACTTTTTAAAAACTGTTTTTTCGATACATCTGTGGGTTTAATTTAAAAAAAGATTCTACCACATTAGACGATTGAATTTATAAAAATGAATTAAATATTATTATTATTAATAATTCTTGATAACAAATAATTTAAAAATATTTTTTTACGATAATGACTAGTTTAAGAGTAAAAACTATTTATCGAGATTAAGGAAAAAATGGTTTCATCAGGGGGTTAACCTAAAATGTAAAGTGTAAAAAATTACCCATGAAATGTATAAATAATATTTTATTGTAATATTTAGAAATTATATATAATAAAATTTTAAAAATTTCTATTCTGGATCCATTTGACTGGAGAAAAACATTGGCAGAATTCATTCCTTTCAAAAATTCAATGTGTGTTCTCTCCCCCACTTATAAATGGACACCCGATCACCTCTCCATTAGACACTTCCAAATAAAATTAGTTCAGAAAATAAATAAAAAAATAAATTACACAATTCCATACCATAATATTATAATTATTTTTTTGGACTAAAATCCAACCCGGTTAGGCTTTTGGTGCGAAAAAAGAAGTTTTCTGAAGAATAGACAACGCCCATAACTGAACATTTTATAATATTTCATCCTCTACCTCCTTCAAATATTATTAGAAGATAATAATATAATAACCTTATTACCATAAATATACTATTTTTTTAATATAATTTCTTGAAACCATCATCTCCTTTCTCAAATGGTAAATGAAACCGTTGGTTGTGTCTAAGGAAAAATACTACCTCACAAACCGACACAATTTGTTTTCCATCTCCCCTACTAATATATGGATATAATGATATATTTAATTTTATATATATAATTTATGATATAATTATACGTATTTAATTATAATTTCATATCTTACTTCTCACGTTCCATTCCTTAGAAAATACGATAACGTCATTTGTGTATTTGGTGGACTACTACCTCGTAGAGTGAGGTAATTAATTTTTCACTTTATAATTTCATGGAAGGTAATATGGATTAATATGATGTTTATATATTATATTTATGAAATTTTAGAAATTATGGAAAATAAATATATCATATAATTTATTACATTACCACATATTGAATAAATGATAATGTTATTCATGTGTAGGGTGGACTACCAGCTCACGATGTGACGTGATTTGTTTTTCACAAACTCTTTACATTGAGTGTAATAAAAGTTAAATTTTATGAATATGTTTTATATATATTATGGTATAATTGTTTTGTAAAATTAATATAACAATGAATTCCATATGCTTTCACTTATTAAGAAAATGATTGTGTCGTTCAGGTATAAGTATGACCTACCATCTCCAAAAAGAGTGTGATTCATTATCCTTGTTAAAAATTAAATAATGACTTTAAAGATATATCTAATGAAAAAATATGACATTTATAAAATTAATATAATTATATTTATGATGTAACTATATAAATTTTTCATGATTCATGGCGTTCATGAAAAAATATGCGTTAGGAAACAATGAAATTAACACCTAAGAATAATAGTGATATTGAAATATTATTAACGAATGGGTAATAAGATATTATAAAAGGATCATACATGATATTATAAATATTTAAATAGTTCTATAATAAGATAATTAATTTTTATAAATCCACATTAATTTATGTTAAAAAGTGTTATATTAAAGGGATTCATGGGGTAAGGGGTCTCTTAACTCAATTTTCATTCATTGGGTTATACATCTACACGGTTGATTTTATTATTCCAAAATTATCTGTGAAATGATTTTTTATTAATTTTTATTCTATTTAAATTTTTATTTTAATTGGTATATATATATTACCCATAATTAACCAATTTATTAACTCTCACCTCAATGATATGATCTTAATATGGGTTTCATCTCAATATTCCTTCTTTGGGACACATGTTATTTTATGTGCCTAATTTAATTTTAAAGGTGTATATACTGGCCTTTAAATAATAAATCATGAATTTTTCGTATAACATGCGATTTTAAATTAAAATTAACTCATATAATTCATGTTATATTAAAAATCCAAAATTAACAAAGCTATAAGTATTTATGTTTGAATCTCATTTAAATTGGTATTTATTATACTTAAAAATTCAATAAAGACAATTATTTTAACATTGTACAACAAATCCCATTAATTTTATTCTACTATATTTTTTCATTATTTTTTGAACAAATAACATAATTTATCTTTATTTGGTACTTAAAATTTATTGAGAAAAATCCATTATGAAAATTTGGTTTAATTTCTCTCTTTAATCGGAAATCATTTTTCTTCAAAATCCATGTTTTCTAAAAAATTTATCAATAATGTTTTACTATTATTTTTTAAGTCATATTTACATATAATTATATTGTTACAATTTTTCTTAAAAATAATCTTTCATCCCTTTCCAAACAATTAAAGTTTTGAATTTTATTACAAAAATGTGAATGGAATATTCGTTTTTTTAACGTATTCAACATGAACAAAAATATTCCACCATCCTGAAAACTAAAAGTTTTAAATATTACTATTTATTTCTCAAAGGTTATGTCATGAAAAAGTGTTTTATTTTATTTTTTAGAATGTTTTATATTTTAAATAAGTTTCTTCAAAATGTAATGTATATTTTTCTCAAGAAATGTTAAATTTAGTCTTTCAAAAATAATTTTCCATCTAAGATTATATTTTTTTATGTTACTAAACATGAAAATTTAAGTTGATTGGAGAATTTTTTTTAATGTTTTAAATGTATTTTCATTAATTAAAAACAACCTTTGATGTAATGGTTTCTTTTATAAATTATGTATACATCTCCCTCAGATATATACCTTGTTATTCTATCTTCTTTTGATAGAGTAATACATTATATATGATCATTTTTTAAAATTCATTAATTATGAAATTTAATTTGAACATGACATAATGAAATATTATAAAACCCATTTTATTTTCATGGGTAATTATTATGTTCATTTATTATTAGTTATTTACTTATATGGAATTAATATTCATGCACATGACATGAATGTTATGGGTGGGAGAAAAATTATATATTTCTACATTGAACTGGGAAATATTTTAGACTCATCATACATCCTGTATGGGACGAGGGAGTGAACCTAATTAGTTATGGGACTCATTCCACCATGTGATACTGTTTTAGAAGTTATCTTTGACTTATATTTATTTCAGGTTTTATATTGTTTCCACATTTCCTTTGATGATATGATCTTATCATACCATTTTTTATGTTATCTTTTTAGGTGATTTCTCATGTGCCTTATATTTTATGATATCATGTTATGATGTTGGAACACATGTGATGATTTGTTATCATATTTATTTATTTACGATGTTTTTTAGCACACCCATTTGTTTAGGTATTTACAAATTTATCCCATGGTACTTTAGGATCTCTAATGGAATTTAAGAGATTACTATGGAAAATAAAATAACAATTCAATGTTTTATGTATTAAGAACCTGATCATCAAAATACAATATGGTTTTTTGATCATTTCTTTATAATAATTTGATATTTATGTTTATGAATCATGTAAAAATATGTGAAAAATGATTGGGTCACTATAGTTGGTATAAAAGTAATTGTTTAGTTATTTTTCAGAACATGGATGAGAGAAATTTTTGATTAACCTAGGGATAAGTTTGGGGACAAAACTAAGAAAATAAAAATATCTTATAATCTTAATAAATTATAAAGAGTATGGTTATTGATAAATTATATAAATATCTAGATACTATAAGTGGATGTGATTATATCATAGATATACCTAGGGTAATAACTATAAAAAGGGAATGTCAAGAATGTCTTGGGAATTATATAGTAAATGAAAACACGCCTTACTAGGAACCTGGATTGAAAATCTCAGGTTACATGCTTTGAAAATTAACAATATATTTACAAATCAACTTGAAGGAATTAAAAAATTATGACCTTGAATTACTTAGGTTAACCTTGAGGTTTCATATATATAAATGAAGGTGTCACAATATTTAAATATTTTATATAATTTATCATGATTTGATTTTCCCACTGTAAATATTTTTTCCCACACTATGCTTTAGGGTGTTAGTCAATGGAATTAACCAGAAAGAACTATGTTACCGTTGAATGTGATAGAAAATTTTCTGACGAGTAACAAATGGGATGCCTAATATAGTATTTGATATTTTGATGATTCCTAATTAGTTATCATGAAATATTATTATCTACTTTCACCATAACCAACTCTCGGATTCACCAAATAATAGAAAGAAATAATTCATTAGGAGTTTGTGTGTTGGACAACATGGATGAATGAAGATTTAGTTTCTTATATATCAAGAATGTGGGAATAATCACTTAGGTTAATGTCACAAAAGAATAATAATATGTTTTAGGTGTGAAGTATAAGGGGAAAAGTAATTAATTTATTAGGAAATTTTAAGTCTTAAGTTAACACAATGTATGAGAATAATGGTTTCTATAAGGCATAAGAAATGACTGAATATTATAAATATTGAAAGAATTGGAATTATAAAAATCTATGTACGAGGGGGAAATATCAAAAGATTATCAACAATTTTTCTTGAGTAATGTTTTTTCTATTGAACATGAATAGTCTTCAAATGAAATATAAAATTGAGGAGATATTAATGATTAAGTTGGTGAATCCCAATTAATAGTTTAATAATATAGTGGAATGATTAAAATGTTTATAAAATGGAATTCAGTAATTATGTGAATTATGAAATATATATATATGTGTGTGTGTGTGTGTGTGTGGATTTTTCTATAAATATTTTTCCTTATGTATTTTAAATAATATATTGAATAAAAATGTGATTAAACTAAAAGATGATACTATTTGAAAAAAACATAATTGGGTAAAAGATAATCATTGAGATATTATTAATATTGTGGTAATTAGTTGTTATTTGGGAAAATAATGAGCTATATTTACAACCAGAGTGGTTTTAAAAGTTTTATCCCTATTTTTATTGTTTAATATCATCACATTCTTGGGAAGAATATAAAATCATGGGTAATTATGAATATGTCCATCACATAAATTTTTCAAAAGTTTTCAAAATTGGAAAAACTACTTTCTGACTAACAACCCTATAGTATCTAACAAGTCTTGGAGGATTGAAACCACAATCAAAAGAAGACAGGGGTTCCATGATAAACACTGGCCTACATTTTATATTGGTAATTGTAACATAGTTTTCAGTTAGATGGTTTGAATGTAAAATATTAAGTTGATTTTCATAAACATATAATTGGGAAAATTCATTTTATTTTTGGGTAAGTAATGATTTGTTTGGAGACATTTTATTAGGATGAATTATAAATAATATTTTGTTTCAAAGTAAATTATTATTTTTCAAGAATTAAATTATTTTTTGGAGATATAAGATGACATGTTATGAGAAAACCTTAAGGTAAAAACCGTATTTCAATTCGAGGTTATTGAGAAAATTTTGGATATAGGTAAATTTATTTATAAAATTATCTATCTCAAACCATTGGTTTCATTATTTAATTTTGGTGATTAGTGCATTCATATTAATTTTGTTTATTATCTTACATTGTGAAATTGAATTTGTTTTAATAAAGATAAGAGGAAAACACTCTTACTCTTTTACAGATCTTATGATCTGTTAAAAGATAATTTTAGTTATTTAGGAATAGAAAAATATCATAATAGATATTCAATTAATTAAATTAATATGTAATGTTGAACTTGATCAAAGAATATAAGGATGAAATTGTGTTTATGAAGTAAAAAAATATCAAGAATGTATATTTTTGGAATTAGATATCATGATTGAAAAAGAATACCTCAAATCTAGGAACAATATTTTAAAATGAAAATGTTATAATATAATCATAAATTGTGATGAATAAAATATATTTTTATCTAATAACAAATTTAAGTTTTTTAGGTCCTTAAGTTTCTATTAATCATTCACATTATTCGGATCAATGATACTTATAACTCTCTATTAATCCTTGGGGGTTATTATTCTATTTCATTTCCTTATTCTAATTTCTCACCAATGTCCTTATAAATGAAAACGTAGTAATACTTATTCTATTTTAACTTCTCACATCCCTTTCTCTCTTATTAAGAGGATGTTTTATTAATATTTTTATGATGTGGGTTCTGTACAAATGAATTTTTCAATGAAAAACTCTTGACTACTAATCATAAATTAAAATTACAAGGGAAAATTTTATTTAGGGTGGGGGGGGGGGAATGAAACACACCTATAATTTTTAATATATGTATCTTTAAATAAATTTAATCTCTTTTATATCTTTAAATTAAGACAACAATAAGTTTAAATGAAACACAATAATCTTTTGAAATATTAATTTTCCAAACATGATCATTATATCCAAGATATTAAATTTGATGGTATTAAAAGGAATAAATAACTGATGGAATTTATATTTTTTCACATTTATAAAATAAATTCAATGGTTATATATCTATTATAAATAAAATAATAACTATTTGAATGAAAAACAAATATTTTCTGAAAAACTATATTCTTCCAAAATGTTATTTAGTCACGCTCTTTGTAGAGAATTTTAAATTATTTTTTAAAAATTTAATAGCAATTATTAAATTGAAAAACATAATTAATAAAATCATCCTATAAATATTAACTTAATGAGAAAATTTGGTATTTTTTATAAAATATTATTTTTTCTGTGAATGACAAAAAATACCAATTTTTATAAAATGTCTCTCATTTTTAATAAATTAAGTCACATTATTCATTTAATTTTATTTGTAATTGACATAACTATTATTTATTTATATTTAATCTACTTTATTACATTTAAATCTTTACTGATACTATATTTTTTTAAAAGAATACCTTTAGTCGTTAAAACACATTTTTTCAAAAAACAGTTTTAAAAGGGATAATGTTTATCCATTTTAAATAATTAAAATAAACCCTAATGAGTATTGTTTTAAATAAAAACTTATAGAAATTATATCTATAAAAATTATCTTAAATTCCTAATATTATGATTACCTTTCATAGAGTTAATATGAGTTCATCTTCTCCTAATAATGTGCATTTATTGAAAAACTGCTTTTTCAACACATGAGTGGGTTTAATTTCAAATTAATTTTTTACAAATATGTTTGTTTAGAATGAAATAATGGATTAAATATCTTTAATAATCATAATTTATATTATGTAATATAATAAACTTATTGTTTGAAAATAATGTATAGTGAAAATACTAAAAAAAATCCATTGTTAAGGTAAAAATGAGTTTAA
Organism: Viscum album; assembly: GCA_963277665.1. Lineage (NCBI taxonomy): Eukaryota > Viridiplantae > Streptophyta > Magnoliopsida > Santalales > Viscaceae > Viscum > Viscum album. Next base: position 1,560,123,326 of record OY728141.1, read on the forward strand.
AAAGGGGTTGAACCTAAAAAGATAAGTGGTTGAAATGAAAAAAAAATGTTCAATTAAAATTTAATTGTAAAAATTATATTTTATATCTTATAGGGTTATATAATGATCCATCTTGATTTCTTTTTCCATGTGAAAAACATGGGAATAATTCAATATTTACAAAAAAATCCAAGTACGTCATCTACCCCACTTATAAAAGGCCTCCCACTGTCCTCTCCTTTACAAACATACAAAACCAATTGTATAAGAAAAAACCTAACCAGATAAGTTCCATAATTTTCTTCCCTTAATCTATAAACCCTGCTTTGTTCATAAATCCATCCCAGGAAGGATTTTGGTGTGAACCAAAATAATTTTTGTAAAGAAGAGGTAATTTCCTTAACCCGAAATTTTATTTTATTTCATACTCCACCTCATTAAAATATTTTAAAAAAATGATGATATAATAAAATAAATATCTTAAATATATTGATAAAATTTTCATATATGTTAATTAATTAAAAAAATATCCTCCTATCTCAAATGAGAAACGTAATCATTGATCGTGTGTACGGCGAACTACCGCCTCTTGAACAAATATAATTCGTTTTCCATAACCAATTTTAACGGATGGATATAATGATTTATTTAATATTTATATATTATATTTATGATATAATTATACTTACATAATTATAATATCATATATACCTTCTTACTTTTCATTTTTTATACAATATGACTGCATCGCTCTTATGTATAATAAACTACTACCTCGTGAAGTGATGTGATTCGTTTTTCTTTTACACTTTGTACAGAAGGTACCAATGATTAATTTTATGTTTATATAGAATATAAATGAAATATTAATCTTTCTGTAAAATAACTAAATAATTCAATATCTTACCTTACTGTCCATTGAATAAATTATAATATCATTCATGTGAATGACACACCACCACCTCACGAAGCAATGTGATTCATTTTTCACTAACAGTTTACATGGAAGGTAATAAAAGATAAATATTATGAATATATGTGACATATATGAAATTTTATTGATTATCTACAATTAATATTGAATACACTTCCTTACCCATTCACCCATTTAGGAAATGATAACATCACTCATGCGTATGTACAACCAACCGCCTCTATGAAGAAAATTAATTCATTCTCCATGTTAAAAATACAATAATTATTAAAAATATTTATATAATTACACAATTATAGTTATAAAATTAATATATTTATAGGGATGACTTAACTATATCCTTTGTTCCAGATTTATAACTTTCACGAAAAAACATGTATGAGAAAACAAGGCAATAAACACATGAAACAATAAAGATAATGGACGATTATAAACAATAGGGTAATATGATTTTATAAAAGGATCATATATGGTATCATAAATATTAATATTTTTTTAATAATTTAATAACATGATTAAATCCACTGAAAGGGATTTTAACGATTTCTAAACATAAGGAAGCATGATTTAAGGTGTTTCTTAACACAATTTGGATCCATTAGGTTATACATATAATTTGTTGATTATATTGTGGCAACATTATGAGTGAAATGATGATTGATTACTTTATGTCATATTTCCGCTTTTTTGTATATCTTTATTTTTACACATAATCACCCCATTTATTATCTCTTATCTCAATATTAAAAACTTTTTAGGGGTTTCATCTTAAACTTCCTTATTTGAGACACATGTACTGTTATTCACATAATTTATACTGAACAATGTATATAAATACCCTTTACGCATTATATCATGAATCCTTTAAATATCATTATATTTGATGTTTCAATTCTGATACATCATTAATGGGAAGTTATTAGTCAAAATTTATCAAAGAGGAAAGAGTTTATGTTTCAATATCATTTTAATCGGGGTTTCTTATTATTGAATTTATATTAATGAAAATTATTTTATCATTTTATAATAAACCCCTAACATTTTATTCTCCACTATTTATTTATGATATTTTCAAGTAATTTTACCAATTCCATATTTTCTACTTAAAATGATTGAGAAATATTTTTTATAAAATCCATCTTCATGTCTCTCATCGAAAAAATAGGTTTTCATTCAAATCCATGTTTACTATTTTTTTTGAAATGTGTTTTACTATAAGTATTTAAATTTATTTTTAACCATCATTTTATTTTTAAAAAATTAAAAGGAATATTCCAATTATTTTCCAAAAAAGTTATGTGCTGAATTTTCTTACATAAATGTGGAAAGGATCAATATTTTTGTGACATATTTAGTAGAAATGGAACACCTCCTTCACCATGAAAACTCAATGTTTTAAATACTAAAATTTATGTTTCATAGAATATTTTAAAAATAATCCATTCTATAATTTTTGCGATATTAATTTATTTTAAATAATTTTTTTCAAAATAGAAAGGATATTTTCCATAATATATAGTCAAAATGATCATTCAAAATCATTTTCCATATTAGATGAAATCATTTTATATTACTCCAATTAAAAGGGTTATTTTACTCAATAATATTTTTAATCATTTTAAAAGTTTTTTAATCAATTATAATAACCTTTTCTGTTAAATATTGGTTCTAAATTTTTTACTTATGTTTGTCATATATTTACCTATATTGTTATCCCATACATTGATGGGTTAATACAATCCTTTTGAAAATTTATCAAATTCCATCATTGTGAAATTTTCTTTGAACATGATATGAATCAAGATTATGTAACCCATTTTCTTTCTATGGGTAATTATTTTATTCATTCCTTGTTATTGAAATTTGTATGTGGAATGAATAATCATTTAAGTGAAATAAATGTGAATGGTAGTAATGAAATTATATATCCATATAATGAATTAGGTAATGTGTTATTGTCATGAGAATTCATGTATGGGATTAGAGAGTTATCATAATTTATTATGGGAACATGTAAACCATGTGATGATGTCTTGTATATTAGCCTAGATTTTTTATTATGTCATGTTTTATGTTGCATCAAAATTTCCAATGATGTCATGATATTATGATACTATTATCTTTGTGTCATCATAATATGTGTTTACTCATGTTCCATATCATTTATTATATCATGTTATACCATTGAATCACTTGTTATTCTTCTTTATTATACTAATTCTCTTACCATGATTTTTATATCACAACTTTCTTTATGTATTTCCCTGGTTAACCGATGAAAGTTTAGGAGATCAAATTGATATTAGGAGATAACTATGGAATATAAAATAAGGATGAAATGTTTAATGTATTAATAAACTAGTCATCCAAATATATTAAGACATTATCATCATTGTATTGTAATTACAATATATTTATTTTTGAGAATAATTTAATAATATATGAAAAAGTAATGGGTAAGTATAATGATTTTCATGAAAAATATATGGATTTACATATCTATAAAAGGTTATCTCTTTCATGAGTTTTTTAGGGAAAATTTTCATTTGCGGTAACAGATTTTGGTTACAATCTCATTATTTTCTATGATTGTTTTTTATTATGTTTTGATGGTGATATTCTATGATATATGTCATAAGAAAATGATTAGTTTTATTCTCCTTTGGTTATTTATAGAGATTACATGTTTTCACTTTCATTTTCTATTTTTATGAACAAAAGAGACATAATGAATGTTTTTTAGGAAATCTAACTCTATTTCTCTGTTTAGTCAAAAATAATATTCTTAGATGTCCATGTTTTATAAAATTATTTACCTGAATTTTTTTCATATTATCGAGTGATTTCTTAAACTACTTTCATCCATGATATAATTTTTATAAAATGATTTAAATTGAAACATCTTATCATTTTCTGAAGAAGTAACTTTTGTGTTTTTACGAAAAATTTGAAAGTAATAATTGTTTTGACATATATGATATTAATTGAATTTTCAGCCCTTACGACCACTTAATGATTTTAAGCTTCATGAACATGTTTCAAAGGTTCTTTTTAAATATATTTTTTTCAATATTTTTTTTATATTTTTAGATTTTAATGAAGTAATTTTAATTTAAAAATAAAACATTCCTCAGGAAATATTCTAAGTGGTATTTTAAAGGATATTTCATCTAATATGACATTTTTTATGTTACCTATGCTCTGTTAGGGATATGATCCAATGATACCCTCCTTATTCATTCTTGGGATGGTTTATGATAAGGATGATGAGTTGTTTTATGACACATATTTCTTTTAGATGGGTTTTGATATTTGATGAATTATTTATGATCATGTTTAACATATATGAATGGAATATGTAATACCCAAATAATTTTATGAGATATTTCTCTTTAAATAATATTAATTCTTCAACATATGGCTTTGCATGAATCTTACAGTTTAAAAAAAATATATGTCACAATTAGAATAACCAAGACACTAAATTGGTGGGAATAAATATTTGTAATTGATTAATGAAATAAATATAAATCTCCAACTCAATATGAATGTACTAATAGAAAATTATTTCTCAATATTAGTAAAATCAAAGTATTCCCCAAAAAATACATTTTCTTCAAAAAATGTTATTTTTATTATTATTTTTTAGACGTTATAGAAAATTCATTTGACAAAATAAATTTAATTTTTGAATAAATTATGTAAAAAATATTTTAAAATTATTATTTTTAAAAATATTTAATTTGGAATGAATAGTGAAAATAACCTTCTTTATGGAAAAAGTATTATATTTTAATATCTTTACAAGGATAAATTATGTTTTTTGATTACTTTTAAATTTTATTAGTTCATTATAATTTTAAATAATGAAATTACTGTTTTTTGTATTATTTTACAAAATAATTCATTATAAAATCATTTTATGCTTTAAAATGGTTTTTTTAAAAATAGTCTTTCATGGTGTTTCACTATTTTTATTTTAAATTAAATAATAAAACATTGGTGACTTAAAATTATAAAAATGGATGAAAATTTTGGATTCAAAAGTTCCAATTTGTTTTTGAATATGTCCATATTATTTTTGGAAAATATGAATACTAACATTGGTAAATTTTGTAACCACATTAAAAGATAAATGAGATAATTTTAGTTAATTATAATACTATAAAGACTATAAAATGACCTTAACACATGCGCAAATATTATTATATGGATATAATTCCTCTCTTAACACATATGTATCGAAATTAAGTTGTTTAAAAAACAATTTTCAATGAAAATAAGTTATATAATATTTAAATCATAGAAAGTCACAAACTTTTACCTTCATTTTCTTAAAAACCCCTTCTTTGCCCAAATGGGGAAAAATGTATGTCATGAATGAATATAAATGACAGTTTTTAACTTAAAATAAATTTTTTAATGATATTAATTTATTTTGGACTTTTCTGAATACTTATATGAGATTATCATATTTATAGTATTTTATTGAATAATAATTCAAAGAGGTTACATTCATGTTTTAAGTAATATATAATTTTTAATATAGTGTTACCTAAAAAGATATATTGCAATTTAAATTTTATTATGAAATATAGAATATTTATCTTCATACAAGTATTTTAATTTTAATTTTTTTAATAAAATTATTATATTAAATAATCACAAAATACTGATGAAGTAATTATTTTATTAATGGAAATATCACTTAAATGTTATTAAAAATATTAAAATAAATATAATTTTAAATAATTAATGTGATCAAAAAATTTCCTAGATTACCTTGATTTCTTTGGGATATAATAATATTTTTTCAATGTTAACTTGCCATCATGATATTTTCAATAGTCCAAATAATGATAACAATCATAATTAATAGTAATGATATTTTATCATAATTAAATTTTTATTAAAATAATTGAAAAATATAACATACATTTAAAAATAAAATAAAATTATAATATGTTATAAAATATTATAAATTGTAGTTTTATTAGTTAATTGACATCATATAAGGGAATATTGCAACCTTTTAATATTGAAATATTTGTTACCTTAATTAAATTTAGTATAGGTTATCTATGTGTTAATGAAAATGATAAGGTTCACAAAAATACCAAAACATGAAAAAAATATATTTTATGATGAAATAACAAGATTATCTCAAATTATAATAGAATCCATGTTCTTTTTGAGGTATTTGGAATGATATTGAATTTCTTATAAAATAATATTTTTGGAAATTCTAAAAGTGCCCCTCACGTAAATAATAAATGTGAAGCCCCTCCCTCACTTAATAACATAACATTGATCCCTAAATTTCAACTATAACCTACCCATTTATCTTATAAAAATCCTTAGAAACAACCTATAGGTGTTGGTCTTCTCAAAAGAAAAACCATATTGTCCCTACTTCACTAAGAAAGATGTAATCTTAATCAACTCTTTAAAGATTATTTATTCTTAAAAATACTCTTCTTGTTATGTTTCTATTATAATGTAATAACACAAGTATCAACTATATTAATAGTTTATATTCAAATTATGTGAAAACTCTATTCCACATTTTTTATATCCTCTGATAAATAAAAATACCACACGTGTGTATGTAAGGATTATGGTCTCCATGCCATGGTGTAATCTATTTTTCATCACCACTTTACATGGATGGGTATAATGATGGATATAATAAATATATATGATTAATATATCATGATATGTTTTTGGGAAAAAATATTCACAGTCCCATTTTTTACAATTTCACCATTAAGGGAAAGATATCGTTGATCATGCATACGTATGAACTATCATCCCCACAATGCGATGTGATTCCTTATACATGATCATTATTGTATAATGATTATATAAATGTATATAATGCATGAATATGTTATCTAGTAACTTAATATAGTTCTGGAGATGATATAACTATATCCTATTCACATGAGCTGGGACTTATATGATAAAACATGCATTGAAATATGATGCAATTAGCACACGAAGGATAGGTAATACTGAAATGTTATTAAGAAAAGGGTAATAATATGATATAATAGGAAAATATATAATATAATAAATAAGAATATGGTTCTATTATAAATTGGTGAAATTATCTAAAACTTTATAGACGTTTCTTAGATATGTATGATGAAAATGAGACCTAATTTAAGGGTTAATTTAACAATATTATTATTATTCATGATTATTTTTACATAAGTATCCACCGGGGAATATAAATCTTCCATGTCTATGTTTCTTAATAAATTATTCCAAAATATTCTTACTACACATCTAAATTTTTTTGAAGTCATTTTTACCCACGTGTGAAATTTTACTAAATGGGTTTAATGGAATCTTGTTCTCATTTTTTAACAAGGTAATTTTTGAATTTTCTAGAAAAAGTATGAGAGGACTATTTTTTTATCTATATGACATGAACATATAATTAAAATTTCATGAAACATTAAGTCCTTGAAACTTTCCTTAAAATCATAAAATTTTATTTTCAAATAAACTGTATAATTTTAAAATTGAGAGGCACTTTTTGAAAAGAGATCATTTTCAAAGAGAAATGATATTTTCCTTATGAATTATTTTCATGTGATATCTAAAAATTAATTTTTATATAAGATATCATTCATTGATGTATCATATGATTTAAAAGGGAAATTTTTCATTGATTTTATCAATATTAGTCCTATGATTGGATTATGTTCATAATGGAATCATATTTATGAAATCCATTCCTTTTTAATGGGTTGTGTTATGATTGAAGGATGTTTATGAAACCCATTTCATTCAATGGGTTATTATATTATGAATGACTTGTGTTCTTGTGGAACAAATATACATGGTTTTCATTACGTGATGGGTGAGACTTATATCTACTCCAATTAAGTGATTAATTATTTATATCTAATGATATAAATAGAATAGAAATGAGGAGTGAACTTGGTTTAGTAATATAGAATTGGAATGGGAAGTAAACCTAGTTCTGTAACACAGGGTTGGAATGGGGAGTTATCCCAATTCAATAACGGACTTTTCTTGATGTGATGGACTTGGAAATTATCCTTTACTAGTATGGAAATTATTTTATTTGATTATATGTATTCCATAAATTCATTGTCTTCTGTTATCCTCTCTGGGAATATGTTCTATGAATATTTATAAACATCATATGGTTAATTAGATGAAATTATATAATTATCATTGATTTTAATGATTTAATTTTCAGATGTTTTTTTGTTTTTTTATTTTGATTATAATATTATTGATTTATCTATTGTTTACACTTAATACGAATTTAATATAACCCTTTGTATGTTTCATTTAACCTAGATATGAAGAAAGGTATTATGTAAGATGTTTTAAAGAGGATTCTTATTATAAAGGAATAAGAGGGATATAAATCGGATGTTTTATGAACCAGTGATTTATTTTTACATGTTTCCAATGAAACAAAACCTATATAGTTCTCGCATGGGTTTTCTAGGATATGTAATGAATATTATTCTATTTAGATTTAAAATCATTGTATGAAAATTATGGGACATTATAGTTGCTATAAGAGTAAGGTTTGGCTAGCCTTTGGATACTAGTGTGATAAAACCTTAGTTATAAACCTATGGATAAGTCTAATTATAGGATACAATCCTAGTGTTTGGTAATAATCTTGAATGACCAATAATCAAAACTACGATTACTTGATTTGCAATTATATATTTAATTTCCATTGATTATGTTGTTTTCTCATTATGATTAGTGTTTCTCATAATATTCTTTTTTTTAGTGAATGGTGGGAACAAAAATAAATATCATTAATACCTAATGAAATGGAAAATGAAATGATTTTCCTCCCGAGAAATCTAATGTTACGGGAGTTTCAATGAAAAAACATATTGTTATGATCACACAACTTTCTGAGGATATTAATCTTTCATGATCCCAAAATGAGCAAATGAGGGAATAAAGTTATATTGATTCCTTTATGAGGAAGAATCCACTATCATTTAGTGTGAATTTTGATATAATAGTGGTTGAATAATAGATCAGTACCACTAAAATGATATTTTCTATTATCTAATTTTTTAGAACATGAGAATGTCATTTTGGAATTCTATCATTCGGATGGTGAAGTATATCAATGGTGGAATTTAATCAAGAATATGAGTAAATGGGATGAAACTCAATCCATGAATTTTGAAATGTTCAAGAATGTATTTTTTGATAAGTAATTTCCTCATATTCTTTGTATGGATATGGAGATGGAGTTTATTAAGATTAAGAAATGGGATGATGAATCTGTTGGTACCAATAGAGAAAATTTTACAATGATTTTAAGGTACTCATCAGGAATTACCATCCAACCTAAGAGTAAGGTTGATCAATTCTTCATTGGCTTAAAACCAATTCTATAAAGGGAAATTTCCATAAGGGACTTTATTAGCTATGAGGAAATCATTCAATTTGACCTCAAGGATGAGATGTATATTGGATTAACCCCTCAATCATATTTTTGAATAATAAGAGAAACATATAATTCAATGGAAAATCAAAAAACCATTGTTAAAGTAAGACGGGATTTCCATTATGATCAAAATTATATAATAAAATATAGAGAATACTATCTTAAGTTGACTAGAAAATATTTTATGCGTGGGAAATAATCTCAATGGGAAATTGACATTTAAAGTGATGGGAAAAATATAGTTAATGATGAAAATAGAGAAAATGATACATAGAATGATCCTAACACAAATTGATGTTTCAAGTGTATGGAAAATTGGTATTATGATAAAAAATTCTCAAATCCAAGGGTTCTTGATAATGATCAATTCTAGAGATTTCTTAAGGAAAAATACAAAGGAAAATCACATGTGATCACTATTGAAGATGCAGATTTTGACAATGAAGTTGTGAAAGACACATTATTCACCCACTCTAATGTAGATAGTGTTTTATTTAATTTTTGATCCACAAAAAATTTTATTTGTAATGAATTTTATAAGGGTATAATTTTATTACCTCAAAAATTAGATATTAAGTTAGCTGTGAATTCTCTTAATGGAACAAGGGTCACACCACATGTTTATAATTTTTTTTGGTTTATGTTTGTGGGAATTTACTTACTAAAAATATTATGATGCTTTAGTTGAATTTGATGTGAACCTTGGAGTGAATTGGATTTCTTTAAATGGAGGTAATATCAATTTTTGATAAAGGGATGCCACATTTCATATTCTTAATGTATCTATAATCATTTAACGATACATGGATGAATATTAACATCTAGTGGAAATTAATTCCATCATGTGGCTCTTAATTACTATAAATGATGGTTATCTATCTCATAAGGTATGAGATAATCTCAACATAATGTCACACATATTGTTTGGTAGTTTTTTATGTATTTTTAGAAGAATTTCTAGGTCTTCCACCGAATCATTATGTGGAGCTTTCAATAGAACTCATACCGAGTGTTATTCGTTTTTCAAACACTACTTATAAAATGACCCGAATTGAGTTGCATGAATTGAAGAATAATCTCCATGAGAATCTTGACAAGGGATTCATACTCCCTAGTGAATCACCTTGGGGTCACACCTATTGTATTTGGTAAGAAAATGATGGATCAATGAGACTCTATATTGATTATTGAGAAATTAACGATATCAATATCAATAATAAATATCCACTCCCTCATATTAATGGATTATTTGACCAACTATGAGCAGCTCAAAACATTTCCAGGATTGATCGTTAATCATGATATTATCAACTAAGGTCCAAGAAAGAGGATATATCGAATATGGTATTCTATGAAAGGTATGGAAACATTGAAATTTTAGTAATTCCTTTTGGTCTTACTTACTCCCACTGATATCATAATGAATTAAATGAATAGAATCTTTTAAGGACTATCTGTATCAGTTTCTTGATGTCTTTATAGATGATATTCTTCTATATTCGATGATAAATAATGAACAAGTTGATCACATGAGGATTGTATTGATGAACGTGAGAAAGGATAATCTTTAGAAAAAATTTACCATGTGTGATGTTTTTATTCCAAAAGATTCATTTTTAGGTCACATAATATCAAGATATGGGATATCTATAGATCAAGAAAATGAAAAAGTTATTAAAAATTTTCATATACCAAAAACGATGTGTGAGATCAAAATTTCCCTTGGTGTGGATGGTTATTATCGATGTATTGTTAATTATTTATCATAATTATCTAATCCAATCACCAAGTTGACATAGAAAGGAATTAAGTTCATATTGAAGAATAATGGGAAGATAATTTCAAATAGTTGAAAAGAAGGTTAGTTAGTGCATCGGTGATCACACAACCCTATAGTGAAGAAAGGATTGGTATATATAGTGATGCATCCATTAAGGGGTTGGGGTCTGTTCTCTTTTAAAATGAAATGGTTCTGGATTATGGATATTAAAAATTAAAAATCCATTAGAAAAATTATATGACTCATGATACATAGTTAGAATTAGTATTTATATTGTAGATAATAATGCATTTTCTTTATGTATAAATGTGTGATATATATACTAATCATAAAAGTTTAATGTATATTTTCACACAAAAGTATATGAATATGCACCAAACAATATGGTTGGAGTTGATTAGATATTTCAACCAATCAATATGTGACCACCCTGAGAAAGTGAACAAGCTGAAAAATTCTTGGAAACAAAATGACCATGATGGACTATCTATGATTAGGATCCGAAAAGAAACAATATTTTTGGATTTTCAAATGATGGATATGGAAATCATAAAGAAAGGGGAGAAATATTATATTCCTCAAATAAAGGTTCAACCATCAATATAATTGATGTTTAAGGAGGATCATAAGGAAGATGTATAGCTACAGAATTAGGTGAGAAAAGTTGATGAATTCAACTCTGATAGTGATGGAATAAAAAGTTTCATGAACTATGTTTGTAGTCCTCACATTCCAAAATTAAAAAAGCGACAAGATGAGGATCATATATCATCATTATCTATTTTTCCAATAATAAAAATGATGTATAGGGACCTAAAAGAGTATTTTTAGTGGGATTTAATAAAGAGATATATTGAAAAAAATAATTTTTAGTGATTTTTCAGTCAGTGAGTTGAGGATGAGAGACAGAAGCCTAAGTGTATTTTACAACCATTTCTCATAAAAGAATGACAATGGGAAGAACTCACAATGGATTTTTTCTACGAACCTCTAAGAAAATATAAAAACCATAATTCTATATGGGTTATAGTGGATCACATTACGAAGATTTAACACTTAATTTTTATCACATAGTATTTCTCTCTTGATTAAATATCCAGAATATATATCAAGGAAGTTGTAAGATTGAATGGAGTACTACTTTCTATTATATCTTATTGGGATCCAAGGTTCACCTAAACTTTAAGAAGAATAAATTAGCATACTCTAAATACAGAGTTATTTTTCAACATTTCTTAACATCATTAGATAGATAGTTAGTATAAAAGGGTAATTCAAACTCTAGAAGTCATGTTATGATCTTTCTCTATAGATTTCAAAGGTGGTTGGGATCAAAAAATCCCTTTGGTAGAATGTTCTTACAACAATATTATTACTCTTGAATCCAGATGAATCATTGTGAAGACATATTTAGTTAGAATTGAATCACTCTAACATTCCACAATTAAGTTGGGGAAATAAATGTTTTTCGACCACTTCAAGTTTAGGAAATGGGATATAAGGTTTGGTCTATTCAAAAACACATGAGAGTAGCTTAGATTCGACCAAAATGTTATGATGACAATAAATGAAAATATAGATTAATTAAAGTGGGTGACCAGGTATTTCTATGAATATTTCCCTAGAAAAGATTAATGTGTTTTGGGAAGAAGGTAAAGATAAACCATTGGTACATCGATCCTTTGGAAATTCTTGATCATGTTGGGAATGTAGATTATATATTTTCGCTTCAAACTAGTATCACTAAAGTTCATTATGTGTTCCATGTATTTTTATGGATAATGTACACTACTTTTCATTCAGATATAATAATCTCACAAGTAATACCACTATATAAATTTTTTTATGAATAAAAACTAATAGATATTCTGGATTATAGAGAGAATGTTTTATGTAACAAGACCAATCACATTGTTAATGTGTTATGGAGAAACCAAAAATTTTAGGATGAAATGTGGGAACCTATAGATGTGATGAGAAAGAGGTATCCTCATCTGTTTGTATGGAAGGGATTAATTTTTATGTAGGAATTAATTTTATGGTGAGTATAATGTAACATCTAGATATTTTTATGAAATATGTCTCTTTATATAATTTTAATTCTTCAATAGCTTGCGTAGCACACAGCCTTGAGTTTAAACAAACAACTTTACACTATTATTATAACCTAGCAATTAAATTGGTTGGAATAAATATGAAGAAATAAATTCTGAATTAAATATAAATCTCTAACTCAATTTGAATGTATTGGTATAAAATAATCTAATAATTTTAGTGAAAGCACATTATTATTCAAAAATAAGTTCCCTTAAAAAAGTGGTTCTTTTGTTTTTATTATTTCTGTGACTTTATAGAAAACTAATTCCAAAAAATTAATTTTTTTTAATATAGTATGTAAAAATTATCTTAATATTATTATTTTTTAAAAATGTATATTTTTTGAATAGTGAAAATACAGATTTTTATTTTAAATTGTATTTTTTAAAAATATATACAATGTTAAATTATGATATTTGATTAGTTCTAAATTTTAATTATTAAATTTTTATATAAAATTATGTAATTATTTTTTTAAAAGGATTTTATACACAAATTTATTATACAAACATTTTATGTTTTAAAAGGGAATTTTTCTGAAAAATTGTTTTCAATAAAAATTTACCTATTTTTTAAAATTAAATTATAAAAATTATCAATTTGGAATTCAACAAAATGGATGCCAAATTTGTATTCAAATTTTACATATTTATAGAATATGTACTTTTTAGTTTTTTTTCAAAATGAATAGTAACCTTAGAAATTTTGTTAGCACGGTAAATGATCAATTGTATAATTTAGGAAAAAAATAAAATTATAATGAATATAAAGTTACACTAAAACCTGAAGAATATAAATTGGATAGATATAATTCGTTCCTTAACACATAAATATCTAAATTAATTTTGTTAATGGATAGTTTTCAATGAATGTGGATGATATAATATTTAAATCAAATAAATTCACAAAATGTCACTTTCATTGTCTTAAAAATACCTTATCTTCCCACATGGAGAAAAATAATGTAACCAATGAATATAAATTTAAATATGTAACTTAATAAATATATTTTTATGAAATAAATTTATTTCTATCTTTTAGGCCCACTTAGATGATATTTTCTAAACTATAATATTTTATTTAATATAAATTTAAAGATGCCTCATTCATGTTCTAAAATGTTTATAATTTTTAATATATGGTTACTGAAAATATATAGTCAACTATAATTTTTATTCTAAAATATAGAATTTCTATCTTCATTGTGGTGTATTATTTTTATGTTTTCATAAATAAATGATTGTATTTAATAATCATAGAACACTGATGTATTAATTATTTTATTAATGGAAATATAAAATATTATTTTTGTAAAATATTTAAATAAATATAATTTTAAATAATTAATCATATAAATGAATTTTATAGATGACCATTACCTATTATTGATTTAATATAGTATTTTCGAGTTAAATTTATTACCTTATTATTTTTAAATATGAAAAAAATTAACAGTGCCAAAATCAACAATAATGATATTTTTTCAAAATAATATATTATTTCATTAGTTGAAGATCATATTTTTTTTAAATTAATTAATAATCATAAAATTATCTAAAGTTATATAATTTTTTTAATTTTTTTTTCAAATTGAAATCACATTTGTAAAAATTATAGCCATTTAATATCAAAAAATATCATACCTTAATTAAAAATAAAGTACGCTAACTAAGGGTTAATCAAAATCACAAGGTTTAAAAAAACAAAAAAAACTTGAATAAAATATTATAGTTGATGATAAAAAAACATTATCAAATATTATCTTAGAATTCATGGAATTTTGGAAGTATTTTTATTGAAACTAAAATTATTATAAATTAATATTTTTGGAAATTCCACATGTGCCCCTCCATCAATTATAAAAGGGAATCTCCTCACTCATTGAATCACCTCACATTAAGCCTCCAATGCCAACCATCCCCTAACTATTTCTCAAATAAACTTTCCTATCCAAATCCTAGAGGTTCTGGTCTTCTTAAAAGACCAACCCTAGTGCCTCTAAGATGATATTAGAAATAAAATAAAGTGGTAATCGTCTTTCTCAAATTTTCAAGATAATTTATTTTTTTAATTTATATTTTATCTTGTTTACATTATAATGTAATAAATATAGGATAAAATATAATATTATATCTTATTATGATTATGTAACCACCATTTTCTACATTTTATCTATCCTATGAAAAAGGAAAGAACCACACATGCGTACTTACAATGTTTCATCTCCACACCATGGTGTAATATTCTTTTCATCACTAATTTACATGTATGGGAATAATGATGTAAATAATAAATATATATTCTTATTATATCTTGATATCAGTTCTGAAAAAATATATACACCATCCACTTCTTTACCATTTCATAGTTAATGTAATTATACATGCACTCGTGCGTATGTAGGACCAGTCATCTCCACAATGTGATGTGATTAATTCATCATGATCATCATTAAAAGGATTTTTATATATATTTTTTTAATTAATAAATAAGTTATATAGTACCTTATTATATTTATGTATATGATATAACTATATCCTATGCTCTGGAACATAGACTTATATGATAAACCATGGATAGAAAAATTGAGCAATTAACACCCGATTGAAGGGTAATAATAAAATTTTACTAGCAAATAGGTGATAAGATTATATAATGGGATCATATATAATATCATAAATATGAAAATGGTTCTATTATAAATTAATATCATTATAAAAAAATTATATTCATGGTTTAGATATGTATGATATAAATTAGACATAAGGTTGGGGTTAATTTCACAATCTCATTATGATTCAGAATAATTTATAATTAAGTATAAATTTGGGAATATTTATCCGTCATGTACATTTGTATTCAAAATGTAATCCAAATTACTAATACTATTCATCTAAAATTTTTAAATCAATTTTTACTCATTTTTTAATGTTTACTAATTGTTTTTAACGGAATATTTTTATCATTTTCCTAATGAGCTACTTTTCGACATTACCTGCAAAAGTACGAGAGGAATATTTTCTTAACTTATATGAAATGAATGTATTTTCCAAATTCATACATACATAATTCATTAAAACATTATTTATAATATTACAAGGTTATATTCAATGATTTTTTTTTATAAAATTGCAAGACATTTTATAAAAATTAATTATTTTCAATGGAGAAAGGATATTTTCCTCAAGAATTATTTTGTAGTGATATCTCAAAATTATTTTCTATATAGGATAAAATTATTTTGTTTTAATGATGCTTTAATGAGGATATTTTTAATTTATACTATCCCTATTATCCCTATGGTTGGTTTTTTATTTTGATAGAATAATATTTATGAATCCCATTTATTTTCTAAGGGTTGTGTTACAATAGAATTATGTTTATGAAACACATTTTTTTCCTCGGGTTTTGATATGATGAATGATTTATCTTCTTATGGATCACATATTTATGGTTCTCATTATTTGATATGTAAAACCTATATCTCCTTCCAATTAATTAGTTAAATATTTATTTCTCTTGAGATAAATATAACTATACTAATGCGTGAAATTGGTTCTGTAATACTTGAATGGAATGGGAACTAACCTAGTTCAGTAACACAATGAGGGAATGGTGAGTGAACTCAGTTTAGAAAAGGACTTTTTCATCTATAATGTCCCTGGAATTTATCATTGTCTAATATGGAAATTATTTTATATGCTTTTGTGTATGCCACAAATTCCATGTCTTATGTTATTCTCTCTGGGAATATTTTCATCTATTCTTTAGCAACCTCTATAGCTTAACCCATGACATAATATCATGATATTTGACATGAAATATTTAATTTTCAAATTATTTTATTATGTTTTCATTTATTATGATTATGATATGGTCGATATCTCCCTTGTTTACCCTTACCGAGCTTCTAAAATCACCCTTTCTTATTTTTATTTTCCCCAGGTTATGAATAATGTTAATAATTAAGATGTTTCAAAAAGGATTGTACTTATGAATGAATAAGCAGGAGATGATGTAGATGTTTAATAAATCAATATTTTATATTTCCATGTTTCCAATGACACTAAACCTATTTGTTTTTTGGAATGATTTTTCTATGTTTGGTAATATATATAATTATATTTAGATGTAATATATATGATTAAATCATATGGGTCGACATAGAATATTATTGTGGGATAGGTGGTTCCATAATTAAAAATCCCTTAATGGATTGGGTAAATATGGAAAAATCATGTGGTAGATATTTAGTTTCTAAACCTAAAATAGTGTTCATAATTTTATATGTTGACCTATTTTCATGTTTATAATTTATATGCGAGCCTAGAATATATATCCATAAGTTAATTTGTGGAGATATATTTTGTGTCAATAAGATTATGTGTGGACATAGTTTCATGATAATAATTTTATGCGAGGGTCTTGTTCAATGTATTTAATTTAATTAGTGATTTTTTTATTTATAAATGTTTATTCTAATATAAGATTATTTTTTTCATATATCATTTTCTATGTTATTTTATCATGGATCATGTTATTTTATTCCTTTATGATACTTTTCATAAGAACTACCAAGGTTTATTCCATGACTCAAGATTATGATCTATGATATGTATGGTATAGTTTTCAAATGATAATCTCATGTTATAATACCCTTATGATCATGATATGATTATGTAATTATTGATATCAATATTGTGTACCCTCATTGAGCATATTAACTTGATCTTTATTATTCTTCCTTTCCCCTGGTTATAAAAAAGGGTTTTATGTATGATGTATCAAGAAGAGTAATATGTGAGAAGATCATTGTGGGAGTTGTTGAAGATATTTTTTTAAATAATATGATTATGTATCTAGTCTCAAATGGAACTAATCTAGTATGGTTTTATTTTGGATCGTAATTTTATGTAATCAATAACCATATATTAAGACTAAATATTAATATATGAAAATTATGTGTCACTATAAGTGAACCGAACTCCCAAGATGCATCCTAAAAGATGCCTAGTGATTATTTATAAATAATAATAAGGATAAAACAATACTCATATGCAATATAAAACTCACATATTCTAACACCCCTATCAAGATAGACATACTAATCATGGATACATAAAAAACGAAAATAATGAAAATAATATATTAACACCATTGGAATATGGAAATTCTTATCATGATTATACTAATTTAAAATACCAAAAAATGCAATCACACAATGAGGCATGAATGAGATTTAGGTAGCAGCCAAAATTCCCCATAGAGATCTGAGTAGTGATAAAGTGGATTTAATAATGTCTAGTATTCTTTAATGGAAAATATAATAATTATTTAAGAGGTTTTATAGAGATATGGTTTGTGATGAATGAGTTTGTAAAAGATCTGAATAGTTGGTAAGAAGGGTTGTTGGGATGATAAGGTGGCATACCTGAGGACAAGGGAACACTAGATGGAACAATGAATATGGAAAACAAGAAATCAAAGGTGGGTTTTAGCTAGGTAGGCTCCCAAAAAAGTGTTTGAGTTGGTAAGAAGCATGTTGATATAGGAATACAATAGGGAGGGTGTCACATCATGTATAATATGGATAGTTGGTTTTTACGATTAAGAAGACTAAGATAGGTGGATATAAAAAGAATAAAGAATTTGAATAGAGGTCACACTATACTCATCTAATAAGAGGTTCACATGATTAGGTATCATTTTAGAGTAGGATGATGGAATATATAATGGTAGAGAGATTCATCACATGATGGTTGTATTAACAAAGATGAATCCCTTGAATTAAGGGAGGGGGTGCACGACTAGAACATGTAACGAGGGAACTGGGGAGGTGACAGTAAATTATTTTCTAATGGCCATGGTTACCTCCTTCCTCCTTGGTGGAAAATATCTACACTGAATCTTAGGAGATAATCTAAGAGTAATAGATTAGTATTTGAGATCCTACCCCGATACTATTATAGAAGGGTAGACCAGTAACCCAAATACCCAAAATGCTCCCAAAAGAGGACTATATGTTTTATTGATAATGAATAAGAGGGATGAAAAAGATCCTATTATCTAAAGTGGGACCTACATCCTATATCATTATCACATTTGAGGGTATTTCTAATAAAAGTCATCAAATATTTAATGTCTTAAAATGTATCACCCCAAGGATTAAAAAATATTCCTAATATTGAATGCATAAAACACTAAGTCTATATAAAACAACACTTTGTCATAACCTACCCAATAAGAATAATTTTGACAGTACTATTATTTGAATTTTTAAAAACTAATATACACAGCTGCGTTCAGGGCGATATTTCTAGTCTGATAGAATCAACTAAATCTTTTTTGAATTGTAAAATACCCTTATGAATAGTAACCTACCCTAATGAATAGTAATGTAACCTTATGGTAACATGAACCTTATGAATAGTGATGTATTACTATACATATCAACCTATCCGAAGTGTGTATAAATAAAAATTTAGCACCTTATAAATGAGAAGAAAATTTAAAAAATTAATAATTGAGGGTTGATTTTTATTTTGAGAAATAAATATTTAATTACAATTTTATAATAACATATTTTAAAATATAATTAATTTTCCAAAAATTTATTCATAAATCAATATTTTCTTCCTATTAATTTAGAATAATTTTATGAGAACTTACTTAATTTTTGAAAGTATTATAAATTCAGTTGTAATTTAGAAGATGTATTTTTTGAGTAAATGATTATTTTAATTAAAAATTAAATTTATCATATTTAGAAAATTATATTCATAAAAATTGTGTCCATTTATTTATTTTGCATGTTGAAAAATGTCTATGGTTATTTTTTGGGATTTTCTGTAATATTTCTATTTTAGTGAATAGTGACATACGTTAATTTGCTGTATATATACATTATAGATTAAATACACTATTCATTGCATCATGACTGATGTAATAACCCATTATTGTGAAAGAACATTCACATAGTACAATTAATTATAACATTAATCAATAATATTTCTTTTCATTAGAGAAATAATAAAATAATGTATAAGATATTCACAAAATCACTCCTCTCTGCCACTATTAAACCACCCTCACTCCCTCTTCTCTTCACTTCTATAAAGACTTGTACCTTGAAAAAATTCTAACAAATATCTTCCTTATATCATCCTTCATGTCCATCATCCCTTGGTCTTCTCAAAAGACCAAATCCTCTCCCTTCTAGTGGCTCTAAAGGAATATTAATTCAAGTGGTAAATTTTCTTTTCAATTCTTTACTTTCTTTTTAAATTCCTTTATTTTTATTTCTATC
This sequence comes from Viscum album, assembly GCA_963277665.1. Classification (NCBI taxonomy): domain Eukaryota; kingdom Viridiplantae; phylum Streptophyta; class Magnoliopsida; order Santalales; family Viscaceae; genus Viscum; species Viscum album. The sequence continues at coordinate 1,560,143,892 of OY728141.1, forward strand.
CTCACCTATCCTCATCTAAATTTTATGAAAACTGCAGTACCAAACAAGTAGTGTAATTATTTTGTGATTATGGAATAATTTATTATCATATATCCTTTACCTATATTTTATGTTAGTATTAAAAAACACCATCCAAGATGTGCTAATTTACCCCATTCAAGGATGATGGGTTTTCAATTCAATTACCATCTTCAATTATAGACATGAAACCATTATTATGGTTTAACCAGAAAATAATATATATATTATGTATCATCTGTGGTTCTATAATCTTTTCTTATTTATAGTTTTGATTTATAAAGCAAATTGAGTTTGTTGTGTTCAAAAACTTCCAATTAACCCAAACAGTCATCACTAAATAATTTATATAATGATTCATATTAACTCTAATTAATGATTTTAAATTTATAATAATTTTACCTTCTAAATGTTTACTAATAACATAAAACATAAATTCTATACAACTATCCTCATTTTACATGATTCTCTCTTCATGTATGTAAGTATACTGATCATGAAACAAACAGACCCGAACAATGAAATTGAACCTATAAACCCATCAAAATGGAAATAAATGAACATAATATGGTAATAAAAAATATATTAAATTAATAGGAGTTTGTGGAATTATTAATTATTTAACCTAAATTTTATTATTTAGGTCATTTAGATCAAGTGGAGAACACCATCAGACTTAAGTTAGGGTTTCCTCACTTCACTTCCATTTTTTGACCTATTCCTCATTCACTAATATTACTTTTGTATGATGTATGTATACATCCCATTGATGTATCATATCATGAAACTCTTTATTTTCACGTTATTAAATGTATCACATCATGATTATTAATTTTGGGGTATATAAATCGATTGATTATAAAGTGGTAAGGAATTTATACCCTAACCTCCATTTTAATTTGGGTTACTTGTATTCTCTACTTACCTCAATGAAATTATTATTTATTACTATTTAATCCTAATAAATTCTATTTTAATTTTCTATATATTTTTACCAACCAAAATTATTTGTTATTTTATAGGTATATAAATGTTTTAAATGGATCGTTCAAAAATTCTTCCTAAAATAAAAACTCAATTCATCGGAATTTTTCAAATTCATACATATTTTGAAGTGAACTATATAATCTGTTTTAAACCATAATTTTCTTTCTAAATTTTCACATTTAAAAATGAAAAACTATCGTGGTTCTATATGGTTTTTTGAAAGAAAACATGCCATTTCAGTTTAAAATATCATTAATATTTTCTTTAAACCAAATTAAAATGTTTTATTTCTAATGCTTCTTTAAAAACTATTTTTACATGATTTCACTACAGTAGTGAAACATTTATTCCTAAAATATAACATCAATTTACTCTGCTTTTATTTTCTAGGATATGTATGTTTACAATCAGATTTCATGAAAAATAAAAAGTGTTTTCCAAAAGAACTATTCATTCCAAATTAATAAGGATTTTTTCTTCTCACTTCATCATTTATGAGATATATGTGTTGTTCCCCACTTATTTCCTGAATGTGGTGTACATAGTGGACTTTGGTATATTATATCACGAGTCTCCTAATTATCATAATATAATAAGGGATTGTGATTTAAAATTTTCAAGATGTTATGGGACACTTTGGAGTTTTTAAAGATTATTACCTCATGAATTCTTCAATGGTCTCATTTATATGTATCTTCATCAATGTCAACATAATTTTTTCAATGTTGTACTTAATTGATGTTTATATCTTATGACATCATCTACCATATGTTTTTAGGGGTTTATAATCAATTTGACATTGGATGTTCTAATTTGATACTATTCATGGGTTATAGTTGATGTATTCACATTTCGTATAATAGTTTTTCAATAAGAATATTTATTATGTCTATGAGTAATATTTTTTATATGATGAATTTATTGGACTTAGTAAGTGAGGGGTGGGGCCCTCTATAGCTCATCAATTCATCAGTAGGTCTAATGACATAAATAGATGTAGACTTGGGAGATTTGTTTCCCATTTTTAGATATGGTTTTGGTCGTGGCCTTAATTATTATTATATGTCTCGGTTGAGGCCTTGACGGTATGCTTTAGAATATCTGACTTATGAATTTATCTCATTATAAAGCTATAAATTCATAGTTCATGGGTTTATTTGACTATTAGAATACCCATTAATATGGTTTATTATGGAAATATTTACATGGATCATATTCCTTCCATATTATGTTAAAGTTTATTTTTAAAGGCTTGTGATTTAAATTATTCACCATGCCTAATGTTTCTATTTATAATAAATTCTTCTATATTGTTTACCCTTACTAAGCATCTAAGCTCACCCCCTCTTATGTTTCTTTTTCCAATACATGAAGAGGTATTTTATGATCGAATTGTAGGGATAATATTAAAGTGGAGTATGTTCCAAATTGAACTTATATATTATTTTAAATTTTAAGTGGTAATGTTGAAATTATATATGTATTTGGTTTTCTAAATCTACTAAATTATTCATTACTTTGGGATTCGACTTTCTTGTAATCATGCCCAAACAATAAAATGAGGACCTAGTTTCGGGAAAGAGGGGGCGTGGCGTTACAGTTGTTATCATATGATTTTTAGTAGAAAACCTGGAAACTAGATTTTGAAAATGTTGAATAGAGAACAAAAATCTAAGTTAATATTTGAGGATAAGTATACCATAATATCATAGAATTTTGGAAAGGAATTGACTATGTGGATCTCTCTAGAAAATAAACCCTTATCTAGTTTCTACAAGAGGATGTGGTTATGAAACCGATGTAATTTGGAGTGAAAACTTTTACAAGGAGTTTCGGGCTTTACCCAGGGTATCCTTGTAAATGAAAACTTTCTTTACTGTGAACCTAGATTTACTCTCCTGGGGGATATTATTTGGATAATTCACATTTTCTTTAAAATCCATTATTATGGATTTATTCCCCTAAAGTAACCAAAGTATATGTTTCTAGGATTTGTGATGCATAAATTTATGATATGTTCTATACCATGTTTAGAGTTATATAGAGTTCATAATTTTATGAGCAAAACTGATTAGAAATGCACCTTGCCCAAGGAATGATTACTTCCCCAATACACATGATGAAATGAGTAAGAAGGATATTATATCTTATAGTCTTAAGCCATCATTTCTATGGATGATAGTCTCCCAAGTATCTTTATCATATAAAGAAATAGTATCTTGTGTTAACCAGATATGTAAAGAATTATATGAGTCCTATGGATTTAAAGCGAAGTAAGAATAGAAGAGGATTTATAAGAAAAAGATGGATAAAGGGAAGAAGGGAAAGAAGGGTTATCCCACATGTGATAACTATGGAAAGAATCATCCTGGTAAAATCTTGAAGGGAGTCAGAGTTATTTTATATTTGTGGAAAAAAATGAAACCAATTTCATGATTGCAAGTGAAGGAAAATGGATTCCAATGTACAATGCTTCAACTGAAAGAAGCTAGGACACTGTGTGATTTAATATCCCATGCATCGAAGAAATATCCCCCAAATGATGTTACTGTATAATGATCAAGAAATGATATCACCAGAGTTGAAGTGGAATGATTAATATGATTATTCATGAATCATGTGTTTTGAATATTTTATCCGCAATGTACTAGTTATAATAATTGTTGAATATATGAGGATTGTACTACATTATTATTTCCTTAAGTATTTGTGTTCGTATGATAAATTGTACCAAGGATAAGTAACCCAGTAGAATGTTAATATCTTGGGAAATTATATGGTTGATTGAAAGCCAACCCTAAACATATTCTTGATGACTTATATAATGATGAAAAAACAATTGATTTGGATAAGTACTGACTACCTCACAACAAATTATTGACTTGTCGAGAAGTGTTCTATGCTATCAATGATGGAGTTCAAAACTTTTTTGGATATATGGAATATATCCAATAGCACGTGTAAGGATGAATGAATGTTTCTAAATAGGATTTATGGTAATTTGAGTTATTATCATAATTGAATAGGACATGCGATTAATATATTCACATGTTTTGAAAGTGAAAATTTTGGGATGCTTCATGTTGATTAAAGAAAAATAAGGTTGTAGATGCATTGGGCAGGATAGATCATGGTGTTTGAAACAAAATGAGGATTTACAAAGACCCAGTGTACATGGATCTAGCATGGATGGATATGGGAATAATTCTAAAGTATAGTATCATGATATTTTGAAATGTTAATCCATTTATTATATCACTACAACAGAATCACCGTTTAGCGGCGGATTTTTTTGCGTTTATCTGCGGTTTAAACCGCCGCTACTTTGTTTGGCGGCGATTTATAGAAACCGCTGCAAAATAGGGCGCCGACAATCTATTAGCGGCGGTTATTTGCGTTTAGCGTCGGTTTCAGGAAATCGTCATCACTGCCTCATTTCGCGGTGGTTTTTCTGAATTTAGCGGTGGTTTTACGTGCCCTGTATATCACTTTATTCGCGGCGGTTATAATCACCGCGAATGAACTCGAATTCCAGCTACCGTAAAACCGCTGCTAAAGTCACAGTAACCGCCATGGAATGAGGCAGCCATGATGCTCCTATTCAGCAGCTGTTATAACCACCTCTCAATGTAAATTTTCTTTTTCAGTTTGTAGCGGTTTTCACTATTTAGCGGCAGTGTAAGCTGCCGCGAATATGCAGGTAGCGGCGGTTAAAACTGCCGCGAAAAGCTTCCTAGAATAAAAATAATAATTCTTTGTCTCTGCTGCACCACTGCCTTGAAAAAAAAATAAAACCAGAAATCACAAAAAACAATATGGTGGTAAATGACAGTCGGGTGTGTATAGAAATCACAAAAAACTACATGTTCATATACATATAGATAATCAAACAGTATCCCAACCTATAGGATTCAACCAAACAATGAAGAACCCAATAGTAACACTTTTGTTGCTACCGCTATATGCAATCCCACACAACAGATACTTCCAAAGAATAATCTAGCTACTTTTTATTTAACCACGTTCTATTCATTTATTCCAGGGATTAACATTATATATTCCATTACTACCAGTAAATAAAATCCCTAACCAACTCAAAAATGAATGAAAACCATTCTTGTAGTCCCACTGCACAACACCACCAATGCCACATTGTGGTCCCCATATAGAAGCATGTCTGATGGACACAATACAACCAAAGGTAGTTCAACTGCCTATAAGTTCTTCCATTCCAAAATCAATCCCACAAACATAGATAGAACTATCGCTTCAATTCACAAACATTCCACACAAACCATAAAACCCAACCATAACACACATTACATGACCACACCCATCAAACAGGGATAAATTCAGATTTATCCAACATTGTTCATGAATTACATTTTTTTACTGGGGTATCACATAATGGTTCTTATTCCTCGAGCATCCATTTAAATAACCATGTGTACATGATTAATCAGTTTCCACATTAAAACATTTATCCCCAACATTATAACCAATAAAAATATTAATAATGTGTAAGAAAAGACCACCAATTGCCAGGATTTTTATAAGGCACACATCCACAACAAGTCAGAACAATAAAAAAAGATAACAAGTAGAAATACTAAATGTACTATAACCCCTTCTAAGGAGGAAGGACTCTTTCCACACCTTGGGAGAAAGAAAATAATCCACTGGAAATTAGAGGATCTTGGCTTAAGGATGAGTTAGATCCTTATAACAAGGGATATAATTTCAATGTGATGGATAAAACAGATCATGGATTGACCATACTATTTGAATATCTCAAATCCCCGAGGATGTTAGGATATTAAATATATAAAAAATATCCTTCAAAAAACTCTTAAAAACACCCAAACATAGTATCAAACTTGGTTTTTTGAAAACATAAAACTATAAAATTAGAGAAGTGACTTCAAAATACATTAAATACGTGTTCTGGTCAACACCATGTATCGTTAATTTGGTTCTTCCAAATTTAAGGGTGATTACGGTTTGGAGAAACAATAATTCTCTTTGAATACAGTGGAAAAAGATTTATGCAAAGTCAAACTCAATAGGTAACATATTTTTTGTTAAAATAAAATCATAAGGGAGAGACTGGGATGTCTGGGGAAAACATGAAATGACTTGCTGATGGGTGGGTCATTGATACCCTATCACTGATGCCATGACATTGTCACCCTGGCACCAACACCCAAGCGTCGATGCCCTAGAACTAATTCCATGTGAGCAACACCCTTGTACCAATGCCCTGGAACCGATATTGTGGCACTGACACTGACGCCCATGACTCATCGACACTGACACCCTTGACTCACCGACACCAAATCCCTGAGTCACTGATAGAATGATTCACTAAAAACCTGACTCATTGACAGGCTAACTCATGGATAGTTAAAAACTGTATTTTTTAAAAACTCTTGGAATGAGTGAAAAACAGACCTTAGAACACTCTAATCACTAATGTTTCACAATGTAATTGATCTAATATGTTTACTCCATTACATCATATAGCTCTTAAAACAGCCTCACCCTATAGAATTCAAAACATACTAAGAAGAGAGTGGTCCGAATAACCACCCTGTAACATAACTATCCGGTATAAACCACCATGATTTGTTCTAAAGCTGGAATGAAAACCTCAACATCCCAGAACCCCTCCTCAATAGTTATCTTTCTCCAAAAAAATTATGTAATCCCCAAGGCCCCACACTACACGTAACAACCATGTAATCACATATTGTCACACCATCTAGACACATGGATTAGAGAGCTCCTTCCTCCATTTCAAGATACATCATATCTTATAGAAAAACAAGGTCAGATATCACTTCAATGAAAATTAAAAATTTAAAACATCAATGTAATGCTCAAAACATCAACTCAGTACAGATTAGTGTACTGGTAATGCATATTCGCTTCTCACTACCTAGTACTCTCCTCATGGAAAACATTCCTCCACAACACGTGATCCAAATGAATCATCCATCCACAGAGCACTTTATCCTTACTATCCTCGATTATTAACTATTTTTCAGTGAATATTGCATCATTATCAACATCCGGATCTCCCAAGTATCAGACGTGAGAGTTATAATGTAGATACAAATAGATCTAGGTGTCTTGAAAAACATCATGGATCCTCCCCAAATGAGTTATAAATTCCTGCTGATATGCCACCACACCAACTCGCCCAAACACTTAGAAAGGTATAATGAACGTGAAAGAGAGGTTTCTCACCTTACTAATCCTTTTATACCCAGAGCTGCATTCATCATATCCTGCATGATCACAAAATTATTTTTTGTGCTCTGCACTAACTCTGGGCCAAGAACACCAGCCTTCCCAATGCCTATCTAGAACAATTCTTAAAAATGTGACCTTCCATAAAATTCATAAAATGGCCATTATAATGGTATAAGGATAACTATTGTTGTATAAAACTCTACTACATGCAACTATTGCACCCACATCAACAACTGGTTTAACTCCTAGTCATCCAAAATATCGACTACCAATTCAAACACAGACCTAAATGGAATGATATATACCACACTCGAGAAATGAAGACCTAAAAAGAAACATCAGAAATCAATAATTTGCATAAAAAGAAACATGAGAAATCAAGGAAATTTTAGGACATGGAAATGTGTGGTGGAAAATATGTTCCAAAAATGTTACATATACAAACCCACTATTTCCATTTTTGTTTAACACATATATAATACAACTACTCAGGGTATGATGATGCATCGTCACCCTCTCCACCTTCATTTCCACTTTGTGCTGTCACATGTAAGAACATTATATTGAAAATTAAATACAGTTACATATTTATATTAAAACGTAAAACCAATGAATGTTATCAAACTAAATGATTTTGATTTTATATGATTTACCTACATACCACCAATCGATTCACTTCCATTAGGGGCATATCTGCTCATCTGCTGACATATTTTAGTCAACTCTTTCTGCAATGCAGAAATCTGATCCCCCTACTGGTGAACTGTGTTTCATAAAGAAACAATCTCTTTCTTAGCATCTCTGGGTATGGGCTGACTAAAGTCAGGAGTAGATGCAGCAGCTATCCTTGGTGGCCTGCTAAGAACCTCAGATGGCACGGGTCCCAAACCCATCCCGCGCACTCTCCCAGAATGCTCCTTCCCAAGGACATTAGCAACCGGGTCATCCTGGGAGACAGATTAGGAATGCATAGGATTTCCATCCCATAGTTCTTTAATTTTGACCTATAAATCAAATATCAATATATATTAACACATTAAAAACTGATAATAAGTTATTATGATAAAAAATTGACTTCATACCCCAACATCATTAGCAGGCTCATTAACAAAACATCCATCTGATTTCTTGTGAACATCCAACCTCAGTTCAGTTCTGGATGCTTCATGGCCTAAACTCTGTGACTGAATTAGTCAAATATAAATAAAAAATTCAATATATTAAATAGATAATATTGTCTTATAAATATTTAATCTAATTAAAAGATTACCAATGTCGTTTGACTTCTAGAAAAACTTTTTGAGCCCACAGTGTGCCGGATGACTTGCTTCGCTCGGTTTGACGCATTCTGTCTTGAGAGATCTTGAAATAAATAAAAGTCAATTTAATACTGATGTATTTAATGTAATGTCCTTTTCATATACATGTATAAATGTAAAATGAGGATAATATAATAATATATATATTTCAATACCATCCGCTTCTGATCCTGATGCCTGTCAACAAACACATTCCACTGCTCTTCCGGTACCCCACTGGGTAGCTTCTCATAAATTTGCAGCACGGTCAACAAAGCATCGTTGACATCACACCACAATCTTCATTTAAAATATTTCCACTTCTTACCTAGATTTTTCAACGTCCACTTCCGTGCTATCACATCAACAACGGTAAATAGAAGAACATCTGTATACAGAAATTCATTTTAAACATATTAGTAACATGCCATTCAATTAAACCATAATGTAATAAATTTACCTTGATTTGAGAATCAAACACTTCATTTTTTCAGCTTGGAGGCATATGTCTCCAATCGTCACATGAAATGGGAAGGGAAATGGGCTCCGCTACCAGCTGGCCTAAAATCTGGCCAAGTAACCCCGCGACATCATCCGTAGGGACCCCATAAGAATCAAATGGCACAATAATCTTCTCGCCATTCAGATTCCAAACATCTGAACTTTTTTTGTTTTTCTCCACAGTTTCATTTTTTCATCTTCAATGAGCAAACAATTAGTATAAACAAAATTCCATAAATATATTTAATTAAAATTTGTACTAGGATAGTGACACTCCAGTATGTCTGGGCTGAACTGGAAGGGGCACGTTGCTGCCCCACTGCTGAGGCCCTTTAAGGGGGAGTCGACGACTCATCCAATACTGGAACATTCACAGATGGTGTGAGAGATGGTGAAGGGTGAGATGGTGCAGGGGTGTCGGCAGCTGGTGCCTCAAATGTCATGGGGAGGGAGCCAGATAGATAGTAATCTGTCGCAGAACTGTATGAAATAATGTATCGCTTCTTCCTTGGCATTCCTGTCATTTAATCAAATAAAAATATGTTCAGAATATATATTTCCAAAAAAATATGCAGAAAAAAAAAATTAAAAATGATAACAGATAGAGTACTAACAGACAAAATATATATAACAATGATAATGAATGACTGAAGAAATGAAACAAGTGGTTTCTAAATAAATAAATAACTGTACATACAATCATTTCCCCCTTCAATCATTTCGTTTTCCTACTCCATTTCTTCATCCTCTTCATTCATCCTTGCTAGACTAATATTTTCAATATCATGATGGACAAATAATTCTGCTTCCTGTTGCTGATTAAATTCAATTCCAGAGGTCAAATTTTCCTCTTCATCACCCATATCATACAAGTCTCTTTTTATTACATGAGAAACTACACTCCACCCTTCATTGGAAACATCATTCACATAATATACCATTTTTTCTTGCGATGCTAAGATATATGAATCATGCAACTCACGATCACCAACATCCATCAAGCGAGAGAAGTTCAAAGAAGTAAATTGCAAGGAATCTGTTTTAACACCTCTGATAATATCGACCCATTTTCATTTGAATAAAACAACCGAAAAATGTCTGTGGTAGTATAATTCAATAATATCATGCATCTTTCCATAGTATTCCACATACGAAAATGTAAATATACCACTATTTTTTGTTCTCAAACACACTTCTCGATTGACTGTATGAAATCTAAAGCCATTCACATTATAAGCATCGAACTTTCTTACTTATTTTAGAGGACCTCTAGCAAGAAAATTCAAATCTTCTGACACCTCTGCTCGAGTATCAGTATTCATGATCTGAAAAAAGAAATATACATTATTAGATTTAAAAAATGTATGTGTCAAACTAATATTCATATTTATTGAAATATTTATGAACTTACACATCGTGAAAACCATTCTACAAGCTCTTTATTAACAGCTTTCATTATATCTTTCTCATTTCGTGTTCAACCTCTCTTTTGTATCTTTGTTTTTTCTCTCAACTCTTAAATAAATGGATCTGCAATTTCACTATTCAGTAGCACATATCTATGTGCCTGTAATAATTATAATTCAGTAAGTGTCACATTTGAGGTCCTCCCAACTGATCAGCCAATAGCAGGAACTATTTTGGATTTCTGATGTATTTTAGATTGAGTCGATGTGTCGTCAACATGTCCAACTCGATTAAATATTGTCTCAATATCATCTAAGTATCGAGAACAAAAGGTAAGACAATCCTCAGCCACATAGCCTTCAGAAAATGAGCCTTCTGGTTTAGCTTTATTTCTCACATATGATTTCAAATGCCCAAGATATCTGTGAAATAAAATAAACATAATTATGCATTTAATCAAGTACAAAAAATTGATTACTTAACTAGAAAATATATAAATAAAGTACATCTCAATTGGATACATCCATCGATAATGAACGGGGCCTCCTAATTTAGCTTCCTCAAACCAATTGCAAAGTTAAATGCATCATTACAGTCAAAAATGACGGAGGAAAGATCATATCCATTGCGCAAAGGGTCAATACAAACCTCTCCTGGAGGTTGTCAAGCTGAAATGGATGTAGAGATTTCTCACATAGTTTTCTGAAAAATGTGCAGAACCAGAGTACAACAGCAGTAATTTTTTCAGGTAATAATGTATGAAATTCTAATGGTAGTAACTATTGTAACAAAATATGTGAATCATGGATTTTCAATCCATGTAACTTATGATTCTTGAAGTCAACACACCACGAGATGTTACTTGAATACCCATCAGATACCTTAACATTCTTTAACATTCGAAGGAATTTATCTTTATCCCTATTTTTCATTGAAAAAATTACTAGAGGATACTTTTCATTCTCATCTGGCTAGAGATCATGTTTTATGTTCATTGCTTGTAAGTCTTTGCGAGCATTAAGATGATCCTTAGACTTTCCATGCTCATTAAGAAATGTGAAAATCAAATTTTCAGATACATTCTTCTCAATATGCATCACATCAAGATTATGCCGCAACAAATTAAATTCCCAATACGAAAGATTGAAAAATATACTTTTTTTTCTTCCATTGTTGTGTTCCGGTTTCGCTTGATGATGCACTTCAGACCCGTTTTCTGATATCATTCAAATGATGAACCTTACCAAATTCTGTTTCAACATTTTCAAGCTGTTCTAATATTTCAAAACCATTTATCAACATTGGAGGTGGTCGACGATCAATGGAACCATTAAATTTTGATCTGTACAGATGAAATATATGAGATGCATTGAGAAATATTCAATGACACAAGAAGCCCCATTTTCTACTGTGAGGTATCCATTTGGGCTCAAAATCAAAGTTGAAAACAGGACAAGCCAAACCCATATAAGTGTTCCAACCAGATAAATTCCCAATCCCAGGGAATTCAATAATGATATACATTAAAGCAGCATGCATTTTGAACATTGTTTTAGAAGAAGCATCAAATGTCTCAACACCGTTGCTCCATAACTCCTGCAATTCTTCAATCAAAGGCTACAAGTATACAGCAATATCATTTCTAGGCATTTTTTCCAGAAATAATAATCGAAAGGATAAAAGATGATTGTTGCATACACATCCACGGAGGCAGATTATAAGGGATCAAAACAACTGGCCAAATGCTATAATTGGTACTCAAAGTCCGAAATGGGTTGAATCCATTGGCAGCCAATCCCAATTGAACATTACTAGGATCAGCTGAGAAATCAAGATGTAATGAATCAAATGTCTTCCACGATTTGGAATCTCGTGGATGTCTCATTAACCCATCATTTTTATTATCTACAGAACGCCACTTCATGTGTTCGGTGGTTTTCGATGACATGAATAATCATTGCAATCGAGGCTTCAAAGGAAAGTAACGCAAAACCTTTGCAGTTGTGCTCCTTTTCTTCTTCTCCATGAAATTATGTTAATTCAGACTTCCAACATCATCCTTTTCCTGTCATCTAGAAGAAGAACATTTCTTGCAATTCTGTCTACTTGAATCCTCTCCCCAATAAAGCATTCAATCATTGGGACACACATGTATTTTTGTATAATTCACACCAACCTTGTTAACAGCTTTTTTCATATCATAAAAAGATTCTGAGATTTTTGCTTCAGGAAATGCATCACGAATCAATTCCAATATCATGGACATTGCCTTATTTGTAATTTGACATAGACATTTGATATGGTACAACTTCAGTAGAAATGAAAGCTTTGAATATTTCAAACACCCACTATACAACTCTTGATTTCCATCATCAACTAAATCATGAAATGCATTTTCCTCAGTGATGTTTTCCCTTACATTTGGCTCCAAAGAATTAAGTGGAGGATCCAATGATATGGGACAATCTTGATCTGCCTGTGTTACAGTCTCAAAAACATCACTTGTCATGTTGCAATTTATAGCACCCACTTCTGGTTGTTATGATATGTTTTGATGCTGATAGTGGTGTCTTGTAGTGCCAAATGCATCATTTATTAGGTTTTGCATTTCATTTTCCATTGTCAATGAACTTGGGACCTCATTCTATAGATTAACATAAGTGCTCAATCTTTCTGTAATGTTTGATTATCCATGCCAAATCCAACACAAATATTGAACAGGGAATTGCTTTAGTATTAAATGTTCATAAACCTCATCTCTCTTCAACCATGTTCTAAATTTACATTTAGGACATGGACATTTTATTCTCCCTTCAATGGATCGTTTAGAAGTTGCCAAATCTACAAACTCATTCAAACCCTTAACATACTGAGGTGCGTTCCTCAGTAATGTGATCCAGCTTTTATCCATATATATCACAATGTGCCTACACAATAATAAAAAAAATTAAAACACATAGTTACTACTAAATAGAGAAAGAGATTCATATATATGATAGTGTAAGATTACAGAAACATAATATAATAAAGATGACCCATTGATCATAAAGTATGCATAATATAATAAAGATGATACATTGATCACATTTACCACTTAATTAGCATGCCCAGACAAACTAAACAAGTCAGGTCCCTAGGAGAAAGCGTTAACACCTCATTGAAAAGCAATAAGAATATCGGGTTGCAGACTTATCATAACACTATCGATCACACATTTATGTTTCCTCAGACAACACCCCATTGAAAGTGATTTCATTGAACACACCAAAGATGCACGGTTTTCATACCATTAGTACAACGACATTACTAGAAATATTTATCCCTTATATGACACCCGTTGAGACTTATTGCATGCTAGCTTGGGTACTTGGATTATGGGTACCCTAGGTCAGTTCATGAAAATTGGTCATGTTTCATTGCTCTTTTTGTTTTTCAATATTTTCACTATCTATTTGAATTTACCTCTATCTTTTAATTTGATATTGTTTCTTATTTCCTTGAATTTGGAGAGACCTTTGTTATTCATTATATCATTAGGTTATGCAATTTTAATTAATCCACTTGGATTTACATAGTGGGGTTCTCATTAAAATCTCTTTTTAAAACTAATGAATGATGTTTGCTATTTTCACTTAAATATTTTTTGTGTTTAGTACTATAAAAATTTATCTTCAATATTTTAAACAACTCATATTAAAAAAATCATGCAAACAATAAAATTTGGATTTGATATAATACAAAGGACATGTCCAATTTTTACTTCAAACATTTATGTATATTTCAAGTCTTTAAACAAAGTGAATACTCCCCTATTATGGGTAATATGAATTGGAATGGGGAAAAAAATTATGTTGGGATTTTTTTTCTTCTATGCTGAATATACGACCTCACCTCTGTGGTCTAAGCTACAAAACTATAACCCCCTATAAATTTTTGTCTAAGAAATATAAATTTAATCTATGTGAACCCATAATTGAGTCTTTCTGTATTATTATTAGGCTCTTAATCTTACTTGGTATTACATTAAACATACCACTGTAGAGAAAACCTCATACATTCATTAAATCTTTATAAAGTTAATCCTCAACCACACATTGGTCTACAATTTTTGATCTTAGACATAAAATACATTGGTACACCTTAAAAGTCCATAAGCTACTAATGTAGAGATAATTGGTACTCTCGACGTCAAAAACCCATAATAGGTGACATTGGAAAAATAGAGTCTCCACTCACAAGATATTTACCTTGTATAGATAGGGAATCATTTTGATCATCTGAAAATTTGAATGGAAACAAAATTTCTGGTTGAAAACCTTCAAAGGGGGAACTATGAAAAATCAATGTTTCTTCCCCCTAAGTCCTTTACAATTCACTACTAAGGGAAATATTAGGGTTAAATTCAAAAGACATAAACCTACTACAAATCACCCCTCAACCCTAGAAAAAGTTATGGTATACCCTATAGGCCCATCAAATAGGAATATGTAAGATAACACTTATGTTCCTTGAATATGATAGTGCTTATTATTTTAACAGAATTCAAAAATATGCATAAAGAGATGCACCATAAAGTGATGTCATTCAACACACCAAAAAAAACCAAACTTCTACCACAATCCCCATGTGACCTCAAGTTCACCACCATCCTCTACTAACCCATGGATGTTCCCACATCCAATGAACCCCTTTAACATCCATTAGACACCCAAAAGTTTTTTTAGAATCATCACTTTCCTTTAAAACCAAACTCATCCATTTCATATAATTTCCAAAGGACCAACAATTATCTTTAAAAAATAAGAGAACTTTCCAAAAAACACTTTAACCATAATATAAAAAACACCATGTTCCACATAACAAATACCAAACACCATCCAATCAATTAAATATAACATTAATAATGTAAAGAACCATCCAAATCATGCAATTTCACTATTAAATACCAATTAACATTTAACCACACACATTAGGCATAAGAAATCAAAATCATAATTTAAGATTCACTTTGAAAGCTATTTTTAACAAATAATATCACCAATGAAACACCATAATAATTTAACCAGGTAAATTAACAAGGTGTAAATCATGTTTTAAAAATTATTTATTAACACCCAAGGATCATATGGATTTAATTAGAAAGAAAAGACAGGTGAATTCCCACTGCTTGAGTGTGAATGCAACGAAACTTCAACATGAGGGAGAGTAAGGCCCCACATACCAACCACATACCCTAGATCCAAAGAAAAATGAACTAAACATCAACCCTAACATCTAGAGTCTAGCCAAGACCTAAAATGAAACCAAGAAATAGATAAGGGGGAGAGATAAAGGGGGAAATGGGGAAAACCCTAAAAATCACCTTAGATGTGAAGAGGGGGTCGTTGCGGGGTCGCGGGTCACCGTGGAAGGATTCTTCGGGGTCACGGGGTCGCGCGCGGTCACCGGGGGTCTCGGGGGGTCGCCGAGGTCACAAGTTCGTGGGGGGTCAGGGGAACAAGGGGGGTCGGGGTAGGGGGAAGGGTCGACAGTGTAAAAAATATGGAGGGTTTCGTGGCGGTTTATAATAAACCGCCGCAAAACCATTTTAGCGAAAGGTTCAGTGACTTTACTAGGTCTATTAGGGTTTCTTCACTAGTCAAAATGAATCAAGATAAAGTGAATTTTTGTAGGAAAACTCACACTACATGAATTTTTTAAAAAAAGTTATTTTTCCTTAGAGTTTTTATTATTAACCTTAGTTTATATTCTTTACCTTTATTAAATTCATAATATATCAGAATATAATCAATAAAGACTACTTAAAAATTTATCAATATACTCCATAACATCTCTATTTATCAAATATATATTTATGGATGGAGAATTTTTCAATCCAAAATATGTTGAAAATAATAATAAGGTCCATATCATATTAAATGGGATCTTTTTGAGATATATTTTTTCAATAACCTCATCAAATGATACCCTTATCATAGGTCAATCTTAGTGAAGAATTTATCCCCATTTAGCTAATCAAAAAAAATTATCAATACTTGGAGTAGGTTAATTTTTCTTCACTATGATCCCATCATATTCTATAAAATCAATAAATAACTGTAATGATACATCAAATTTTTTCACAAAGAGAATAGGTCTCCCAAATATGATTTGATTGGTTGAATAAAATCCTTCTCTTAAAGATCATTCTTTTTGTTCTTTAATTCCTATAACTCTGCATATGATATTTTATATTGGGTATTTATTATTATGTTGGGTATTTTTATGATATTATTGAAAATCAAACCACTAGAATTACCATCATGTTTTTGGAGAGATTATACTCACCAATGATAATAAGGGAATAATTATATATCTTTGATGCTTGGATAGTTACTATATGAGTTTTAACTGATAAATCCCCAACTGGAAGACTTGGGGTTTAATTATTTTTCGTTGTAATATTTAATGAAATTAATGAATACATATAACTATAATAAAATAATATACTTTCTATATGTGAGTGTACTGTGATTGTGACTACCACAATATCATTTAGATCCATATCATTAATCTATTAAAATTTCCATAACATAATATTTTTCTATTAGCCTATACTTTTGTTGATGGTTGTTTACCTCCATTGTCTTCTTATATAAACATTAATAATAAAAAATTTCATGCACTCTACACTTGTATCATTATAAATGCATTATCATCCTTATGTCAATGTCATTCAAATTTTAATTATTTAAAACTCTTTAAAATTTTCATGATATATTTCTATCTCTTCTAAAATTGTATCACTTTACACATTCAAGAACACAATTACCCATGTGAATTTTCCTATATTAGATTCACATTTAATAGTTTACTTTATTTCTGCCCATTCAATGTCTAAATTCCTCTAAATAATTATTTATCCATTTATTCTTATCATTATATCCATATGTCCACTGGGAATCACTGAAATCCATTTCAACATTGACAACACAATATATTATACCTTTATATCTTTTTAAAACAATGATTTCCCATTAATTCCATAAATGGGGTATCCATAAACTAAAATTTTTTATCAAAAATCCTATTATATAGGATGAAAAAGCATGTTGTGTACTATTAAATATTTGTAAAGTACATCTCTAAATTCCACACTTATTAATTTTACTTTTGCATCAACGAAAATAATTCCATATCTATCCTAGTTATGAAATTTCATAGCATAATTAAAAAAAATCACGATTTAAATTTAATGGATAGAAATATTTAAAACAAATCGATTCATTGCAATTTATTATAATAAATAAAAATAATAAAGAAATAACTAATATCAAAACAAGAAAAAACATAGAAATCAAACCCTACGGTTCATATAGGTCACCGGGGAAGCAGGGTCGCCAGGGTCGTGGGGTCGCCGGGGTTGCGGGGGGCCGGTGTCACCGAGGTTGCGGGGTGGCTGGGGTCGCGGGGTCGTGGGGAAGCTGGGGTCGTGGGGGGTCGGGGTCACGAGAGGCCAGGGTTTCGGGGGATGAAGCGGTCGAGAAAGAATAGGGGGAAGGGTCGGGACTGGAAAAAAATTGTTTCACGGCGGTTTTTTATAAACCGCCTCTCAACGGCGGTTTTGTTGTAGTGAAAGGTTTTACGATTATCATTGTATGAGGTTTTAGAGTTTAATGTCACAAAATAATGCAACCTGTGACAATAGATAAATTACTGATAGTTCAATGCACAAACAAAGGATAGAATTGTGTTTGTTTTTATTTAAATATATAAAGTACTTATATTTCCTTTCATTATTATACAGTGATAGAATTTCTCAATATTAGGGAAAGGTTCTTGAAACCGAAAAAATGATACCCTAGAACAATTTGTTCTATATATCATCACAGATTTATGGCCTTTTCAATGTTAACATTTTAATTATCATGTTTTCACTCTCTCTCTATCAGAACATGAATGTTATATTTTTATTCCATATATATATTTTTCATTATTTTAATGCATAGTTATGTTGTAACCTATACATCTCAATTTCCCTCTTATTAATATGATATTTTATTAACCTTATTTATAATGTGGGTTTATCAAAAATGATTTTTTATCTATAAACCCTTAACTTTTGAAGATCAATTTTAAATTTTAAGGTTGAATTTTTTTTACGAAGGGGAGAATGTAACACTGCAAGGATTTAAAAATAAACCTAATATTGAATGCACAAAGCACTGAGTGTCTACACAACAACACTTTGTTATAACCTACCCAATAAGAAAATTTTTGTCATTTCTATGATTTGAATTTGAAAAAAAAACGATATACAAAATTGCATTCACGGTGATATTTGGAGTCTGATAGAAGCAACATAATTTTTGGTGAATAGTAACACACCCTTTGAATAGTTACCTACCATTATTAATAGTAACCTAGCATTGTGAATATTAATATACCCTTATTATTTGTAACTTTACCCTTATGTACCCTTATGAATAGTAACATGACCCTTATGAATAGTAATGTACCCATATGAATTATAACTTAACCCTTATGAAAATTATCTTCCTTTATGAATAGTAACCTCACCCAAGTAAGTATAAATTTTTTTGGCACCTTATAAATGATAGAGAATAATATAAAAATCAATAATTTATTATTGGTATTTTTTGTGAGAAATAAATATTTAATTAAAATTTTATAATAACATAATTTAAAATTTAATCCATTTTCATAAAACGTATTCCTATATCAATATTTTTTTCCTATGATTTTAGAATAGTTTTATGAGACATTAGATAATGATTGAAGGTATTATAAAATCATTTTTAATTTAAAATCTTTATCTTTCGATTAAATAATGAATTCAGTTAAGAATTAAATTTATCATATATAAAAAATAATTGTGATAAAAATTGAGTCCATTTTTGGATTATACATGTTGAAAAATGGCTATGGTTATGTTTTTGTATTTTTCTGAACTATTTCAATTTTGGTGAATAGTAAAATACGGTAATCTACTGTATATATACATTATAGGTGAAATACACTATTCCTTGAATTATGAATGACGTAAACAACCATAAGTGAGAAATAACATGAAAGTATTACTATTATTTCCCATAATAATCAATACTATTAATTGTCTTGAGAAAAATAATAAAATAATGAATAATATATTCAAAAAATAATTCTTCTACTCCACCATAAACCCCCCTCACTCCCTCTTCTATTCACTCTTCTCAAGACTTGTTCCTTGTATAAATTCTTCCCAAATATCCTCCCAACCTCCACCTCAATGTCCAGTATCCCATGGTCCCCTCAAAATAATAAATCCTTCCCCTAAAGATGCTTCCTAGGATGATTAATTCAAGAGGTAAATTCCTATTTTCAATTCTTTTATTTTCTTTTTAAGTTTGTTTGTTTTCTTTTCTATCCTCACCTCTCCTCATCCAAATTTATTGACAAAACAAGTACTGTATATATACTTTAATGTTTTTATTATTATGGAATAATTTATTATAATCTCTCATCTACCATTCTTTTATGCTATTAATAAAAAACAACGTCCGAGATGTGCTAAATTACCAGATTCAAGGACGATGGGTTTTAAATTTCTAAAACCATCTTCAATTATGGTCATGAAACCATTATTATGGTCCAAATAGAATATAATATATATATAATGTATTATATATGGTTATATAATCTTTTTTTACACATGGTTTTGATTTATAACTCAAAAAGAGTTCGTTGTTTTCAAAAACTGCCAATTAACTCAAACAATTATCATTAAATAGTTTATATAATGATTCATATTCACTATAAGTATCAAAATGAAATTTACACTCATGTAAAATTTTTGATGTTCAATAATACCATATAACTTCAATTTTGTACAACCATCCCCATTTTACATGATTCTCTGTTCATGTATATAGGTATACCCATCATGAAACAAACGGACCCGAACAATAAAACTAAACCTCTTAACCCATAAAAAAGGACATGAATGAAATTCTTAAGGTTATAGTAAAATAATTACATGAATATGAGGTTCTGAAATTATAAATTAACAAACCCATATTTTATTCTTCAGTTTATTAATAAAAATTTGAGAACACCTTCAGACTTAAGGTATGGGTTTCCTCATATGACTTTCATTTCTGTGGGGTATTAATTATTCACTAATATTACATGTGTATGGTGTATGTATACTTCCCATTGATGTATCCTATCATGAATTTATTTATTTTCATGTTATTTAATGTATCATTTTTTGATTATTAATTTTGGGTCATACGAATCGATTGATTATAATGCGGTAAGAGATTTCTACCCGAACCACCATTTTCGTTCAGATTAATTTAATTCTATAATGAACTCAAAAATGGTATTTATTATTATTTAATCCTCATAAATTCTTTTCAATTACTTATATATGTTTAGAAACCACAATCTTTCATTATGTTTTGTGGATTTACATTTTTTAAAAGGATCTTTCAAAAATTATTCCTGTAATACACGCCCGATTAAAGAGAACTTATCAAATTCTTACCAATTGTGAAGTGAAATATATAATATTATTTAATCAATAATTATCATTATAAAATCACCCATTTTATAATAGAAAATATCTTGGTTCATATCTAGTTTTGTGAAAGAAAAACACAAATATTTTCTTTTAAAATCTATTAAATATTTTCTTTAAACCGCATTAAAATGTTATATTCCAAAAGCTTCTATAAAAATTCCTTTTACATGATTTAAATTCAGTGGAGAAATTTTTTTTCCTCAAATATAACTTAATTTTCATCTCCTTTTCTTTTTTGAGAAATTCTTGTTTAAAATATTTTTTCATGACATATACAAAAGATTTTCCAAAATAACTCTTTTATCCAAAGTAAAAAAGGATTTCCATCATCTCACTTTAACTATTATGTGATATATGCCTTGTTCACCACTTATTCCTTGAATGTGGCATATGTAATACCCATTGGTATATCATATAAAGGGTTTCCTTATTATCATGATATTCTAATGGATTATGATTAAAACATTTCAAGGTAGTATGGGACACATTGGAATGTTTTAGGATTATTACCTAAAGAATTTTTCAATGGTCTACTTTAATTGCCTATTAGTCTATTTCAACATCATTTTTTGTATCATGTATTTCATTTAAGTTTACCTCTTATTATATCATCTACTATTTTTGAATTTTTGATGATCAATTTGAATATGGATGTGCTTATTTGATAACATTTATTGGTTATAGTTAAAGTATTCACATTTTGTATGCTAGTTTTTCAATACGAATGTTTATGTTGTCTATGAATAACCTTTTTCATATGAGAAATGTACTGTAATTAGTCAGTGATGGTTGGGGACTTCTATAGACTCTTAATATATCAGTAGGTCTCATGGCACAAAGAGATATAGACTTGGCTGAGGCCTTTCCCATTTTTAGATATGGGTTTGGCTGAGGCCTTAATCATTTTTAGATGTCTAGGTAAAGGCCTTTATGGTATGTTTTAGAATGTCTAACCTATGAATTTACCTCATTATAAAGACATAAATTCATAGTTCATGTGGTTATTTGATTAATAGAATAACCATTATTATGTTTTATTATGTCAATATTTACTCAGCTCTAATTTCTTACGTATTATATTAATGTTTTGTTAAAGGAATGAATTTTTAATTATTTACCATGACTAAAGTTTATGTTTATGATATATTTTACTGTATTTTTACCCTTACTAATCCTGTGACCTCACCCCTTATTATTTTTTATTTTTTCTAGGACACAATGAGTTATTTTATGATTGAATTTCTTGTATAATCTTAGAACAGTGGATGTTCCCAATAGAACTTTTATGTTGTTTTTCCTTTCAATTTTTAAGGATGAACTTATGAATGTATATGGGTTTATAAATCTATTAAACTATTCATTCATTTTGGATAATAATTTCCTTTAATCATTCTAATATAATAAAAAAGGCATCATCTTCGAGAAAAAGGGAATGCGGCCTTACATAAAATAATCTTCAGTAAAGGTAATGATGTCATCAGCATAAGATAATTGAATGATGTACTTGAATTTTCTAGGAGTAGTAAATTGATATATTTTATCATTTCAGAAATGATTATTTAGACCCAACTAATATCCTCCAAATAAATTATATAAAAAATAATTGATGAATCATATCCTTGTTTTGTTATAAAAAATCAACTAGATATCAATTAATAAGAATTGAAAGTTTAATTGAGAAAAATATTCCTTTAAAAATATTAATAAAATTATTATTTAATGAAAAAATGTAATGTAAAATTTAGAAAATGTTCCATGAATAAGTATCAACATATTTATGCAAGTTATTTTTTATCATCATATTAGAAACTCTCTTATTTTATTTAGGATATGAATTATTTGATTAGTAAGAAAAATATTTTCATGAATAAAATAAAATTGAACAACATCAAAATTATGTTTTTTAAAAAATTTAATAAAATTATGGTGAATGTATAGACGAAAAAATATTACTGAAAATATTACATGTGAAATTAATTAAATAAATTTATGAAATTATTTAAATATATATTCTCTTTTTCAACAACATGGATAATTCGAGAACATCCTATAGGAGTGGGAATGGGATACCCATAATAAAATAATTAATAATTCCCAAAATATAATTACTAATATTATACCAATATGAATTTTGAATAATGTCATAAAATATCCCTATTTTTTGAGGGGGTGGGGGTCTAGTTGAATAAAAATCCCGAACAACTATTCCGAATTCCTACAATAATAATGATTTGTAAAAGTATAATTATTATCATTAGTTACATGATTAAGTATATTATAAAGGATATCATTACATGGATTAACCTTAACAGTCATTAATAAATAAAATATATTATCGATTGAAATGACTTTAATATGATCAATATATTCATTCAATGATCCATCTATGTTTTTTATAGAACTTTTGTTTGTAAATTTCATTTTATTCATCACATTAGAATGAGAAAAATACATAATTAAATTCCCCATACTTGAGATTTATGATTTTTTACATTTTTTTCTAAAAGGTTTCCTCATTTTTTAGATATTTACAGAGAAAAGAATAAGATACAAATAAAAAAATATGATAAGAATAATATGGGTTGAGATAAAATTTTACATCATGAAATCTAGTTTATTCTTCAAATTTTTCGATAAATATCACCAAATGTATTAATATTTAATTTCCTCAAATCCATTTTTAAAATATTATTTTTATCAGAAAACCCCTTATGTCATCCCAATGAGTAGGTAGTAACCTAGAGGATGATATCATAGATAAAATTTTCTGATAAAACTATATGTATTTAAATATTAATTATTTTATGTCAGAATCAACACGAGTGAAACTATTTAATAAAATTATAATGAGATCCAAGGAAACATGTTTGATTTGAAAAATCATAACATCATCATGTTTATCACATAAATTAAATAGAAATGATACACATAAGGCTTTATCAATTTTAAAAAATGAGTCCCATTTTAATGAATTGACCTTTGATTATAGAATTATCAAGAAAATTATTCTTCTTAGTAAAATTTTGAGTGAATAATAGTAGAAATACATGGTATATAAGATATAATGCTTTTTCAACTAGTTCTAAAAGTTCTTTAATTCAACATATATAATTTATTTTTTACATTAATATTTTTAAGGTCAAAAAATTAAGTACAAAACATCAATATATCATATCTGGTAGATTGTCAAGGATAAAATAGGATTAAAAATTATTATATAGAAATTATCATAACAAAATAGATCATCATTCTTAATAATAGTAATATCCACATAATAATCATTGAATATTTTAATTTCATGGGAAAAATTTATATAATAATAGGGTAAGTGAAGTTTATTAAATATTAAATAGATTTTATATGGGTTAACTATGGGATCAAGAATAACAACCGTGAAATAATTATTATATTTCAGGATATTTTTGAGACAAAATGATTAATGGATTCCACTAAAATTCAATGTAAATACATTTATCATTAATCCAACATAATTAATATCTAATTTAGTTTAACATTATAAGATCATATAATAGGTTTATTAAGAGGGGTTCTCTAGATCCTTTTAATTTAGTGACCCTATGTTCATCATTTTTTTTTGTAATTTAGAGTCTTTATAGATAAAATATAATTTATATGAGTTTATATTTATATAATTTAATGTCCATGATAACATTATTCTATATTTATATCAAATAACCTAGTTCTAAAATCATTAAGAAATCAAATACTTGAAAGAATCATTTTACAAGGGACCATGTAATAAAGGTATGTTTTCTTAGACTGATTCACAAATAACTTGTATTTAAAAAATAAAAAATAAAATAACAATATTTATGTGGATAGAAAACACTCAAAAACCTATATATCATTATAGTGTGTTCCAAAAACAACCCTATAATATATTTTAACATTAGAAATTAAATTATAAAGGAAACAAAATTAAAATAAAATAATAACTAATAAATATTGATTTGAATAGTATTTAGTAACCATTATATATTCTTAATTGAAACCTTATTTTTTTTGAATCCTTTGAAACTTAATTATTGATATCCCCAACACACTTTTATTAATGAAATCTATATAAAATTATACAAGAATCTATTCAATGATATTTTAACAAATTAATAAGCTTAATAGTCTTATGATATTTCTTATTTTCATTATGAAATTCAATTATTGTGACTTTCATGTTTGTTATATTATTATCTTCCCTGATTTTAAAGGAATTTTTAATTCCTTAATCTATTAAAAATATTCAAATATAATATTTATTTTTTGTAGATGTAAATGTCTTTTAATTTGTTTTTTAAAATATGATCTCAATAGTGTTTTGAGATTAATCCAAACTAAAGAACACAATCTATAAAAACCCCAATATGATGACTAAACCTAGTGATGTAACCATTCACTAAGTCAATACATTAAAAAATAATGCTAAATTAAGTTGAATAAATAATCATGTAACACCCTAACCAAACCAGAAGGACCATGATATAGTCTCACGTGACCTCATGCAGACCTCCTCATATACAAAAGGGTTTTAACTAGAAGTTATGGTTTTAGTTTGTCATTGGGGGGGATTATAACCTCATTTTAAAGTCATGGAAAAAATAATAAAAAACAATAAAATAAATTTAAAAAGTAACATGAATGAACTGTTAGATGTAATATATTTCAAACAATAAGTAAAAAAATGGGATTCAATAGCTATAATCTATACTAGAGTACACAAGATGTTGAAAAAGAAATAAATTAAAACTATATAGTCCACCAGAGTCCAACATATCCTTCCACAAACTCCATAATCCTTTGATCATACATCCTTTATGTTGTCATTTCCATTAAATCCCTAAATATGAAGTATTCTCACCAACCATAATTCTAGTGCAGGGTGAGAGAAATAAAAACCAGTAGGAAACCCCCAATGATTCCTTAAAAAAATTATTTCATTTATAATAAGTGTATTATATGATTAAAATAAAATAATAAATAGAAATATCAAATATAAAATAATGTAACATGTGGTTTTTTGATAAAAAAATCCTCTAACAACCCCTAACCATTCATAATTAGGTACCATTCCAAAACGAAAATAAGGAGTTTTCAGAAGTACCCAGAACTAACCACATGGAAATTGAATCTATTTCTCAATAACCTCATATAATTTTGTCTATGTGTGAATTTTTTACCCTATACATCAAGTATGGAATGCATATCTTAAATCACTAGACAAAAAGTTCCCCACCTTAAAATCTAATAGGAATCATTCAAGATACACAAAAATAAATGAGGCATTGAGTGCTCTACTCACAAATCAATTGGGAATCAATTAACTAGATTCTTGGTTTATAGGAATCAAGTGAATAATAAAAATTAAGTTCCATGGTATCACTTTTACTCCACCATGTTCTCAGGTCCATCATCATCATCATCTTTATAATCCATGAAAACTTCCCCTTAATGGGATAAATAAAATACAATTTTCCACCTATTTAGAGAACTAAGAAGGATACCTCCAAAGGTAAGGTAAAATACATAAAAAGGATGAGTAAACATGATATGTATATCAATATAAGAATAATATTAAAATATACATACATTTGATCCACATCAAACATGAAAAATAATCTAAAACAATTACCATGGAATGAAGCATCGTAAATTTTTCATGCGGGATACGCCCACACCCCCATATGATAAAATCATGTATGATCATCAATGTAATCCAACATAATAATAATAATAATGAAAAAATTGTATATAAGATCCCCACAAGGTATGCAATTTCCTATCGAATTTCATTATTGAATAACATCCGGTTTCTTCAAGGAATCATACTTCAAACCACAAATCCATGTTATTTGGCTCAAACCACATACCAAATATTACTAGAACTAATTCAAATTATATTATTTCAAAAACTAAAATAAAATATCACATTCGAGAATAATTTCCGACTTATGGATAATTTCCCAATTATTAAATTATTCCAAATCATGCGGAAGTAATTTATTCCTAAAATAATAAAGGAACATGTGATAACATACAATATCTCTTGAATAATATGCATGTGAAAATATGGATTGTTATTCTTTGATTATATTGGTTTATTATTGTCTGAAACTTTTTTTATCAAAATCCATAACATAAGTAGAATTTCAATTTAATAATTCACATAAAATGAATACCTTGAAATTTCTCCCTCTAAAATGATGCACCGATAGTGGAATAAGGAGAGAGAGAAATTTCTTTTCCCGAAAACTTGATGAAAGGATAAATTTATTTATATACGGTTTCACCAAAAAATAAATAAGAAATTATGAGATTCTCGAACAAAAAGGTTAAAAATAAGAAGGTTGTAAGGGTTAATATTTTTTATAAATAACATAATTTTAAATAGATTCATGGAGTTAAAACCATAAACTAAATTAAATATTTTATTTTTCTTTGAGTAGTTTCTTAATTTTTAAGAGTTTATATGACAACCCATATTATAATAAACCTTAATTCATGATTTATTACATAAAGGTGAAAATAATAAAATTCCCTAAGATCATGATGCCTAATTTATTTTTCAAATTTGGTATATATTACCACAACATGAAATATGGATTTAAAAAATTATTTATAAACTAAAAAATACAATGTTACATTGGATAAATTTGAGATATACATAAGAAAGGGGTGATATATAAATCCCATTAATGGAATAATCAAATAATAACGATATTAAATTAATACATTTGATTCAATAGTAATATCAAGGTAATATTATATGGGTGAGAATCATAAACATGAAAATTGAATCGAGATAAAATATGACAACATAATGGTAGCATGAGAATGTGGAAGAAACATAAAAATGACATCATAAACATAAGTTAATGATAAAATCCATGAAATCATAACAAATTGTTTATAGTATAACCTAAACTTCACCATACATGTCATATCATGAGATAAAAACATTACACAATGAATTGGAGGGATATAGAATTATAGGCCCAACTTTCACATTGTATATCACATACATGTAAACTTTTTGCACATAGATCATACAACATATGATTATTTTTAATGAATTTTAACACCATTATTAGGAATTTAGTGATATATAAATTTATTTCAAAAATTAATAATGGATATTTACATATATGTGAATTACCTTGAGTGGAAATGGGGATGTCTATTTACTACAACGATTTTTGGCATGGAATGTCGCATGATAATTTTGACAGCATAAGATGGGTACATAAAGATTCACAGAAAGGTTTAATGAGAGTGAAAGGGATATATAAAAACATTTATAAAATAATAAAAGTAATAGGTATTTGTAAATTATTATCCCAAGGTGAAAATTTGGAAATCAAAAGGCATAAAATGAAAAAGGTTATTGATTAAAGAGGAAGAGAGGAACCATTACCTTGAGAGGGTGATTATAAATGACTCATAGGAGATTCTTAAGATCTTCGGGGAAGAATGGGATGAATATAGAGTGGTAAGGTAAGAGTAAATTTATATTGAAAGGGTTTTTGGTGAAGGGTTATGGGAGTTTGTGTGGGTTTTTATAGCATAATATAGACGAATTAAATATCAACTTTTAAAAATTGTTTTTGGAATCTATACGATACATTACTAAGAAAGGAAAACTCTATACTAGGATTTCCTATGCTTTCTACCAATTAGGTTTTAATTTAATTATTTTATAGGTACACATAACCAAATATTTAATATAGTCCAAATGGTGATGTGTAAGTGAGATGTGTTTATAAAGAATTAACTTTAAAACATTAAAATTTAATATAAGATTTAGAGGATTCATTAAGGGTATTTAAAATTAATAAAATAACTTCAGATAATCATTATTATAAAAGAGAGATATAAATTTTTTCATGAATACTCTTTATGTAGTTAATTACATCACTTTTTTGGATTTTTTGATGTTATTTTGAAAACCATAGAATTATAATGTATTATAATTTTACCCAAAAATTTTAATTTCCTTGAAAACTATTTAAAATTCAATGTTGGATAATGTAAACATTATGATTTCAAAAATATTTTTTATTTATTCGAAATTTTTTTCAAAATTTTGGAATTTGCACTTTTAAGTAAAAAATCCCCATTTACTGAAAAATAATGTGGTTTTTGATAAAAACAATTTTCTGACCTTAATAAAATTTACATTTGACTTCAGAAAATAATATTATAATTTATATTTGATAAATAGATTTTAATAATAATATTTTATTAAAATATAATTTATTTCTAAAAAACATTTAATTCATCACAAAGAGTATCTTGAATGAAGTTATATATACTTCCCAAAAACATAATTTTTATTTCATCATTACAAAATATAATTTTTCATAATGATTATTATTTAATCATTATAAAGTAATAATAAAAGATAAATATAATAATTATTTTTAAATAGTATCTAAAATTGTGTACTTCTAGGGTCTAGATATAGAGAACATTACTACACCGGTGAATTTCCTAACGGTAAGGAGTGCATTGGTGATATTTGCTTTTGGTGGCTTGACATAAATGGTTTGGACTGTGATCTAAATATGATATAACATCCATAATAAATTATTTTAATCTATCATTAGTTTTTGAGTCATATTTTAAGAGTGGTTAATGGAAAATCCAAGTGATTCTATTTTCTTCTGATTCTCGAATAAATGTGCTTCAAAAGGTATGATACTACTGATCTAAGACATCACTTCTTTTCCCTATATTAACTAGATGTATCATAACCCTATATATATACTAAACTTATTATCAATATATAATGATTATACTATCAACAATTATGATTCATAAAGGTCTTTTAAATATTTTAAGATATAACATATAAAAGTCTAAAATATCAATGGTAGTGCATATGTTTTCTATAATTTCATTTCTTATTAAGTAAGTTCCACATTTAAAAGGGGAATTTAATTTATACGTTTTTGGGTCAATACATTATTCCCCCTTCAAAAATTTCTTCCTTGAAATTTTACTCAATAACTAGAAAATATTATGGTAATTATATTTATTAAATTATAGTAGTTCCAAAGTTGATTCCCAAAACTTGTCATTCTGACACAACACATTAACCTGGTGAGTTGTCTGGTTCCAAAGAACCTTGTCTATAAGATCTGAGATCTTCACTAGATGCTCCTCATATGAAATACCATTATAAAATAATACCATATATTGATTAAATACACATGAGTGGAATTATATGTACTTTATTAATAAATTTACATCGAATACATCATGTATTTGAGATCAAATAGGTTGGGGTTCTTGTTAATAACAAAAAACATATATGCGTTCAAGGATGTTGAAGGTGATGATATATCTTTAACTAAGATTTACCTTCTTCTAAAACATCTTGAATTTATTCCACTGAGATATATTAAGGGACATTTTTTCTCTGACATCATACTTTAGGTCTCACCAACGTTTCTCTGTGTAGTTTTTCTATAAATTTAATACAGATTTAATATAAAATTGAATGGTTTTAACTTTATCTGTTATTTCTTATATGAGATCACCTCCCCCTATATCCCTCTCTCTAACATCTTCCTATCAAGTTGGAGTCGAACACCGCTTCCCATTGAGAGCCTTATAATGTTCCATTTGAAAGATAAAATATAAAATGTTGTTATGTGAGAGATCCAATAAGGGATGGTTTTGATCCCATTATTGTGGGAAATTTATTGAAAAAGATATCAGTATATTCTATAATGTTTGAATGATTATTTCAAACTTAAAAAAATCATTAGGTGATAACAAAGGCAGATGCTCAACTCTATATCCAGTGCTTGCTGATGGATTTTCCAAAACATCAAGGTGAACATCAGATAGTTATCATATATAATAATGGGTGTAAGTATAAAAAGTATTACCACATCCCTTATATATATCGTGGTGAGTTGGTTATGAGATAAATCTTTATTGATAGAAAAGAAATGAGTTAACATGGTAAGGTGACTGACAACCATCCATATAAAATTATTACCTTTAGGGGTCCTGAGGTGTCCTACAATAAAATTCATGGTTATGATTCTCATTTCAATACTGGTATAGGAAATGGTTTCATTATATACTTATACATTTATCATTCTCCATTGACTTGTTGGCATATCGAGCGTCACGATAAAAATTCTATAATATTCATCTCTATGTTATCCCACAAAAGTTTTTTCTTCAGATAAATAAATAAATAAATATATATATATATATATATATATATCAGTTCTTACAAGATAAATAGATAATAATTAACTATGTGAATTGTCTAAAACATCCATTTGTTGTTCTAATTTTAATGGGACAAATTTGTAGGTTATAACCATTATAACTCCATATTTAACAATTCTAAACTCAAAGATATTTACTAAATTTTATTGTATCACCTATTCAACATTATAAGACTCCTTGATCCTATACATAATAGATTTATGATCAGCCGTTTGAGTAAGTTAAGATGAATATCCATTTATTATTCTAATATCTATCCTATGTAAGTCCATGAAGATTGGAACCCTTGATATTCTCATCATGGATAGGGTTAAAAGATTCATTCCACTTAGAACATCTCCTACTTTATTAACATTCTTATGATTGTAATGGATTTACCAATATTAATATTTTATCATTTATACCTACTTTCATTGATGCATGTTTAGTTTCTTTTTTATAATACTTACTTGAGGATTTTGTTATATTTTTATATGTCACACTTCCTCCCATAGATATATTTTCATCAAATATTTACCATACAGATCACTGGAAAAAATTCATGATCATGTGTTATATAATTAATCTCATAGATCTGTAATTAAATGGAAGAATAATATATCACATTTTCATCTTGAATGATTACAAAACCTAAGCCTTTTTTGAGGCATCACTATAGATAAAAAATCCTTCCCCAGTAGTGGGTAATTTGAGAATAGGTGCATTGACTAGACTCTTCTTTATCTCTTCAAAGATTTATTCTAATTAATCTTTCAAGAAAAAAACACCCCATCCAATTTATCTTGGTTTTTTGGAATTGAAAAAAAATATCAAAAATTGATGATAAGAACTAGATAATACAATGAAATTATAGATATCCCTCAAATTGGTTGGTATGGGTCATCTTTTAATAGCATCCATTTTAGGAGTAACCATAGATATCCTTTTTTGGTGATAAAATTCCCAAGGAATTTTTCATTCTCCACCCAAAACATGCATTTTCTATTATTTTTATACATATTTTATTATCACAAGGTATTTAGTAAAAAATCCATTTTATTCTCATGAAACTCCTCACATTTTGAGTAGAGAAGAATATAATATATAAATACATCCAAATATTTTTCATGTTAATCATTAAAGAATATATATATTATGTCTAGAAAATTTTTTTGATCCTTAGTGGGTCTAAATGGAATTAATATGAACACGTAGTTCCTAAAACATTTATGAAAATCAATCTAGGGGATATCCTTATACTTCACTTTTTCTTGATAATATCCTAACTAAATATCCACCATAGTGAAGTTGTAGAATTCACATAACGGATAAAATATGTTATTAATCCATATAATATGAAACTTTTTCTTTATTTAGATTTTTTGAGCTCATTATAATCAATACATAGGTTCATTGATCTATCCATCTTCCGGATAAAGAGAAACAATGCACCCAAAGAGAAGCACTTGGTCATATAAACTCTTTATACAGATTCTTTTGTAGTTTATTATTCAACTTTTAATTTTCTAAAAGGCCTATTCTATATGGATAAATGGATATTGGAGATTATTTATGTTTAATTTCAATCAATAACTCAACTTTCTAGCTAGGAGGAAAACTGTGAAATTCTAATGCAAACACATCGGTGAATTTCATTATAATGGGCACACCATAAAGGATGATATTTTACTTAGTCTAAATTATTTGAACAAGATATGAAATATCAAAATGTAATAATATCCTTGATTTATATGATAATACCAATGGATATTCTTCCTCTTTTATTAACTTGTACGGAAGCAGAGGGATATTTGCGATATGAAGGGTGAATTCCTTCTCTGGAAATTTATGTTATTTATATTTAAGAAAATAAAATCCATTACTAGGGTAAAATTTAATTACAATAAAGTGATTATCAAAAAGTTTTCTAGGAAATTTGGCCCAACAAATTTGGTATTGGAATAGTCATATACGTGGGAAGAAATAATTACCCAATTTTTCTTTTTCAATGATAGATCTATGTCGATTGTTTTTTGGTTTATAAATATTTCTACTATGCATGGGTGATATATAAAAATGCATATAGCCATAGTAACATATGATATTTTATTTTCATTAATGGATTATAAAGCCTTCTATTAACTATTTTATACCAGTTCTAATAATTAAAAACATCTAAGATAAACACAAGGATGTGAATATTCAAACAACTAAACAAATAAAATGGAATCTATGATAATTGAAGCGATACCTCATAAATGACATATATTCCATAACCTATGAAATTAAAGGTTTAAATATTTGTTATGTATGATATATTAAATAAAAAAATATATTATGGTATGTTTTTACACATAATAATGGTTCATACTGTTGTTGAAAATTTAACAAAGTATATCCCCTAGGAGTGTCAAACCAGATTTACAGTAAGGACATTTTTTTCCTCCAGGGGACAATTGATTCATTAATAATACAAAATTTTTGTAGGTGTTACCCATAGTTGAAACTATGCTATATCCACATCAACTTATATTTACTCTATAATTTAACAAAATTTAATGATTTTTTCTAATGTTTAGTCTTATCCTTAAGGATTTCACTAGCATTTTCTAGACTATTCTCCAAAAATCTAGACAGTCCCCCAATACCCACTATGATAAACCATATTTTACTACACCATAATTTATGATATTTTAGATAATGGTACACATAATATAATTCCAAAGTATCATGAAGCCGAGTTTCTTTGGGAAATTATTTACACTAAATAATATCTTGAAACATGGGTAAAACACCATTGTTTAAAAATTGCACAATATGCCCTTAAAAATTATATTTCTCTTCTAAGAGTATATTAGACAACCAAGGGATGTATATATGAAAGGGAAGATATATAAATCCTATTAAGGGAATAATTAAATCATTACATGATGAAATTAATACATGTGAGTCAATAGATATATCAATGTTACATGAGAGGGGAGAGAATCCTAAATGTGAATCTTGAAGCATCATTAAGGTTGGTATAATAAAGCAAAAATTGGAATGTGTAAACAACATAAAACAAGGCATCATAAATGAAATTCATGGCTAACCAATCTTACATCATAACATAGTGTGCTTATGAAAACCTCCCATAAATTATACATTTCATCTAATGAGATAAAAACATTACCCAATTCATTAGAAGGATATAAAATTTTGGTCCCACATATAACATTAATAACATTTACTTGCATAAGTGTTCCTTATATATTATATAAAAAAAGGATTTAATTCATGAATTTGTAATCCTAAGATTAAGAAGTTTGGGTTATATACATGGAAGTCATAAATCACAGATAGATAGGTACATTTAGTCGAATACACTTGAGAGGAAATAGAGATGGGTATTCACTACATAACGTTTTCACAGGGAAAATAAATGGATATTTTGGGTAGCATAATGGTGTACATAAATATCACAGTAACTGTTTAATGAGAGTGAAAGGGGTCTCACATCACTTTAAAATCATGAGGATATTGAGAGATATGTGTAAGAAAATATCACAACATGAACGATTGAAAATACAAAGGAATAAAATAAATAAGATTCTTAAATAAATAAGATAATGATATGATCCATTACATTGATAGGGTGTTGCTAAAATCCTGGGATGTAACACCTTGTTATTTTAGAAAAATATCACTTTAAATAAATTTATTTTTTTGATGGATTTCATTACACACAACCCTGATTTTAATCAAAGTGTTGTACAATATTAATATTCTTTTATTTAATGTGATTGTTATAATGTGGAAATTAATTTTGTGGAAATGGATATGATTAAATACAATATGATATATATATATATATATATTTAATTATCAAAATAACATTATTGATAAATTCTTATAAAATAATCATTCAAATTTTAGTTAAGTCACTTTATTTTTCGAAAATACATTTCCTCTAAAACACATTTTCCGTTGGTGTAAATAATATAATAAATTTGTGATTATTTTATAAAATGTAGATGAACAAAATTATTTAATTTTTAATCATAATTTCAAATTTATATTATGTTTTTTGAGATTTTTCTAAAAAAATGTTTTCTTAGTAAATAGTGAAAAATAACAATTTTTATAAAACTGTAATGTTTATTTTCATATAATCTATCATTATTACATTAATTTTAACTCAATGTGAAATAAGTATTGTTAAATTATAAATAATATTATTAAATTATTTTGAATAATCATTATATTTGAGTTGTTTATAAGTATATATTGTTTCATAAAACACATTTTTTCTAAAAGCTGTTTTTCATTTCGTTTTACACATTAGATTAAATGAAAATCATACCTATTCTAGAAATAGATTATTGAAAAGTGGATTGAAAATTTTGAATCAGGAGGGTCAAATTTTCTAGTTTGTTTCCTTTTATTTTTTGTTCAAATGAATAGTAACCATTGTAAAATTTATCACATCGGTAAAGGGTAAATAAGGTAAATCTTCGGTAAAACTAAATTTTATGGATATAATTAATCTTCTAAATTTTTATCAGATGAAATAAATTAGTCCATAAGCCCCTAAGGTTCTATATGGAGCTATATAATGGACACTTTTCCATGAAAATGGATTATATATTGTTTAAACCATAGGAAGTGACAAAATGTCACTCTCTTTGTTTTAAATTTCATTCATGTGTTCTCATACAGAAAAAAATTAGATATGAAAAAAATATTAATTGTAATTTTTTTCATAATTAAATTATAACAGTTCTGTAAATTTATATAGAAATTTTAAAAATTAAATAATTTCCTTAATACTTAAACATTTCTGATGCAATAATTACCCAATTAATGGAAAAATAAAATAAATTGTATAAAATATATTAAAAGAATTATAATTTTAGGTAATTTATGTGATCCATGAATATTATAGATTAAAATTAAATTTAACATATGTATTAGTATATTATTTTTTATCTTTTATTATCTATTGATATTATTAATTTTAAGGTAATGAATAGTGTAAAAGCTAAAAATAATGATATTTTGAGAAAATAATATTTTATTAAATTATTTAAAAATCATAAAAATATTAAAAACAGATAAAGGAGATAATATATAGTCTAAATTTTCATATATTATTAATTTTTAGGGAATTTATACGCATTTATTGTCACGACCTGACCCTACCCGGGCTCGAGCCGTAACTACCCCAAGCCCGCCTCCATAGGCCAGGGGCTGGCGACCAGCGCCGAAGGCACAATAACTCGGGGAGGTCTTTGCATAAGTACATGTACACACACACACAGGAAGCATAGTCAATGCAAAAGTGCAGAGTAAAAAGAAAAGAAAAGGGAAACTGTTATAAATAACCACAAGAGTGCACCAACCTCTAAACAGTACAAGTAAAGTGTTGAAAGGGAAAAAGGGGAAAAACACGCGCCCAACCAGAAAAGGTGACACAACCCGGGAACAGGTAAACAAAAAGGAAATAGCTGACGGGTCTCCCACCTGGAACCTGGCTACGACCACTGCACGCGGTCCAAGCTCCTGAACTCCTATGCTCCTCTGAAGTCACGACCAACCTGTTCGTCGTCTGCAAGGGCACACCATGTGTGGGCAAAGCTCAAGCTGGGGTGAGTATAAGAATACTCAGTAGGATACCTCGAAGGCTCGAGGGAGCAACAAAGGAGGTACTGAAGGGTGAGAAGTAGATCAAACATGAAAAGTAGAGGAGTACAACTGAAAGTGCAGTAAAGAGTCCAGCTCAACCAAACAAGAGAAAGGAAGTAGGCTCGTCCAGGAACAAGGATCTGGAAATGGTGAGAAGATGAACTTCACGTAGAGTCTTCGCTACCTATAGCAGGAGAGTAGACTTGTCCAACCAGGAGAAGCTAGACATGGAAAGCACGTGGCATATCGCGCGCGTCTTCGCCTCACCTGGAAGGGAGTAACCAGACCCAAGTAGTGGGTACCAGAACAGGGTATATACAAATACATATTCTCAATAAGAAACCCGAACAAGGTCGTAAGGGGACCTCCATCCCGTAGCTTAGCCCAAGAAAATGAGTCGCCAACGGTCCCAGAAGTAACACCATCATCGTTGCCCAGCATCTCGCACTTCTTCCCCGAACTACAAGTCAAGGGGCTCAAACCACCGCACCTTGACACTATCCGCTTTGGGCGGCACTGACTCGCCCGCACGGTTTTAGGTCGCATCACAAGGATGTGTCTCGGTGGGGGAAATCTCCCCACGTACTTGAGAGTTTCGGGTTAAGTTAAATCACACCTCGTCACTGCCCCGCATTCGAGAGGTCTCATCAAAGTCAAAGCCCGTGACAGAACTGACCCGTATAACAAAGGGTCCCGCTCCGGTAATCACAGAGGAAATCCACAGGCTAGCCTAGTAGAAAGGACTGAGCCTGCAATGTCAACAAGTGTCCCACTGCCCAGCCCTACTGGAGGGTAATTCATAATATGATATCAAGTGACCCACTGCCCAGCCCTGCCGGAGGGTAAACCATAATACATCATCAGGATACCCACTGCCCAGCCCCGCTGGAGGGTAGACCTTAATACATCATCAGGCGACCCACTGCCTAGCCCCGCTGGAGGGTAGACCCCAGTACATCATCAGGCGACCCACTTCCCATCCCCCCTAGAGGGTAGACCTGGAATAAGTTGACAGGCGACCCACTGCCCAGCCGTGCTGGAGGGTAGACCTGGAACTAGACGACGGGTGACCCACTGCCCAGCCCTGCTAGAGGGTAGACCCTAAGAGGTCATCGGGTGACCCACTGCCCAGTCTCTGCTAGAGGGTAGACCCTAATAGCGTCGGGTGACCCACTGCCCAGTCTCTGCTGGAGGGTAAACCCTAGAAGTCAGTGAGCAACCCACTGCCCTACCCTACTGGAGGGTAAACCCGAAGAAGTCAATGAGTAACCCACTGCCCAGTCTTTCTGGAGGGTAAAACTCAGAACTGCTCTAGCCATCTCTACTGGAGGGTACTCCACTGGCCAGCCGAACACGGAGTGGGTATCGCGCAACCACCCAACTCTAGAACAACTCTCCCAAAAGAGTTTCAGTGCCTGTTCCATCACGGGGTGCCACTAGCACCACTACTGGCTGATCCATCGAGAACAAAACCAGGGGGAGACCACTCAACCCTACTGGTCAACAAACGAGCAAGAGCTAGGGGAAAAACTCCACCCCGCTGGTCAAACAAACGCACAGAGGGACCATCTACGTCATGAGAGGTCAAAGGGCGCAAAGCAGAACACGACACGCACAAGGGGCCCATGTGACGTGTGGCCCCACGTCAACCCCAACTGAGCGCAAAAACATTCTCAGGTACAAACAACATGTGCCTCCGAGCACTCCCGTATACTCCCAGAGTATACCTCGTTCTAGCCCAAAGGCTATCGTGCACATGGCACCCTGCTTCAATGCGAAGGAATGACGTAAAACCTCCACCTCAAAGGCACAGGCATGACCAACCACATCTTGTGAACCATTTACATCACTCTCCCAAGAGGGCGCAATCACACACCAAGGGTCCTTTACAAACAAGGTAGGGAGAACCACCACTGTAGCACCTTACATGCTTCCACATTTAATAAGATCATGCAAGAGGATCCGCACAGCCAAACGGATCGCACTGTTGAAATCCTAGTGAAAAAACACGTGAGATCGACTACTTACTCGCCTCCAACGGATATCCGATGGAAATGTCACCAACACAGCCTCACGCCAGAACGACGTCCCGTGATCCCGAGCCTCGGCCCTGAAAACAGCCGGGTGCATCGCGCTAATGTGATCCCCTCGGGAAAACACATCAAAATCACTGATCACTTGAGTGCAATGAATATCCGGAGAAAAAGATACATTCCAGCGCACCTCACATGAGTGGTGCTTCGTGGGACCCATATCCTGGTCCCGAAACTCAACGAACGGACGACACCGTGGCGATCCTCTCGAAAAAGTACACAAGGCAGACTATTCAGTTGTCCAAAATGGTCGACCGGTGATAAAGATGGAAAAACCATCGTCGACGCCCAGACGGGCCTCGTGGGCCCCGCACCATCATGCCGAATTAGAGCAGGTGGATTGCACCATTGCAATCCCCTCGGAAATACATCCAGAATCGACTGCTCACACGCTCCGAACGGACGCCTGGTGAGAAAGGCGTGAAATGATGCACGCAGCTCGAAAGATGGGCCATGGGGCCCATGCCTCAAATCCAATCTCAATGCCCTAAACTGCCCTGGAAACCTCTGCCTCAGTGCTAGGGTCGCAACGCCACTGACGGTGCTCAAAACGGACGTCGAACGCGTCCGCGCCATCCAAAACAAGAATCTTGGGAAAATGCTCGTCCACTTAAAGATGTGCCGCACCTCTGAGGCCCCTCGTTTTAGGAATTAAAAATTCTTGAAACCATCTCAAACGTTCCCCTCAATGCAAGGTCTGCGTTTCCACTGACGGCGCGCAAAACGGACGCCCGTAGTGAATGCTACGGGCGTCGGAAATTCCGAAGGGGGGGAGGACCCCTTGGGCCGGACCGGCCCGGTCCGGCCGGTCCGCCCACAGCCGGCCCACGGGTCCGGTTCGGTTCACCGCAGCCCGCAGGCCGCAGCCTGCTGTCCCCTGACCGGCCAGGGTGGCCGGTCCCACTGCCCCCATGCGGAGACCCACGGTTCGCGGGTCTTTGTCGGCCAAGGCCGTGCCGTGACCTGGGACCGGCGAGCTCACCATGTCGTGCCGCCTAAGCCGCCCGCTGTCGCGCCGCCGTTCCGGAAGCCGCCGCCATCCCGGAAGCTGCTGCCATTTCGGAAGCTGCCGCCATCACGGACCGTCGAGCTGAAGAGCCGCTGCCGCCTGAGCTGTGGTCCTCTATCGCGCCTCTGCCGCACCGAGGGTCTGCCGTCCGCCGGACCACCTTGCCGGAAACCGGCCTCGTGGCCGGAAACTTCAGAGGGCCACCGAAAATGATCTGGTGGTCGAAATTTGATCCAGATAGCATTTTGAAAAGCTCGGGACAAGATCTACACGATCATGGTCTTGGATCGATGATCGGGCAGCAATTCAACGTACAAGTTCGCGTTTGATGTTTAGTGCGGGAATGAAAATGCAAAACGCAACTTTCTACCTGAAGGGGCGTAGCCCGAAGCTTCGCAGGTGGTTCATCGGCATTGTCGTGCCTCGCCGGATCTGCCTCGCCAGAGTGGAGAAGGAGAGGGAGGTAGATGCTACCTACCACTATCCAGACAAAGAAGAAGGAGAAGAAGAGGGTGGGGGTGCGTTTAAGTAGAAAACACTTAAACCCCCGCCCGACACGCCCCCGACTACACTGCTGATGCAGAAAAAAATGAGGGTGCCCCTGGAGTAAAAACAACCTCCCGAGCACAACGGCGGTTTCAGAATTTTAATCTGAGACCCCGTTCAAAATTTATAAAACTCAACGCACGAGGGTGACAAATTACGAAAACGCCCATGGGGCCATTTTTCACAGACGACCCGCGCCCGCAAAACTTATACCCCTCCTAGGGTAAACGGCATGCTCCGAACTCAACAGTGCCCTCATTTTTCCAATCCGAGACACCGTTTAAGAGATACCTATGTTTCAACATTAAACGAATTAATTAATTAATTTAATCCGTTTAACGTTCCAGAAGCAAGCGAGGGGTCCAAACATCCCGTTCCGACAAGGTTTATGTCGTTCATAGGGTAAACACCCCATTTCGGACCCATCCGTACACTCAGATCCCTGATCTGGCTCACTGTTTAGGAGTTTTCGCATTTATTTTGTGTTTCCAGTGTGAATTCACTCAAAATTTAATTCCGGCCACTCCGGGGCTCGGAATCGCACGCCGTCTGAAGGCACTGCCCTGGAATATCATTAAGAATATTCCAAAGTATTTCACAGAAAAACCCTAGTTCTTACATCATTCCATCATTTAAACTTTTTGTCCCCTAAAAGAAAAACTAGGGAGCAACACAGACCAAAGGATTGATCCGTTCACGCGAGGTCGGACCATGCTGATGTCGTACATAGGAGCACTCACACTCCTTCTCGGGTGAGTCACGTGGGAGACGTCGTGCACCCACTCAAGACTTTGGGGTTTGGGGAAGGCGGTAGGGAACCTCGTCATCCCTTTGAACGGTCTGAAACGTCTTGAATGCTCTCAGGGGTAGCTCACCTCCCCAGTCAAACCTCTACTTCGCACGTCGCGACAGGGATCACCGCTTGGGCATGGGACAAGGCCCGGTGATTCCCTACTTCAGAATATCCATATGGTGAAGCACCCAAGGATATCTGGTCACGCAAGATTTCACAGTCGATGTCTCTCAACCAATACTCTCTTACATGATCAGAAGCGAAGGAGTAAACACCATCGACTAAAGGAAAAGGTCCCATGCCTTTTTCCTTACCAACACAGGGTTACAGTTGACGCCCTTCATCACCCTGGTAACACCTCAAACAAGGAGCAGGGAGAAAATCCTTTCACACGTGGAGCCTAACAATTCTACTCCAAGAAGTAGAAGAGTCGCAAGGGGTACCTCTCACCATCCCATGCTCTGAAGGATCGTAGACATCCAGAGCTCTCGCGGTTGTCCGTTGTCCCAACCATCAGCTTTCGGAGCCTTACGTGGACTGCCTAGTGGTGATGGGGAGATCTCGTAAAGTCGTCCCCCACTACCAGCTCCTCCCTCTCCCCTGATATCACCACCCCTCTGGGTACTACTCTGATCACGGCGCTGCCTCTGCCGTGGTGGTGTGCCTGATGCCTGCCCGAAGCTCCCAGTAACTCGGGTCGGGCAGTCTCGTGCCAAGTGACCTCGCCTGTCACAAGCATAGCACTGACTCTCTCTGGGTTGCACTGGTGCCCTCTGGAACCACTGTGGTGTACGACCACGCCCCTGATTCCGGTTGTCAGAAATCCACATGTGTCTAGGTCCTTCTTGCCGGCCCCCGGTAGCTGCGGCAGACGTCTCGGATCCAATGTGCCTGCTGCCACCACCAACACTAGAACGTGGCAGGAAGCTCTCTGTCACCAGCGCCTGCTCTCGCACCCCGGAATATGTGGAAATGCCCAAGGGTCCTATGACAGCACGAATCTCTCAGTGGATACCCTGCTCAAAATTACGTGCTCGGATGTCGTTTTCACGGACCAAGTCCGGGTAAAAGTGTGCACGGTCTGCAAAACTAGCCGCGTACTCGTCCACCATCATCCCTCCCTGCTGAAACTGAAGAAGCTCCTGAATCCTAATGGAGCGCAAGCAGGAGGGGAAAACTGCAACTGAAAGTCACCCAACGAAAGTGACGACTCGCCAAGAAACTGAGACACCAGACTCTACCAACACTAAGATGCTTCACGGAAAATGTCGGCTACCAAAGCCACCAAAATATCTACCGGCGTCCACACAAGAATGATAAGGCAAACCACTACCTCGAGCCAAACCTCTGCTTCCTGAGGGTCTGGCTCACCATTGAACCTCAGCGGTCTCTACCACTGGAACTCACGTAGCGCACTCAACCTGCGATCAAGCTCAGCCTGCTCTGCTGGAACTGTCTTATGCTCAACAGTTAGGGGTGCTGCTACCGGCCCACCCAGAGAAAGGGCTCGGATGATGGGTTCTGGACTGTGGCCTCGTAGCTCACAGGTTCGTTGTCACGAACCAAAGCCGGTATCCTAGCTGGCTGTCTTCACGGAGACATCCTGAATATTATCAAGGTGTGTCGCGGTCAGATGAGCATAATGTATACACCAACAACAATGATGGGGAGTTGAATCAAGATGGACAATCAATGAATCAATCCTATGTGATGCACGATCAAGTTTTCCCTGCAATAAGTGTCTCAGCATGCCGAGTCGACAAGCTCGTTATCAAGGTCCTGGTGAATGGATACGTCGGCCGCTGCACTATCACTGGACTCCCTGGCCTGAGAGCCACTCTCGAGACACGTTAACACTGTTGCCCTATATCCCAACCAATTCCTCTTTTAGGGATGTCCGCACAACATCCCAAGGAACGAACCACCTCTGATACCACTTTGTCACGACCCGAACCTACCCAGGCTTGAGTCGCAACTACCCCAAGCCCGCCTCTATAGGCCAGGGGCTGGCGACCAGTGCCGAAGGCAAAATAACTCGGGAAGGCCTTTTCCTAAGTACATGTACACACACACACAGCACACTCAATGCAAAAGTGCAGAGTAAAAAAAATGCAAAGGGAAACTGCTATAAATAACCACAAGAGTGCACCAACCTCTAAACAGTACAAGTAAAGTGCTGAATGGGGAAAAGGGGAAAAACACATGCCCAACTAGAAAAGGTGTCACAACCCAGCAATATGTAAACAAAAAGGAAACAGCTAACGAGTCTCTCACCTAGAACCCGGCTACGACCACTGCATCTGGTCCAAGCTCTCGAACTCTTATGCTCCACTAAAGTCACGACCAACCTGTCTGTCGTCTGCAAGGGCACACCAAGTGCGGGAAAATCATATGTAGGGGTGAGTATAAAAATACTCAGTAGGATACCCCGAAGGCTCGAGGGAGAAACAAAGGAGGTACCGAAGGGTGAGCAGTAGAGCGAACAGGAAAAGCAGAGGAGTA
The DNA here is from genome assembly GCA_963277665.1 of Viscum album. Taxonomy (NCBI): domain Eukaryota; kingdom Viridiplantae; phylum Streptophyta; class Magnoliopsida; order Santalales; family Viscaceae; genus Viscum; species Viscum album. Next base: position 1,560,187,774 of record OY728141.1, read on the forward strand.
TAACTGAAAGTGCTGTAAAGAGTCCAACTCAACCCAACAAGAGAAAGAAAGTAGGCTCGTCCAGGAACAAGGAGCTGGAAACGGTGAAAAGTTGAACTTCCCGTCAAGTCTTCGCTACCTATAGCAGGAGATTAGACTCGTCCAACCACGAGAATCTAGACATGGAAAGAACATGGTATACCCCGTGTGTCTTCGCCTCACCTGGAAGGGAGTAACCAAACCCAAGTAGTGGGTACCATAACAAGGCATATACAAATACATATGCTCAATAAGATGCCCGAACAAGGTCATAATGGGATATACATCCCGTATCTCAGCCCAAGAAAACGATTTGACAACGGTCCCAGAAGTAACACCATCATCGATGCCCAGCACCCCACACGTCTGCCCTGAACTACAAGTCAAGGGGCTTAAACCACCGCACCTTGACACTATCCGCTTTGGGTGACACTGACTCGCCTGCAAGGTTTTAGGTTGCATCACAAGGATTCATCTTGGTGGGGGAAAGCGCCCGTCGTACTTGAGAGTTTCGGGGTAAGTCAAATCACACCTCGTCACTGCCCCACAATCGAGAGGTCTCCTCAAAGTCAAAGCCCGTCACAACATTGACCCGGATAACCAAGGTTCCCGCTCCAGTAATCACGGAGGAAAGCCACATGCTAGCCTAGTAGAAAGGACTGAGCCTAGAATGTCAACGAGTGTCCCACTGCCCAGCCATGCTGGAGGGTAATTCATATTATGATATTGGGTGACCCACTGCCTATCCCTGCTGGAGGGTAAACCATAATACATCACCATGCGACCCACTGCCCATCCCCGCTAGAGGGTAGACCCCAATACATCATCAGGCGACCCACTGCCCATCCCCACTGGAGGGTAGACCTTGAATAAGTCGACAAGTGACCCACTACCCAGCCGTGATGGAGGGTAGACCTGGAACTAGACGACAGACGACCCACTGCCCAGCCCTGCTGGAGGGTAGACCCTAAGAGGTCGTCGGGTGACCCAATGCCCAATCTCTGCTGGAGGGTAGACCCTAAGTGCGTCGGGAGACCCACTGCCCAGTCTCTGCTGGAGGGTAGACCCTAATAGCGTCGGGTGACCAACTGCCCAGTATCTACTGGAGGGTAAAACCTAGAAGTCAGTGAGCAACCCACTGCCTAGCCCTGCTGGAGGGTAAACCCCGAAGAAGTCAATGAGTAACCCACTACCCAGTCTCGCTGGAGGGTAAAACTCAGAACTTCTCTAGCCATCTCTACTGGAGGGTACACCACTGGCCAACAGAACACGGAGTGGGTATCGCGCAACCACCCAACTCCAGAACAACTCTCCCAAAAGAGTTTTTGCTCATGTTCTATCACAGGGTGCCACTAGCACTCCTACTGGCTGATCCATCGAGAACAAAACCAGGGGGAGACCACTCAACCCTTATGGTCAAAAAAAGAGCACATAGCTAGGGTAAAAACTCCACCCTGATGGTCAAACAAACGCACAGAGGGACCCTCTATGTCGCGAGAGGTCAAAGTTCGCAAAGCAGAACACAGCATGCACACGGGGCCCACACGACGTGTTGACCCATGTCAACCCCAACTGAGCGCACAAACGTTCTCAAGTAAAAACCACACCTGCCTCCGAGCGCTCCCGTATACTCCCAGAGTATACCTCATTCTAGCCCAAAGGCTATCATGCACACGACACCCAGCGTCAATGTAAAGGCGTGACATAAAAAATCCCCCTCAAAGGACCAAGCACGACCAACCACATCTTGTGAACCATTTACATCACTCTCCCAAGAGTGCGCGATCACACGCCAAGGGTCCACTACAAACAAGGTAGGGAGAACCACCACTAGAGCACCTTACATGCTTCCACATTTAATAAGATCGTGCAAGAGGCTCCGCACAGCCAAATGGATCACACAGTTGAAATCCTCGCAGAAATACACGTGATATCGACTAATTACTCACCTCTAATGGATATCTGATGGAAAAGTCACCAACACCGCCTCACGCCCGAACGACGTCTTGTGATCCCGAGCCTTGGCCCTGAAAATAGCCGGGCGCATCGCGCCCATGCGATCCCCTCAAGAAAACACGTCGAAGAGCACTGCTCACTTCAGTGCAACGGATATCCAGATAAATAGATACGTTCCGGCGCACCGTACATGAGAGGTGCTTCATGGGACCCACATCCCGGTCCCGAAACTCAACAAACGGACTGCACCATTGTGATCCTCTCGAAAAATTATACAAGATGGACTATTCACTTGTCCAAAACGGTCCCCCAGTGATAAAGATGGAAAAACCACCGTCGACGCCCAGACGGCCCTCGTGGGCCCTCCACCATCGTGCCGAATTAGAGCGAGCAGATTGCACCATTACAGTCCCCTCGGAAAAAAATCCAGAATCGACTACTCACATGCCCCGAACGGACACCCGGTGAGAAAGGCATGAAATGCTGCACGCAGCTCGAAAGACGGGCCGTGGGGCCCACACCTCAAATCCAGTCTCAATGCCCAAAACTGCCTTGGAAACCTCCGCCTCGGTGCCAGGGTTGCAACGCCATTGACGGTGCTCAAAATGGACGTCGGACGCGTCCGCGCCATCCAAAACAAGAATCTCGGGAAAACGCTTGTCCACATAAAGACGCGTTGCACCTCGGAGGCCCCTCGTTTCGAGAATTAAAAATTCCTGAAACCATCTCAAACGTTCCCCTCGATGCAAGGTCCATTCTTCCACTAACAGCGCGCAAAACAGACTCATGTAGTGAATGCTACGGGCGTCGGAAATTCCAAAGGGGGGGGCCTTGGGCCGGACCGTCCCGGTCCGGCCGGTCCGCCCACCGCCGGTCCGTGGCCCGGCCGCGTGTCCGGTTCAGTCCGCCACGGCCAGCTGGCCGCGGCCTGCTGTCACCCGACCAACTAGGGTGGCCGGTCCTGCTGCCCCCAAGCGGAGACCCGCGGTTCGCGGGTCTCTGTCCGCCGAGGTCGCGTCGCGACTTGGGACTAGCGAGCTCGGCCTGCCGCGCCGCCTGGGCCGCCCGCTGTCGCGCCGCCGTCCCGGAAGCCGCCGTCATCCCAGACCGCCGATCTGAAGATCCGCCGCCGCCTGATCCGTGGTCCGCTGTCGCGCCGCCGCCGCGCCGAGGGGCTGCCGTCCGCCGGACCACCTTACTGGAAACCGGCCCCGCGGCCGGAAACTTCAGAGGACAACCGGAAATGATCCGATGGTCGAAAATTTGATCCGGATAGCATTCTGGAAAGATCGGGACAATATCTACACGATCTTGGTCTTCGATCAAAGATCTAGAAGCAATTAAACATACAAGTTTTCGTTTGAAGTTATGTGCGAGAATGAAAATGCAAAACACAACATCGTACCTACAAGGGCGTAGCCCGAAGCTTCGCAGGTGGTTCGTCGGCGTTTTCATGCCTCACTGGAGCTGCCTCGCCGGAGTGGACGAGAAGAGGGAGGGAGCTGCCGCCTGCCACTGTCCAGACAAAGAAGAAGGAGAAGAAGAGGGTGGGGGTGCGTTTAAGTAGAAAACACTTAAACCCCCCGCACGGCACGCCCCCGACTACGCTGTCGATGCAAACAAAAATGAGGGTTCCCCTGGGGTGAAAACGGCCTCCTGAGCACAAAAAGGGTCTCGGAATTTTAATCTGAGACCCCATTCAAAAGTTATAAAACTCAACGCCGGAAGGTGCCAAATTACGAAAACTCCCCTGGGGCCATTTTTCACAGACGGCCCGCGCCCGCAAAACTTATACTCCTCCTAGGGTAAATGGCACGCTCCGAACTCAACGATGCCCTCGGTTTTCCAATCCGAGCCACCGTTTAAGAGATACCTACGTTTCAACATTAAACTAATTAATTAAATTATTTAATCCGTTTAACGTTCCAGAAGCGAGCGAGGGGTCCAAACATCCCACGCCGACACGTTTTATGTCGTTCCTATGCTAAACACCCCATTCCGGACCCATCCGTCTAGTCAGATCCATGATCCGAATCACTGTTTAGGATTTTTCGCATTTATTTGGCGTTTCCAGTGAGAACGCACTGAAAATTTAATTCCGGCCACTCAGGGGCTCGGAATCGCACGCCGTCTGAAGGCGCTGCTCTGGAATATCATCAAGAATATTCCAAAGTCTTTCATAGCAAAACCCGGGTTCTTACATTTATCCCTAGAATAGTATAATTGTAATTTAATCTTCTGAGAAATTGCAAAACTGACTATCTCCTCAATTATAAAAGGGTCACACCAGCGTCACTTATATACCCCAAATTGAGATTTTTATATCTACCATACCCTAGAAAATTACATTATTATCTTCTTTAGTAACATTATAGAGATTTTTTTATTTCCAAAAGACCTACCCTAGAGCCATTTTGAGGATTTGTAAAGGAGTTGTTTCAAGGAATAGGTAATCGCCCTAAAAGGTCATTTTTTTTAAAATTTTATTAAACTATTCAAAAATATATTATAATTATAATAAAATAATAACATTAGTATCATAAATAATCTGAAATGTTATTATGATTATGAACACTCAACTAAACATCATCATTCCTTTCAAACAAGAAGTGAAAGTATCAATTGTGCCTACCTACAGCTTACCGTCTCCACATAGCGATACAATTCATTTTTCATCACAATATATTATGAATGATTATTAGGATTCATTTAATCCTTATATGTTATATTTATGTCAAAATTATAACTCTTAAATGATTTTATAATATCTATCTTCTTTCCTTCTAAAGAGTTATAAAATGATATCATCGCTCATGCATCCATGTAGACAACCACATCCATGAAGTGCTGTGGATAATTATTCATTTATATTTTAATTGTATGGTATAGTGTATGGATATTATTAGCATATATTATTAACATGAAATAATAATGATTTTTTAAATTATAATTATTATGTACTTTTCTTATGTTCTATCAATTAAAAAAGTAAATATAGTATTCATTCGTATGTACGGCCAAACATCTCCATGAATGGAGAGGTTAATTTTATATATCTAACATTATATATTTATTTATATATATATAAAATTAATACATATGACATAATAGGAATTAAAATTTTTCCATTATATATGTATAATAAATTTAAATTTATTATACAGGTGGTTAATGGACTTTCAAAGGAAATCGGGAATTAGGTAATGTATTTTTGTCTCACTTTTATTTCTATAGGAAACATTCTATATTCACCACTTGTTACTATTATTGAAATGATATATATTAATAATTTTATGGGTAATTACATATCCACTTATTTTTATTTCCTTCAAGGGGGTACAAATATGAAGTTATAAAAGAAATAAGGGTTTATTTCACAGTCTCATCATTATTTGAGATTCTTTTTATTTAAGTATATAATAGGGAATATATATCTCAAATGTCCATTTTTTATAAAAAACTATAAACAAGGTTTTTAATATTCCAAAAAAATTATTTAAAATATTTTTTACCCATATTTCACTTGTTACAAAACAGTTTGAATGGAATATGTTTTCCATTTTCGAAATGAGGTACTTTGTAATTTTTCTAACAAAAAATTGGAAGGATTTTTTTTCAAACATGTATAGAGTGAGATGAATTTCCAACCATTATTATGCATCATTTAATTGAATCCCCCTTTAAAATTTTATTCTCAACATAATTATTTCCATTTATAAGTGTAGATATTATTTAATAAAGATTTGATTTTAAAAATTCATTTACCTCAAGAATTATTCCATGTGATCATTGGAAAGATATTTTCTACATATGATGAAATCATCTGATTAAAATTAATATATTATGGTTATATGATCCTAGAATACCATTATTAATATTTATTTTTATGGTTTAGGATTTTATGTCAAGATGTTAATGAAACTGATTCCCTTTTTCACAGGTTATACACTAATGAAAATCAATTTTTCATGTGTTTTGAGATGATGAATATTTCATGATCTTGAGGAAAATGTTTATGTGAGTTTATTTAATAGATGGGTGGGAAATATATATACCTATAATTCATTGGGTAAATAGGGATTACTCAAGAGGTAAATAAGGTTAGGGGTGGAATTTCCTTTCATCTACGTATGTATATGTGCGGACCTATCTTTCATTTACACATTTTTATGAGTAAAACTAGCTTTCATGTCTATAAGTTTATGTCTAGGTAGGGGTTTCATGTCCATAAGACCATGAGTGGAATTGGATTCATGCCCATAAATTAATGAGAGGTCCATATTTCATATCCTTAACATAATGACTGAACCTTTATCTCTATATACATCTTTCAAAATTTATATGTTTATTCCGTAATTCCATGTCTTATGTTAATGTTTTCTCTAATGTATTATGTTCATTGATTCCATAATGATCCTTGTCTCATGAAGTGATAATATTTAAGCCATGACTCTTATTTATGATCAATTATATATAGGGTAGGAATGTTTTACGTTAAGATATCCCACCCTTATGTTTATCTTATGATTTAATTTAAACGTTGATTGATATATCTCATGTTTTAAATTACTTATCATTTTAGTTCAAACATTATTATTTTTATTTTCTCCTAGTTATAAAGAAATGTTTTATGTAGGATATACCCTAGATGATTACTAATGTTGTAGATTTTTATGGGGGATGATAAATATATGTTATGAAATAATAGGATTTTGTGTCTAGTCTCCAAAGAGACTGCACCTATACAGTCCTTGGGTATGTTTGTTTTATAACACCTGAATGTTTTTATGAAATATTTTCTTTTAAACCATTAATTCTTCAATAGTCTGCACTGCACAGAGTCACAAGTTAAAATGAACTTCAAGATTCCCTTAGTATAAAATTATAATTATAACCTGGCCATTAGGTTAGTATGAATAAATATAGCTAACTCATGAAAATGTATGGTGAATTCATTTCCAACCAATTATTTATGAAAAATATAAATCAATTCTATATATATATATATATATCTGGGTGTGTGTGTGTGCTTTTTTGTATTAATAAATTGAGTGAATTACTAATAGTAAATGAAATTAATGAAATATATGTTTTATATACTCGATATTTATTTATATTCATCCAACATATATTTTTGTCATTGGGTATGAATAAACCATATTTTATGTATAAAAACCCATATTTTTCAAAAGGGTAATTTTACCACATTTTAAGAGAAAAATTTTTAATGTAATTTTTTTAAAAATTAGAATTTTTTATATGAAAAAACTCTTCTTTGTAATAGGAATATATAAATTCACTTTGAATGAATTTTTTATATTTTTTTGAAAACTTTCTTTTTTTGATGAATAGTAAAAATACAGTAAATTTCTATTAAAAAATCTTTTTTAATAAAAATAATATATATGGATAAATTAAATTATATGAATGGTTTTGAAGTGTTTATAGAATATATTTTTATATTTTAATATTATTTAGATAATTGAAAAAAATTATACATTGAATTTAGATGTAAAAACATTTCAATCATTCGCAATTTTTTAACATTTAAAACCAATTTTATCATTTCAACCATGGAATTAATTTTTAATTAATTAATGAAACTTATGTGTTTTGAATTTTGAAAAATAGATTCAATATTTATAATTAGTAGGTCCAAATTATGTAAATATTTTTAACTTATTATTGGGATTTATGAATAATATATTTTGTAATTTTTAATAATATGGTAAAAGGGTAAATTGGGTAATTTAGGTTAAAAATAATATTATAAAATTACCCTAAAACTTTTTCTAATATAATTGGATGAGTTTTCTTTGACCTAAATATTAATTGGGTCAAAATGGTATCTTCTGCAGCCACATGGATGAGAATAAGACAATTAATTTATTTTCCTTAAAGAAAAGACAAAAAGGCCTCACTCCAAATTTAATAATTATGTAATTTTTAATATAAGTATATAAAAAATATAAATATAAATAAAATTATAAATTCTTATTTTAAAGTTAAAATAATTCAATTTATCATGGTAATTATATTATAATTTTTAGGAAATACAAAATTAACATAAACGTTTATACATTGGTGATGCAAGAATTATTCAATTGATGAAAAAGGAAAATAATAATTTCTATTAAAAAAATAATAACCATTACCAGAAAAAATCAGTACAAAAAATATTAACTTTTAGTATATATTGACCATAATCATCTAATGGTCAATTTATTGACCATATGGATCCTTATAGAAGATATTATGACACTTATATTATTTTAATTACTGTAAGTTAAAGTTGTCGCATTGGTGTTTTCATAAGTATAACATTTTTAATATTTAATTATCTAGAAAATATATTTCGATAAAATTATTATTATAAAATATATTTTATTTATCTTTAACATATTATTTAAATTTTAAATTCTTTTTCAAAAATAATTTTATTAAATAATAACACAAAACAAATGTTGTAATTATTTTTTAATGGGGATAACAAATGAATGTTATTAATATATTAAAATAAATATAATTTGGGACAATTAATATGTCCAATGAATTTTATATATTACCTTTACCTCTTAATAATATAATAAAATATTTGGTTCAAAATTATCTTGTTATTTTAATACTATTATAAATCAATGAAATGAATAGTGTCAAATTTTACAGTATTGATTTCTTTTCAAAATAATGTTTTGTTATGTTATTTAAAAATCATAAAATATTTTATAGAAATATATAATAAAACTTATATGGTCAAAAAAATTCTAAATAAATTATTAATGGTCTCATTGACATAAAATAAGTAAATATTTGACCCTTTTAATATTTAAATATTTGTTACCCTAGTTAAAAATTAAATATAATAACTAAATGTTAATTAAAATCATAAGGATTAAATTGACATAAAAACATGTCTAAAATTATGTTTTTTATAATATTACCACCCTATAAAATATCATATTCTAAATTGTTACATTTTTGAGGTTTTCGGATGTGGTTTGACTTTATTATAAATTAATATTTCATGGAGTTTCCCAAAGTACTTGTCGCCTAATTAAAAAAAGGGCACATCCTCCCTCATTTATTCTAAACAAATAGATCCTTAAATATTATATATCCACTTAAATTTTTCATTCTCACATTACCTGGTGACATTCTAGAAGATATGGTCTTCTCTAAAGACCTACTCTAGTACTTTAAGAGAAGATTTAGAGGAAGCATATTGAAGAAATGAAAATATCCACTACCAATTCTTTTAAACTTATGTATTATTCTACTTCATATCAATGTTTTTTTAATTATAATGTAATAAATATAGTATCAAATTTATAATGAAATGTAATTATGATTATGAAACAACTATATTCCACCTTTTATACATCCTATAAATAACTAAATCACCACACATATGTACGTACGACTTATCGTCTCCACACCACAGTGTAATATTCATGTCCCCAACACCTTTATTGGATGGGAATATTTATTTAAATAATGACTATATATAATTATTATAACATTATATTGATTCTAAAATATTATACACCATCCACTTAAATACCATTCAATAATTACAGGAATGACATCATCACTATTCTATGCGTATGGACTACTCTCTCCAAGATGCGTTTAATTATACATGATCTTCATAGAAAAATGATTATATAAATTAATTTAAAGAATAAACTGGACATAATAATATCATTATTAATTGATATAACTATAACCCAATAATAATAAAATGATCGTATCCGACAGAACATGCATATGAAAATAAAGTAGTTAACACCTGATGGACGCGTAATAATGTTTCTATAAAATGGATGATAATATGATCATATATGTTATCATAAAAGTGAATATGCTTCTATAATATGTCAATGACATTATTTAATTAGTTATAAATGAGGTTTGAATAAATAAAAATGATATCAGACCTAAGGTAAGGAATAATTTGACAATATTATTATTATCGGAGATTGTTTATACATAAGTATTGACTAGGGTATATTTATCATTCACATCCATGTTTCCAAAACATGTAATATTATTTTATATTCTTATAAAATTTATTAAAATCAATTTTATCCATTTGTGAATTTTTAATAAAATTCATAAAGGAAATATTTTTTAGTACAAGGTACTTTTTCACTTATCCGAAAATAAGTATGAGAATGATGTTTTATTTTAACTTATATGAAATGATGATTTTTTAATTTTTTATAACATAATATTTACATGAAGATTATTTTACAATATTTCAATGTTATTTTCAATAAAATTATTTCTTTTTAAATAGTCTCACATTTTCAGAAAATAATTTTTAAAAAAAATAAAGGATATTTTCCTCAAGAATTAATTTCAAGTGTTCAATGAAAATTATTTTCCCTCCAAGATGGAGTTATTTAATATGTTATATTTCAAATAAACTATACCTATTATTCATAAGTTTTTTTAGTATTGAATTTAATTTGTGAAAACCATTAGTTTTACATGTATTAAGTTATTATGGATTAATGATTAAGAAAATCATTTTATTCCCTGGGTTATGCTATGATGAATGATTTATGTTTTTGTTGAAATCATAAGAATGATTTCATTATGAGATGGGTGGGAACTATATATCAATCCAATGAATTGGGTAATGATTTATATATCATGAGATAGATAGGGAAAGAATGGGAAATGAACTCAGTTTAGTAATACAGGGATGGAATGAGGAGTGAGCTCGGTTCAGTAATGGAATTTATCTGCTATGATGGTCTTGGAAATGAGCCTTGACTAATATGAAATTATTTTATATGATTATGTGTATGCCACAAAATTTCATGTCTGATGTTATGAATTTTGGGATTAATTTCATTGATTATTATAACCTTTTTTAATTTATCCCATGACATGATATCACGATCTTTCAAATGCAGGATATGATTTTAAAATGTCATGTTATTATGTTTTATGATTATGATATGATTTATATATCAAATTTTAACCTTACTGATCATCTTAGATCAAAATTTTTATGTTTTTCCTAGGTCATGAAGAAGGGTATTATGTAAGATAGGTCAAAACAACATCCAGTTAGGAAGGAATAAGAGGGAGATAATGTTGATATATTATGAACCAGTTGTTTATGTTTCCCAGTTTCTAGACAAACTATACCTATAATGTGCTATCATGACCTTTTTATATTTTTCAATAAATATTCATTAATTTGTTAGTAAAATATATTTATTTTAATTATGGTTTGTTATACTTGGTATGACAAGAAATATATAGTTAACATTAGAAAACTAGGATAAGAAAACCTTAGGAATAACCCTAATGATATGCCAATGTATGGGTTATAGTCCTAGTGTTTTTGAAATAATCTTGACTAATCTAGGATAAGACCTAAAATATCAAAAATTGAAATTTTATTTTTTGTTAAAAGGTTTTCTCATTGTTTTTATTGTTACTCACACTATGATTCTTTGTTTTACATCAATGGATATAACCCCAAGGAACCGCGTTAATGTTTAATGCATTGGGACATACAATTATTTTCCTCATGAGCAACCGAATGTTATGGGAGACAAAATTAAAAACCATGTGGCTATGATCACACAACCTTATCAAGCAATGAATCATGGAGGATATACAGATGAGATATAAAGGGAACAAAATTTGGTTGAATCCTTCATGCAGTACCATCCACGTTATTTCCAGGGGTCTTCTGGTCTACTAATGGATGAAAAATGGATTAGTACCACTGGAAAGATATTTTCAGTTCTCCAATTTTCATATCATAATAAAGTAATATTGGCAGTCTATTATTTGTAAGGTGAAGCTGATCAGTGGTGGATTCTTATGAATAATATGAGGCAAAGAGATGAAATTGAATCTGCGGAATGGACAAGGTCAAGAACTTATTTTTCAATAATTATTTTCCTTATATTTTTCAAAAAAAATATAGAAGGGTTATATGAACATAAGAAAAATTTTAATGGATCCAATGGAACCTATGAATAAAATTATAAAAGACTTACAAGGTACACTTCTATAATTATTATCCAACCTAAGAGTAAAATTGATTGATTCTATGTTTCCATGAAACCATGTCTTTGAAGGGAATTATCCATAAGGGATATATATATCTATGAAGAAATCAATCAATGTTCTCTCAAGGTTGAGATTGATATTGGATAAACCCATCAATCTAAGGGGTTTGATAAGATGATAAAAATGGAATTCAAGGTAAAATCTAGAGACCCCACTAAAAAGAAGATGATTTTCCCCATATACTGAATTTGGGGAAAGACACATGGTGGAATTTATCTTATATGGACTAAAAAGTATTTCAAGTGTGGGAGAGAAGGTTATCAGGTAGTTGAATACTAAAGTGATTGGAAAAAGATGTCTAATGATGTGAATAGGTAAAATGATACATAGAATGAACCTCCTATACTTCAATGATATATGTGAAATGAAATTGGGAATTTTGCCAATAAATTCCCTATTATAATATTTATTTATTATTATCGGCATCAATAAACACATAAGGCTAAATACTAAGGCATGTCACATGCGATCACTATTAGTGATGTGGAGTACGATAATGAAGTTGTGAAAGGAACACTTATCATACAATTTAATGTAGAAAATGTTTTATTTGACTCCAGATCCATTTACTATTTTCTTTCTGGTGATTTTTATAAGGGTTTATTTATATTACCTCAATAATTAGATGTTGAGTAAGTTCTGATAACTCATAATGGCACAAGGATCTCATCAAAAATTTATAATTCTTCTCTAGTTGATTTTTGTGGGAAATTTCTTCCAGAAAATATTTTTGTCCTTCCTATAATGGAATTTTATGTGATTCTTTGCATAGATTGTATTTATCTATATGGATCTCATATCAATTTCCAAGGAAGGGACATCACATTTCATATTACATATCAATATATGACCATTTATCAATGTAAGGATGAATATGACCATCCATTAGAAATTTCAACCATTTTATGTTACATGATTCCTATAATTAAAGGTTATATATATAAAATGGTTATGGGGAAATTAATAACTAAGAATTCACTAATTTCATGAGAGATTGACGATGTATTTCTGGAATAATTTGTTAGTCTTCCACCAAATAATGAATTTGAATTTTCCATAGAACTCATATAGGGTGCTATGACTATTTAGAAGACACCTTATCAAATGTACCCAATTGAGTTGGAAAATTTTAAGAAACAACTCCAATAGAATATTGAAATGGTATTTATACACCATAGTGTGTCACCTTGGGGATCACCTTTTCTATTTTTTAAGAATAAATTTGAATCAATGAGACTCTACATTGATTATCGAGAACTTACCAAGATCACTATCAAGAAAAAATATCATCTTCCCCATATTGATAACTTATTATTCAAACTATGGTGAGATCAATACATTTCCAAAATTGATCTTAATTCAATATATCATCTATTGAGGGTCAAGAATGAGGTCATATTAAGTATGAAAATCCCTAGAATGTATGGACACTATGAATTTACATTGATTCCATTTGTTTTTTCTAATGCCTCTGTTATCTTCATGGATATAATTAACAAAGTCTTTGTAGACTATATTGATTAGTTTATAGTAGTATATATAGATGTTTTTATTATCTATTATAAATAAAAAGGATGATCATGAAGATCACATGATCATTGTACAGAATAGCCTGAGAAATGGGATGTTTTATGAAAAATTTACCATGTTTCAATTTTGGATTAAAAAATTTCATTTTTTAGTCGTATAATCTCAAGATACATGATATATGTGGATCCCACATAAACAAAATTTATTGAATGTTACCTGAGGAAAATAATGGGAATTTAGATCTAAAGGTTTCTTAGGTTTTCAAGATTTTACAGATGTTTTGTAAAATATTTTTCATGATTATTTAATCCACTCACCTAGTTTACTCAAAAAGGAATTATGATATTGTGTATAGAGGAATGAGAAAAAAAATCAATGGGCTAAAAATAAGGTTATCATGTGCACTTGTGCTCACACTAACATATAGTGGATATAGATATTTGATCTATAATGATGCATACAAGAAGAGGATGGTTTTTTTCTAATGAAAAACGATATAGTGATATATTTTTCCTCACTAAACTTTAAATAAATTAGAAAATTACTCATCTCATGATTTGGAGTTAGTTTCAGTAATCATTATACTAAAGATATTGAGGAATTATCTTTATTGTGAATGTTTTGATATTTGTACTGGTCATAAAAGTTTAATGTATATTTTCAAACAAAAGGATATGAATTTTTGGAGTAGATTAATGATTATGACTTGTCAACACACTACCACCATGGGAAAGTGAACACGGTAGTAGATGATTTGAGTAGAAAGGACCTTTCTAGCCTATCCACAATGAGGATTACAAAATATTTAATATTTATGGATTTTATAAATATGGAGCTTTAAATTTAAGAGGATGGGGAGAAATTCTATCTTTATTAAATGAATGTTAAACAATATATAATAGTGAAGATTAAGTAGATACCAAATAAATAAGTAGAAATACAAAAGAAGATTAGATATATTCTTCAATTCAACCTTGATTGTGATAAAATAATAATGTTTATGAACTGGTTTAGTATTCCTCCCATACAATTATTAAAGAAGTAGTTGTTGTATGAGGATCGTAGTTATTCATTCTATATTAATCATGGAAGAACAAAGATGTATATGGACCTAGAAGAGTATTTATGGTGGGATGGAATTAAAAGTGATATTGCTGAATATGTCTCTCGGTGCCTAGATTGTTATAATGTTATGTTTGAAAGACATATGTTTAAAGGGATGTTACAACCATTACCAATACCTTAATAGAAATAGGAAAACATCACTCTAGAATTTTTCATCGGCCTTCCCATAATATCAAATGTCCATAATGCTATATGGGTTATAGTTGATCCCCTTATGAAATCAGTACACTTCATTTCTGTTAGATAAGATTTCTCTCTTAATCAACTTTCCAGAAAATATATAAAGGAAGAGTTAAGATTTCATACCACTTTTCGTTATATCTAATTAGGATATAGGGATTACCTCCATGTCCTGGAGAAGACTTCAGTGGGCTCTGGATACAGAGTTATGTTTTACCACTGCTTATCATCCTCAGATATGTGGTCGTTCTGATAGAACAATTCAAACTAAAGAAGACATGTTGGGATCTTGCTTTATGTATTTCAAAGGTTGTTGTGATCAAAACCAACCGTTTGTGATATTTTCTTATAAAAATATAGTTCACTCTAGTATTCACATGGATCAATATGAATCCCACTATAGAAAAAAGTGTAAAACTCTATCTTTTTGGATGAATTTGGAGAAAGAATATTTCTAGGACCTGATATTGTTGATGAAACGGAAGAAATGGTCTGATAAATTCAATAACACATAAGAGAAAATCAGAGTCGACAAACAAGTTATGCTGACAACCAACTAATACACCTAGAGTTTGAAGTCAGTTACAAGGTGATTCTACGAATATATCGAAGGAAGAGTGTAACAAGATTTGGAAATAAGGGAAATCTAAGCCCTAGGTATGTCAGTACATTTAAAATTATGGATTGTGTTGTGAAGGTATCTTACTGATTGGGGATTCCACCAAATAACTATCAGGTTCATGATGTTTTCATTTCATCTCAAATGATAAATTACATACCTGGTCCTAAACATGTACTAAAATTAGAATTAATACCACTAGAGAAATATCATTCTTATGAAAATAAACCAATAGAGATTCTAGATCATAACAAAAATGTTCTGGAAACAAGATCACTCACTTTGTTAAAGTTTTATGGCAGATCCACCAATTTGAAGAATCTACATTGTAACTTGGGAATATGATGAGCTAGGGGTATCCACATCAGTTTGTATCTGATTTAAGATCTTATAGGGTGAAATTCAGTTTACGGGGGTATAATGTAACACCTAGATATTTATATGAAATATTTTTTTAAATAATATTAATTCTTCGACATCATGTATTACACATAATGCATTGTTGAAATGAATTATGAAATTATCTTAGTATAAAATGACTGTTATAACCTATTATTTAGGTCATTAAGAATAAATATAACCATCTTATGAAAATGTAGGGAGATTTCATTAAATACCAATTGTTAATGAAAAATATATATCAATTATATATTTTTATTTTTGTATGAATAAATTATTTGAATTATTATTATTAAATGAAATTAATGAAATATATATTTTATATAGTGAATTAAATATTTTTGATAATCATACAATAAATATTGTTGTCATTGGGTATGAATAAACCCAATTTTATATATAAAAATCTATATATTTCAAAATCATAATTTTTATGCCTTTTAATGGATAAACCTTTTTAAATTGAAGTATATACTCATTAATATTTTTTATATTAAAAAATAATAATCTTATTTTTATACAGGAAAAAAATTTACTTTGGATGAGTTTTAGATATTTATCTAATAACATTCATTTTTTAATGAACTGTAAAAATACACTAAATATTAATTGAAAATAAAAATTTTCATTAAAATAATTTATATGGATACATTATAATTTTGAATGTTTTTTATGTATAAATAGAATATATTTTTATCAATTAATATAATGTGGGTTAGTGGAATTAATTTTATGTTGAGTTTAGAGGTAAAAAATTTCAATCTTTTGTAATTTGTTAACTTTTAAAACACATTTTCAAATTTTGAAAAAAAGATTAATATTAAATTAATTAATAAAAATTCATTGTTTTATATTTATAAAAATTGATTCAATTTTTGGATTCAGTGGGTTAAAGTTTTCTAAATTTATTTATTTTATTTCAGGGTTTATGAATTGCAACTTCACTAATTTTTATTGATACAGTAAAAGGGTAAGTCAGGTAACTAAGGGTAATTTTTTTAAAAAACAAATTTCCCTAAAACATTTCCTAATACAATGGGATGATTGTATTTAGACCTAAAAATACATTGGTGGTAATGGAATCCTTTTTTAAGCCACATGGATGAGATTAGGATGCTTAAGTTATTTTATTTAAAGAAATGATAAATATGTATCACTAAAATTTTAATAACTATATCATTTTAAATATAAAGTTATATCAGAGATAAATTCAAGTATAAATAATCATTTGAAATATACATCTTTTTTATTTATCATGGTAATTTATATTTAATTTTTAGGAAAAAATTAATTACTGTAAAGTTTTATAAATCGATGATGCAGAAATTATTTAATTGACGAAAATTCAATAAAATAATTTTTATTAAAATAATAATAACAATTAGAAGACACACACACTTGAGAAAATATTTTTTATCGAGTATATATAGACCATAATCATCCAAGGGTCATGTTTTTAACTATATAGAGCCTTTTGGAAGAAATTATGATACTTATATTATTTTATATAAAACGATGTTGAAGTTGTCGCATTCAGTTTTAATAAATATAACATTTTTAATGATATATTTTACATAAGATTTATTTGAATAAAATTATTATTATAAAAATACTAGATTCAACTTAATCGTAGTATTTTATTTCTATTTTTTATTTCAAAAACAATTGAATAAACTAATTACACGAAACTCTTGTTGTAATCATTTTATTAATGGAGATAACAAATCAATGTTATTAAAAAAGTAAAATAAATATAATTTTGGATAATAAATAATTATAATTAATTTTATAGATTACCTTTTTCTATTTTAAATATTATAAACTATTTTTTTTTGAATTTATCCTATTATTTTAATATTTTTAAAACTCAATCAATTGAATAGTTTCAAAATTGACACTATTGATTATTTATCAAAATAATGTTTTCTTAAATTATTTAAAAAGAATAGTTTTTTTATAAATATAGAAAAATTATGCTATAGTATAAAATTATATATATTATTTCATAATGGTCTAATTTTTATAAAATAAATAAATATTTCACCCTTTTAATATTAAAATATTTGTTACCCTACATAGAAATTAAATCTAAAAACTAAGTGTTAATAAATGTAATAAGGTTTTAATTGATAAAAAATATGTCTAAAATTTAATTATTGATGATATTAAAACCTTGTTTCATATAATATTATAACTTGGGAAATTTTTGAGGTTTCTAGATGTTTATGGATTTTATTATAAATTAATATTTCATAGAGTTTCCAAAAATACCCCTCTCATTAGTTATAAATGGTCACCTCCCCCCTCATCTCTTTAAAACTCATTGAGCCTTCAAGATCTTATATACCAGAAAATTTTACATTTTTAGCTTCTTAAGAAACCTTATAGAGTTTCTGGTATTCTCCAAATACCAAATCTAGTGTTTTAAGAGGAGATTTAGAGGCAGCACGTCGAGGAAGAGGTAATCCTCTCAACCAATTTTTTCAGACTTCATTCTTCTTATACATCATAATAATGATTTTTTAATTATAAAATAATAAATACAGTGTCAAATATATAATCATATTTTATTATAAATAAGAAACAACCATATTATACCTTCTATCCATCCTCCTAAAAATGAAATCAGTATGTCTGTGTACATATAGCTTACCATCTCCACACCATGGTGTCATATGTTTTTTTCCAGCACTATACCTGGATGGATATAATTATAGAAATAAAAAATATATATTTTTATTATAACATGATTTTTATTCTGAAAAATTATACATCATCTTCTTCAATACCATTCAACTATGATGTGAATGATATCCTCACCCGTGCGTACGTACGACCTATCGTCTACACTATGTCATACATTATACAAGATCATCACTAAACAAAGATCGTATAAATGAATAGAATGAATAAATATGATATATATTATACTAATATCATTTTTTAAAATGATATAAAAATATCCTAGGATGTGGAACAAGATCTTATCTGACAAAATATGCATAAAAATAGTGAAGTTAATACCCGATGGACAAGTAATAATGTTACTAACAAACAGATGACAATATAATCATATATAATATCATAAAAATGACTATGATTTTGGAATAAGTCAAAAAAATTATTTATATAATTATACAAGAGTTTCAGATACATACAAAGGATACCATACTTAAGGTAACATATACTTTCGCAATCTCATTATTATCCGATATTGTTTATACATCTGTATTTTCGAGGGTATATTTATCATCCACAACCATGTTTCCAAAATATAAAATATTATTTATTTTTTATATACTTTTTTGAAGTCAATTTTACCCATTCATGAGTTTTTATTAAATGGTATTAAGCAAATAATTTCCCATTTTTCGATATGAGGTACATTTTGAATTATCCGACAAAAGTACGAGAAGAATGTTTTCTTCTAACTTATACAGCATGATGAGTTTTTACATTTTAATAACACCATATTACGATGAATATTATTTTAAAATATTTATAGGTTATTTTCAATGAAATTATTTTCATTTAATATTTTCTGTCATTTTGAGAAAAGAATATTTTTCTAAAAAGAAAGGATATTTTTCCCGAAAATTAATTTCAAGTGTTCAATCAAAATTATTTTCCATATAAGATATAATTATTTAATAGGGTTATGTTTCAAGTATAATATCCCTATTATTATTATGGTTTTATTATTTTTTTATGGAATTATATTTATGAAATCTATTTGTTTTTCATGGATTATGTTATGATAGAATTATGTTTAACAACCCCATTTTATTCCATAGGTTATTATATGATAAATGATTTATGTTTTTTGGGCCCACATAATAATTATTCAATTATGATTGGTAGGACCAATATATCCCTCTAATACATTGGGAAGATATTTATATCTCTTGATATAGACTGGGATGGAATGGTAAATGATATCAGTTGAATAATACATGGTTTGAACAAGGAGTGATATAAGTTAAATAATGGACTTTTTCAGCTACGATTATCATGGAAATGAGACATGACTAATATGAAATGATTTTATATGCTTATGTGATTTCTCATGAAATTTAATCTCTATATATATACTAAAAGTGAATGTATCTCTAGAAATAGTGTACCTAGGTGTAATAACCCCAAAATGGAACATTGAACTAGACTAAATCATCACCTGGTACATGAAAAGTGTCCCTGTTACCAACATGGTTTCAAATATCCGGGGATATAATTTTTGTTATTATATATTTTATTTACGAACCATTATGAAGGATTTGAATTAGTGATAATCATGAATTAACTAGGGTAAAAAAATATATCTTTCTATAGATTTAAATGAAGGTTTCATGATTTAGACATCTTATAAATTATAATTTGGTTACCACTATGACTATAGTTTCACACACTATGATTTTTATTTTAGAAAATGGATAGAACCTAGAGGATTCAAGATAATGGTGAATGTTAAGGAAAATGGAATGATTCAAATCTTGGAAAAAAATGAAATAATAATTTGAAGGAGAAAACTTATTGTTATTACTAATTAGAATTG
Organism: Viscum album; assembly: GCA_963277665.1. Lineage (NCBI taxonomy): Eukaryota > Viridiplantae > Streptophyta > Magnoliopsida > Santalales > Viscaceae > Viscum > Viscum album. Next base: position 1,560,208,254 of record OY728141.1, read on the forward strand.
TATTAATAAGATAAAAATCTTAACATATTTTAGTTTTCTAAGACACCTATAATAAGGAAAAATTAGTATCAAGATAACCAAAGATGAATGAAAGTACAATTTTCATCATGTACAGAATGTGTGATGATACATGGAGGATAATTCTTCAAAGTAACTTGAAGATGATTTGGGTTTGGAAAATAAGAACACATAGAAATTAATTCTTGTGGAAATTTGAATGGTTCAGCTAACAAAATGTATAAGGATAATGGTTCTAATATGGTATCCTCAAAATTTTAATGTTTTAAAATTAGAAATCTTGGGCATTATGAAAATCTTTTTCTGTAGGGAAAATCATGTGAAAATGATTAGAAAGGATATATGAGTAATGGATTTTCCATTGATGATGAAAAGACTATGAACGACTTATGAAAAAATTATTTTCAATGAATACGATAATGAATATTTGAAAATGGATTAAGGAGGAAGTTAAATGCTTAAAAAGATTATGTATGGGGATTTGAGAATTATGTTTTTAAATGTTTTTTATGAATAATATTTTGAATAATAAAAATCCTAAAACACATATGGTATGATACCTAGTTTTTTTATGGAATTAAAAATATATGTTAATATTGCAAATAACTAGGAAAAGTGATCTAGTGTCAAGATTATCTTTGAGGAAAACAAATGAATGAGGTAAAAACCCCATTAATATGTCTACAATGTGGAGATAATAATGTCTTAACGTTATTGAAACTGATGTCATGCTATTGAAAACCATGTAATTGGTTATTTATTTAAATCATCTTTGATAAATTTTATTACATTTTGGATTTAAAGAGTATATACAATAGTTTATAGTTTTATTTGGGGAAAAAGTATAATGTTGTGGTATTATGACAATTTTTGTTTTTACTATGATTATAGAGAATATATTACCAAGGTGTTTATATATTATGTACTTAAAATTAGGAGATAATTTTGGGGATTAATGTTATGTTTATTTTTAAATCATAGTTTAACTTATTTATATGTTTCTAGGTCTTAGATTTGGGTAAATATATTTTGGATGAGGTTTATGATTATCAACGGTAAAAAATTGGTATTATTGTTGATGTTTTAGAAATTAATGAATCTACCCATATTTGATAACTTATTCTAACCACTATGAATTGAGATAATATATAAATATTGAATAGTATGTTTCTACACTTTTTTGACCTAATTTGTGTATTATAATTTGATCTTAGTTCTTTGGGAATGATATATTCATAATGAATATTCATCTTTAGGGGAGAGAGATAATAATTTGCTAGAAATTGATTAATGTATGAAATTAAAAAAATTAATTAATTATATTTCTTCCATTCCAAGTCTAGATGGTAAAGTAATGCCTCAACTCTAGGAAAAATATCATAATAATAAAAAATTTCCTATAACCGTCAATTTTGATGAATTGATGTAATTTTTTACATATTTGATTTATGGTATTTTGATTGTTATTATTCTCAAGATCATGAACTATATTGTGATTAATGATATTTGGATAATATTTTTATTCCATGTACATATCTTCAATTCCAAAAAATGTTCTTATATTCAAAAACCTATAATGTGTACTCTCAAATGACCATAATACTTCCCCTTATATCTTTTCAAGTGAATGTTTTATTAACCCTTTTAAAAATTTGGGTTCCCACAAATAAAGTTTTATATTTCAAACAATCCATTTCTAAGAACCAGTTCAAATATTGAGGATGAAATTTATTGTAGAGTTGAGGATAATTTAACACTCAATAAATTTTAAAAAATCTATTTAAATATTTTTTTCATTTATGTCTTTCGTTACACCCAATACCGAATTTAAATGAACCGCTATACACTATTAAAATATTATTATTTAATGTGAAAGTTATTATGTAGCCATTAATTTGGTGGGAATGGATATGATTAACAAATTTATAAAATAAAAATATTTTCTAGACATTATTAATATGTTTATAAATTTTTATTAAATAATCAATCAATTTTGAAGCGGAACTCTAGGACATTATTAAAGTTGTCTTTTATGTGTCCCATCATGGATGGGATTTAATTTGGATTGAATATAAGTCTGAACTGGTGGTTAACAATATTAGGAGAAGATCATGGAATGTTCCTTGGCAGATTTTGGTGCCTTGTGTTGATTTCCTTCAACGAATAAATTTTGGCTTGGTGCTTTATGTGACTCATGTTTATAGAGAGGCCAATCAGGATGCTGATGCACTCTCAAAGAGGGCCATTGTGGAACCTTTCTCGGAGTGGTATTTTGTTATCCCAAATGAGTTGGCTGGTCTTGTTGAACCAGACATGGGTTGTAAATTATACACTAGGGTTTGTAAACCCCCTTGTAATGTCATGAATCTTGTACTTTACACTTTTTTAATAAATTTTGGTAGGGATGGGTCCTCCTGCCCCTGGACATTTTAGAGTATATTATAAATAATTTATGAATGTTATATAAAATTAATTTGAATAAATTAATTTCATTTTTGAATTCATCATTTCAAATTTATCTTAGGGTTATCTTTTGAGAAATTTTTAAAAGACGATATTTTCAATGAATACTGATAAATACTAATTTTTATAGAATGTTATTTTTCATTTCATATAATGTAACTTTAAGATTTGAGTTTTATATAAAATCAACATAATTAAATTTTATTTATATATAACATAATAAACACAATTTCAATCATGATTATACCTGGTTTTGGTAAATGTATATATTTTTGCTAAAATAACATTTTTCTAAAAATGGTTTTCATTGCCTTTTATGCATTTATGTTAAAAGTAATTTCTAACAATTATTTAAATATAATCTTGGAAAATGGATTCCATATTTATAATCCATACATTAAATTTTTTTTAAATTAGACCATTTTATTTTTTCGATTATAATGAATATTAAGTGTTGTAAAAATTTTCATCTCTGTAAATGTTAGATAAAGTAAATATCAGTTAAAACTAAGTTAAAATTCCATAATTATTCATCAAAATTATTATTTGATGATTAAAATTATACCATGAATAAATATTTTTCTAAATAGAGTTATTTAATTGAAACTTTTCTATAAAAAAGATTTATATATTATTTAAACTAAAGTAAGGGACAACATGTCACTCGCTTATTTTTAAATATCATCTATGACTTCACATAATGATAAGAACATGTTTTGGAAAAATATTAGTATACTTTTTTTTGAATGAAATTATATTCTCAATTTTGATTTATTTAAAATTATATGGAATTAAATTGTTATATTAAAGACCTACAAAACGCTGATGTAGTAATTATTCAAAGGTTAGAAAAATCAAATAAATGATATTATAAATATTAAAAGTATAATAATTTAAGATAATTAATGTAATAAAGGAATATAATATATGAACATTTCTTGATATGGATGTATTAAAAGACTTTTTTTCAATTTTTTATCATTATATTGATGTTATTAATGTCGAAGAATTGAATAGTATCAAAAATTGATGATAATGATACTTTATGAGAATAATATTTTATTTAATACATTAAATATAATGAAAATATTAATTATAGATAAAGGGGGGTAATATATGGTATAAAAGTTTAAAAATTATTCATTTATATGACATTTTTAAGCATTTTTATCATGAATGTTCTTATTTTTTTTTTTTTTTTTTTTGACAAAAGAAGACGGATCCATTAATGATGGAGATCAGCAGAAATACAGGAGCATAACCACAAGGGAAAATGATTGAACCACAGCAAATCCTCATAAGGAGGGCCAATGCCTGCCATCTTGTGAGCGGCTTCGTTCGCTTCCCTTCTAATAAATGAGAAATTGCAGTAATTGAAGCCTTGTCTCCGCGAGTGAATACACCGGATAATGGGGCTGAAAAGTTGAAGCCCGCCGTCAGTGAGATTGATGGCATTGATAACAGTGAGACAGTCGGATTCGATGTGAATGGAATCCCAACCGCGATCTTTTGCAAAGTCTAGCCCAGCAAGGATGGAGGCGGCCTCCGCGACTGAGGGCTCCCAAAGTGCATAACGTGCTTCGTATTTGGCGGCGATGAGATTTCCCAGGTTGTCTCGGGCCAGTAAACCAAGTCCAACTGGGCCATCCCTAGGGAGAGAGGCATCCACATTGATTTTAACCGTCCCTTCTGGTGGGGGGCACCAATGTTGGGGAAGAGGAGGGGGGGTTAAAAGTCTTTGTTGTTCAGGGTGGTTATGCCAGACAGCAATCCAAGACAAAGCCCGGTCAATCCAAAATCTGGGGGGCCTCCGGAAATGATTGAAAATGGCCTCATTCCGCCTATTCCAGATAATCCAAATCAAAATGCACAGGGCGCCTGCTTTAGCCGGCGAAAAGGAGGAACACCATCGCATCAGAAGAGATGAAGGATCTGAGGCGGCGTCCAGTCTCAGCTCTAAAGTTGATCCCCAGCCATTCCAAACCTCCTGAGCCCCGGGACATTGAAAAAGGGCATGGAGAGGGGATTCAATCACAGAGGGGCAGAAAGGGCATGAGTTGTCGTTTGAAAAGTGTCTGTAGACAAGGAGGCTCTTAGTTGGGAGGATACCAATACACACCTGCCACCAGAAAAAGCGAACTTTAGGGGGAACATAAAGCTTCCAAATTGATGTCCAGGGCCTCGCATCTCCTTCTGTAATTTGAGAAGAAAGAGCTCGCCGGTAGCCAGCTTTCACTGTATACTCTCCTGAGCTGTCATTTGTCCAGAAGAGATGATCTGGCCCTGCGTCAGACACACAGGGAATACTCAGAATGATTCTCCTATCCCTCTCATTAAACCAGGAGAAGAGTTTTTCCAGACACCATCCCGCCCCTTGATCATCAAAAAGACAACAGACTGTGGCATGTTCGGATCCTGGAAAAATAGGGGATGACGCCTTCGTGCCTGTCTGATCAATAAGCCAGGGATCAGTCCAAATCTTGACCGTACTACCATTCCCAATTCTCCAGCCTATTCCTTGCCTCAGCAGATTACGACCACCCCAAATGCTTCTCCAGAGAAAACTGGGTCGATAGCCAAGATGGGAATCCAAGAAATCCTTATGTGGGAAATATTTAGCCCGGAGAACTCGCGTGCATAGGGATGAAGGGTTATTAATTATACGCCAACCTTGTTTAGCCAGCAAAGCATCATTAAACAGAGAAAGGTCCCGGAAGCCCATTCCGCCTTCAGATTTTGGTTGACAGAGAGCATTCCATGCGATCCAATGGACTTTATTTTTTCCGTCCTTTCGTCCCCACCAGAAGTTAGATGTGCTGGATTGAATCTTTGAGAGCACCACATCAGGGAGTTTAAAAATAGACATCAAATAGCTGGGGATAGATTGAAGAGCCGCCTTGATGAGGATTTCCTTCCCGGCCTTGGAGATTTTTTTAGGGGTCCAACCTTGTATTTTTCTTTCAATTCGATCCACAATAGCTGAACAGATTTCTTTCTTTGACCGTCCAACCACCGTCGGGAGCCCAAGATACTTCTGGTGCTTATCGACCCCAGGAATGCGTGCTATTGAGCAGAGATCTTCTCTTTTCGGCTGAGGGACTCCAGAGCTGAAAGAAATTTCTGATTTACTCTGGTTGATCATTTGTCCTGAAGCCCGTTCATACTGTTGTATCGCCTGGCAAATTGCAGTACATTCATTAGGGGTAGCTCGAGAAAATAGAAGGCAATCATCGGCGAAGAAGAGGTGGGATATCGGAGGGCCCTTGCGGCATGCTTTCGCCCCATGAATTATGGAGAGCGAAGCTTCCCTGGAAAGGAGGCTAGAAAACACATCAGCCACCAAAATAAAGAGGAAGGGTGAAAGAGGGTCTCCCTGGCGAAGCCCACGGGATGGGGAAAAGCCTCGGGTGAGCACCCCGTTGACATTAATACAGAAGGAAACTGATGAGACGCATTGCATGATCATGTCTATCCATTTCGAGCAGAAACCCATCTTGAGCATCACCAATTCGAGGAAGTTCCATTCCACTCTATCATAAGCCTTAGCCATATCCAATTTCCAAGCCATGATCCCTCTCTTTGCTCGTGTTTGAGTTTTCATGGAATGGAAAATTTCATGAGCAATAATGGCATTATCAGTGATTAACCTCTTTGCCACAAAATCACTTTGGTTCTCTGAAATGACGTCGGGTAGCCAAGGACGCAACCGATTCGCCAGGATCTTCGAAAAGATCTTATACGATACATTGCACAGACTGATAGGTCGATAATCCGAAACCCCTTGCGGATTTTTCATCTTGGGAATGAGGGTAATAATAGTTTCATTAAGAGAAGACAGGTCCCTTTTCCCCGCCCAAATGTCCCGCATCAGATTGCATATGTCTCGACCAATGATATGCCAGTAATTCTTGAAAAAGAGGGCGTGGAATCCGTCTGGTCCCGGGGCCTTCGTAGAGTGGATTTGCTTTAAAGCCTTAAGAGTCTCGTCATTCGTCACATCTTTAGAAAGCTGTCTATTCATATCATCAGAAATCACGGGTTTGATGCAGTCCTCAATCTCAGGAGAAATGTTAGAATGGCCTGCAGAGAAGAGCGTCTGAAAATAGCTCAGGAATGCATCTTGGATTCCCCCTGTGTCAGACACTTTACTACCATCTGGTTTTAGGATGCCAGAAATAAAGTTTTTTCGGCGTCTTGCTGAAGCCTTCTGGTGGAAATAACGGGTATTAGCATCCCCTTCTGTTATATGAATATCACGCGCTCGCATAGCCCAAAAACCTTCCTTATTGCGCAGGGCAACATCCAGCTCTCGTTGGGTTTCACTAATTTTGGAGAGAATGCTACTAGACGGGGGTTTGCTGAGAAGATAGCCAATCTTCCTTTCAAGCAAATTGCATTGCCGGTCCGGGTGACGGAATTTAGAGTAGCTCCATGTCTTCAGATCAGACGCCACTCGTAGAAGGTTGGTTCTCAGATCAGCTTGCCCATTCTTCCAGCCTGAACGGATTACCGCCTCGCACTCGGGATAATTTGACCAGAAGCTTTCGAATCTGAATGGTTTCCTGGGACTAGTAACGTGCTCATTATGGGTGCAGTTAATGACAATTGGGCAGTGATCCGAACAGTTGAACGTGAGGTGTCTGATATGGTACATTTTGAAGAGGTTCATCCAATCCATTGAGCCAAAGAATCTATCCAGACGTTCAGCGATTCGATTTCCGTCTGAACTGCCTCGGTACCAAGTGAAAGGATTACCCGTGAAACCCAGGTCCATCAGCTCTGCCTTAAGGATAGCATCATTAAAATCAGACATAGACGTGGAGGAGCGCACAGCTCCACCTTTTTTCTCCTTCTGGAAAAGGATCTCGTTAAAGTCCCCTCCAAACAGAATGGGGCTTGGCAGATCACGACGGAGTTTTCCAAGAAGATCCCAAGATTTCCACTTTTCAGACTGGGAGGGCCAGCCATAGAAGCCCACAAACGTCCAGGGGGGGTTGTGGGGAACACAAATAGATGCAGCCACATGGCGCTGGGAAAAAGATAGGAGCCTAACATCGACGTTATCCTTCCAGAGAAGACATAATCCCCCTGAATGACCCTGTCGGGGAACCGGGAAACAACCCTGGAAACCGCATTTTAGAGCAAGATTTGTGATGTCCTTGTTTTCCAATATGGTTTCGGACAGGAAAACCATATCAGGGCGACTTTGAGCGCAATGGCGCTGGAACATACGAACCGTTCATGGGTTGCCAATCCCACGACAGTTCCAGCATAAAACAATCATTGCTCTAGGCGGGGCCGGGCCTGACCCGCCTCCGCCTTTGTCTCTTGTGGGGTTGATGACGTACCTGATGCTTTCCTCCTTTTGGGAGGACTGGTGTGCATACCACTGGACTCGATTTTCCGTTTCAGATCTCCTGGTTTGGGATTCCCTGGGCAATCGCTTTTACCACCGCCGCGTGCCCTTCTCCAGGTTCTACGAATAACATGTCCCGAAGGTGAGGCTTCAGTCATCCCAGAATCAGCTTGCAGAAGGGCATCAGCTGGGATCCGATTTGGACTCTGCTCAGCCTCAGGCAGATCCAAGGAAACATGTTTCTGTCTCGGGAGTTTCTCTGGAGGTTCTTTTGGTTTAGGTAGCGGCTCATTTGAAGTAAGGAATGTTAAGTTCGGTGCAGATAAAGCGAAGTCGGAATTTGTGATACCCTGAATCAGGTGACTGTCTTGCCGGGCCCCATCATTGCCTCTGCCGATAATCTCTTGGGAGGCGTTTCCATTTCCCCTAAGCTCAGCTGGGGAATCCTTAGGGAAGACAGGGGGTCCCATCCTTATAATAGAAGGCTGTCCAGATTCCGGTCGCCTTAGATGGGCTGCAATGAGACGGTCCCGATCAATTTGTCTTTCCGCCTCAGGAATATATGCCTCTCTGTGTGCTTTGGCCCGGAGCCACGAACCATATTGTAGGGTAATATTTTCGGCGGAATTCTCTGGCTTTGCCCCGCACACTTTCTCAATGTGGCCGATACGTCCGCAAAGGAAGCAAAAGATTGGTAGTTTTTCGAATTCGAACGAGATCCAGGTGTTGGAATCATCAATTTTCAGGAACATACCTCGCATTAAGGGTTCAGACACATCGATCTCAGCCTTTATTCGAACCCAGGGTCCCCATTGTATGGGGTCCGAGCAATCCCACTCTAGGAAGTGACCGATCCGGTCTCCAATTTCTTTCATCACATGTGTTGATCTCCCATGGAACGGTATTCCTTTAATTCTTACCCAGAACGGGGATCGGGTAAGTGTGCAGTTCTGAATCTCGTCTCCCCCTTTAAATTCCTCCATCAGAATGAGATGATTGTCAAAGGACCAAGGTCGTCCTCTGAGGACTTTATCTTTGTCTTTGTCACTGAAGAACTCAAAAACAAGGAGTTTGTTCTCAATTTCCCGAATGGCTACTCCAGCTTCCAATTTCCAGATATTTTGAAGGGTGGTCCTGAGGGCCTTTAGATTAAATGGTGCCTCGGTCGCCAATCTTCCGACCACCAATAAAGCCATACGTTTTGACAAAGTGTTGTCTTCATTTCTACGGGTTGCAAGTGGCTCTTTTTCTTTGTCTGTCAATGTGAGGTTCTTCCATTGATTCAGCAGATCCGTCTCCATGTGGAGAGCCACGAAGACTCATAGGGAGGGATTGGCCAAACAGAGGTCCCCTATCCAAGGGGTATCAAGCCCAAAGGGGTCCCCGACCCAGGGACTCCGGCCCAATCCAAACCTCTAGGAAGGAAGCAACAAAAAGAATCACAGACCGGCTTTAAGCGGTAATTCACACAGGTCCGGCCCAACCCAACGATTTCTCTGTTCAGGCACAGCCCGATATAAGTCCTCCAGTCAGGTGCGGCCCGAAAGCTCCGTGCCACTTATTCGTTCCGTGCCAGCCCTATACGCCCCGATCCTCCAAGCTGGGGAAGACCACAAGCCGCGCGAAGACCTGCGCGGCCAAAAACAAAGCGTTGGGGAGGACCGCAAGCCGCTCCAAGACCTGCGCGGCCCAAATCAACGCGCTGGGGACAATCTCGCTCCACCTCCAGCCCTGCGCGGAAGTTTCCTTCGCGCTGGGAAGAGCTATCTGGTCTCGCGCAAGTCCCCTCGCACTTCGAAGAACGGACCGGCTGCGCGACGCTCCAACTTGCGCGCCGAGGGACTCTTCTTCCCGTCCACGCCCTCCGCGCCCCGGGGAACCACCGCACCTTCGAAAACAAACGCGAACCAGCAATTTCGCACACACTCAGTGCCTCAGGCCTTAGCGCTAGGTTCTTCGCGAATCAAATCCAGTGCAAACACACAAAGCCGCAAATCTTCGCGGCAGACGCTTCGCGAAAAACACCTCTCCGCGAATGAGTCCTTCGCGGCCAAGACCTTCGCGAGTGGACACTTCGTGATCCAATCCAAAATCTCCACAATCAGGGACCTTCGCGAGCAGAACCGAACTGGTCCCAAATGAGGGTCGGACGCCAAACGTCGGTCGGGAGGCAACTGGAACCACAACCGTTGATCGGAAAACGCCAGACGAAGATCGGAGACCAAATCAGATGCGCTGTTGAAGAAGATCGTGACAACGCCGAAGATGGATCTGGCGTCGCGTTCCCTCTCACAGATCTGACTCCGGCAAGGGGTGACGGCGATGGAAGGACCTTCAGGCTCCGCGGAGAGTCGGGGGGCGACACAGGAAGGAAGAAAAGATCCAGAGGCTTCGGATCTGAGGAAGGACAAAGCTACGCAGACCTGGAACGGGGTGCGCGGAGGGAGACGGTGCCGCCGGAAACCAGCCGGACAAAGGTGACTGAAAACCTAGGAATTCCTAGGAGAGAGACGCTCTCACGCTGGAGAGACCACTGATCTATGAATGTTCTTATTATAATATAATATTTTGAGAAATTTCAAAAGTGACTCTCACCTAAATTATAAAAGGGTCCCCTCCCTTAATTATTTACACCAGTGTGAGACTTAAAGATCAATAAAACCATGAGTAATTATATTATCAACATGTATTATTCAAAATTTTGAGATTATTTTACTTGAAAAATTCCAACCCTAGTTCCCTTTAGGGGGGATATAAAAAAGTCATTTCTAAGAAGAGGTAATCTCCCTAACCAATCCCATTATTTACTACTCTTATTTACCTCATTAAAATATTCTATATCGATCATAAAATAATAACTTAAGTATCATAAATATTTTAAAATGTTCTTATGACTTTGAAACACCCACTATACACCCTATTTCCCACAAAATAAGAAGATAATGTATCACTCATGTGTATGTACGGTTTACCCACTCCATATAGCAAGAAAATTTATTTTTTATCCCCAAATATTATTGATGGCTATTATAATGATTTTATTTATTATATATGATATTTAAAACATAATTATACATATTATTTGATAAATAATATCTACCTTATTACCTTCCAACCCTTTTAAAATGATAATCACGTCCGTGCATACGTGTGGAATACCACCTCCACGAAGCGATGTGACTCGCTATTTGGTTTTATGGTAATTCGATGGTAAGGAAGATGAATATGTTGAATATATATGAAATTAAATATATAATAATTATTATTAAAAATATAATTATTTTTTATCCTTATTTTATTTCATTCTTCAAAAAAGTAAATACAATGTTCATACATAAGTATGGCCAACAGCCTCCATGAAGGGTGTAGTTCATTTTCTATATCTATATTTTTGGAATAATTTAAATATATATATATATATATATATATGATATAATAATTAGTTAATTTATTTAGGAATAATTTTATAATAGATTTAAATTAATTATACAGTATTTTAATGAACATTCAATCGAATTTGGGAATTTGGAATGGGATTTTATTCTCACTTTTATTTCTATGTAAAACATCCTATATTAAACACTTGTTTACTTTTATATATTTTTATACTAGACCTAAATTAATTTATTTATATATATGATTAATTTTATGTTGATTTTCATATCAATTTATTTTTATTTCCAACATGAGGTTACATATTAAATGTTACCAAAGAGGTAAGAGTTTATATCATAATCTCGTCACTATTAGAGATTTCTTACATTTAAGTCCCTGCTGAGGAATATTTATCTTCCATGTCCATATTTTCTAAACTCTTTCAATTTTACTTAAATTATCCTACATTTTTTTAACGTCATGTTTACCCATATCTTACTTTCTATGATTTTTTTTAATGAAATATTTTTTTCATTTTCCAGACAAGGTACTTTGTGGATTTTCCTCTAGAAATATAGAAGGAATAATTATTTTACCAATATAGAATGAGCATATATTCTCATTTTCATGAATCCAAAATTATTTTAATATTCGTTTTCAAGTTTACAATTGTTTTCTAATTAAATTTTTTCAATTATAAGTGTGAAACTTCTTAAAAAGATATATTATTTTATAATATAATAGTTATTTACCAAAAGAATTATTCCAAGGGGTCTTTAAAAATCATTTATCCATTTAATATAAACTTATTTTATTATACTTAAATTTTACTGATGATATGACTCTAGGGTTCCATCCTTATTCTTTTTTATAATGGTTTATAATTATGATGAAAAGATGATGATGACACCCATTCCCATTTTCGGGGGTTATGGTTTGATGAAATTTATTTATTTTCATGTGTTTTGAGATGATGTATTTTTTATGATCTTGTGGAAATCATATGTATGATTTTCACTATGTGATGGATGGGACCAGAATGTTTTTGAAATTTATTAGTTAATTTGGATAACTCATGAGGTAAATAATTTTATACATGGACTTGGTTTTGATTTCCATAATTTTATGCATGTTCCAAGATTTAATTTCTATAAATTTTTGAATAGACCTAGATTTCATGTCCATAAGTTTACACATGGATCTAGAATTCAGGTCCATAATTTCATGAGTGGACCCCATTTCATGTTTATAAATTTTTTATAGGGCCTGATTTCATGTCCCTAACTTAATTATTGAACTTATTTAGATTTATACATGTTCACAAAGTTAAATTTTCATGAAAAAATTCAATGTCTTATGTTAATTTAATTCTCTCATGGATTATGTTCTTTGACTCTATCATGATTCACATCTCAAGAAATAGTAATATTTATTTCATGAATATTATTTATGATCCATGATAGATTGGGTTAAACCTTTTATATTATTATTTCATACACTTAAGGTTATCTTATGATATTATTTATCATAAATTGTTATATACATTTTTACTCTTACTGAGCATTTGATATGAGACTACTTATGATTCTTTTCTATAGGTTATGAAGAATGGTTTTATATAGGTTTTGTTTGTGAAGATTAATAAAGGGGGATATATTTTGGGATGTGTTGGAAATATTTTATGAAATAATAGGATTGTGTATCTAATCTACAAGGGAATTAAACCTATACAGTCATCGATCATGATTTTTTCACAATTTATTGAATATTTATTTATTAAGATGTAATATTTATGTATGAAAAATTGAGGTTACTATATGTGAGAATATTCTAAAGATCTTCAAGGCACCTTGGGAGGGATCTATAGAGGTAAGGGTAGTGTAAATTGATGATCAATGGGTTTTGAGTGAAGGGTAATGAAATATTGATTTGATTTTTATAGAAAAATTGGGGATAATTCTTTATTAATTTCTCGGTATAAGTTTTGTACTCAATCTGATAAATTACCAAAACCACAATCCATCTCATTGGTTTTCATATTGTTTCTTCCAATGTGGATGGTATTTAATTATTTTATAATGATATGAACCAAAAACCTTAAAATATTACCATTGGTGATGTAAAAGTGATTCATGTTTATTTAAAATTGATTTTAAAACATTATAATATAATAGAGTTTGAAGGATACATTAAGGGTTTATAAAATTTATAAAAAAAATTCAAAAAAAAATCTATTAAAGGGGAGACTAAATTTATATTTTTAATAGTCTATATAATATTTATTACATCAATTTTGGGCTTTTATGATGTCATAATACACACCGTATAATTATAACACAATAAAGTTTTATCCAAAAAATCCTCTATCTAAAAAAATAATGAAAAATTAACTATTGGATAATTTCGGTGCAATGATTTCAAAAATAATATTTTCTATTTCATAAAAATTTTATAAATATAATAAATTACACATTATAATTAAAAATACAATTATATTGACAAATATTTGTTTTTTTGAAAATAATAGTTTGCTAACCCTCATAAAAATTACATTTCACATCATAAAATTATATTATCATTTATATTTAATAAATATAAATTAATAATAATATTTTATTAAAACAAAATTAATTTCCAGAAATTATGAATTCATCAAAAAGAGTGTCTTTGTTGAAATTATATATTTTCTGAAAATAAAATTTGTGTTTCATCATATAAAAATAAAATTTTTATAATAATAATTATTTAATCATAATAAATTAATAATAAAATATAAATTTTATCATTAATTTATAAAAAATAAAAAAAATTAATAAAATTTGTGTCTAGATACACATCCCTTTATTACACCATGGAATTACCTAAGGGAAAGGTGAGGGGCATGATATTTTGTTTGGTGGTTCAAAAAACAAGGTCTGGTCCATCATCTTGATGAGGTTGAGCTCCTCCTGTATATGGTTTCACTTGTGATTTAGTTTTTGAATTTAAACAAGTGATAGATCAAGTGAAAACCCTAATTAATTTATATCACATAGATTTATTAATAAATTGGATTCATAGGGTATGATAATAATTGTCATGAACATTGGATCTTTTATATTTTTCAATTTTTTTATCATAACCATAAATAAATTAATATATATATATATTATAATAATATGATCATTATATAAAATTTTTACTATCAATGGTTATAATGCCAAGTAAACTTTTAAATATAAAACTGTATAACTTATAGTGGTCCAAAATAACCATATTAGGGCTTGTTTTTTCTATAAATTCATTTCTTAATAAATAATTTACTCATTTAATAAGGGAATTTGATTTTTACATATTTAGGTCATTATGATTTATGTCTTCATTAAAATTTTACATAAAGGGAAAATGTATTATATAAATTTAATTCTGTTATTTTTTGTCACTTCAAAACATTAAAGCACGTTATAGGTATTAGTTGGGGAAGAAGGAGAATAAAAATTGGGTTTTAAAATATTTCTCCAAATAGGGGAACTATGTGTGGGTAAAATGGTTTTACCCTTACATAACTAATAAGTGTCGCATATGGGTAATTACATACCCTTTTAAACCCCGTGTAAACTCTATTTTACACTTATGTAACACTTGAAAATTTTGTTTCACCGTTACATAACATTGGAACTACCCTTATTGTAGAGACCCGAAGCTTATCGTACATGGACATTACATTACTTTTGCGGAATACTTAGTACATAACAAAAACGCACACACAAGGATCGTAATAGTTTAGTGTATTTGGAAACTCGGAATATAATCTTCTAATCGTGGTGAAAGATCTTTAAAATCTCCCATAAAGATCTTCTTTTTTTTTACTTAAAACCTTTCTTTATATCCTGGGGAAAAAGAAAACATAAAAGGGTGAGCTCAAATGCTCAGTAAGGGTAAACAAAAGAAATATCAATCACATCATCTACATAAGCGCATAACTTTTGAAAATCTTAACCTGCAAAAGAGATCATAATTTCATAACATGTGGTAAATCATGGCAGTGAAATGTAATCACAATAATCATAACCTAAAACATGAAACTTTGTGGCATTCACACATAATCATAGAGAATCATTTCTTGTTAGTCAAGACTCATTGCCAAGACTATCTTAGTGGACAAAGTCCCTTTCTGAATCGAGTAACCCTCGTTTCAGTCCTGTTTCACTGAACCGGTATAACCTACCGTTCCAGCCCTGTCTATCTCATGAGATATAAAATCTTTACCCAATGCATTGGAGGGAGATATAGGTCCCACCCATCTTATAATGAATCCTTTCTTATGTGTGCCACATAATCATAAATCATACATCATCACATAACACATGTAACAAAAATGGGATTCTTGAAACATCATGACATCATAAATCAATTCATATAAGATAAAGGAATTCATAAAAATAATTCCATCACAACATGATCAAATCAATGTAATAATAGGGATAAAAACAGAACCCTTTATTATCTTAGATGGAAAATAATTTTGATAAAATACTTGAACTCCATTCTTGAGGAAAATATCCTTTCTACTTCAAAAACATTTTTCCTTTCATAACATGTCATACAACTTTAAAATAAAATAAGTTGATTAAAAATAAACTTGAAAACTTGTAAAGGAAGTTTCTTGGAAATAATGTTTTAAAAATCCATTCATTCTGTATAAGTTAAAAAAACATTCTTCGTACTTTTGTCGGAAAAGTCAAAAAGTACCTCGTACGAAAAATGACAAAAGATTCCTTTCATATCTTTTACTAAAAACTCACCGAAGGGTAAAATTGGATTTAAAAAATTGTACATGGATGTAAATAATATTACATATTGAGGAAACATGGATGTGGATGATAAAATACACCCCAGTAACTTTCAAAGTATAAACAATCTCGGATAAAAATGAGATTGTGATATTTCCCTTACCTTAGGTCCGATTTGCTTTGTACATGTCCGAAGCTCTTGTATAATGGTTTAAATAATGTTATTGACTTATTCTAGAATCATAAATATTGATATGATATCATATATGGTCATATTCTTAGCTTCTTGTTAGTAATATTTCATTGTTACTTGTTACTCGGGTCTTTATTGCCTTTTTCTCTTATGCGTGTTTTGCCGAATAAATTCTTATTCTTCTTTTAAGGTTATAGATACCTTATATCCAGAATGGTATTAGTGTAACATATATCATATTTATTCATTCAATTCATTTATATAATTACTATGTAAAGATGATCATGTAGAACGAGTCGCATCACATCGTGGAGACGGTATTCCGTAAGTACGCACGAGTGGTGATATCGTTCCTATGATCGTGGAACTGTATTTGAGTATATATATATTATTTCAGTATCAATATTAATTTATAATAATCATAAATAGTTACTCATTGCACCATTATACCCATCCTTGTAAAGTGATGGTGGAAAATAGATTACACCACGGCGTGGAGACGGTATTCCGTACGTACGCACGCGCGGTGATTTCATTTTTTCCGTAGGATGGATAGAAGGTGAATTAGGGTTGTTTAATATTTATAATAACATATCAGTATGTAAGTAATACTGATGTTATTACTTTATCATGAAACAACTAAAGGAGAAAAAGTTGAAGAAGAAAGAAATTGAAAAGATCGATAACGGATATTACCTCTTCTTTGGAACGCCTCTTTGAATCCTCCACTTAGGGAACTAAGATTGGTCTTTGAAGAATACCAGGACCTCTAGGATTCTTCTAGGGAAGTGGAGAGGAGAAAATGGCAGGGTTTGGCCGAGCTTGAGTGCTCAATTTGGTGTGAGGAGGAGGGGGAGGAGGTGTCCTTTTATAAGGGAGGAGAGGGGCACCTTAGAAATATCTCAAAATATTATTTTATTATAATGTCAAGTTCGGTTTTAATTAGCTCCAAATTGATTTATTTCGAGGCTAAGGTGGGGATGGGTCGAAATCCTCTCATCCAATAGAATTTAGACAAGTTTAGGTTCCTATTTTAACCTTATCATTTAGATTTAACATTAAGTTAAATAATTTTACTTTTACCGTGTCTTCTTGTGTTCTTATACTATAAGGTTAATAAACTTACTATATCAAGACAAACGAACCCCAAATTGTTTATTATTAATACATATATCCTTATCTAAGTCATTTGGCCGATCCTTAGATTTTTAGGAATAAAATAACAATTAATAATATAATATTTGATTTAAAAACTATTTTGTGTCAATTTTGACACTATTTGATATATGATTTTTGTGAAAGTCATAACAGAATTATATGTTCGATACAAGTTGATTAAATCAACACTAATATATCGTAGTAACCTAGAAAATTAGTGGAATTCATAAAAATTCTCAAATTACATTTATTTTGGTGTTTATAACATCAATTATGTCAATTTTTCATAAATAAGATAATTACTGCATCATCTTTCTGTCATAAATAAATTAAATTATTTGATGTCTAAAAATTATAAATAAAATACCATTATGTAGGAAATCTTTTTAGATTTCTAATTAATATTTATAGTCGAATTTATCTTATGTATAACCCCATATTAAAAAGGATTTACTTATTAAACTTTGATTTTAACTATTTTAACCCTTCTTTAAATAAATTAATAATAAATGTCCTAATCTAATCCAAGTGGGCCTAAATGGTCATATTATATTCATAAGGTTGTTTTTGGTCGAACTACACTTATCCAATAGAATTAGGACATGTGTTAGTGTAATAGTAATATCATATTTACCCTTAGTTACCCTATTTACTATTAACCGTGGTAAAAAAAAGTAAAAAGTTACTATTCACCAAAAATTATTTTCATCTCATTGAACCACATTTTAGTCCTTGATATTAACCGTGTCTGTCGGATTTTCGAAATTCCATTCACAGAAGCGGTAAAATTAAATTTTATGCAAAATTCAGTTTTTAACCTACCACTTAGTGGTTTCACTATTCATCAAAAATTGAAAGTTTTCAGAAAAATACCAAAATTTCACCCTAGGCTAATTTCGGTATTCCGAATCCAAAAATGAAGTCCATTTTGAAAAATAAAATTTATAAAATTTCCAAAAGTGGTTATTACTATTCATAACGGGTAGTTTTAATAATATTTTAATAGCATATCGTTGTTTAGTGAAACTCGGCATTGCGTACTACACACGCTATCGAGGAAGGTCGTGATTGCGTGTAATACAAGGCAAGTCAAGGATGCGTGTTTAGCAAGCTCCTTTTTGTGTAGCGTACAACACAAGACATTAGTGAAATTAAAAAGAATATTTTTCATAAAATTTCGGGGTGTTACACTTATGAAACTCATAATTACCCTTACCCATACTTTATGAAATTAAGGTTACCCTTATAAAGTGGAATCTTACCCTTAAAAAATGTCTAATGACCTTGAAATAGCCTTTATAATAATTCTGTCTTACCCTTAGATAGTACTCTAGTTACTGATATGTAGTGTATCACTACACTTACATTGTTCTGGAATGAACCTTACACAACACATATAATTAGGTCTTTAAACATATACATCACATATATTTAAGAATATACCGTTACACAACCTATGGAAACCTGGCTCCACCTATACATGATATAGAGAAATACTAATTTACACCTGTGTAGATTCTTAGACATCCCACTTATCCTTACCAAAGTATTAAAAAGACACCTTACCCTTATATAACATTTATAAATCAATGGTTACATTTAATAAATATCATTTAAAAATGTTCTTCGGATAATTTTTGGGAAAAAAAATTTCTGAGAGAAAATATAAATTAAAATAAAAACTGGTTTAAAGATAAATAAAAAATTTGAAATATTATAAATACCCCCCTATAATGACTTCTTATCCACGATAAGTATAACTAAAAGTCTTGATCCAGAAACATAGGCCACTGATCTTGAAAATTTTTCAGCCACTCCCACATCAACTCTTAGACCCACCCATCAAGTGGATCCTTTTGTATCGTGTGTGATTACGATGGATTCAAGAGGGGGTTGAACATTAGTTTTAAAAAATTAAATTAACATAAAAAACATAATTTGCTCAAAATATTATCTAAATAAATCATATAATGATCAAGATATGTATCATATCCAAAATATGGATGATAAATCAGAGTTTATAATTGGGATCATAGACACTCCAATAAAAAAATATAAAAAAGATTAGTAAATTTTACATTATACTTTATATTTTATAGTTGAAGGAAAAAATCATTTATTTAGGTCATACAAAATCTAAAAATAATGTAATAATGAATTACAAGCTTCATAAAACCAATTCTACTCTTTAACCGAAAGAGTTATGGATATCAGAAATACTAACATAAGATATCCATAATTATCAACTTAAGTGTAATTATCTATATTTCTACACCAAGAACAAACTCAATAAGAATATTAGAATCGATCTATCTTCCAATACCATAGAATGATGATCAAAATTAGATCAATATTTCTTAAACAAAAAATCCAATGATTATCCTAATGAAAATAAAATAGATTCTAGTCCCAATAATCCCTCTACCTAAACCTCAATCGAAAAATTGAATAAAAAATAGCTCTAATTAATTTAAAAATCCTCAATCACAATCCTTAGAACCATACTCCCTAAAATATTACAGAGCATAAGAGTGCGATTTTTAGGTAGAATGATCTTTAAATGTGTTGAGTTGAAAATGAATCTTCTCCCAACTCCTACAATTCACTCTTATTTTTAGGCATTCCTCCAACAGATATAATTCCATGAATCTTAGAGTTGGTTGCAATGACCTCTTATGTTTTTCACTTGATAGATTGGAAAAATGACCTATCTCAGGTCATTTAATGTAATCATCATAATGCTCTAAAAAAATACATATTATATAAATAATTCAAACTATATTATTATAATTGTTTTTACTCGAATGAACTAAAATATTTTTAATTTGATTAAATGAACTATAGCCTGTATGATATATCTGATCTACTTTCAGCTTGATCCAAACGAAATCAGTTAGTCCAATAGATGGAACACTAGTCTATCCCATTGATAGGACAATAGTGAGTTTGATGGAACTATTTCTAAGTTAGCTTTATGGGTACGATTTAACAATATAAAATTAATATTTATTTATATAAGAACTATATATATGTTTGGTTGAAAAGCCTATTTTCAATATAAAAAAATTATAAAATACATGGGATAAATATATCTAGTTAAGTAATATTTTAAAAAAGAGTTTTTGATTATGAAAACTGAGGTACGGAAAAGTATAATGTAGAAAAGTTTTACTCAAAATTCACATTTTTTAAAAAATTACAAAACACAACACGTAAAATGAAAAACAATTAAAACTAAAATAAATGAAACCATTTTATTACTATGAACATAGAAATATTTATTCATAATAAATATCTTCCCTTTAATTATGTTAACTCCCACTATGTTCATCACTTCCTTCTTCTCATTATTGATCCGATAGGAAAAAATATTAATTTGGATCCCCCCCAATAGGGTGTCTCCTTTGATAGTCTCTCCCCATTTGATAATTTCTCCACCTTTGGATTATTTATCCTCTTTGTATTATTTCTCCGCCTTTGCTATTTATAAAATGGAATAAGGAATTTAATATACCATATTTAAATTTTATAAAATATAGTATGAAATAATTAGGATTGAAAAGACAAAAGTAAGAAAATTTATTGAAGTAAAATTTTAAATAATTGAAAAAAGTATATACAGAAAAAGTAATTAAAGACAAATTTCATTAAAACAATTTATTAGAATGAAGACATTAAGAGATATTTATAAATTCAATCTTTTTTATAAATATTTTTGAAAATTTATTTTAACTTCTTAATAACCTCTCGATTCTTCTTGGATTTAGTTATTGAGACTCGATATTTTCTATACTGTAGTACACAACTCAGAGAATCCAAATTTATAACTCCAAAACTAAAACCCCCTCTTCATGAAAACCGATCTTCTTGTTTTCCTCCTTGAGCCTTATAAAGTATTCTTCCAAAGAAAGAAATATATATTTATCATATTTTACTTCTGAATTTTATCTTTTAGTTCAATTTTTTTTTATTCTAAGAGTATACTAAATTATTAAACTATTCAAAACACATCATCCTATTATAAAAATTGGAGGATAACATCTCAAAATAATCAACTACATCAAAATAAACATTATTATCTTTAACAAAATTGTCATAATGTTCATTTATATCTCTATCTACTTATATATTCATTATTACAATATGACAGAATATTAGTTTATGTGGCACAGATTTATCTTTGAAAAAATTGATCTCAGAATCATTATGAAAAACTGATTTAGGTACCAACATCAATGACTCCATTTTCTCATTTAAACTATTCTAAATCTTCTTTCACCTTACTTAAATATTAGGAAAATATGAAATTAAATAAAAAATTTGTTTCAATGTATGAAATATATAATCTATTATCTCATCTGACTTAGTTGTATATATATCAAATGATTCCAATGATGCTTCAATTATATGATGGATATATGGTCCTACATATGGTTTTTTCATTCCTTAAGAATTTCTATATTCTGAATCATTTACCACATCAACCTCTCTATTTTTTTTAGCCTTGTATGATACTTTGGTATGAGAATGTTGAGCTTTCTCTTCTTCAAGTGATGATGTTTTTTTATCCATAAGTATTTCTAACATTGGTTTCATGTTGGATTGAGTTGATAAGAAATTGGATAATAAAGATGAATCTGATGTATGTTCTTCTTCTTTATCTTCTTCTTTTCCTTATTCTTTTTAATGTTCTTTTTCTAACTTTTTGATTGTCTAAAAAATATATTTTCCTAACTTTTAAACTATTTATTGAAATTTCATCATCAAATTTGCCTCAAATAATATTATAATCGATTTTGGAATTGAGTATTCTACATGACATTCAATTAAAACATCTTTTACATTTCCCTTTTTTACAACAGTTGGAACAACCAATGTTTCAACAAATTATAAATTAGTAGTTGGGATTTTTCTACAACCTGGAATTGATTTAAATACTGCTAATGGAGATACTAATATAGGTTGATCATAAGATCCACTATCAAATCCATTTTGAAATGTATCCATCATCATTACATGAATAGTTCTTCTCTTAGGCTCCCTTATCTTCTCTACTTATTTCATTTCATCTAATGTTTATCTTCGTATCTAAATCCAAAAATTTAATAAGTTTGTATAATGGATCCCCTTGATTATTCAGAACATTATGACCCATGAAATTCAAAAAATCTTATTGGGGCATTTCTTTTTTTTCCTTTGGATTCTAGGTGGAGATGATACAACCTTTATTTTTTTCTTGAATCGATTATTTTTCATTACCAAAATAATCATCAGTCGCAGCCTTGTTGATTTTTTTTAAAAAATAATAATCTTTAGATTGAAAAAATCCTTTATTCCAAACATAAATTCCACTATAATTAGAGAAACCCTTTATCTTACTACATAAGACAAAAGCTTCATCTGAAATTTTTCCATATATTAAACAAATATCTTATTTATAAAACATGAGAACATAAGAATTCTTGACTTCATCAACATTTTCTTGATTCCCTCAATTAAAATATGTACAAAATTATGAATTTTTTTTGTCGCATGTTGATAATGATTTCTAATATGGAAATATCATATACTTTAAGAGCATCTCTATCACATTTTCATTGTATCGAGTAGCCTTGCATACATACTGTTAGAACTCTTTTTTCTAATGTTAAGTGAAATACTATTAAATATTTTTCATAAGAAGTAAAAAAAAGAAGATTCATCTTTGTATTTTCCAAATGGAAAAGCTTCTGTAAAAGATTATGTGTGGGAATATATAACTTACCTTACAAAGGAAATTTAACAATATCAAAATCATGTTGGATCATTTACATAAAAATCTCACAAAAAAGATAAAAATAATATATTCCACATCATATTACATTCTAAATTCAACCAAATAATGAAATTCTCTTCCTATTTCAAGACAGTATAAATCAAAATCGTCTTTGTCAACACATATTTATTCCCATAATTGAACATTAATAATAATTTTTATTATAGAATCATACTTTTAATTCCAAGTATTCTCAATTATATTTTCCTTTACAAAATATGTCTTTTTGAAATATTTATCTTAATCTATCAAACTAAAACAATTAATTAGAATCCAAATAATTGAAAACTATTATACTAAGTGTAAATTGGAGAGCTGAGGGCTGATAGTGAATTTTGAAAAATGGTGTTGGAGAAGGGTTATCGGCTCCATATATATAGGAATGTGGAGAGAAAATTCAACTTTTTCATATCTAGTAGATTCAATTGAAAATTATATTATGATATAACAGTTGAGATTTTTCACTAGATGATTTCATGAATTTTCTGAACTCTTAATATTTTTTATTATGGAAAACTATTAATCAAAGTAAATTATTGTCCTTTTTAAGAAAAATATATTAATAAAAAATAATGGTTTATAAAAAGTAATGAAAATGTAAAAAAATATATAAAATAATAAGTAAAGGATAATTAAAAACACTAAAATATTAGAAGAATACATCTCAGGGTAGAAATTAAATTTTGTACAAAATTTCTATCGAGTAACCAATTATTCTTGATTTTTTAACACAAATTTAAATCTTATAATCATTCTAAAAAAATATTTATAAATAAAATTTTGGTAAAATAATTTAGAACTGAATATTTAGTAAAAAATTTGACTTTTTAAAACCTTTAGTAAATATTTTTTTTCAGAAAATATTTGTAAATTTTTTTTCTAAAAAAAGTAAAAAAATATTATTCCAAAATTATAAAAAAAATTATAAATAATGTTATTTAAATTGTTTTAGAAAAATAAAATGTTTATAATAAAATTATAAAAAAAAGTTTTTAGAAAAAAACATATATGCTCCCCACTTAAAGAGAAATTAACTAATGTTAGGAGAGGGGTAAACATGAAGAATGAATGAAATATCATTTGGTATTGATCATTACTATAAGATATTTAATGTATTTGAATCTATCGGACATAAAGGGATTAATAAAAAGTTATTCATGTTTTTCTTGAGTTTCTATGAATTATAAAATGAAATCTCCTTTGGGAGTATGATTCTAAAGGGAATGGTGTCTAATATCTATGTTATTAGATCATGTGTGGTGTGATGGGTTTTACTTAAAGAGATGGAGTTTTTTATATTAAAAAATATTTTAGTTTTAGTAAAACTCATTCCATTATTAGTGAGTGTTTGTTGAATAAAAAATAATTGAGCACAACAAATTCTAGATACCACATATTCATCTTTAATAGTGGAAAAGCTATTAAGTGTTGTTTTTTTACAATACCAAGGTACAATATCCTCTCCTAATAAATAAAAAGTTATGAAGTACATTTATTATCCATTAAAAATCCACCAATATTATCATTTGATAAATGTTTTAACTCAAAATCATTTCTAGAATAGTAAATCAACCCAAAATCCATAGTTTCATTGAGATAAAAAATATTCATTTTTATAGATTTTATATGAGACACTTTTTCATTTTATTGATGCATGAAACCGAATCTTCTTTTTAGGTATGTTTTTCCTTTTCTGGTCATTTTTTGGAATAAGGGGAAAATCTAGATATTTTCTAAGTACACGACGTGTACTTTATAAGTACACGCCCTGTACTTTGATGCCACTGGAGTCCGTGTGCTGGCTGTGTCATGGGCACACACACGACCGTTTATGGGTGATGTGGAGGCCACCTAATGCGGTGTATGGAAACAGAAAGTACACGTAGTGTACTTCAAAATTACATGCCATGTACTTTGTTTTTTTTTTCATTACATGAACGGGGGTCTCATCTGACGGACATAACCATTTTCTTCTAGGTGTTCTTCATCCGAGAGAGTCTGTATGGACGTAGATTTTCGACGAGCCACCGAACCTCCATTCATTTTCCGATTCTAACACTGTAGGGTGTGTTGGAATCACAACAGTAAGATCTTCCTTCTCCTAGAGGTTTTTTTTTTCAATTCCTCCTCTTTTCCAGGTAATCATGGGTTGAATGCTTTATGCGTTTTCGTAGATCTATGATGTTCCAAGGAGAATCAAGCTTTGAGGGTCAATAATATCATTCTCCTAACATCAAGGTAGGTGGTTTGTGCCTTTCTATTGAAATTACTTGAATATTATGAGAAATTCCACCAATACCCTTGAACGAGGTATTGTGTGTTTACCTTTTACCCTCTTTATTTTTCTTTCCATGCTAGTATGCCAATATAGAAGATGTTTGAAAATGAATATGGTTGAACTGCTATGCTATGGAGGTTCTGCCCATGCACATTCTGTTTATGACCGTTGGTCCTGTTTTCCTTGGCTTCTTTGTCTGTTTCCATGCCTATTGTAGTAGGATGGAGAAATGTTTTCTGACATGCTTGTAAGATGTAGAACTATCTTACCAAGTAGTTCTATAATCCTACTTTGGTCATATTGTATGTCTATGTCATTATTCTTCATAGGGCCGTGAGAACCGGGTGTAGTATACTATAAGGGGATAGACTGAGTGAGCTTCCTTAGAGAGTTCTTGAGCTTTAGGCTATACAGGGATTGGCCGAGTGAGCATCCTCGGAGAGCCTAGTATTACTTTGGGTTAAAATAGGATAGACTGTGAGAGCTTCCTTAGATTGTCCTTGACAGCTTCCTCAGAGATTCTCTATTTTGTTTGTTTGAATCACCTGATTACCATAGGCTATAGGAGGGACGGACTATTTGAGCTTCCTCAGAGAGTCTTTGAATGACCTGGGATCTAAGGGGAATTGACCGAGTGTGCTTCCTTGGAGAGTCTTTGACCGTGGGGCTATAAGGGGAATTGATTGTGCGTGCTTCCTCAGAGAGTTCCTGACTACCCTAGACTATAAGGGGAGTTGACTATGTGTGCCTCCTCAGAGAGTCTTTATAATTTCGTATTACCAAATCAGATGGGTTAGGCTGATTGCACTACCCAGATGGTTGCTGGTACTTGTTAGGCTGGACCAGAGGGAATGGCTGTGAGTACTTCCATATGGTTACCTGTTGTGATTTTCTATTTGTTAGTTGTTTCTTGACTTTGGAACTGTGGTTTGTTTATTATTCAGCATGTTCCTATTTACAATTTTCTGTACTTTTACCTACCATATATTCACTGACTGTTAGGCACAGATCTTCGGGTGGTTTCCTAATGGTATTCAGTCTCACACCATGTTTGGGTCATGCTTCTGGGCCCAAAAAGACTATATTATTGCTGGTATAGGCAAGGGTAAGTTCCCTTCGACTTCAGGTAGTTGACTTACTGTGTATCTCGAGAGCATGGGACCAAGCTTAGTCTTGTGATGTTGAGGAGATATTTATCTTTATTTTGTACTTGTTTTTAGTACTTCTTTGATTTCTAGTATTGTGACATGATTGGTTACTTTCCTAGATATATGTATCATGCATCATATATATATATATATATTCTCTTTTGTTTATCATATTTAGTCTTTCGTTGTTCATTTGTGTATTTATTATTTACTGTTTCCGCTATTGTTTATTGTTTTCTATTCCTATGTGTACTCTACCAATGAGGGAATAGTTTCCCCACTATCACAGCCAAGGCGCTACCTGCTAGTCGACAGCCTCTAGCATTTGGGGAAATGTGCTTGATCCCATTTGACCAACTGGGTATGGAGCGCCTCTGGGTGGCTTCCAGAACCGAGACGTTACAAAGTGTTATCAGAGGAATTATTTTCTCTTGAATTACTGTTTGGATCCTTAACCGGGGATAGGATGGAATAGGTACTTGGTAATAAGTTGTGCCCAAGAGTAGCTAACCTGTATATAGAGAAAAACCATACTATCTCATTTTTTTCAATTTACTGGTTTGAAAATTTTACAGTTGATTTGATTTCACCTTTGGGTGATTCACATGCTTTGTGATGTTACCGTTGATGTTATTGCAGTTATATATCTGTCACAACCTAATGAGATGAGGGTATGCCATCTCATAAATCATATAGGCACTTGTTAGAAATATCATCCCATGCATTCATGCCATGCCATCTAGGATGCATTAGCAATTGCATGTTGTTGTGATAGACGTTGTGTAGATTATGCATTCTATTGTGATAGATGCTTTGATAGAATCTCTACTATTTGATAGGGAATATGTTTGTATAGTAATTTTCTTAGATGGATGCCAAGCATTGGTTCTTGTGGTGGTATGGGCCCTCAGGGACTAGAATTTGGTGGATCATTGCTTTTTTACCTTTTTTATAACTTTTTTAATATTCCAAACATTGATTCGCGGGGAGTATGGTCCCTCACGGGTCGAAATTTGGCACCTTAACGCTTGTTTTTCTGTGTTTTCTGGGATCCAGTGTAGTTCTGAGGATATTGTCCAGAAAAACCCTGAATACATGGCGTGTACCTTATCAATACACGCTATGTAGATTATAGTCAAGTCACTGACTGTGTGGGCAGGGACACATGGTTGTGAAAATTCTTATAGGAACACATCGTGTACTAGTTCTGCACACCGTATTGTATGAAATTGGTACCCCAACCGTGTCAAAAACAACACGGGTAGGTGTTACCTTTCTTGTACATGCCATGTCCATATGGAACACGCTGTTTAGTGTTAGCCGTGTGTCAGACTGTGTCGCTAACAACACGTGCCAGGTAAGCCATGTCTAGTACACGTCGTGTCTTCCTTGAACACAGTGTGTAGTTTTGTCTTTTGAGGAGTTTTGTGGCTTAACCGTGTAGAAGGACTTGGGAAGGTAAGAGGATTCGAGTACATTTCGTGTGTTTGGATAACACGCCATGTATTTAGGGTGTTACATGACCAGTTTATGCAAAATTACACGCCTATGCGAATGACCAAAGGAAACCCACCGTGTAGGAAAAGTACACGTTGTGTAGTCATGTTTTGAAAAACTTGAATGATTTCTTTCTTTTGTTCCCTTTTTTCCTTCTAGTTTTCAGTTTTGATAATCTTTAATCTAATTTGTGCATTTTACCTTGTATAGTCATGCCATAGAGACGTCCTCTTGTTTATATCTAGTTATAGGGTAGTGATCAGATGCCCGTTATGGCTCATTAGGGACTTCATGTGGATCCTCCTATTATGCTAGCCTTGGCAGCAGTGGTTATACCAGTTGCAGGTGTCGGTGCATAGTTTAAGGAGGGTTTTCTGAGGATGATGCGGACCTTCTAGGGAGTGCAGCCTTCTGCCTCATCGATGGCCTATTTGATGTGGGTTTTCTAGCAGCAGCATCCTCCCACCTTCTCAGGGGAAGGAGGACCTCGGGCTGTAGAGTCGTGGCTCGAAGCCACACTGAGGATATTTGAGAATCTCGAGGTACCACCAGAGAGGAGGGTGAAGCTCATGACCTACATGCTCTGAGACTCCTCTAAGAGGTGGTGGGATGTCATCTCTCAGGCGGGACGCCACCAGAATATGGATTGGGAGAAGTTTCAGCGTATCTTTTACGATTACTTCTTCCTGGAGACCTTAAGGGCAGAATGAGCCCGGGAGTTCATGAGCTTAGATCGAGGTACACTTTCTGTGATGGAGTATTCCTCTCATTTCATGGAGCTACAAAATTTCACACCTATCCTATCAGGTGATGAGTTGTTCTTGTCTAGGAAGTTTGAGGATGGTCTCAGGCTGGAGATCTCTTCCCAGGTGAACATCTTCAGGTTGACTTCGATATCCTCTATCTTCAACCATGCATTGATCCCAAATCACAATATAAGGGATTCTGAAGTAGTGAGACATGGTGGTTCAACATCCAGAGTTAGTATTCATCCTGCTGATAGTAGTAAGCACCGTAGTGAGTCTACTCGAGGAGATCAGAGTAGGCAAGATGCACCTTCTGGTAGCCACATGGTGTGATATCAGTGTGGGAGGAGGCATACAAGGCCATGTATCCCAAGAGACCTGATGGAGTACCGATCTTGTAGCAGAATGGTTCATCTCTAGCGTTTCTGTTAGTTTTTTCCTCTAGTAGCCGGAGAGAGGGTTTCTTCTCTGACTCTGACTTTGGGAGCATCACCACTATTTTCTCATCAGTATAGGAACTGGAGTTATTCTGGCCATTCAGGCCAAGGTGGAGGTTGTGTCCGTGGTGATCATTCGTCGGTCTATCAGTGACAATAGGTTGGATCAGCTCATAGCGGTCAGGCAGGGTCACATAGCTATGGAGCAGGCCCGACTTTTGCGATGGAGCATACCTTGCAGGAGCAGGATCCGGGAACTTCCACCGTTCGAGGTACGATCTTAGTAGCCTCTATTTTATCTTCTGCACTTTTCAACATAGGGGCTTCCCATAGAGTTATCTCTGTTGCTTTTGTGGAGAGATTTTGTCTCTATATATTTTCTTCTACCGACATGTTGACACTAGACACACCATTTGGAATGAGGAAATCTAGCGTATATCAGTGCAGAGAGTTCCTTCTTGAGGTTGCGGGTTGTCACTTCTTATGGGAACTCTATGTCTTAGAGATGACAAGAAATGATTTCATTCTCGGAATGGACTAGTTAGTCCCCTCCCAGGTAGTCGTTGACTGCTACCACTGAAGGGTTTGTTTTATATCACCAGAGGGTGGATCTTTTCTTCATTGGGTTGAGAGGGATGTCCAGGCTAGTCGAGCAAGACCTGAGCATCATGTGCTAGCAGGAGCTACATCCTAGATTTCTAGTCTATATCTGGATGACCAAGGGACATCATAGTTAGAATTTCATCCTATGGTGTATCGTTTCTGGGACATCTTTCTAGAGGACTTTTCAGGTTTGCTTCTGAAGCGTGAGGTTGACTTTTCTATTGAGCTTGTGCCAGGAGAGGCACCGGTGTCCATTCCTCCTTTTAATATGGATACCTGAGAAGTTGCAGGAGATCAAGAAGCTATTGGAGGAGTTGCGGGCATAGGGTTTCATTCGACCTAGTACTTCTCCTTGGGGTTCGCCTGTCCTGTTTGCGAAGAATGCAGATGACACACTTAGGCTTTGCGTGGATTATTGGAAGATGAACCAGTTGACGGTCAAGAACCGATATACCTTGCCTAGGATTGATGATCTATTCAATCAGCTTCGAGGATACTGGGTGTTCTCGAAGATCGAATTGAGGTCCGGTTATCATCATTTGCACGTTAGACCATCTGATATACCTCTCATATACTTCCAAAGAAAGTATGGTCTATACGAGTATATGTTATGTCATTCTGTCTCATGAATGCACCTGGAGTTTTCATGGAAATCATGAACAAAGTGTTCCATCCATACTTGGATTCCTTCATGGTGGTTTTTTTGGAAGACATCTTGGTATACTATCACACTCGACATGACCATGCAACCCATCTCGAGATCGTTCTGAGTACACTGAGAGAGCATCAGTTATATGCTAAGCTCTCAAAATTCCACTTTTGGATGGATCAGATTCACTTCTTGGGTCATGTTATCTCAATGAAAGGTGTATCAGTAGACCAAGATAAAATGAGGGAAGTAGTTTCCATGGATTATCTAAAGAACGTCTTTGAGTTACGGAGATTCCTAGGGATAGATGGATACTATAGACTCTTCATATAAGACTTTTCATGCTTGGAAGCACTGCTGATGGGTATGACTAAGAAGGGCATGAAGATATTATGGTCAGATTCTTTTGAGTCAGCTTTTCAGGAGCTGAAAGGGAGGTTTACTTCAGCACCGATACTAGTCTTTCTAGATCCAGGCAAGAGCTACACTGTCTACTGCGATGCATCATGTATCGGGCTAGGAGGTTTGCTGATGTAGCGAGAGGGAGTCATTTCATATGGGTCTCGACAGTTGAGGCCACATGAGAGGAATTACCCGACAGATGATTTAGAGTTGGAAGCTGTTTTTCATGCCTTACACTGTTAGAGATATTATCATTTGGGTGATCATTTTGTGTTTTTCACTGACCACAAAAGTCTCAAGTATATCTTTACTCAATGTGATCTGAATCTGAGACAGCACAGCTGGGTTGAGTAT
Organism: Viscum album; assembly: GCA_963277665.1. Taxonomy (NCBI): domain Eukaryota; kingdom Viridiplantae; phylum Streptophyta; class Magnoliopsida; order Santalales; family Viscaceae; genus Viscum; species Viscum album. Next base: position 1,560,239,518 of record OY728141.1, read on the forward strand.
ATTTTGTCTTTTGACATTGAGATTGCCTATACACCTAGGAAAGTTAAGGAAGTGGCTGACACATTGAGCAGGATAACTCAGATATAGGCAGTTCAGGAGGCTAGTAGTGAGTGGAAACTTATGGATCTGTTCTCTGAGATGCATTTGGAGGTTCACGATAGATATGGTTAGACTTTTCTATCTTTTGTAGTTGTTACCTCTACTCTTCTCGATCAGGTACAGATGAGGCAGCTATCAGACTCAGAAGGGCTCGTTCTGCGGGAGAGTGTGTCTAGAGAGAACCCTCTTCTTGGATGGACAGTAGGCAAGGATGAGATCTTACATTTCTAGGGACATGTATGGGTGCCAACAAACATACACGAGGAGTTGATGCTGGATTTTCATTCCTTAGTTTGGGAAGTTTATCCTAATGTCACCAAGATGTATCATGATCTACACAACAAGTATTGGTGCCCAGGTATGAAGAGAGATGTTTCTGGTTCATTCATGAGGTGTTCCACTTGTCAGTAGGTGAAAGCGGAGTATCAGTGACCAGCAGGTCTTTTGAATCAGTTACCCATTCCGGAGTGGAAGTGGAACAATGTCACGATTGAATTCGTGACTGGTTTTACGAAGTCACCTCGAGGGAATGATGCTGTTTGGCTTATCATCGATAGGCTTACGAAGGTTTCTCACTTCTTTCCGATCAAGGAGACCTTCAGTATTGATGAGCTGGGATGGTTGTACATCTGATATATTGTACGTTTAAATGGAGTTACACACTTCATTGTTTCAGTCAGGGATGCACGTTTTACTTCTCGGGTCTGGCAGGGGATTCAGAAGGCTTTGGGTACACAGGTACTTCTGAGTATAGCATACAATCCCAAGACAGATGGCCAGTCCGACCGAACGATCAGGTGCTTGAGGATATCCTCCGATCTTGAATTCTGGACTTTGGAGGTTCTTGGGAGAAGCATATACCTATTGTGTAGTTTTTCTTCAATAATAGTTTTCAGGAAACTATTCAGATGTCACCTTATGAGGCTTTATACAGTAGACCACGACGATCACCCTTATGTTGGCTAGAGGCAGGAAAGGCAGCTTTGGTGGGACCTTATCTTGTCTTCGAGACCACAGAGCAGATTGAGTTGATTCCAAAGAGGACAGATACTGCACAGTCTCGGTATAATTCTTATGATGATCAGCAGAGGCGACCTCTGGAGTTCGAGGACAGGGATCATGTTTTTCTACATGTCACACCGAGGTTGGGCCACACGAGGATTAGGAGATAGGGTAATCTTTCATCGAGGTATGTCATGATGTTTGAGGTGTTGGAGAGAGTTGGGCCGGTTTCCTATCAGTTGTAGTTACCTTAGAGGTATCGGGCTATGCATGACGTCTTCCACGTTTCTTAGCTACGATGTTACTTTTCAGGCCCGTCTCATGCTTTCCAGCCTGAGGAAGTCGAGTTGGAGTTGGATGCATCATTCGAGGAGCATCTAATCTGTATTTTCGATCGTAGTACAAAGGTTCTCTGTTTCTATTATGTTCCTCTGGCATTGGGGCTATGGTAGCATGGGCGAGTGGAGGATGAGACTTGGGAGACAGAGGCTAATGTACGGGCACAGTGGCCAGAGCTATTCATGGATTCTTCTTCTATGCCGTGTTAGGGAAATTCAGGGAAAAATTTCTTTAAGGGGAAAGTTTTTAATAACCTGGAACATCTTTTCAGGTATGATTTTCCATTTATGGTAATTTTTGGGAATAAGGGAAAAATCTGGAAATTTTCTAAGTACATGTCATGTACTTCGATGTCGCTGGAGGACGTGTGTCGGCCATGTCATGGGAACACACACGGCCATGTATGGGTGATGTGGAGGTCGCCTAATTTAGGGTACAGAAACAGCAAGTACATGCCGTGTACTTCAAAATTACACGTCGTTTACTTTTTTTCATAAAACGCATAGGGTTCACATCTGACAGATAGAACAATCTTCTTCTAGGTGTTCTTTATCAGAGAGAGTCCATATGGTTGTGGATATTCAATGAGCCACCAAGTATCCGTTCATCCTCTGATTCTAACATCGTTGGGTGCATTGCAGTTGCAACGGTAAGATCTTCCTTCTCCTAGAGCTTTGTTTTCCAATGCCCCCTCTTTTCCATGTTATCATGGGTTGACCATTTTATATGTTTTCGTTGATCAATGAAATTACAAGGATAATCAAGCTTTGATGTTCAATTATATTGATCTCCTAACATCAAGGTAGGTGGTTTGTGCCTTTCCGTTGAATGTCCTTGAATATTATGTGCAATTCCAGAAATACCCTTGAACGGGCTGTTGTGTGTTTACCGTTTTACCCTCATTATTTTCCTTCCATACTAGAATGCCTATATTGAGGATTTTGGAATATGAATATGGTTGAACTGCTATGATTTGGAGGTTCTGGCCTTGCACATTCTATTTATGATCGTTGGTCCTGTTTTTCCATGGCTTCTTTGTCTGTTTCCATGCCTATTGTACTAGGATAGAGAAATGTTTTCTGATATGCTTGTATACTGTAGAACTGTCTAGCCAATTAGTTCTATAAGTATAATTTGGTCATATTGTACTGCTATGCCATTATCCTACATAGGGCCGTGAGAACCAGGTGTAGTAGACTATAAGGGGATAGAACAAGTGAGCTTCGTCAGAGAGTCCTTGAGCTTTAGGCTATACGGGGATTGACTGAGTGAGCATCCTCAGAGAGCCTAGGATTAATTTGGGCTAAAAGAGGATAGACCATGAGAGATTCCTCAGAGTGTCCTTGACTTCTTTACACTATAAGGTGATAGACCATGTAAGGTTCCCCATATAGTCTCTGTTTTGTTTGTTTGAATCACTTTATTACCATAGGCTATAAGAGGCATTGACTATGTGAGCTTCCTCAGAGAGTCAATGAATGACTTGGGCTATAAGAGGAATTGACCGAGTGTGCTTCCTCAAAGAGTCTATGACCATGGGGCTACAAGGGGAATTGATTGTGCGAGCTTCCTCAGAGAGTTCCTGACTACTCTAGACTATAATGGGAGGTGACTATGTGTGCATCCTCAGAGAGTATTTATAATTCTGTATGACCAAACCAAAGGGGTTAGGGTGAGTGCACTGCCCAGAGGGTTGTTGGAACTTGTTAGGTAGGACCAGAGGGAATGAATGTGAGTACTTACAGAAGGTTACCTGTTGTGCTTTGCTGTTTTTTGATTGTTGCTTGACGTTGGAACTGTGGTTTGTTTATAGTTCATTATGTTCTTTTTTACTGTTTTCGGTACTTTTGCCTGCCATATATTCACTGACTCTTAGGCACAGATCTTCGGGTGGTTTCCTACTAGGATTTAGTCTCACTCCCTATTTGGGTCATGCTTTTGGGCCCAAACAGACTATATTGTTGCAAGTATAGACAATGGAAAGTGCCCTTTGACTTCAGGTACTTTACTTGTTGTGGAGTTGGAGAGCATGGGACCAATCTTATGCTTGTGATGTTGAGGATATGTTTATCATTCTTTTGTACTTGTTTTTAGTACTGCTTTTATTTCCAGCATTGTGACTTGATTGGCTACTTTCTAGACATTTGTATCATGAATCGTATATATATAAATATATATATATATGTATGTATGTATGTGTGTGTGTGTGCTCCTGTTGTTCATCGTATTTTATCTTTCGATGTTCACTTGTGTATAGATTTATTACTACTTCCGCTATTGTTTATTGTTTTCTATTCCGTTGTGTACTCTGTAGATGAGGGCATAGTTTCCCCACTATCACACCCAAGGACCTGGCTGCTAGTCAGTAGCCTCTGGCGTTTGGGGAAATGCGCATGAGTCTATGTGACCAACCAGGTATGGGGCACCTCTCGGTGGCTTCCAGAACCAGGATGTTACAATTGATATCTACCACATAATAAAAAAAATATTTTTAATCTAGATGACTAGTTGATATATAAATTATACATCCATTCATAACTATTTTTTTATTTAGATCTACTAGTTTCCTAGCTTGTACAATATCTAAGGTATTTCATGTTCATATAGGAATACTTATAATTTTAGTATTTTTATATCCAAATTTTTTATGAATACATTTCATATACTTATGTTGAGATGTAAATGTTCCTTCTAGTTTTTGAGAAATTATAAAGCCTATAAATTTATTTTTCTCTCCAATCATTCTCATTTTATACTTAGATATCATAAGATTAAAAAAGGAATGTGTTAAATATTGTTGAGTTGAAAAAAATATACCACCATTGAAACAAAATTTAACAATGATGATGTTTTTGGGAATATATTTTTTAGAAGACTTGGATCGCCAACTCCCTTAATAATGTTGTTTTGTAACAAAATTCAAGTTAATCTAACAAATCGGGCTATAGGTTCTTGTTTGAGAACATAAATTTCCATGGTGAATTTATAAACAAGATATAGGTGTTTTATATTTTTAAAACTAGGGTGTTGTCCAACATAAACATCCTCCTATACATATCTATTAAAATAATCACACATCACATCCATTTCAAATAGTTTGAAATTTAAGAATGAAGAATATGCTAGAAGTATATCAATAAATTCGATTATAGTTATCAGGTAATATGATTAATCACAATATATGCTCTCTTCTTCATTATATCATTAATAAAAAGTCAAAATTTATTCTAATTATTATTCCATTATCATAAAAATTGTTGTGAAAAATCCATTTTTCTCCGATTACAAAAGTATCTTTTAGTGATTTTAGTAATTTCCAAACATTATTCCTCTAAAACTATTTAAGTTATTATTTTATTTATTTAAACCCATATTTATCACCTAATTCCTCGTCAGGATTCATTGGTTCAAATTGAGAAAAAAATGTAAAATATTCACTTTCATTTTCTAAAGAACTTCTTGTTCTAACTAGTTGATCCACATCACCAATGTTGTAATCACTAGGACGTTTCTTATGAATCGACTAATTGTATGGATTTTAAAAACAATTTTATTTAAATACATGTTGAAAATCTTCTTTATTTAGAACATTATAAATATATTTTTTAGCTTTTATATCTAGATAATATATTTTCAAAATAAGTTAATAATTAATTTTTTAAAAAGCATCAGAAGATGTGGGTTGAGGTTGTTTGAAATGATAAGGTTCAGCTTTATAGAATTTAACTTGTAATCTTTCATCAATAATAGCTTTATTTTTATTGAAAACCAATATTCATTATTTTTTTTAGAATATCCTATAATTAATTTATCTTTTGGTTTTGGATAATATTTTTTAGGTTATAATTAGAATTAAAAATGAAAACTTTGTATTGAAAAACATTGAATTAATAATTTTTTTGGTTTCCTTTTTCTCTAGTACTTATAAAGAGTTTCATTAATAAAATAGTGTATTAAAACTCAACATATAATATATCAAGTTAAATTAATTTATTTTACCTAATAGTTTTTAGCAACTAAGAATTCACTCAGCATGGTTCTAGTAATATCTTGAATAATTATATTTCCTCTTTAAAATACCACTCTATGTTGTGGTTTTTTAGGATCCAAAAAGTTATGTATAATACCTTTTTTACTAAAAAATTCTGGACATATGGAATTTAAAAATTCTCCACCATGATCACTTTTATTAGTTATCAAGGAAAAGCTTCTATCAGTTATAAATCTGGCTCAAAAGTCTTAAACAAAAAAATAAAACACCTTTGATATAGAATATAACAAAGTGTCTCTAGAATAATATTCAAAGAAGACATATATATATATATATATATATAATATTGTCCTTAAATAATTCCTATTTCTCTAGGTCCAAACAGTTCCATGGGAACTAATTGTAATTCAGCAGAAGTTGAGAGTTCACTAATAGACCTATTACATGACTTATGTTTCTTTCTAAATTGACAAGGACCATAGAATTGTGAAGTATCAAACCATAGATCTGATAAATACATAACTATTCCTTTCATAGAAAAAATATCTAGAGTTACAATGTTAATGATTTCTAATATTCAATTTTATAACCAAGACTGGACTTCCATTTCAATTAGGAATTGTAGATCATAGCTCCTAAGGTCATCTTCATTTAATGCATATAAATTATAATACAAATTTATAGAATGAATAAATACATATTTAAAACCATGAATAATGCATTTATCATTCATGATTTCCACCTTATAACTCAAATAAAATAACTAAATTATGATAATAAGGTTGTTCTTAAATCCTAAAACAAATAAAAAATTTGAAATTAATGATTTTCCAAGAAGAACATTATTATATATACCAATAATTTCTCATTGATTATTATCTCCAAAAGTGACTTTTTCATATTTCATATTAATTATCTAATTAAATAAGTCTTTCTTTTCTTTTCATGTGTCTAAAATAACCACAATACATGTACCAAGTATTTTGATTTTGGTATACTCAATATTCTCTAGTAAAACAATAACAGTAGAACTTTGGATCCAAAACCTACTTGGGTTCTGTATTAACAAAAAGTAAGATTCTCAGAATCCACATTTGTCCAACTTTAAAATGTTTAGAAAATGTTTAATATCTTGAAAAATAATCCATATTAAATCCTGAATATTTATTTTTTTAATGGGATATTTGTTCTCCCACTGAAAACCACTTTGACATTTAGCTAACAATATATTAATATTTGGAAAAAATTAGTTATTATTAAAAAAAAATCTATTAGTATAATCCATTCTAAAAATATCTATATGTGGTATAATTTGATTACAAATTTTTTCAATGATTATTCTTACAAGTGTAAAACATCATCAATATATTTTTCAAACAAGAAATATCATAGTTTAGTTTTAAACCTAAATTTTTATCTATAGTAGACGTCATATTCCAACTATGTTATACAATATATTTTTGTAATCTATATTTCCCAAAACTAGAATTTTAGAGATCTTTAAAAAGCACATATTTTTCAAAATAATATTTCTAATGCTTTATAATGATATGATATATTAGTATTTAAAGTATAAATTCTTGAATTTTCATTCACATGTTTATTGGGTTAATTTAAAGTAATCCAAGATTCATATAATATTCTTTTTCTAATAATGTATAAAATATTGAAACACTTTACAAAATTGGTATATATGTTTTCTCATCAGATAAAGAATATTACTTATAAGAATATGTAGAACTATTATCATTAATATCATTATCAGGTTATTTTTTATTTGAATTAATATTTGTAATAGATTCTAAATTTACTATTTCCATGAATAAGTTTTTAGCCTTTAGAATATCCATATAGAATCTAAAATTCTTCTATCCTGACAAATCATTTTCCGATAAATTATTAGATGAACTAACTCCTCCATATTCACTCCATGTGTCTAAATCATTCAATAATTTATTGTTTTTGTTATTATAATAATTTTAATAATTCCTATCAAAATTTATTTACTTCTTATCAATTCACTATAGATAAGTAAAATCATGTCTGATATTTCCACATTTCTTACATTCAAAACATATAACTTCTCTAGAATCAGTCTTTTCACTTTTATCCTTGTGACTTTTCATGTATCTATATCCGAAATCATTTGTCCAAAAATATTATATAATCTGTTAATAAGATGAGAAAGATCATTTCCTGCCTATTTTGATGAAATATTATAAGACTCAATAATAAAAATTCTTATTTTACAACTCTTTACAACATTTTCTGAATTTCATACCTTATTAATAACATTTTATGTAGTCACAAAATCAATTCATCCAATTTTATTTTTCATTTTTTGAGCATCCATTTTTAATCTTCCCCCATAATTCATAAGTATTTAAATCAAATAATAAATAGTATGATTGTTAATCATTCTAGTTTCATCCAAAGAAGTTCTCTTGGATCGCCATTCGCTGGGAATTATTCTAGTTATAGTCTCCACTAATATTTAATCTATATGATAATTATCAATATGATACTATAAAATGTTATTAATAGTCATAATCCATTGGGAATTTTAGCAACAATTTCTCCACATAGAAAAACATAATCGCGATAATGTAATATGAGAATATCCATTCTTGTCTCAGTGACATTAGAAGATAAAACATAATTCACCTTTTAATTTTCCCATATATTTATTGTAACTTCAAAAGAAGATATTATACTATAGAAATTTCATGTCATATAACATAATAGAGTACTCATATCCCTTTAATTCTACTTATATTCAACGTTTCTTGTTAGAAAAATAAATGACATCTTTTCAAGAATCCTTCAGTTTCTAGTCAACATCAAAAACATTTCCTCAAAAGTGTGAATAACCAAAATATTTATCCAGTATCTCTAATATTCTTAATAATTACCATGAACGATGGGTGGTCTAATAGGATTGAAATTCTCAAAAGTATCTATATTTAATCTTTTCATATTATAGATAATATAAAAACTTTCTAAACTACACATTACTGTAAAAAAAGTTTATATAAAAATAGAATATAAAATTTAAATAAAATGTAGTTGTTAAAAAATAAAAACCCATCAACTAAATTATTATAACCTACCCTAATACCAATTATTGAATCATAAGATTTTATGATGGCTATAATATGGGGGTAAATTAAAGTTTAAAAAATTAAACTAACACAAAACCCAAAACCTCTTTTGTTGAAAAAAATAAAACACGTAAATTTACTAATGATCAGTGTATGTATCATATTCAAAAGTAGTCTGATAAATTATTGTTTATAAAAATTTAATCCAAATGTTTTCTGATAAATAAAATATTATAATTAAGCTCATAGAATATTTGATTAAACAAAATTTTAAAAGATTCAAAAAACATAATTTGTAATGTAAATTAGACAATGAAATTTATAACATGTATAAACATGTATTATTAAATTTTATAAATATTTAATAGTGATTTAAAGGATTTAAAAAAGTTTTTATACTATTTAAACATGATATTTAATGATGTCATAAATCCTAAATTATGATATCCATTGTTTTCAACCTAACTATAAAGGGATGTATTTCTACACTAGGAAATCCCTTGATAACTATATAAGAATTTATATTTCTTTCTAATCCTATTAATATCTCTATTAGATGATCAGTAACAACTCTATATTTCATAAATAAAATATCCCTTGATCTACCTGATCAGAATCACCTGTCATTTTCTCCCAAGAAGACTTCGATCTAAACCTTGATCAGAAAAAAAAATATAAAAAAAATAAGGAATTTAAAATTCCTAAATCAAAATACTTATAAGTAGACTCTTTCAAATATTACCAAGAATAAGAAAAATATGTTCTTGAAGAGAGATCTTTAAACATTTTGAGTCACAAATGCATCATCTCCCATCTCCTTGAATATACTCTTATTTATAAGCATCCCTCCAATGACTATGATTCCATGAATATCAGAGTTGATTTCAATGACATCAGGTGTTCTTAAATTGAAAAATTATAAAATCTATCTATCTAATTTCATTTGATTACTCAATTATAATAATATATTAATTTCCCTCAAATAAAATTAATTCTAACACACTGATTATAATCTTTTTTTATTCCAAAGAACTAAAATATTTTTAACCCATTTAAATGAACGATAATAAGTATGATATATATGAACTACTATTAATCTGATGGAATTAAATTTGGTCAGTCAAATAGAAAGAACATCAATCTATTTAATGCACATAACATTAGTTAGTCTGATGAACTAGATTATAAAATTGTCTAATGGAATGGATTAAGTAATATAAAATATATATTCATTTTTATATTAACTATTTATTTGTTTCGTTGAAAATTTTATTTTACTCAAAAGTAATATAAAATACTTGAAATATATATAGTAATTAAAATTAAATTTTATGAAACATTTTTATTTTCAAAACCAATGAAAGGAAATGTAAAAAGTATAAACATTCAACTCACCAATATCGTCGTTCCCTGTATGAATTTCCCACCCTGGTAAATAATTTTCATTGGAAACTCCTCATATAATACATATCGATCCAACTAAAAATACTCATAGTCTATGACATGAGAATTATAGGGTATATACCTCCTATGTTGGGAAGCATGGAACAAATCATGCATGCCTTGATAAAGAGGAGGAAAATTTTGATGTTATACCATTATGGTAACCCATTTTATGAAATCAAAGTGTCCAACCATATATTGTGCTAGTTTATTCTTCTATCATAAATTCTAATTCCCCAACTGAGGTAAAACTCACAAGAAAACATAGTTACTAATAGGGAACTCCAAATGTAATATCCTACGATATGCACATGATCGCTGCCGCCTATGAGCAATCACCAACCACTTCTTGATAAATTACACCCTCTCCGTGGTCTCTCAACACATACTATCCCCAAAAACTATTACCTTATACACTTTATACCAACATAATGGTGAGAAGAATGAACATACCTAGATAGCCTAAAGTAGTACTATTTGTATAGAATCCTATAATTTTTTTGTAAGATATCTCCACCAAGTCTAGGTGATCAACCCATTCTCCACTATATTATATAATTTAAGCTCAAAGTACATCTTCTAGTATCTGATTCATATAATCAAACTATTCATATATCTAGGTATGACCACTTTTATCAATATTAACTGATTCATCATGTATTTTTTAATAATTTCCAAAATTGTCACATAAAACAAGAATCTCTATCAGATATAATGATCATGGGAACTCCATGAAATAATTTAATCTCATGGAAATAATTCTTCTCATCTCATCCATTTAGTGATGCTCTCATATTTTTAAGAAGTGATCGACCAACATCAATTGATAAAAAATCACCTAGAATGTGTCATGAATCCCCATGGTCCGAGGTTACCCCATCAGAAAGTCCATCTAACATCTTACAACTATCATACGAGCATTGATAGTGCCTTGATAAAATCACCAAGACATTGGTGATTTACCTTTACCCTTTGGAATAAAAGGAAACGAGAAAGAAGAAATGCAGTGACCCTATATATAGACATATAAATGACCATCATCCTTTATTTTGTGATGGATGTATAGACTAACACTCTCCCATGAACTAGAATCAACTCATCAAATCATAATGATGTATCAATGCAAATTTACATTAAAGGTAACATCATCAGAAATTAATTTATTGTTAGACCTTATATATATATGATTGATAATAAAGCAATGGTATTTAAAAATGAAATAGATTAAGTATACATTATCATGATCATACCTCATATAGTAGATTACAACTCACCACCATCTTCTAGAGTCTAAGATAATGTGTACACATAGACCTAATCATCACCACATCCCTGTCCTTGATAAATGTTACTATTTTGAGATGTCATTCAGGTATGATAATGAGGGCCCAAACTAGATCCCTAGTTTCTTGATTATATATGACTTAACCCTCTATAAATTTTTTTCCTCATAGATATAGTTCAAAATAACTAAATATTCCCCTTCTTATGAAAATATCAACAATATATCTATAGTTCTATGCATACTATAAGGTAATAACCGATCTTTCGATAGTTGAAGCACCCTATACCCCTTTCCTTCACAAAAGGTTCTAATGAGACCTTGATCCACTATAGATTTTTACTAGTGTTATGGTGAAAAATCATAGAATTCATATTCCTTATTTTGAATTTATCACTGGAAGGTCCATTGGTAACTAGAAAAATATGCACCACCCAATATACCTATAGACCTTTGTTCTACCTTAGGGTTGTTCAAAGAACCCATGCGAGTCCTAACGGGTAAAAAGATACATTTATTAATATTTTTCCATGTTTTATGAGTTTTTTAACACTATACATATATATAGTACCCTGAAGGTATTCTTAAAAGAAAATATCCTTAGTGTTTGTTTAATTATGAGCTTCTTAGAATACAATATGGTTTACTACAACCCCCCACTGCTTGGAAGGTCTTTGAAGCATAAATACTGCTAGCAACACCATGAAATCCTCTCTAAGGTGTTTAGTAATAGAAAAATATCAATGAAAATATCAATTGATATCATTTTATCTGAACGGCCTCTAGTGATATGTGAATATAGAGGATGCTTGAGATGAAAGTCTCAATCATATTCAACCATATTCTTAGTGACTCCCCCACCGTTGACAGGCATTGAGAGAAATTTTTTTGGCTAACGGGGTCCTTATAGATGATCTACTAAAGAAACTGTGGGAGAATGATCTAGAAAACACTCATGTATAGAAGGAGGTCCCACTAGTAATTATTGTGGTGGAATCATTAGAAATATGAAGAGAATCAAATTTAATAGGATTGATCCTAATCATTCAATGCAATAACAGAACAGTTTACCTAAGAATCTACCCTTAACCCCTGGTGTAACCCTCCTATCATTATTATGGGTTATCTATCACAACACGCTAGTAAAAATAATCATATATAAAAAAACTTTATAAGGATCTATTAATTTTTTTTAATCTATGTTATATAATAATAGAGAAACTTTCTTGAACATAGAGAAAAATTCGTGGAATTTAATGGAAAAACTAATATTCTTCACAACACACATTATATATATAGAATTTCTAACTATGTGACTAAACATAATTCATGAGGGATCCTATAATATAATAAAATATAGTAATAGAAATCCTATCCATAGTAACTTGGAGGTCTATTACACATGTATAAGCCAATAAGTCAAAAACTCCCATACAAAATTCCCACACACCAATCTCCTTTCTACAATGTCCCTGGTTAGTCAAAAAATAAAAGAAGAAAACTATTCTATGATTCCATATTTTAACACCCCAACCCAAACTATTATTTTTAAGATATAGGGTAACATTACCTCATGCACTCATCCCCACATGCAATATGTTGTAAACTGGAAGCGATGGTATAAGTCATTTAGTTGGTAGACAATAGTGTCAATATCGAGTCAAGATACAAATAATAAATAAACAATATAATAAATAATCTGAGTAAAATAAATAAAATAATATATGGATTACATGTAAAACAACAAGTAAACAAATTGTATCCTTTGGTGGTAATCCAAACCAAATTTCATGCTGAATAGATAAATAAATAATTAAATACTCTTGAGTTTCCTATAGTTCATCCTAGTCCACCACATGCTCTATGCTCTATTACTCATCCATTATCCATGGTCTTGATTCTATTACTTGGATCCCTAAACATTAATCCATTATGCATATTAGGATTCACATTCAGTGTGTGAATAATGAATAATAGTAAGAATCCTCCAATGCATCCTTATCAAATGATTTCATTTATAAAAAGTGTATTCCATGATAATAATAATTACATAAATAAGAATAACTGAACCATAATTACATAATGATCCATTGTGCATAAACTAAGCCATCATATATCCCTGAACACACCTAATTCATCTCTACTTTAAATGGAAAACAAAACGATGTTATAAGTAAATTGAACTAGGTATGAGGCTAGTGAAACTGTTTCTCGCAAATCTAATAAAATATGATTTACAAGAGCCTCATATTCCCTAGGAAGCAATTACAACATGAACATCATAAATCACTATTAATTGAGTGATTTAGTTATAAATTGACAAGTCATTGAGTTTGATTCTTGAAAATCAACTAAGAATCAAGTGGATACTCACAAATAAACAAGGCATCAAGATAACATGTACCAAGATTTCTCTAACAAACTGCATCCTCAACATTTATATTCAATGGTATCCTCATAACATCAACCTAATCCTAATTACATGATTATTATTCTAATCCATGTGCACTCTAGGATAAACAACACCTAGCGGTCTACATTTCTTGAAAACTAGGTATGATACCTCCAATAGAAAGGTAACATACATAAAAAATAGAATAAAACGGAATTATATCAACATGAGGAAAAAATTATATATATACATACATGATATAAACATGAAACATTTTCAAACAAGCTATAATATTAATCATGGAATCAAATACCACAAATAGTATGATGATCTACACACACCCACACCCACATGCAATCACAATCAATAATGGTCATCAACATATGACAAAAAAAGAATTATAATAATTTAAAATGTGTATATGATATCCCCACATAGTGGGGAACTTTTTACCACAATTTCAGTGATGAATAATTTTGCAATTCATCAAGGAATTGACACTCAAACCATGTTCACTTGTTCATTGGCTCAAATCGATCGCCAATGATTTCTGGAACCAATTCAATCTATTTTATTTTTCAAATAAATAAAATAATACAAGTGATAATTGTTTCACTCTAATGGGTAACTTCACAATTATTAAATTATTCCAATTCATGTACTATCAATTTATTCTATAATGAAAGATTATAAAACCACATCTGATAACACACTATCTCTAAAGAATAATATGATTGTGATAATCCTTTATTATTTTTTATTATTCATTGATAATTATAGTTTATTATCATCTCAATAATTATTTATTAAAATCCAGAGCTTAAGAGTAATATAATTTTTTAAAATCAAAAATAATCAATACCTAGAAATTTCCCCTTTAAAATGTAGCACCAATTATGAAAGTGGGGTAGTGAGAAACTGTTATTCCATAAAACTAGAAGAAATGATTTTATTTGTTGTAGAGGGTTTCACAAAACATGAACAAGAGAATTTATTATCTAATATGGAAGAAAGAATAATAATGAAATAAAATACTCAATAGTTCATCTATTTTGGACATTCAGAAACTATGTACGTAGCCATAACATTAAATCCTCTATTTAAAGAAACAATTTTATTATTCTTTCAACTATTTCTTAATACCATCGAATTTAAAGCATCATAAAAAATAAATTATTGTAAAATCAATAAAAATAATTACATTCCATGATTTTTTCATTTAAAACCACTAATATGTGTTAGAGGTGTGATTTGGGGAAGAAGGATCTTAAAAGAGGGGTTTTAAAATATTCCTCCTAAAAAGGGAACTACGTATTCGTAACATGGCTTCACCCTTATGATTCCCCTAATTGTCACATACGAGTTAGGAAATACCATTACACACCATTTTTAAAGTCTAGTTTACCTTACATATCCCTTATAATTTAGGGGTAACCCATACACGATATAGGAAATACCCATACACAACTCATCTTTTCCCTTAAAAATCATTTGTGAAATTGTGGCTACCCTTAAATAGTGGAAACGTAACCTTATACAGTGTCTGATACACCCTTTTTCAATATTTACAAATCCTATAGTACCTCTACGCAGTTAACCGGTCACCCTTATACAAAATAATACAACCCCTACATAGTTTTATAATTACCCTTAAATACCACATATAATTACATCATTACCAATATTTAGTGAATATATTTAGGTAGTTACCCTTACACAAACTATGGTAGAGTTTCTCTACCCATAAACAGCTCAAGGAAACACCACATTACCCTTAAATTGATTCATATACAACCATATAACCTTGCTAAATTATTATAATGTCACGTTAACCTTACATAACCCTTATATATTATTTTTTACATTTACGAAACCTCGTTAAAACATGTGAAAGGGTTACATTAATTTGTAAAATATTTTATCATAAAAATTAATTCAATTTTTTTAAAAAAAAGTTTAAGGATTAATTAAAAATTTAGAACATTATAAATATTTACATAAACAACTCATCCCTTAACTAAAAAATGTTCATAGAAACAATATTTATCAAATTTTAACATGATTTAGCCACTAATAAGATTATTAAAACCATCAAAACATAATAAAGCTGATGGCCCATAAGGATTCACAATTTAATAGCTGTTACAATAAATAATAAAACCTCATCACTATACAAAATGAGTAATGTTTTACAATCATAAAAACAAATAATAATCATATAAAATTTTCCTCACACTCAAGTTTTAAAAAATATATTCTCTTTACAGGATATAAAAAACAATCAAAAGTCATGTTTCAATGCCATTATAACTATTCTCATTTGATGTGACTAAAGAGAATTAATTATACTCTGAAGAGGTTTGGAAAAAATAACATAGGGATACAATATCCTTAGTATAATAACATACAATAATATTTGGTAAATAATAACTGTATCCATAATTAATAAACCATAGATTTTAACTTATTGAATCATAGTGGTGGACGTACCATAATCAAAATCATACACAATGTACTAAAAATGAACTCATGCAGTATCATACATTGAATGTATATCCCAATGAGAAATTTCTATATACAACATATAAATAGGAAGGAAAATAAAATCAAGAAATGTGACATCATTATATATACTCATCCTTACCTAAAACATTGTCTCCAAATTATAGCCAGTCTCGTCTAGCTCACTCACATGCACTTGGACCCTTACCTTGACTATCAAACCAAATATAAGTTTTTCATATCTATCATAGTGAACATGAGATGTGTAATTATAAAAACCTATAATTGTATCATGAACAACCCCCACTGGTACCCATGACATCTCAAAATCCTACTACTTAACCAACTGATCCGCTTAAATTATATATATATAAGTCTGAATCTACCAATATATATTAATATACATCGTTCATCCTAAAAAAATCATTCAATGAGTTTTGATCCTGTGATGTTCTATGAAAAATAACGCCATATAACCAACTCAGTTGCATCGATTACGTTTCTATTTATATATATATCTTCCAAAAAATATTAATTTTAATAGCTTGTAGAAAAAAAATTAAAATCCAGTTTCGAACCCACGTTCCTTGGATGTCGCTGAAGTCCAGTAACACTACGCTATATACAATTCTTTTAATATTTAAATATATTTTGTTGTATATATATATATATATTTAAAAAACAATATTAAATAAAAATACCCACAGAACATTCGAACCCACATTACTCTTATGAGGCCGGATCGGCTTACTGCAACACTGGGCATAATTCCAATTGTATATACATTTATTATATTATATATATTTTTGCACTTAAAAAATAAAGGACCCTATATCCATTGTTTAGAAAAACATTGGGTATAGATCCAAGAAATTCCCACGATTTAAGAAAACTGCGGGTATAGGCTTTAATACAAAAGGCTATACCCACGGTTTAGAGAAACTGTGGGTATATGTGGCATTTATACCAACAGTTTATGAAAACATTGGGTATAGGCTTATATACTTATGGCTATACAGATTATTCATTAAAACCATGGGTATATATGTAAAGACCTAGAAATGTGGCGGAAATTATTTTCTTAAATACTTGGGAATTTTTCGAGTCTGCAGTTTCTGACGGCACCTAATTCCGAGGCCCTATGTGCCCAGAATCAATTTCTGACGTTTTGTTCAAGTAAATTCAGTAAATATACGTGCAAGATTTTGTATCATTTGAACCGGTGCTTAGAATCAAAATCTGAGAACACCATTGAACTCGCAGTGCCAGTATTCTCTTTAGGGTACCTTTATCGTAGTTGCGTTTTAGTGTGTTTGGAACATAGTTTTATGGGTTTCTTAAAAAAATGTAAAATAAAAATAAGTGATGGCTTATTTTTTAGATGGTTAAAGTATTTGGGTGGTGGTTATTTTCTCCAAGGTGAAGTTGGAGGTGGGGCCCACCCCCACATAACCTCCCATGGGAGGATATTTTTTGGTGGGGCCCACATGAGTTCAAACCCATCAACTCCCATTGAAACCCCCCCTTTAACTCTTTAACTCCCCTTGAATTTATTAAAGCCACCACTCTTTATTTACTTTGGGTGAACTCTCCACCTCCCTCCCCCTTAATTTTTCCAACACAGTTAATTAATGTCTTCATTAATTAATTTGAGAGTTTTAATTCATTTGAAATGCATGGAAACATTAAAATAATAGGGATTTTATTATTTTACTTTAGCATGGTGATTATTCTTTGGGAGCATGGGAGAACTCTTGGAAGGACGACCCTTTTCCAACGAGGAACCTGAAGAACATGAAGAATGCACATTCTCTCCAACGAAGAATGCTCCATCACCAATGAAGAACGAGGATGACGCTTGAGCTCTGAATCGGCGGCGTGTGATGGGCGCAACATTCGACAACGTCTTGGAATTTGTTGTTTGCGCCTTCGACAACATACTATGAATCGAGGTAGGGGGATTTGATTAATTTTAAATGAATAAAATTATACCCTCGTTCTACGATGAAAGACTTGGTTTGTCATTGGCCATATGATATCATCTAATACGGAGGGCGCGGGCCAAACCAACATGCCCCAACGTCCCTCTTTTGGTTATTTTTGTTTTACATCGGAGGAGAAATTGAAAGGGCACGGCGCCATCACACCACGCTGGAAAAGAACCACGAGATAGAGGAGGTGGTGGTGTCGGTGATCGGAAGCGGTGGCCGCACGCTGGCCGCATGGAGGGAGACCAACGGTTGCTCGGGCCGCCCGGACCGCGGAACAACTGGCCGACCGATCCAGCCGGTCCGTGAGCAGGCGCCGCGGTGCACGAAGGCGCCGTGTGGAGGGACACCGTGGCCCGCATCTATGGGCCGCTCGGCTGGAGAAGAACCGTCTAGCCTCATGTCGACCAGGATGGAAGAACTGGCCGGCTACGGGCGGCTGGGAAGGAGGACCGCGGTGCCCGCAGGCGCCGTGCGGAGAAGACCGTGGCCCGCTTCCACGGGCCGCTCAGCTGGGAAAACCGGCCGGGCTGGGAAACATCGGCGCCCGTAGGCGCTGCGTGGGAAGGACCACAGCTCACTATAGGGGTTGTGTGCTTCGGGAAAAACTGCCCGGCTACAGCCGGCCGGGCAGGGATAGGCGGTGCCGCCGGGCGAACCGGACCGGCCTGCAGCGCAGGCAAGGTCCAAAGGTGGGCCGCGCCCCACCGGGCCGGACCGACCCCTATTTTTCACGACCCATCCTTGGGGCTTGTGCCGTGACTACCCCAAGCCTGCCTTCCATAGGCCAGGGGCTGGCGACTAGCACCAAAGGCATTATCTCGATAAAAAGGGAAGGAATTTCCTTTATAAACTAAACACACACAGATAGAGTACGCAATTGGATGTAAACACAAAGTAAAACTATATACAAAATAATGTGCTGAAAGGAAAGGGGCCAAAAATACAAACCCAACAGTAAAGTACAACAGCTGTAAAGCTAGTAAAACTGCAGAAAGGTAAACAACAACTACTGAGTCATCCTCCGGGAATCCCACCTGATGGGTGGGTACAGATGGCCTCCTCACCACCCCAGGTCCATCCGTCCGCTCTGTGTACAACTCGCCAAGTGTTCCACCTATGGGTACCATCTAGCTCTACAACTCTCTACCTATATCAGTGTTTTCTGTCATCAGCAACCAACACAATGAAGTGTGGGCATAGCCCGTGTAGGGGTGATCATAACGATACTCAGTAGGGGACCCCGAGACCCCCGAAGGTCTCCCAGAATGAAAAAAAGATAAACCACAGTAGAAATATAGAATCACAAAGTATCAACCATACCTACATAGGTATAAGACCCTACATATACCTAAGTTACCAATCACAGTCCTGGATCCAACTCTCGATCCCACACACAACCCAGTCCATAAAGGAAGTAAAGTCAATCACCACAATGATAATGATTGAAAGACATGACACATCTCACACAGGTATATATCATTCGTAGAGTGATATAGATGATTATATGTTGTCACTGATTCATCTAAGCTGTTAGACCCACACATGATACAGGACCAGCTAGGCTGTCATACCCACACAGGATATAGGACCAGCTACTCTGTCGGACCCACACAGGATACAGGAACATAAGTCAGAACTGGCAGACCCACGAAGGATCATTGTACAGTAGTCATCACTGTCGAACCCATGGAGGATTCCAGTTTTGTAGACGTCTTTGTTGAACCCACATAGGATTCTAGTACAATAGTCGTAGTTGTTGAACCCATGTAGGATTCTGGTAAAGTAGTCGTCTCAGCCAGATCTAAGGTTCCCGCACATAGCACGCTCGATTCCGAGAAGGTCCTCTCCTCGAGTCAAGTGTCGATACATCAACTATCACTAAGGCTTGAGTTGATGTATCTTGTATTTCCATCTCATCAAAAAGAACCCAACGCAATAGATGGTGCGTCAATCAGACATCTGGTCTTAGAGTTATTGGCATTTCCGTTCCAAGGGGATGGTTGGATTTACACTCATTCCAAACCCATCCATTTTCCAAATTTGTCCAAAACTCAATTATAGTATCAAAATAAGGACTGGCTCGTTGTGAGGGTCATAGTTCCAAAGATGGCACGTCTTTTGGACGCACGGTCTTGAAGATATTCGCATTTAAGCGAAGTTGGGCACGTGCCTTTAAGCCCAGTGGGCTCTGGCTGGTCGACCAGACCCGGTTTAGTGGGTCAATCCAGCTGGGGGGTTGTCCTGGCCTGGTGGGGCGCAGACCACCTACGGACTCGGCCCGTGCAGTGGGTCGGTCCAGTTCACCCGGCGGCGCCGCCTCTCCCTACCCAGCCGGTCATAGCCGACCGGTTCTGCCCATCGCAGGCGGCCCGCACAGTGGGCCGTGGTCCTTCCCTACCTGCGCCTGTGGGCGCTGCGGTTTTCCAGCCCGGTCGGCAAGCGGCCGACCGGTTCGCCCAGCAGAGCGGTCGACGGAAGCAGTCCACGGTCTTCTACGCGTGGCGACTGTGGGTGCCACGGTCCTCCTTCCCAGCCATCCGGTTCTTCCATCCTGGTCGGCATGAGGCCGACCGGTTCTCCTCTGGTCGAGTGACCCGCAGATGTTGGCTACGGTCTACCTCCATGCGGCGCCTTCGTGCGCCGCGGCTCCTAATCGTGGATCGTCCGGATCGGCCGGCTGGTTATTCCGAAATCCAGGCGGCCCGAGCAGCCACCAGTCTCCCTCCATGTGGCCAGCGCACGGCTACCGCTTCTGGTCGCTGACGCCACCACCTTCTTCATCCCGTGGTTCTTCTTCAGCACGGTGCGACAGCACCGCGCCCTTTCAATTTCGCCTCTGACGTCAAACAACAATAACAAACGAAGGGACGCCGAGCCGTGTTAGCTCGGCCCGCGCTCTCTGTATAAGATGATATCATATGACCAATGACGAACCAAGGCATTCATCGAAGAACGAGGTTATAAATTTATTCATTTAAAATTAATCAAATCCCCCTACCTCGATTCTTAGTACGTTGTTGAAGCCACGGAAAAAGAATTCGAAGACATCGTCGATTGTTGCGCCCGTCACACACCACTGATTCCAGGCTCAAGTGTCATCCTCGTTCTTTGTCGGTGACGGTGCATTCTTCATTGGAGAGAATGGGCATTCTTCGTTTTCTTCATGTTCCTCATTGGAAAAGGGTTGTCCTTTCAAGATTTCTCCCATGCTCCTAAAGATTAATCGCCATGCCAAAGTAAAATAATATGCTCCCTGTTATTTTAATGTTTCCATGCATTTAAAATGAATTCAAACACTCAAATAAATTAATTAAGACATTAATTAATTGTGTTGGAACAATTAAGGGGGATGGAGGTGGAGAGTTCACTCAAATTAAATGAAGAGTGGTGGCTTTAATAAATTCAATGGGAGTTAAAGAGTGAAAGGGAGGGGTTTGAAGGGAAGCTGAGGGGTTTGAACTCGTGTGGGCCCCACCACAAAATATCATCCCATGGGAGGTTATGTGGGGGTGGGCCCCACATCCAACTTCCCTTTGGAGAAAATAACCACCACCCAAATACTTTAACCATCTATGTAAAAATAATCCATCACTTATTTTTATTTTACTTTTTTTTAAGAATCCTAGAAAACTAACTTCCAAACACGCTAAAACGCAACTACTGTAAAGGTCCCCTTAAGAGAATACTGGCCCTGCGAGTTCAACGGTGTTCTCGGATTTCTATTTTGAGCACCAGTTCAAAAGATACAAAATCATGCACATACGTTTACTAAACGTACCTGGACAAAACTTCATAAAATGATTCTGGGCACACCAGGCCTCAGAATCAGGTGCCGTCAAAAACCGCGGACTCGTAAAATTACCATGTATTGAAGAAAAAATGTTCCACATGATTTTTTGGGTCTGTAAATTCTCCCCTCCTTAGGGAATTATGTCCCCGTAAGCTATATTGCATACTAAAAGAACAAATGGGGGTAAAAAGCACGCATCTGAGCCTCCCGCTCCCATGTGCTCTCTTAGAGGTTCTCGTGCTGCCAGCGAATGCACACCAGAGGAATCGACCATCCATGTAGGACCCGCTCCTGTCGACCCTCAATCTGCATGGGAACCTCTGTGAATGACTCCCTGTCATCGATGTCCATATCCTCGTGGTTGATGATGTGGGATGGGTCGTCCACGCAACTCCTCAGCTGAGATACGTGGAAGACGTTGTGCACCCGGTGCAACTGCGGTGGAAGAGCCAGGCGGTAAGCCACCTCGCCTACCCTGTTGAGTACCTGAAAAGGTCCGATGAATCGCAGAGGGAACTTTCCACCTCGGCCAAATATTCATAGACCTCATCAAGGTGAGACCTATAGAAAGATGTGGTCACCATCCTTGAACTCCAGTGGTCTCCGTCTCCTATCAGCATAGGACTTCTGCCTTCTCTGTGTAGTCTTCATCCTCTCCTGGATGATCTGAACCTTCTCCATCATAGCCTGCACCATCTCTGGTCCTATAAGTGCTGACTCCCCTGGTTCAGTCCCGCATAGAGGCGATCTTCAAGGTCGGTCGTACAATGCCTCATAAGGTGCCATCCTGATAGTAGAGTGGTATCTGTTGTTAAACAGACATCTCGATCAGAGATGATCGTCAATGGAACACCATGAAGCCATATGATCTCCTGTATCTAGAGGCGTCCCAAACTCTCTACTGAGCCCTACTATCTGATCGGTAGGAAGTGGAATGAATTTGGTGAGTCGGTCGACAATCATCCCAATAGAGTCATATTCTCTAGATGTAAGTGGATGTCCCGTCATGAAATCCATGGATATCCCATCTGACATCCACTCTGGGACCTCTAAGGGATGAACCAAGCCCGCTGGAACCTGGTGCGCCGACTTCACTTGCTGACAAGTGAGGCATCGTGAGACAAACTCTGCTACTGCCTTCTTCATACATTGCCACCAGTGCTGTCGTCTGAGGTCCTGATACATCTATTCCACTTCTGGATGTACCACTAGAGGGGCAGTGTGAAACTCCCTCAACACCTCCTTCTATAGTGCAACTGGTACCATGGTACATCCTCTAAAGAGTATGACGTGCTCCCCACCTTCATTAAACCCATTAGGTGCCTGCCCTGAGGATATCTGACTACGTTGAGTCTCATAGTCAACGTCCCCACGCTGTGCCTCTCTGACTTGATGAAGAAGTGGAGGAGTGACTGAGAGAGACTGTAGAAAGGCTGCTCTATCTCTATCCACCAAGGATATATTCAATGTGGCCAGCTACTCGGTCGCCTCTCCTAGAAGTTGAATGCCTGATCTCCTACTGAGAGCATCTGCTACAATGTTCCCCTTTCCAAGAGTATAGACTATTTTGAAGTCATAGTCCTAGAGGAACTCGAGCCATCGTCGTTGTCTCAGGTTCAGGTCCTTCTATGTGAAGATGTAACTGAGACTCTGGTGGTCAGAGTAGACTGTAAAACGCTCACCTATCAGATAGTGTCGCCATATCTTCAAGGAGAAGACCACTGCTGATAACTCCAGGTCATGGGTAGCTTAATTATGCTCATGCTATCTCAACTGCCATGAACCATACATGATCACTTCCCTCTCTTACATCAGGACACACCCGAGTCTGGTCCCTGATGCATCACAGTAAACTACATACCCAACACCCTCCTCTGGTAGCCTCAAGATGGGCGCACTGGTCAACCTCTTCCTCAGCTCCTGAAAGCTCAGCTGGAATCTAACTGACCACACAAAGGGTTTTCACTTCTTCATCAATTCTGAAAGTGGTGCTACAACTCTAGAGAATTCTGGAACAAATCTCTGATAGTACCTAGCCAGTCCTATGAAACTCTGTACCTCCGTCACACTCCTGGGTGGCTCCCAAACATGTATTGCCTTGATCATCACTGGGTCCACTACAACACCAGCCTCCGAGATGACATATCATAATAAGTGAACCTCTCGAATCAAGAAGTTCCACTTAGAGAGCTTATTATGAACCTAGTGCCCTCAGAGTGTGTCTAGTACAACCAGCAAATGGTATGCATGCTCCTCCTTAGTAGTCGAGTAAATCAGTATATCATCGATGAAGACTATGACCAAGCGATCGATGTAAGGTTGGAATATCCTGTTCATGAGACCCATGAACTCGGCTGGAGCATTGGTTATACTAAAAATCATAACCAAGAACTCATAGTGGCCATACCATCACCTAAAGGTCGTATTCTGCACATCCTCGTCTCGAACATTGAGCTGGTGATAGCCAGACTTGAGTTCTATCATTGAGAACCATCGTGTTCCCTTGAGCTGATCGAAGAGGTTGTCAATCCTCGGGAGTGGGTACTTGTTCTTCACGGTCACTTGATTCAGGCGACGGTAGTCGACACACAGTCGCAAGCACCCATCTTCCTTCTTGGCGAACAAAATCGGAGATGCCCAGGGTGAAACACTGGGTCGGATAAATCCCTTCCGCTGCAAGTCCTCCAGCTGTACCCGCAGTTCACGAATCTCGACGGGTTCCATCCGATATGATGGAGTAGATATCGGTGTTTTCCTGGGGTATAGGTCAATGTAGAAGTCTACCTATCTATGAGGAGTTAGTCCTTGTACGTCGTCAGGGAAAACATCCGCATACTGATCCACCACAATAGAAAAACTTGGACTCCGCAAATCAACCCCTCCGAGGATGAGATTAGCCAACTGATATGTGATCATCTTCTCCCTCATCTGCGTAAGTCCATCTTGCGCTGCATAGGCTCCCTTCTCACCAGTGAAGGTGAACCTGGTCCCATCTGTGCGGATACACCACACTTTATGCCTAATACAGTCAATCTGAGCATGAATTGTGGATAAACCATCCATACCCAAAATGATGTCGTAAGGCCTCAACGCCACTACAAGAAGATCCTAGCCGAAGCTCTCGCCTTTTTGAGTAATCTCACACTACCAGCACCAGTGCGTAATAATCGATTATACTCACATAGGAGTCTCTAGATGTAAGGATCGAGCCAACGCCTTCGTCAGAATCTCTGAGCTCCGAACGAGGGCAGTTTCAATAAAATTATGAATCGCACCTATGTCTATAAGTACTGCGACATGGGTGGAGTAGACTCAGATATTTCCTCAAATCATCTCAGGTGCACCGTGATCATATGCCTCGACTGCCTGGAGCTGATCTCGCCTCTGTCCGCCTGCTCCATGTGGTCGGGGTGGACCTCCTGGTGGTGGTGGTGGTAGAGCCTCATAACGTCGTGCACTACCCGATGCTCGGCCAGCTCCTCCACCACGTCCCCCATCTTCTGGAAGACCACCACGGTCTAACCTCTGCCTCTTCCTAGGAGGTCCCTCTACTTTTTGATGCTCATCTACATGACAGGTCGGGCAGTCACGAGCCATGTGGCCCTGCTCGCAGCACGGAAAGCGTGGCATGTTCCTTGTATAGTTGGATCTATCTCATGTGCCCCACACAACCAAACTTGTATCCTGGGGTCACCCACCAGATGGCCTGCTGCGCTTGGACCTCTTCGTCATCTGTCTACTACTGGCTATGGAAGACTCCTCTATGTGTCACCCTGTGGTGGGTCTCTCCGTTGGTGATTGCTCAGTGAGAAAACTCTCTACTAGAAGAGCTCTCTCCAGCACCCCCGCCTGCATCGAAATGCTGATGGGAATCATCGAAGCTCTGATCTCATGCATGACTCCCTGATCAAAGGTTCGGTCCTTGAAGAATGGGCCCTGTACCATATTCGTGGAGTAGCGCAAGAGGTCAGTGAGCCTTGCTGAGTACTGAGCTACTGTCATGTTTCCCTGCTGTAGATGAAGTAACTCCTGAATCCACACCACACGAAGGGTGGCTGGAACAAACTCTGAGCGGAAGAGACTCTCGAAGTTTTTCCAGAGTAATGATGCCTCATCATGAACCTGGAGCATTAGGCTCTGTCATCTGCTTGTCGCTGCATGCATGAGACTCACAGAAAGGATCACCATGAGGTCGGATGGTGTCCCTACCAATCTGAAAAATCTCACGATAACCTCCATCCAATCCTCAGCTGCCTATGGGTCCATATATCCTTGGAACCTGGGCGGCCTCTGGTGTTGGAACTCGTGCAACGCACTCAGGCGGAGTGCACTCTTTGCTAGTTGAGCTGGTGGTATCGGTGGGCCAGCGGGTAGTGGTACCACTGGTACCTCCGCTATGATGGGGCCCTGCACCGAGGCCTCGTCACTCGGTGGGATACCATCTTGTACGAAACTCGGAACCCAAGATGGCTGCCTTCATGGGGCCATCCAGAAAAAAACAGGTGCACCACTGTTAAAATAGTAAACCTGGTGAGATGAGACAAACAAATCATGAAGAAAAATTTTTGAAAGAAAACACACTTGCAATCAGTGTTTTCGTGCACTAAGTAGGAGATCAGAAGTCAGAGTCCTAGTGTATGGATACATCGGCCGCCGCACCAACACCAGTTTCCCTAAACTAATAACCACACCCAAAACACTTAACACTATTACCATTAAAAGAATCAGATTACAAGTTCTGCAGTAGAACTGACTTCTATGATACCAATTTGTCACAACCCGTCCTCGGGGCCCGTGTTGTGACTACCCCATTCCCTCCTTCTATGGGCCAAAGGATGGCTACTATCACCAAAGGCGTTATCCCGATATAAAGGCAATGCCTTCCCTTTTTATTGGGATAATGCCTTTGGTGCTAGTCGCCAGCCCCTGGCCTAAGGAAGGGGGGATTGGGGTAGTCACGGCATGGGCCTTGAGGACGGGTCGTGAAAATAGAAGCCACATATAACCACAGTTCCATATAAACTATTGGTATAGGTTTTTTCATGGTATTCTCGCGAAATGTTTTGGCTTCATGCGGTTACGCGAGTACCATATACCCACAGTTTAACAAGAACTATGTGTATAGATTATAAAATGCCCCCTATACCCATAGTTCATGAAAACCATGGGTATAGGTGGGTCTATACCCATGGTTTTTGGAAACAATGTGGGTATATAACCATTTTCCAGTAGTTCTAGGTGATAAATGAAGACATGTGTGGCCCTCCAATCCCACCACAAATTGGACACTATCTGGGGTTTCATAGGCCCTAAGTTCCCAAAGATCCAAAATTACCAATCATCATTACTGCATGACTATATAACTCCACCATAAGTAGAACCACAATATTTTTGGATCTACAGTAAAAAACAAAACCTTATACCTTCATAACACCTCCGATATCTCTCTTGATCACTCTAAATCCTAGTAAAACACAAAGGGTTCCCGGAGATATGGCCAATACATCAAATATCTATAAAAATTTACCAAAATTTAGAATAAAAAAATCATGGAATTAAATAATAGAGAAAAAATCATACATCCACACCATAAGATACATCTCAAGTATAGTTATTTGTAACAAGGACATATCCAATTCATATAAAAAATATCATATAATCATAATATCTAAAACATCCCATCAATTAGTAAGATCATACATAAAATTTCAAAAAAAAATACCAATCTTAAATATCTAAATATATTGAGCATGAGTATATAAATCATGTTCACATGTACTCTCATATAAGAAACAATATCACTATAAGACACAAACCAATGAAATAACATGCCAACATATCACCCTCTACTTACATATATATTCTAAACACACCATTCCACAAATTTCACATAATTTTCCTCTTCCAACTCACCCCTTTCAATGATATGGGTGTAACGACACTAAATTTAGTAGCCCAGATATGGTTCCCACATCATTAAATTTTCATAGAAACAATAAATTTGTATACCAAAGAACCAAATAGTTTAATATTCATCAACAACCAGATACATAAATTCTTCCCATTTTATATTGGAAATAAAATATAAACATATTAAAAATAAATGTTTGGAATCCTTGAAACTCATTCAAATATAACGACTTCATATCCTTGAAAATAAAATAAAATAAGGGTGAAATAAAATTCTCTGAAAGGGTTATGTAAATAGGAAACTATAATGAGTAAATAAGGCACAATCAATATAGAAAGGAAAATAAATAAAAACTAAATACATTTAATAAAAACATTGAGCAAAAAATGAATATATGGATAGTATCAAGGAATTAATATCATGAAAAATAAATAATAAATTCTAAATGAAAGAAACAAAAAATATTAGGAATCGCGATATCAGGCATAATTATATCTCTACTATTAAGACATTATGGAAAGATAGTAAAAAAATGTGGATAATGACCTATTTTATATCGAAAAATTATTTTTCCCATAAGACCTGTCCAAAAATCGATGGGAAATATAATTCCAGGCTCCACCCATCACTACATGTCTAATGTGTTTCTCATATATCGATTGATCAATTTAATTAATGAAAAAAATTAATTATAAGAAATATATTCTTATTGTATAAATACTATGAATTTATGAATAATTTACCAATAAAAAAATACATTCAATTAAAAATACCATATTTTTAATGATATATAGTTTAATAAATAATCATATCTGTGATATAATGAATTTGGATATTTAAGATAAATTCAATATCCAATGATCATAAGAATGTGAATGTTTTAATGGATCATATAATTTATACATATATCCTATGGTGAATATTTCAAATAATGGGTTGATGAAATTTATGAATAAAAATTATATTAAAATATAATTATTACATGATGAAAATATCCTTTTCATTTTTTCAAATCAAATATTTAAATAAACTACATATTTATAAATTAAAATTTTTTATTTGGAAATAACCATATACATTTTTAAGAGAATATTCAAATACAAGATTTTTTATGATGGTATGAATAGATTATAATTCCTTATATATTAAAATAAATTCCAAATATCCATTTTTTTTGAAATTTCCGAAAGTACCTCATTTTGATAATGACAAAAAGATTCCTTTCAAACCATTTTGAAAAACATAAAATATGGGTAAAAATGAATTTTTATAAATAATATCATATGTTTAAAAAATTAATAACCTTTTGAAAAAATATTTGGATATACAAGATAAAAATTTCTAATTAAAAGAGAAATAATATTATTTTTTATTCTAAACATGTCTTTGCTTGATTCAAGTTCGAACCAGTTGATAATTTGGAAGAATATATGGAAATATATTTATGAGATTAATCATGAAATGAAATTTAATCATAATTTATAAATAGATATCAATGATAATTACTTCAATGGGGTAGTATGTACACTATATAAAAATAAACTGGTGCATAGTACCAAATAAGTCTCAATGGAGTAGACACTAAGGCAAAATCCCTGACCATAGGTATGAATTTTCATGTAGGTTCTCTAACCCCTTGTATAATAAATATAAATTTATTATAGTCACATAAAATAAAGATAATCATATCTATTATGTCATATATGATCCATTTATAACATTTTATCACCTGTTTGTTGCTAATATTTTACTATTATAATTGATTCACGTATTAAATTATTTATTTTTCAAGAGTGTTTTGATTCAATAGTTCTAGTACATGTATATTTACTACAGATTCATCATAATTATAATTTTTTAATAGTATAATTATCATATATGTTCATTATATATATTCAGATCAACCTATAAAATATAGAGATAGATAAATGATTTACACTATTCATAGAGATGATTGACTGCATGTACGCATGAACATTGTTTTAAAATTTTGATAGATAGAATGAAATAAAGGTGAATAATGATTAATATTTTAAAAAAAATTATGTCATTTGTGTCATATATATTCATTAAATATATACTTATTACTATACATGTAAAACATAAATTAATAAATTGTTCACATCACATTGTGGTGGTGGTGTTCCATAGGTACGCATGATCGAACATATCATTTTACAAAGGATTATAAGGTAAGAAGGTATATATGATATTATAGTTACAAATTAATTTTTATTTCTTAAATATCATATATACTCATTATATATATATATATATTTTATAACTATTCAGCTAAATTGGGGATTTAAATTGAATTACACCGCTATCTGGAGATATTAAGTCGTATATACAAAAAAGATATGTATTCACTTTTAATTGGATAAAAAGGAGATGGAATATGATTATATAATAATTGTAATAACATGTATGTATATTTATTATACTATAGTTATTATATTTTGATGGGTAAAAAAATTAAGAGGATGCAGAAGATGACGTAAACTTGAAGGACTCAGTAAATACAATTACATCTTCTTCAGTAGACTTCTTTTATATACCTTCTAAAGGGTATTAGGGCATTACTTTTGGAATTAAAAAACCTTCATAAATTATCTATGGGTGTTGATAAGAGACATTTTTATGGTTTGGATGATAAATATGGCTCAATGTGGTGAAAATACATGAGAGAGTTAATACTCTTTTATAATTTAGATGAGGGGAACTTTTGAAATTTCAAAAAATATTGCATTATAATAAAATTTATTATAAAAAATGTATCTAAATAGACTTTTTTTAACCTATGGTAGGATATTGTTGAAATATAATTAAC
This sequence comes from Viscum album, assembly GCA_963277665.1. Taxonomy (NCBI): domain Eukaryota; kingdom Viridiplantae; phylum Streptophyta; class Magnoliopsida; order Santalales; family Viscaceae; genus Viscum; species Viscum album. The sequence continues at coordinate 1,560,270,191 of OY728141.1, forward strand.
TAATAAATTTTTTATATGTTTTTGTGGTGTTCTAAACCTTATCATTTGATTTATCCCCTTAGTAACCCTATTTTAATTGTAACCATGGTAATTTATTTTTCAGTCTTAAGGAGTTATAATTTTACATATGAGATAAATATTGGATAATAAATGTAAAATGAATGATACTTTAGTTCATATCATAACCCCCATTACAACTTTAAATATTTTAAGAATTTTTAAATAATTTAATGAAATATTATGTTGATATATTATCAATAATTTCAATTTTGATACAATTAATTTATTTTTAGTTCATATACATCCATAAAAATTTGTAATTATAATATAATTCATTAATAAATCACTATTATTTCTTATTTATCTAAGTAATTATGAACCACAATAAATCACTCAAATTATATCACTTTTAAAAATTTTAATACAATTTATTGACTTCTTTTTAATTAACACACTATCAGTGTTTCACAAGAATTTTAGGTAATTATATAGTCCCTAAAAATAATAAATCAATTATAATCATGAAAAAAAATATTAATTCACAGATATTAAAATTATGAGTTGTTCATAGCTTTATTTTGTCCCAACATTCACACATACTAGATTTTTAAAAACTCAGAGTTTGACATTTTCTAACATTCATTTATTTATAATTTATATTGGTCATTTTTAAGAGAATTTTTCTATTAAACACGTCAAATTATAGCCTAAAGTAGTAAGGGTAAAATTAAATTCATCTAATAATAATTAAAAGGAAATACTATGATTTTTCAATTATTTTTGACACAGATAAATCTGATATACCCTTCACTACGGTGATAAAATCATCCATACATACTATTAATATTGAATAAAAATAAAATGGACTAATTTAACAAATTTTAATCTCATAATTAAATTATGGAATAAATTTTTTAAAACTCAATTTCTATAATTTTATGAAATATATTTTATAATCAGCATGAAAAACATGATGAAAATATATTTATATAAAAACTACATTTTTTAAGCATAAAACTAGATTTATTATTTACCTATTCTTTGTAAAAACTATATATGAATGTTAAAAAACTTAAATCAATATATAATATTAACATTTCATTAAAATTATTCTTCAATGGAAATAGTTTAATTTTATTAATATTAAAACACATTTTTCACACAAAAAATAAAAAAAAATCAGCATAAACATTTCTCTAACTTTAAAATGGTTTTTATTCATTTATAACTAATGAATATATTTTATTAATGTGTAATAAATTTTATTTTCATAGTATAGTTAGACCGATTTAAACCCTCTAATTTTAAAAACTAGCTTATAGTAGTCACATAATAATATTTTTATAATATATCATTGTTCATATAAACTGAGTTTTGCATGAAATAGATCCTATTAAAGAAAAATATTTTATAAATAAACATACTACAAAATCATAGGGTTTTAAATTATTTTCACCTTAAAAAATTTAATCCTTGAAATTCCCATTATTTAACCCAATAAATTGATTTGAGAAGTTCTTCAACAAAATTTCCTTAGGTTCCCATGTCTCCTCTTATATCATATGATTTCTCTAATGTACTTTTACGTTACAAGTCATTTGATTTATCAATGATTTTTCTCTAATGCCTAGAATTGTGATAGAGTCTTCAGTGTAATATAAATAGGTTCCAATTCTATTTCTTCAGAAGTAGGAACATGAATTGATATGGAATATACTTCTTTAATATACTAATATGGATAACATCATGTACATTAGATAGGATAGGTGGGATTTCTATATGATTTTCTATAGCTTCAATTACTTCCAATATTTCAAAAGTTATAATCTTCCAAGGGATCCGTTTTCCTTTCATAGTGAATCTTAATACAACCTTCCATGGAGATACCTTTAGGGAAATGTGATCTCTCACATGAAATTCCCAATCATTCATTCCATTATTAGAACAATAAATTTTCCATATTTGAGATTATTTAATATGGGGTTGAATACTATTTAACTTATATATTTTCTCATCCAAATGTTTTGGGCCAACAACCTTCCTTTCACAGACTTCATCACAACAAGTTGGTGTATGAAATATTTTTTCATATAATACTCTATATGATGTCATTTTAATATAAGAATGGAAGATATTTATATAGGAAATAAAATTATTGGTATGTAATAATCCCACATATCTTGAATTTTAAGTGATCATGAACTCAAAATACCTACCCATGATTTAATAGTCCTTTTTAGATTGCCCATCATAATGAGGATGATAATAAATTCTCAAGTAAATCTTGGTATAAACAGAATTCTAAACAATTTTATAGAATATTGATTTAAATTATGGATTAAGAGTATACATAATTGAAAGACCTGTGATATTATATCTTAATAATTCATTCATATATAGTCATGTAACGAGCACCAGAATAAAATACTCTCTTATAGCGATGAAATTTTATGATATGGTATGGTGATAAATAATTACATATATCACATAATTATTTCTTTTATAGTTTTTTAATCCAGTGAAAAAATCCATAGTAATGTCATAAAATTTCCATATAGGAATAGGTATAAGTTTTGTTACTCATATATAATGATATCTCTTAGCATTCACATATAGAAAATCCAAACAACCAGACACATAATCATCAATTTCCCTCTTCATATTACACCACCAAAATTATCACATAATGTATATATACATCTTGGTGATTCAAGGATGTATAGAAAAATTTGAGTTATGAGTATAATCTAATAATTCAATTATTATCCCTTATATAGATGAAAAAATATCCTCTTTCCAAATTTCATAATTCCATATTCACATGTGAAGTCTGAGAATTTCTCATTATTTATAGATATAAATTTCCATTTAATATTCTAATCATCCGGATGGAATTTTTAATATTTTCCAATAATTATTGTTTAGAAATTATTTTAAAAGGGTGTGATGTCTCCCCTTTAATAATTCCTAGATCTATCTTACCTAAATCCTTCAATATAGGATCCCTCTCAATATACATTTTGATTAGAACTCCATGAAATTTACTTCTTAATGTATCCACTACCTTATTTTCCATTCTTATATGGTAGTGTATTGAGAAATAATAATCCTTAGGTAGTTAAATCCATCATATTTACCTCATGGTTAAATATTTCTATGAGAGAATGAATTTAAAAATCTTGTGTACTATGTATATCTCACATGTTTCTCCATATAGATAGTGTATCCATATAGTTTGAGAAAATATTATGGTACTAATTCAATATCTTGTTTTGGATAGTTTTTTGATGAGTCTTTAAATTCCATGATTCATAGGTTATAAATTTATCATCCTATATTGGGACATAACAATGTCCCTTCCGTGATGAATCACTATATTTTTTAAATATATAATTTCCTAATGTTCGAGTGAAAATAAAATAATTCTAAAACATACAATTTAATTATTCAAAACATTATTAACATTCCATTTTCTATAAAAAATTAAACCCTTTACATAAATGATTTTTTAATGTGTTTCAAAATCAGGAAAATTCATTTAAAATTGATTATATTAACTTTTTGAACCAATGAAACTACATACTATAGTTTTTTTCATCAGTTTAGGCCATTATGAGACATAATTTTTTATCATAATATCAACATAGATTTTTTCATTAGAGACAATATAAACATGAAAAAACCTTTTAAACTAATAATTCACTCTTCATAAATTTTCCAGATAACTCTTTTTTAAGAGTATCAAGAATAATCCACAAGTGATTCTCATAGTCCCTATATCTTTTGGAGTAAGGCAATATATCATCATTAAATACCAAATGAAAATTGTCAGGATATTTTTAAATACTCAATTCATTAAATACATCAATATAGAGGGTATATAAGTAAATCGAAATGGAATTACATTGAACTCATAATTTCCATACCTAATTCAATAGTTTCCTTTGAGATATCTTCCTCATATACTCTCAACTGTTGATACCGAGAATGATGGTAAATATTTGAAAAAAAGAGATGTGAACTTTATCAAAAACCCTATCAATGTGAGGCAGAGGATAAATATTCATTATCATAATAACCTTGATTCCCTATAATCAATACACAACCCCATAGATCCATATTTTTTTAACGAAAATAACATGGTCCATCAAAGGTGAAACACTGGGACATATGAATATCTTACTAGATAAATCATATAGTTGTTTATTTAACTCCACTAATTCCATTTTTCCCATTATATAGGGATTAATTGATACATTCCTTGTGTTAGAAATTAAATCAATAGGAAACTGAACTTCATACACTAGTGGATATCTACTTAATTCCTTAGGAAATACATAAATGTATTCCAATACAATATGTACATACTATATTTTAATATATAATCTTCCATATTATGGTTGTGTATAATATTCTTCCCCAAAAATCTCAATTAGAAGAGCACTAGGGGTGGATCTATACATTATTGAGGTGATGAAGTATCACCTCTAAAGATAAGGATTTACACATTTTCACCATGATTTGTAACTTCTGGATTTTTTCAATAAATTATTGATTCTTATTTTTTAATCTAATACCTACCAAGTATTATATAAAAATCAACCATATTCATATTAATAAATCATGAAAATACATACGGTTTATGGTTCATAATGAGAACTTATTGCACATCCCTATTGTGGTGAGATTTCCACAATGATTTTTGACTAAAAAATGACTTCTTAATCTTCTAAGTAAATATAAAATTCTCATAAAACACATAGATTATATTGAAGAGTGGGAATATCTAGAATCAAATAAATAATAAGACAAATTTTAGTCTTTGATTAGTGTTCCTTCAAACACATAACTGGGAACTTTAACCTCACATGTAGTGGTCACATATTCTCTGAATTCTCCCCACAACAACTTTTTCATAATGAAAATTTGATGCATGGGACATTAGTGTGAATAATTCCCAATTTATCAATATTTTAATCTCATGTAATCATTTATTTTATTCTTCCCCCTACATTCATTAAAAAAAGAACTTTATATCCACACATGTAACAAACTTCCATGACCTTTAAGACTTATTTAGGATGTTTCTTCCTTAACTTTTCACATAATGGGAATTTATTAATTACCATTTTCTTCATTGAGGATTTAACTTCCTCATGGATCTTAGTAGACCACTTTATCTCCTAATCCCTTAAAGTTATAGGATATATAAAATTTATTCTTTATTTTGATGTCACCTAATAATTTTTCATTATATGATGATTTTTTCAGAAACATATTCCATTAGGAGGATTTTCCATGGCATTCAAATAAATGATCAACATTGATCTATAGATTATGAATATAATCCACAGAATACCTGGATTTTCTTATAAAGGTTTCCTCATGCTCCAAAACAATTTATTCCCCATTTTTTCTTTAAAATATTATTCTTTTAAATTTTTTTCAATTCACTTATCATGAGGGAAATATTTTCGAAATAATGTTAATTTAAAATATATACACTTCATATATTTTATTTCTTATTCCTCTATAGTATATCCAATCAATTTCCACCAGTGATCAGCATCACCTCTAATAAAATAAATATCCATCATAAGATAATCTATTTAATATCATCCCATGGAGAGAAATATTTTTTCAATTTATTTAATCCATTACTCAAATACCACTAGATTAGTCTTTCCAGTAAATTATAGAGTATTATGCCCCAGGAACTGATCCAATATAGTTTTATCATGTCATATAACATCTTGTTTATCTATATGTTCATGGTTATTATATATAACCCTAGAAATATACCCTAATATGGTCATGATTTAGTTAGATTCAACACCAAATTTATTATATTTCTCTATAGGGAAATACCTATATTAACCATATCTATTTATTACCTTTTTTATGTTCAGCCCCATCACTAAATAATTGAAATCACTCAGTTTTCTCAAAATCACCTTGAATATTGATCCATAAATTACAATACCTCTAATGGTAAATATTCTAAAATAATATAAGAAATTATCATAGTTTTCATGTGATAAATGTTTATTTAAAATATATTTCCTAAGGATTGAACTAAATTCTATCTAATACCAGCTATAATAACCCCAACTCTAGTATTCCAAAATAACTGTATAAATTATTACATTAGAATAGATATAATCAAATTTTACCCTAATAGACTGAATAGTTTAGTTGTTTTGAAGAAACCAATACATAAATTCTTCAAATTTTACATTGCAAGTAAAATATAAACATATCAAAAGTACATGTTATCCACCCTTGAAACTCATTGAAATATTTCTTCTTCCTAATATAAGGAATTAAAAAATAACTATGAGGAAAAATCATCATTAATTTTTATGTATAATAGAAAATGTCATTATTAAGTAAGGATTAATCCATATGATAAGGTAAATAACTAGAAACACATTAAATTTAAAAACAAAATATATCATTAAATGATTCCATTGATTTTCTTAGTGCAATAATTTCTGGGATAATAATAACTAAATTCTCAATGAAGGAGATGAATACAATTAGATTTCATGATCTCAGACATCATAATTTCACAACCATAAAGATATTATGACAAGATATATTAAAACTATGGGTAAATAACTATTAGATTTGTATATCTGATTTATCAAATGCGACATGTCAGTGCATCAAGGGACTATATAATTATGCATCCTCGATTACTACATGTATTTTGGATTCCTCATATATTGAATGATAAAATTAATCCATGAATAATATACCATATCAAAAATTTATACATTGAATAAATAGTATGGATTTATCAATAATTAACTATAAAATTAAATAAATTCAATGTATAACACCATATGTACAAATTATATATGGTTTTAGAAATAATCATTTCCATGATATAAAGATTATTGATATTTAAGCGAAATCTAATTTATAATTGTCACATTTTAATGAATGTTTTGAAGGAAGGTGTCATTATAACATACCCCCTTGGTGAATAAGTAAAATAAAGGATTGTTTTCATTTATGAATATTATTTCCACTAAAATATATTTAATTTATTATATGAAAATAACCATTCCATTTTTTGAAATAAGTTGTTGAAAATCTAAGAAATTACAATGTAACAAATTTTATTTGAAAATGTCCTTTTAAAATTTTAAAAGAAGCATCAGTGAAAATATTATCCAAGATGGTGGTAAATTCATTAATTCTTTACGTGTTAAAAAACCTCATTCCTTACATTTTTTAGAAAATACACATAGTAAATTATTTGGAAAACAAAAAAAAGATTCCATGGAAACATTTAATAAAATTTAAAAATAATGTTTTTTTGAAAATCATTAGAGATGATTAAATAAATTTTTTAAAAATTTTATACAAAATATGGACACTAAGGAAAAATATATCTGATAAAAAGAGAAATTAGATTAGTTTTTCTTGTAATTAGTTTTTATTGATTTATGTTACATATAGAGGAAAATATGAAAGAAAATATGGAAACCATTTATGAGAGTAAACATTTAATGAAATTTAGTCAACTTAAATAAAAAGGTATTCATTTTAATTACCTCAAAATAACATTATATACAATCCATAATAATTAACAATTTTATTATAAAAGATATGTCTCAATGGAGTTAAAACTTAGACAAAATACCTTACCTCGAGTCTAAATTGTAAGATAGGTTCTCTAACCTCATGTATTTAAATTAAAATTATTATAAATACATAATATAACTAAATTAATATTTTTTATATCATGTATGACCCATTTATGACATTTTTTCACCTATTTATTAATTATTATTATTGTTTTGAGTGTTAACTAATTTTTTCAACTATGTTTTGATTCAGTAGATCCAATACTTTTTCATTTATTATAGTATGATCATCTCAATAATATTATTAATGGTATAATGTTAATATATATTTATATATATATATATTTATATATATATATTTAATATATATATACATATTCATCTATAAAACATATTTATTGAATAATTAAATAAAAAGTTTGTGGAGATGGTAGGTCATACGTATGCGTAAACCCTATTTCAATTTTCAATATATGTAACAAAAGAAAGGTGAATAATAAATAATTTTTTCAAAAATGAATATTATATACTATATATAACATATATTCATTTAATCTATACTTTTTACTATCCATGTAAAACATAAATGTAAAATAGATCACATCGCTTGTGGAGGTGGTAGTCCACACATACGCAAGATCAATGTTATATTTTTCCAACTGATTGAATGGTAAAAAGATATATAGGATATTATAGTTACATAATCAAAGTTATGTCATAAATATCATGGACACCTTTTAGTTACATCTGTATAACCATTAATTAAACGTTGTATTAAAAGTGTATTACACCGCTATGTGGAGATGGTAAGACATATATACACACGAGAAATTTTTAATCCTTTCATAGGATAGAAATGTGATTTAATATGTTTATCCAATAATTATAATAAATTTTAGTATATTTATGATATTGTATTTATTTTATTATAATGGGTAAAACACTTTAATGTGAAGTAAAAGAATAAATAATCTTGAATAGCCCAGTAAAGATGATTACCTCTTCTTCGGTAGACTTTTTTTTTGTCACATCTTAAGGGACCTGGTATAGGTCTTTTGGAATGAACAAAACATTTAAAACATAGATAATTTTTTAAATGGTATATTTTTAGGGTTATGGAGATATATGTCTCAATGTGGTGTTGTTAAATGAGGGAGCATGTTCCATTTTATAATTGTGGTGAGGGTAACTTTTAGAATTTCATAATATTATAAATTATAATAAAATTATTTTCATTATTAATGAATCCAAATTGATAGGTATTAAATCCCACAATAGAATATTTTTTAAACATAATCATAAAATTAAATTTTTATAGGTTTTTGTTTTTTAAACCATATCTTTCAATTTCGCCCCTAGTTAACCTATATTAACATTAACTATGGTAACATATAATCACTCTTAAAGGATTTTAATTCTTAATATTAGATAAATAATAACACATAAATGGAAAATGAAGGAAGTTTTAGACTATATCACACACTATTTTTTCATTTATTATTTTAATAATTATTAAATAATTTAATAAAATATCATTTTGGTAAATTAATATTAATGTTAATTTTGACACTATCCATTTACTTTGACTTCAAATGAATAATGAAAAGGTCATTTTCAGAATATAATTTCATTGCACACTAAAAATATTTTATATTAATCTACCAAATTTATGTAACACTAAAGATAAATAAATTATATCACCTATAATAATTTTAACATTGGTGTACATAATTTTTCTATTAATTGAATAACTAATTTTCTATCATTGAATATAAATTGAAAGTAATTATATAATAATACATAACTATATAATAATTATAATCATGAAAATAATTTCATTATTCATAAAATTGACATTTATATTTGTTAATAAATTATATTTTTCATTCTTTGGACTCAAAATTTATTTTTAAAACTAAACGGATGATATTTTGTAGCTTTATTAGAGTTAAACATTATACTTTCCATATTCATGTAATAGTTTCCATAAAACATATAAATTTCAATCTTAATGTGATAAGGGTATATTTCCCTTTATCCAATAAGATTTATGATGAAATATTAGGATCATATCACTTATTTTTATCCAATATTATCCCAATTTAACAATTATTGAGGTGATTAATTTTACCATAGTTTATATTCATATTGACATAAAAATAGTGTAGACCTATTTAACAAATTTTATCCTCACGATTATAAATATTAATTAAATTTTTTAATATTTATTTTCTATAAATGTTTAAAATATAATTTGAAATAAGTGGGAAAACACGACAGGAATCATTTTTCAGAAAAATGTATCTTTATGAATAAAACTGAATTTATTCGTATCTTATGGATAGTAAAAACTCAAGATTAAATTTAAAAATTTTGATGGATTATATAATATTTAAATTTAATTATATCAATTTAAAAATATTTATAGAGTTAATTTATTAAAATAAAAGCCCATTGTTGTCAAATAACACTTTTTTGAGAAAAACCTTCCCTTTACAATAAAATGTATTTTTTTGATAAAAATTAATTTAATTTATAAATTTATAAATTATTTTGTTTTTGTAATTTATTTATTATAAATAATACCCACTGATATTAATTTCAAGGTCATAATGGCCTCATAATAATATTTTAAAATTTGATTGTGGTTTATTTGAACTTGATGCTGCTTGCAATGGAATCTATAGAATAGATTAAATTTATTTAAAAAAAATACCATAGAATCATTTGGTGTTACAATAGTTATAATTATGAAGATATCAATGAATATATGAGTCTTTGAAAACATTTTTAATCTGGTTCATCTAGGGGGTTTTTCTAATTGTTACACAACACCTCTAACACACTCTAACCCCTTGAATGGACTAACCTATTGGGGTGTGAGATTACATCCAATATCAAAACACAATTACCTTTTATGAGGATATAATATCATAGAAACATGATCTACAATGTTAAAATCTAGATATCTTCTCATATGATCACCATAATACTTATGAAGATATTGATTTTCCTTAATCTACACATGAATAACTTGGAAATTCTATATCATAATACACTTTAAATGCATCCTAATAATATATTACTCTATACCCATGGTGAAACATAATGGTGATCTTCATGACTAGTCAAAAAAAGATTTTAATTGGTCAATTCCAATGGTAAAGGGATGACTATTGATGTACAAAAACACAATCAAGGTTAAGTGCTTCACCCCTGATCTTAAAAAATCCAAAACACGTGCACTAACATGTGTTATAAGTTATAGATATTCCACCTTGTATAACCATAAATATATGGATGAAATGTGGTTATATGGCACAAATAAGTTCCAAAAGTATGTTGGATACGACTCCAAACATGGGAGGTAAAATAAGTATCGTATTCAGATATGATTATATTTAGTACCCCTAGAATTTTCATAATATCCTTCAAATACCACATTACCATGAAACCCAGTAAGATTAACTCCTTAATTTCCAATAAGTGAATTGAATTTTTCATGTGGTCCATAATCATGCATACAAGGTAATATCCACCCAAATCCTAAGGTTAACTAGTGAAAAAATCCATCAAAATATCCTCCATGATATGGTGGGTGTTATCTGATGCAGACATATCCCACCAGATACACTGTTCTAGTCTATTTCCTTTTTAAGAATGTGAATAGAGATATAAACTATATGAATAACCTATTTATTCCATGCCACAAAAAATGACCCCTCAAGTAATGATACATCTTGAAAAAACAAGATGTACTACCAATGGTTATGTTTGAAAGTAATGGAGAACCACCCACACATCATCAAATGAAAAAAAAACCATTCCCTAAAAGAATAATTTGTGAGAATAATTCATAGAACATGCCTAATAAGAATCACAACAAGAAAATAAATCTCACCAAACCACTACACTTAATCCCCCAACTAATATTACTCCACTTATTTCACCAACTATGTTTTAAGTTTTTTTGATGGAGACACCCTCTATAATCATCTTCCCCCATTTTGAGGCGCAATTTCAATGTTATTACATCAAAATCTAAGTATTCCCTAACTCCTAAGTATCCTCAAAAATTAATTCTGGATGAATTCATCAATATAAACATTAATTTTCCCCAATAAATAAGAAAGATCAAAATCATAATATTTTAATAATTCAATTCATTTCCAATGTTGTATGCTCAAATAACACTAGTTGAAGATACATCATAGACTCTTATGATAATTGATGAATAGAAATCACTAAAAATATGATATAGTAACAAAATATTCATAGAAAACAAAACCATGACATGATCAAGATCAGTGTTGGCATAGTTACAGTCATGATGAAATTAATGTTGTGTCAAACAGAAGATGACTGCACTATTCCATATAAAAAATCGACTGATTACATGACATAAAATATCACATTAAACATCAAGAATAGTGGATTCCTATGGTCAATGGAGAATATAAGTACAAACAATCTTCTACCAATGAAACTAAAAATTAAATAGGAATTGGTTATCTCATATTAAATCTTTATTATTCCTTGTTTATTTGGTTAATGTATTCAAAATCTAATAAGTGTTTAGAATGAATCTCCTTTAACTATGTACAATACCCAGGAAGATTTGACCATATTCCATATTCTCAGGGCATACCCAAGAAAAATATTCCTCAATATTCAGTAGAAAAAGAAATCCATGTTTAGAAATAACATTTACATATAAATTCATCTCATGGATCAAGGAATTAAACGGTGAAAACACACAAAATACTTGATGATTCCGACGAACCTAAAAAAATATCATAAACAATCTAAATTATCTTCCTTGTATGAAGAAAACACATGAATTAAGTCTATTAATGCCACCATATATAAATAAAATAACCCATAAAATATGTATTTCATGTGTATTATGAAAATATATTGAGAATTGAAGAACCCTGATTACATTATGATGAAATCACAGTGTTTGTAATTACATATGAAGACAGTCTTCGGGATATCTTCCTCATTCACTCACAAACGATGATACACTGACCACAAATCAATCATAAAGAACCACCCATATCCCTTAAATTAATAAAATAAATTATTAATATATCAAGGATAATATTTTTCCATCATTATCACTCGGCTCAAGTAATTATAATTGATACATAATTTTGTAATTCCATATAACTTATTCACAAACAAAACGAGAGTTATCTAAGGTGACACACTATGAAAAATAGAACCCCCATGTAAGAGATATTCAATATGAATTCATTTATCCAGCAACTCATAAGTCACTATCATATGTAGACAAATTGATATCATCAAGATGCTCTATTTCATATCTACTGTGAATTCGATCTCATTTCAGGGGGAAAATGCTCAAATTTCATATGGATATTCATCAAGGTACTCCTAAAATACCATATTTCAAATAACTAGGTAATCCTACATTAAAATCATAATCAACTCAATAATCATCTAAAATAAAATAATAACATCTCTCTAGGCTATCTGATGATCCCACTCACCCATGAACATGATGTGTTCACCATCAAGATCATAAAATATACACAGATGCCTAAAGAAATATTTTCTAACCTACACTGAATAAATTAAATCCATCTCTAGGATGATATTATATGTTAATATCTTCAAAAATATGAAATCTATTAAAGAGTTATTCTATAATATCATAAGCCAGTCCACTAGGTTTGAACTGATGTGACACATGACATCATGTATGCCACCACACATACAAGAGGCCTTTTACTAGCAGTGAGGGTCTAAGTTCCCTATTGGGGAGACTATACCCATAGTATCAAGTCATAGAATAAATATTCAACATTAAACAATATAATAAATTAATAGATTAAAAATATAGAAATTAATAAATGACATATATGTTATTGAGCTATATAAGTTTCTCTATGTGGAAAAACACTCTAGCATATAAGAAATAGACAAATAAATAAATAAAATAGCATAGTACCACATAATATATATCGTTCCATTTATATCTCTATACTCGTCTTCTCATCCATCCACAATATAGACCTTTCCCTTTATCTGGTCTGTATACATGAAATCAATAAACACACCAATTTTCATGAGTAGTGTGTAAGAATGAGTCTCAGTATAACACTACCAATTCATATTTAACCATTTTTTTCTATTTTAATGAGTTTTTCCATAATAATGATAATTTATTAATCATTATAAAACATGTAAACCATTATCTAGTAGTTGTATGCTAACCAATCTACCAAAACCTTTAACTATACCTAATTAAGATCCATTAAAAAAATAATATAAAGATGTTGTATGTTAAAAAACTAGATGCTAGGATAGTGGAACTATCCCTCAATAAATCCATGAAACTATTCATACATGTGATTCATTCAATAATCATCATAGTCACTAGTCATGTAAACTCCTCTTATAAGGGATAAACATGTCATGATAGTCATCTGTTTCAAGCACCAAGAGTGATCACTCTGATTCAAAGTAATATATATAAAAGATAGAACCTATATGGATAGAATATCAACATCAAAATAAAGAATCAATACATAAAAATATGTGACCATAATAATACATGGAAACACAATACTCTAGTAGTACTCGGGGAACCAAATATTAAAATGGGTTTCACGAGCTAAAAAAACCCACATGAAATAACAATTAGGAATTCATTCCAATTATGAAAAAAATAAATTATAACATGGAAAATGTCTAAAAAATCCATAATAGGTAAGGAAATTCAAACCTAAATGTTTTTGGTGTCAACATCAAGGACAATCCGCCCTTTATGTTTTGGATGATGGAGTGGAAACCTATATAGCCAACAAAACCTCCCCCATATTATAGTAATTGTTGAAATTTCAAAGTTATATGTTCGTATTGGGTTCTTTAAACAAGTTGTAACATTTTTTTATAAATTAAAAAAACATACATGTAATAATACAATTTTTTATCAAAGATAATCTAGAATAATTATTATAATTCCATATTGTCCCTACTAATAATTATATATGTTTTCCTATAGAATAATTATGATTTCACAAGTGATAATAAAAATTATATCCATAAAAAAGTAAGATAAAATAATATTAATTGTTATTTTTATCATGTTTATGGTTATTTTTAACTTAATAGTTTTTAATAATTTTTTTAGAAAGCCTAAGAAGGATGATTCACATATGATAATTATTTATCAGTAAATTAAAATATTTTCAATCCTATTTCGGTGAATTATGTACCATCCATTGATAATTTTCTTACTACATTCATTTTAAAAATATTTATCTATAAATTCCATATGATTTAGATGAGGTGGATTTATAGATTCACATAAAAAAATCATGGAGATTCCCCCTTAGAATGCATCACCAAAAAAAGAGAGAGGGTGAGGTTTTGTTGTGGTTGGAAAACCAAAAAAGGATCCTGGGTTGATTAACTAAGGCTTCACCAATTCTAATTAGAGGAGATCTCATACTAATTGGAAAAATGGGATCAAGCTAAAATGAAGCTCTTAATGGTTTCAATAATTTTTTATACATCCACCAAGTTATAGTCGTAACATTAAAGCCACCCACATACATTAGAAATTTATTTTTTATACCAAAAATTCATTCAATATTGAGAGGATAAATCTTCGTAAACATATAAATTATGGGAACACAATTCAAAGGAATTGATTTCAATTTTTTTCATTTTAATCTATTTGAATAGTTTGTATGGTGAGAAGGGGAAGAAGACACATAAAAAGAGTTTTAAAAAAATCCCCCAAAAAGTGTTCTATGTAAGGGTAATATGGTATTACCCATATGCATATCATCCCTTACATGAGAAATCATTATGAAATATTTAGAAAAGAAATTGTATCCATTCAGAGCTCCACCGTACCATTACACAACTCCTTCATACCCTTAATAAGTGCTTAGTTACCATTACATAGCCTTACTTACACCTATAAAACTACCCTTACATGGGATAGTACCCTTATGTAACTACCCTTAAACAAAAAGTTACCATCAGAAACACAATGTTTAACCCTTATTTGAGTATAGGAAACCCCAATTTACCCTAACATACCATGTTGTTTCCTATATGCAGAACCCTTACGTGAGAAAATTACCCTTACATAGCACTAGGATGATCCATATAAAGTTAATGGGTACCCTTACATAGTGTCACCCATTCCATTAAGTAGATATTGAGCTAGTGGTTACCCTATTATAGTAGCCTATTTACCATTATGAAACACTTTTGAAATGTTTGGTGTCCTTATTCAAGGAAAATTCTTCCCTGACACAATACATGTATAACTCCCTTACATTAAAAAACCAAGGGAAATAAATTTTCACCTTTATAAAAGGCCCTTTTAATACACATTTACCCTTACGTAAAACAAAAAAAACATATTTAAGGATAAGTTTTATTGAAAACATATATTTTCACTTTAAAAACTATAAAATAAAATCAATATTGGGTTTTTACGTAAAATAAAAAATTGATACTTTTCTTATTCTCCCTCCTTAATGAGTTCCAATCCTCTAAAATTTTCTCTATCAAACTTTCTTAAAAAACTCATTCCAATATGGTCAAACCTTATATTCACACTCCCATATCTCCTCTAAGATCTATCCATTCAACCGTTAAATTTGTCCAAGTGGTATCGTCTTTCAGCATAATTATTTCTCACTCTAACCTACACTCTTAATTGAACTATCCTCATTTGATGTGACAAGATCCAGCTAAGCTATCTCTTAATCAATGACATGTGAATTCTCATGAACCTACATCTGATTCTAAGACCCATGAAACACATTGTGCATACCTTATAAGTGAGTTGGAAAATACATACGGTATGACACTATCCTAGTGTACTCGGTGATATCAAAGGGATAAAAAAGCATGGGGATATCCTTCCTTACATTCTTTGATATTTGTGGCCAAATTGAGGTGTCACTATCATGAAAATATGATGGCCCATAACAAACACCAACAGTATCCTCTAATAGCCATTATATGGTCTATGCCTCCTCATTGTATTGATCAATATCTTATGAATTAGTTTAACTATCTCATAGGTTTCCTAAACAAAATCAGACCACAAAATAACTTCCTCATTTACATTATGATAATAGAGTGATTAATGAAATAAAATCCCATAAAGATAATTGTACTTTTTAATTTGAATAAAATCCTTGTAACTATTTTTTATGCGAACTCAACCAAGGATATAAGATCATCCCATTATCCACCAATGTTTAGAATGAAATCACAAATCATAAACACTAATATGAATATAATCTTCTTAGAATGTACGTCTTTCAAATCATGGTATACAATGATCAATCTCAACAGAGTCCCAAGATATTTCTATATTCCATTCCAAAAGGGTGATGAAAAAATTATTTATCTATCTTATTCAATGGTCAATGGTAGTTTATACATGTGTATAATATCACAAAACTATATCCTTCCATGCTCATATATTAAGTGTGTCCCTCATATTGTTAAAAAGTGAGAATCCTTCATTATCCAATCAACTATCACCCAGAAAACATCATGATTCCTTGGTTCCCTAGGTTGAAAAATAAAAATACCATCATGATATCATACCACTTACACATAAGAACTAAAAGTGGATAGATAAAACCACTTAGATTCTAGTGAACAACCTTCATAGTATGGTAGGTAAGGATTCAAGAAATAGACCCTGCAATGTCCCTCTTCATCCCCGGACAAAAATCATTTCTCCTGATGTCCTAGTATATCTTTCAAACCATGTTGTAATTACAATCTATAGTAATGTAATTCCCTCACCAAATAATATCTTAAAGAGTTATGGGATACTACTCTCCCATGTATAAGGATTACATCATCATCGTCCAATGACCACCTGGGTATAGGGTCGCATACAACGAGTTGTTACTACATCAGAGAACACTCTTGGTTTGACTCCTACATAGCCTTGACCTAATATTATAGAGAAAATTTGGCCACCATGGGATAAAAAATAATTCATCCCCAATCTTTAAAATAATCCAATCTTATGTTATCAAATAATCTGAACAAGTTCTGTTACTCCTCTACTTGCTATCACCGTGCTATCAATCATCCTAATTCTTATGTAGAAGAAAATTATAAATGATGTTTTCCTTCCCTGGTGTATAATATATATTTATTTTGGAAATATAGAGATAATCTACTAGGTTCCTTTATCTTAGGATTATGTCCTGTTGCATAAAGATGTAGTGAAGGATCTTGTGGATAGTGTAGATGAAACACCCCTCACCGAAGATATAATGTCTCCAATACTTCATATCCCATACAAAGATGCAAGTTATAGTTCATTAGTGGGGTAGTTTCACTCATGGGGTAATAACTATTGTAACCCCTAAGATACTACCTCACCTCTTTGAATTAGTACCTCTCCCAAACCAACAAAAGATACTTCATATTATACTTTATATCTGATCCCATGTTCATAAGTATCAGTACTAGATCTATATTTAACATCATATTTTGAGTATGGAATACTTCTTTATACCTAGACAACCACTGGAACATAAATCCATTATTCATCAGTAAATTCATTAGCGAGGACAACCATGAGATATATTGGATGAAGAATTAGTAATATCATGTCCAGACCAGAATTTTCATGATCTCAAACATGCTCTGGGGATACGACCACAACATCATTGCCTCCACATTCATTATATTTATAGATATAACTATATATGAAACCACATACCTCAATAACTACACATCAATAATCCATAAGTAATAATTCAATATTTTGTCATAAAACTGATGTTCTTGAAGCATACTAAAGACTATCTTGATGTGTCTGTCATAGTTCTCCGGTGATGGAGAGTATAGAAGGGTGTCTCTGATGAACACAATGGTGAACATGTACTTGTATCGATGTAATTTTTTTATTTGATATAAAACATATAGATTTAATTGAAATCATTTTCAAATAGTGACCTATTAAATTTAATAAAATCAAAAAATTGTGGCCAAAGAACTTTTTTTTAGAAAAAATATTTCATTTATATTAAAATTATTTTTTATTGAAAAATAATGAATTTGTTTTCTAAATTTGTAATATATTTTCTTTTCAAAAATTATTTCATCCTATTCATACTCTAAAATTTTACTGGATAGGTTATAATGGTCACATAATAATATTTTAATAACAGATTTTGGTTTTTTTAAACTCAATGTTTCATGAAATACAAACAGTTGAAGAGATTAAACTAATTTTTAAAAAATACAATAAAATAATTGGGTCTTACAATGGGAATAGTTATGATGATATCAATGAAGATATGTCACTTAGAAAACATGCTGAATCTAGTTCATCTATAAAGGTTGTTCTAACTAATATAAATCTAATCTAGCGTGGTCTGACACCTTTATATGTATAACATATTATGGTGTGATATTACTGCCATGATCATACCTCCATTACATTTGATGAGAAGATTCTATCATATAAACATGATCTCCATTTTCAAACTGAAGAGGTATCCACCTATTATCACTATAATACTTATGATGATATTGATTTTTCCTCATCTACTCAGGAATCGCCTGCACATTCTATATTAGAGTATATACAAAATCATGTCCTATAGTAGATGACTATAAAAACATGGCACAACATAATAGGGATCATCATGATTAGATAGAAAAATCATTTAATATGGGCATACCATTGGTAGAGGGATAAGTATTGTTATATTAAAACTATACCAAGGACTAGTTCTTCACCCAAGATCCTAAAAAATCAAATACCCATGCACATAACATTTGCGCCATGCTATGAATATTACATTTTTTCTAATCATCTATCTGTAGAGGAAAATAGGTGATTTGGCATAAGTAATATCGAAAAGTATCCTTGTTACTTCTCTAAATACAAGAGAAAAAATGAGGATCATAACCAGAGATGATTATCTTTAGTACCCCTTGAAGCCTCACAATATCTTCTCAATACATCCTTACATTGAAGCCCACTATGATTAACTCTTTAATTTCCAATAATTGAGTTTATTTTTTCATTTGGACCATAATCATAAATACAGTGTCATATCCACCTAGATATCAAGTTAAACTAGTGAAAAAATCAATAAAAATGTCCTCCAGCATCCAGTGGATAATATCTGATGGCTGACCTAACAAACCCAAGACACAATGCTCATCCTTTACCTTTTTTAAGAATAAGAATGTAAATATAAACTTTAAAACTAGTATCTTTCTTTCATGCCACCAAAATTGACCTCTTATGGAAAGATACATCTTGGAAACAAAAATTTGTACCGTCAATGGTGAAATGTTATATTAATGGAGAACCAAATAACACATCATCAATAGAGTAAAAATAGTTCCCTAATATAATATTTTGTGATAGTAATACCTAGAACATACCTAATGGGATTTACAAAAAACAAATCAACACCAAAAAACATCTACCCCTAGGTCCCCCAACTATTATTCCTCTATTTAATTCACCATGGATTATTTAAAGGTTATTTGGTGGGGAGACCCTATATAATCAACTTCTCAAATATCAAAGTGAAATGTCATATGTTATCCCATCACAATAATATTATCCTATAACTCTTCTGTAGTGTCTTCATATGAATTCTGGATCAATTCATCAATAAATACATCAATATTCTCCAATTCATAGGAAAGTTCAAAATCATATTATTTTATGAATTCCAAACATTTCCTTTGTTTTAAGTTCAAATTACATCGTTTGAATACATATCTCAGACTCTTGTTATCTTTCATATATAAAAAATATGATAGAGTCACTAAAATATCAAAGAATGCACAAACATGAAAAGATAAAGATCAAGGGAGGTAAATCTTCCCCAAGATATTTCTTGTAATCAAATTTGATTAAAATTCACAAGCAGGTTTACACACTTTATCACATCCAAAAATATAGAAGATCTAATTTGGAGGTTCTGAATGAATCTAGCTAGTGTATATCAGTGTAAAATGTGAGAAGAACCATTTTTCTACCCTCGCAAAAATTAATTTAATTATATAACGAAAAGAAATGGAGAACATGAGCAGGCTCACACCCTTGATCATCCATGGAATAGGAATATATCCTCATTTTATCCATTTAAGTCACTCAAAATATTTTGAAACATTTGATATAGAAGATGAAAATTCGTTCACATATTCTATAAACCTCTTAATATATAATAATGGAAGTAACAGTGGTTGATGGGTGCACACACAATTATGTCCCTAAAATTTGGGTGACTCAATAATTTAATTTGAGGGTCACTCAGGGGAAAATGAATATTAT
Organism: Viscum album; assembly: GCA_963277665.1. Classification (NCBI taxonomy): domain Eukaryota; kingdom Viridiplantae; phylum Streptophyta; class Magnoliopsida; order Santalales; family Viscaceae; genus Viscum; species Viscum album. Next base: position 1,560,291,125 of record OY728141.1, read on the forward strand.
TTCCCCGATTTAATAGGTTCATTGGAAAAATCAAAAAATGAATGGAAAATGGGATCAATACCTTATCCATGTTCTTGCATGAGGTCATCATTCCATCCTAGTCAACACTCTAGGTAAGGCATATATCCTTTTAAGATCCCACTAAACTGTGATAAATTACTAACAACAACATGTGATCTTCTAAAACAGGCCCTAATATATGAATGATTCTCCATATAATAAGTTCCCCCACCCACCTATTAGAGAGCACCCAAAATGAAGCATCATTATAGGTTATTGTAAAATAAAGATCCATCTTAATAACCCATTATTATCAATTGTAGTGGTCATGAAGCCATAATATGTTTATTTATAGTGTCTCATGATCCTACTAATATATTAAAAAAATTACATGGGAAGTATTTTCAGTTGCAGAGGTCATCCCCAAAACATTATTACTAGCAGTTCTATAGGTCCCCCTAAACATCTTACCATGAAGGATTAATTTATTAAAAATTCTAATCGATCACAAGATCCATATCTTATTTGTCTCAATTGGAACCCTCAACATGGATAGATTATCAAGAATCTAAGTGGTACTCCCCCTTTCTTTTGTCCACCCTAAAGCCCCCCCCCCCATGTTATGTGCTATAGGAATTACCATTCTTGCCAAACATTAACATCTCACAGTGAACGTCCAACCTATAGTGACATTTTAGTTCATCAATGAGGTTATCCCCTTGAAAAATAAATTATGATAAATACCTCCTATCATGAGGAACTTGGTAAAATGAGGTTAGTAAATCCTAATACCTCAATAATGACAAGTGAAATTCTTTCTCAACTATAAGACATCCTAATTAAATAGTCATTCTCTAATCCACTGTTGAATCACTAGCCTTCCAATGAGATAGATAAAATACTTATGAATCCCGCTGTTTACAATAAAGCAAATGGGAAACAACCTCTTTGGTCTAACAATGATGATGAATATAAAGAAACATATGAAGAAAAAATATTTCTAATGAGGAAATAATTGGCTAAAAACAAAATATCAGTCATGTCTAGGCTTTTAGCAACTCCACAAAATATATTCCCATAGGCATTTTCAAGAGATTTTGTACATGAAATTTTCCAATAATTATGATATTCTCTTCATCACCTAAAAATGTATTTCATTTTGAGGAATATTAATTCTACATCAAGGTAATAGTAGGGATACACCATTAAATCATCTTTTTGGCCATCCTAGATGCACGACACCTGAAATTGGGAAAATAGAAGGAGCCCTTAGATATATATTCCTGATGCATTAAAAGTGTTATATTAGTTGATCCCAAATGAACCATATTATATTCAAATAAGAGAAATGATTGAACAATTGTAATTACATTTTACCTCACTCCCCCAATGAATACATCTCAACGGACGTGAAATAATGTAATGTCATGGACTTAAGAAATATTTGAGAAAAAGGTTCGACACACAATAGACGGTATTATCAACAAAAAATGACCCAAAATGACTCTGGAAGACATTGGGCCATAACAAAGAGATCCATCAAATGATAACTACATTAAGGATCAAAAAATAGGGATCAAGACTCCCACTTATGGGATTCCAATTATTAGTAAGCATTAATATATTTGGAAGTAGGTGGATTAGAGGAAAATCTTACAATTCTTCCAGACCATGTTCAAAAAAAGATTCATAAAGTCAAGAGATCTTCCACAAAAGTAGAATCCACAATAATCAAGGAACAACCTGATCCTGTAGGGCTATGGTAATTTTTAACACAACCTTCAATGATGATAAACCAGGCTCAAAAGTATGAGAAAAGGGAATGAGAGAAACTAAAACTGACATGGTTCGGGTTTTTTTACATCAGTCTCATCCTCAGTAGAATATACTATATTCTAATTTTTGTTGATCACTACATAATGAATCCTTCCCATTATCCATTTCTTGTGAAATGAATCCCTGACAAGGAAGATGCATGAAAAGACTATGAAGATATTTTGGATCCCTATTCCTCAAATGATTCCATGGGGACCAATTAAGGAGATTATGAGGCATTATAGGGGATACAAATGAAATGAAATATATCAAGGAGGATGATGAAATGAACTCAACGTGTTACCAATTGGTGAATGTCATTATAACGACTCCTAAAGATGACAAAGAGCATGAGGTAAACATAGAGAAATAGTGGGGGAGATTTTTATTAATAATAAGGTCTACAATGAAAATATTGATAAAGATATTCATACCTAAAACCCGATGCTTTCTATAAATTTGGGGATTCCCTCAACTGCTCCACTACTACCTCCTAAGAAAGAATCATTCTATGAAAAGGGAAAAGGTATAACTATAACTCACCCACCACCCGACGAAGTTTAAATCCTAAAACATGAGGAATAATTTTATCAATATGAGGAAGGGATTATGAATTTGAGAAAAATCAATGCAGAATAACTACAAGGAATGATCCATACTAGATAGTTTCTACAAGAAAAGATTCAGTCTATTATTCCAGTTGATACACCTCAAAAAAGAGGGTTCATCACATGAAATGAAATAGATTCAGAACATTTGATCAATGTGAGATACCAATAACATATATATTTGGACCCCATAGTATTAATATAAAAGGATTTACCTCCATTAGTTACATGACTCGACTGTTTTTAAAAAAACCATCATATACTATACCTTATAGGTTACCCACTGTGATTACAAGTATAACTGCCATAAATAGCCTAATTTTATATTACCATTTCTCAGGCACCTACCCAGTTGTATGTTCCTCCACAAAATATCAACACTATCAAAAAAAAATTGGATCAATTTGCATATATTGAAGGATTCCATGAACCTAGACAACAAGAGAGTAAGCCTTACCCAGAATGGTTGGATTGAACTCTTTCCCTACAATAAATTTGGGAATCCTATGTTCCAACCATTAAATGTTTTTAGGGACCCAAAATAGAACATGATCCACTTTGTGTCCAAGAATGGCCCCATTATGGGGGCCATGAAGTATCAAAAGGAATATAAACTTAGATTTTTTGTGAAAAAATTAGAGGGGCTAGCCTTCACTAGGTATTCTAGTATACTAGGTGAATTAATCAATGAATGGGATGATATTTGCCGATGATTCCTCTATAATTTCATCTCAATGTCATAGGAGAAATCAATCCTATAACATTCATAATTTAGAAAAAAAATGATATAGTGTTAGATTTCATTTCTAGATATAAGAGTTAACTTATTAAACTAACCAAAAACTCTATCAAGAATATTTGTTTATTATTTGAATAGAAAATCTTTATGATGAAATACAAACATCACTTATCATAATAAATTTCTTGGAATATACGGGTATCATTATTTAGTAAAAAAAATATTTCAATATTCTATATTTTTAACCATGGCTACCTCCCATCTCATTTCAACATCTCAAGGGAAGAGGATAGTTAGAGTAGAAGATGCAATGGCCACGTTTAAACAAGCCTTTGCACTTGCTATAAATCCAATTTATGCACCTAGTCATGTGATAACTCCTCTTAAACAACATTATTTGTAGATATATCATCATCGGGATAATTTTAACGAACGAAAATGATATCCATATAGAGACTATAAGAACAATGTATACTACTTCCAAGATGACAAGTATCCTGGATAGTTCTTAGTAGCAATAGAAAAACACCAGTTAACTGTACTAGAACCCAAAATACATGACCAATTCATCCATGATGATATCTTAAATTAACAATAAATTCATTGAATATTTATTAACACCATCTTGATATATTTTTTACATATTTTCTGCAAAATATTGTTGATCTTGGGTAGTGAATCTTGGTAAACCACATGCACAGGTAGTGTGTGTTTCCACTTCCAATACTGAGGAAGAGGGTGAATTGAAGGAAGTTACCATCAATAATAAATCTATGTTTAGAGATTGGATGACTATATTTTTTCAAATATACTCATGTTATCCTTAGAACATAGTTTAAAAAAACAACTATTCCCCAGTCACATCCACTATGGAATAATCATCTTTGTTAGCACCAAAACCCTCCAAAGTCCGTTCTTATAAAAAATAATGATAGATGAGTGGGATGAAAAAAAGCTCAAGAATGTGATATTTTACCTTAGAAAAAATATTATTTGACTCTCACAGACTTCATGACCTCAGTCCTGAACGCACAATCACTATCACACAAAATGGTACCAAAATAGATGACCTGTGGTATATAATCCTCATCAGACAAAGAATTGATTATGTAACGACCCAAAGTTTCATTAATGGAAATACCTCTTGATCTAATTAAATGTCTCTTTATGTTTATATAAAATGTCAACTTCTTTAGTTTTATGCTATGAATTTTGACTGTTTCTAATATAGTCATTGAATAGTGATCACATGATTAGTATAAATATACGGCTTTAACAAATCCAATTTACTCAGACAAAAGATGAGATTGCCTTATCCAGAAGAATTGCTCCATACGAAGCCCATTTGTCGGAGCTCGGAATGGAGGTGGGGTATTTGGGATTCTCTCTTGACCAAGCCCAGGCTGAGCTTCATCATGTCAAGCTCGAACGGGACCGTCTACGGGAGAAGTGGAAGTTGATAGAAATTACCACTCCAGCGATGTTATCCAAGCCACCTCAAGGGTCTGTCACCATCGCACACCTTACCCTTAGGTCTTATGCGGCTGTCATAAGGGGTTATTTAACAAATCTCTAGTACTATGTTCATGTATATTATTTTGGTATACAATAATGAATATACCTCCTTGTCATTTTAGATACATTGTAAATAGTTTTTAAAGTACAAATAGTGTTTATAGTTATTATTTAATTAAGAATTAAATTTTGTTAAATTAAGGTATTATTTAATTAAATAATATTTTAATAAAATATTATTATTATTATTAAATTAATTTTTATTAAATATAAATGATATTATAATTTTATGAATGCAATTATAATTTATATTGAGGTTTGAAAGCCATTTCTATCAAAACCCATGAATTTTCGATAAATGTCAGTTTTTATTTTAGAAGTAAAAATTAACATATTTAGAAAATTATTTAGATAAAATAAATGCTATTTCTGGAATCAGGATGTCGAAATTGTCCAATGGTGAATTTTTCATAATTTTCTGGGACAGTCAAATTTTTGGGTAAAAATTAAATACCGTTTAAATATATAATTTGTTTTAGGACATCATAATGACCCAATAGTGATGTAATAAAATACTATAAGATTTATATTCGGACAATATATTTTTTAACATTAAAATAATGTGATTTTGGGTTTCTTTGACTTACTTTTCAAATCATTAATGGACCCCTCAAGACTTATTAAACATCTTGTCTTTTTAAATTATTTTCCATGGGATTGTGACTCACCTACACATAAGCAACCCCATTATTTTTAGAAGTTATGACTTTGAACTTATAAAATATTGTTTTCACCTTCACTTTTCCAAAAACCATGGGCAAAAACCATGGTATGGGTTTTGGTTTGGATTAATTTAATATAAGGGGTCCCAAACATAAATAATAAAGAATTCCCTCACCATTCCTATATAAACTCACCCAACCTCTCACTTCCTCCTCACTCAAAGCCTTTAGAGTTCATCCAACATCTGACCTACCCTCTCTAAAATCCTCCCAAGGTTCCCCAAGCTCCAAATGAGCCTCTCAAAAGCCTCTCTCTAGCCTTTGGAAGCACACTTCCACGTAAGGGTTTTTTCTTCCTTTCTCATTTTTGTCAATTTTCTTTAAGTTGTTTTTCCCTTATATTTTAAATTATGAATGTTGGGGTATGGTTTCGAACCTCCCTAATACTACACTATTTATGTTTGAATGATGGGAGACCCATTTCTCTCCCATTAAATGCCTCCCATGTACACCTGTTACTATACCGAAATTCTGAAAGGAACTTCTCTCTCTTCTTTTACATTCCAGAAATACTTTTGTATCATGAATCTAAATTCCATTAAAATTGTTTGGAAATGTATTTATATGACCCCCTTACTTTCCATTTCATGTAAATATGATGAGACACCCCTTTCACTCTCATCAAACCATTTTTATGAATTCTTATGTCACGCTGTTACGCTGCCGAAATCACACTGATTTTCTAAGCCAATGCCATTGTGTAGTGAATACCATACCCATTTCTCCATCAAGGGTATTCACCTTTATGAACATTTAATTATTGATTATAAAGTTTCATATATTAATTCCACATTTCTTTATCATGGAATAAATGATTATGTTTTTTGAATCCATGTTTTATGATCCATGTGGCACACTTATGCATGAAATGAAATGTTTAAGAAGGGTGCACCCTTATAGCGCTCCAATTCATTGGGTAAAGTATAGTATCATGATACGTCAGGTGCAATGAGTGTTGAATCATGATAATTCAAGTGAAAGGAGGGTTTACTCATGGTTTATGTGCAATGAGGATTTAGTCATGCTCTATATTCAATGAGCCTTAGCTCATGCTAATTCCATGTTAAGTGTTGTTGCCACACTTCCATGATATGATTATCATGCTTTATCATGCCTTTATGTTCATGTTTCTCTTATGATCTATTGATATGCCTAATGTCTAACATGTATTGTACTCCTCATGTTATTCCATGTGTATTGCCTTACTGGGCTTTATAGCTCACCCTTTTCTTATGCATGTCCTCAGGTTATCCCATGCAATGCTAAGTATGAGGGAATGTAGTGGTTATGTAAAGGAATTTTTCAATAAAGATGTTGTATTTCATGTTTCAATTTTTTATTTATTGATCCTAAGCACCAAAGACACTAAACCACTTGATCTTATTTGTTGTATCAAGTGATGTTTTATGTAATAAACCATGTTTAAGTTGTAATAAAAAGCAAGGTTATCATAGTTGGTATCAGAGGATATGTTTAGTAATTTGTGGGATTAGGATTAGAAAACCCTAGTAAAGCCTTAGAAACAAGACTAAGTACAATAAAGACATCCCTAAATTTTGGTGAGTATTGATTAAGTGGATTATCAAGAAAATAAATCTCTATCTGGATATGAGAAGGTAGTGGCGGCTCTGGAACAGATGTATCCTAGGGGTAAAACCCGAAAACACCGCTTTGAGCTAGACTCGAACGGGAACTAGTGCACAACAATGGGCCTTGTTGCACTCTTGATTAAGAAACTCCTGGAGGATATATTTTGATAAATTCACAAGCATAGTATGAACCCTTATTAAGGTAATTAAAAAAAATGCCCATAATAATATATGTTAGAAAGTAGATCATGAAAATCCGAGATTTAAGCCCATACTCATGAGTTAAGGAAATAAAAGTTTATTTATAAGTCATCAACTTTTGTCTTTGGATTACCCTTTATGTGTTACCCCTAAATTTCCTTTTATTCCAGCCAATGCCAGTAATAGGAGGACTCGGGCTAACAACCATTGTGAAGATCAGTGTGGTGAATGTACTAATGAGATGCCCAATCCAATGGGAGTGGGAATCACAAACTTTTTCATGCTTCTCTCTCATCTAACTCAAGTTTTTAATAGAAACATGGGTCAATAGGAACGTTCAACCCCCCCTAAGAAAGAAAAAGTCACTATTGAGAGCTTCATGAGACAAAGACCTCCTACTTTTAGTGGATCATCTAATCCCACGATCACTGAACAATGGATCAACTCCATTGAAAAGATATTCTCCATCCTTTAATGTTCTGAACAAGAGAAGGTTATCCAGGTGTCTTATAATATGGAGGGTGAAGCTGATCAATGGTGGACGTTGATCAAAAATACGAAGCCTGAGCAGGAGATCGAGGATTTGGAATGGAAGGATTTCCAGAAATGTTTTTCGATAAATATTTTCCGCGCACCCTCCAGCTTAAGATGGAAAGGGACTTCCTTTCACTCAAGAAAAAAAGACGAAGAATCTGTTGGAGCGTATGAGGAAAACTTCACAAGGCCTGCACGATACGCTTATGGATTTGTCGTTACCCCTAAATGCAAGGTTGACCGCTTCTTTGGTGGGTTGATGCCTAGCCTACGGAAATCATTAGCAATACATGACTTCGACAGCTATGAGGAAATTGTCTGATGTGACCTCAAGGTCGAAATGGAGATCGAAGAATCACAGGGGTATGATGGGGATAAGAAGCATAAGGTGGTCTTCAATGCTGGTGGTCCGATGGATAAATCCAACGGTGTTAAGAAGATCCAGAACCCCACTTTCCAAAAGTGCAGTAAGAAGCACCCTGGAAATTGCCTTAAGGGGATGAGGAAATGCTTCAGGTGTGGAAGAGAAGGGCACCTAGCTGTTAACTGTCGGAAAGAAAGACCTGCGGTTGTGACAGAGGAGAGGAACACTCTGTTCGAACCTCAGCGCATTGTTAAATGCTACAAATGCAAAAAACCGGGGAATTTTTAAAATCATTTCCCTAATACAAGGGTTTTAGGAGGCAACCGACAACCTACAAGGCAGCAAGGAAGAGCTTTTGTCATCACTTCGGCCGAAGTGAACCCTGACAATGATGTGGTGACAGGTACGCTAGTTATTCATTCAAGAATAGAGAACTTACTTTTTGATTCAGGTTCTATGCATTCTTTTATATCTCGAAAGTTTAGTAGAACAGTCCTAGCACCGCCAGAAATCATGGAAGTGAAGATGTCGGTGAGTACGACAAATGCGGAAATCATTTCATCCCATGAGTATAAGTCCTCCCCTGTTATAATCTATGGATTGAATTTCCCTGTGAACTTCTTCATACTCCCTCTGGTGGAATTTTATGCAATTCTTGGCATGGATTGGCTTTCCTTATATAGAGCCAACATAAATTGTTGGGAGAGGGAAATCACACTCCATGTGGAGAATCGACCCCCAATTCATTACAAGTGTAAGGAGGAAGATGAATCTCCTTAACTCCATCATCTCAATCATGGATATTACTACCCTATTAGCTTGCGTACTTGGCTCAGATGATTGAGTCCAACGAAGAAACCATCCTTGAAGAAATGCCTATTGTGGGGGAATTCGTGGAAGTGTTTCCCGAGGAACTGTCTGGTATTCCTCCTAGAAGAGATGATGAATTCTCAACTGAAATTATACCTGGGGATTTACCAATATCGAAGACTCTATATAGAGTGGCTGTTGTAGAGCGTGAAGAGATGAAGAAACAACTACAGGAGAATCTGGATAAAGGGTTTATACGCCCAAGTGCTTCACCATGGGGTGCACCAGTTCTCTTCGTCAAGAAGAAGGATGGGTCAATGTGTCTTTGCATCGATTATCATGAACTTAAAAAAATCACGATAAAGAACAAGTATCCTCTCCCATGAATTGATGACTTGTTCAATCAGTTGTGTGGAGCACAATAATTCTCCAAGGTGGACTTGCGTTCAGGATATTATCAAGTAAGGGTGAAGAAGGAAGATATCCCCAAGACTACTTTTCGCACAAGATACGGGCACTATGAATTCATAGTAATGCCTTTCGGACTTACCAATGATCCAGAAATATTCATGGACTTAATGAGTAGATTCTTTAGTGATTACCTCGACAAATTTGTGGTAGTATTTATAGATGATATTCTAATATACTCCAAAACCAAGGAGGATCATGAGGAGCATTTATGAACTGTACTAGAGACATTGTGCAAGGAGAAGCTCTGTGAAAAGTACATAAAGTGTGATTTCTGGTTGAAGGAAGTCTCATTCTTGGGTCATATCATCACAAACAATGGGATATCTGTGGATCCCTCTAAAACAGATGAAATTGAGGGATGTCCAAGGCCAACATCGGTAACGGATATCCGTAGCTTCTTGGGGTTAGCTGGATATTATCAACGATTTGTGAGAAATTTCTCACGATTTCCCAACCCTCTTACCAAGCTAACTCAAAAGGGAGTAAAGTTTTTTTGGAGTGATGAATGTGAAGAAAGATTCAAGGATTTGAAAAAGAGGCTTATCATTGCGCCCGTGCTCACTTTACCCAAAAGTTAGGAACCTTTTGTGGTTTTTAGCGATTCTTAGAAGGAGGGATTAGGCTTTGTACTGATGTAGAATGATAAAGTGATATCCTATTACTCAAGGCAGTTGAAAATCCATGAGAAAAACTATCCAACGCATGATCTAGAGTTAGCGGCGGTGATCTTTGCCTTGAAAATCTGGAAGCATTATCTTTATGGGGAGAAATGTGAGATATATACTGACCACAAGAGTCTTAAATATATATTCACACAGAAAGAGACTAATATGCGCCATAGAATATGGATAGATCCCATCAAGGATTATGACTTTTCAATACATTACCACCCTAGGAAAGAAAACAAGGTGGCATATTCCCTAAGTAGAAAGGACCCCACGATTCTATCAATGATGAGAATTGAGAAGGATCCAATATTCTTAGACATGATGAAGATGGACATGCGAATCATAAAGAAGGGAACATCATCAATCCTTTCACAAATGATTGCTCAACCTTCTCTTTTTTAAAGGTTAATGGATGATCAAAAGGATGATGTGGGAATTCAGGAAAAAGTGGAAGCTATTGAAAAAGGGAAATCCTCGGAGTTTAATGTTAATGAAGAAGTAATTGTGCGATTTGGGAAAAGTCTATGTGTTCCATCGAGTCCAGAGCAGAAGAAGGAACTTTTGGATGATGCACATAGTTAAAATTTCTCTATCCACCCAGGGAGCACAAAGTTGTATCGAGATCTCTGAGAAAATATTTGGTGGGATAATATGAAGAAGGAGATCGCTGAATATACATCAAAGTGTCGCGTGTGTCAGCAAGTGAAGGCAGAGAGGCAGAAGTCTAAGGGGATGATGAAACCATTGCCCATACCAGAATGGAAATGGGAGAACATAATCATGGACTTTGTCACCGAACTTCCAAGGACATCCAAAGGCAACAATGCAATCTGGGTTATTGTGGATCATCTTACAAAGATGGAACACTTCATTGCTATTCGGGATGATTTCTATTTGGATCAACTGGCAGGGATATATATTAAAGAAGTGGTAAGGTTGAATGGAGTACCACTATCTATTGTGTCTGACCGAGATCTAAGATTCACATCTATGTTTTGGAGGACTGTTAAACATGCTTTGAAATATTAACTAATCTTCAGTACAGCCTATCATCCTCAAACTGATGTCCAATCCGAGCGGACTATCCAAACACTTGAGGAAATGTTGAGAGCATGCACAATTGACTTTAAAGAAGGATGGGATCAACATCTTCCACTAGTTGAGTTCCCTTATAATAACAGTTTCCACTCGATCATCCAAACGACACCATATGAAGCCCTGTATGGGAAAAGGTGCAGAACACTGACATGTTGGGATGAGGTCAGTGAACGTAAGCTGCTTGGACTAAAAATGGTCGAGGAAATGGTGGAGAAGGTGAAAACCATTCAGCAGCATATCAAGGCAGCCCAAAGTCGACAGAAGATTTATGAAGATAATCATCGATGATACCTTGAGGTTAAAGTTGGAGACATGGTTTTTCTATGCATATCTCCGTGGGATAAGGTCATGAGTTTTGGAAAGAAAGGGCAGTTAAGTCCAAGGTACATCGGCCCCTTCGAGATTCTTGATCGTGTCGGGGTTGTGGCCTATCTACGAGAACTTCCACCTACCATGGAAAAATTACATGATGTCTTTCATGTATCCCTCTTAAGGAAGTACATACCAGACCCTTCACATGTACTCCCTTCTGAGGTGGTACAGTTGGAGGATGATCTTTATTATGAGGGGGAACTAGTGAAGATCTTAGATCGTAGAGAAAAATTTCTATGAAATAAGGCAATTCTCCTCATCAAGGTGTTGTGACGAAAGCACAAGTTTGAAGAAGCGACTTCAAAATGAGAGGAAATGATGAAACTGAGTTACCCACATCTGTTTTAGTGTGGGAAAAAGAAATTTCGAGGGCAAAATTTCTTAAGTGGGGAATATTGTAATGACCCAAAGTTTCATTAATGCAAATCCCTCTTGATCTAATTAAATGTCTCTTTATGTTTATATAAAATGTCAACTTCTTTGGTTTTATGATAATAATTTTTACCATTGCTAATATAGCCATTGAACAGTTATCACATGATTAGTATAAATATAGGGCTTTATCAAATCTGATTTACTCCGACAAAAGAAGTGATCGCCTCATCCAGTAGAATTGCTCCATACAAAGCCCATTTTTCGGAGCTCAGAAAGGAGGTGGAATCTTTGGGCTTCGCTCTTGACCAAGCCCAAGTTGAGCTTCATCATGTCAAGCTCGAACTGGATTGTTTACGGGAGAAGTGGAAGTTGATATAAATTACCACTTGAGCGATGTTATCCGAGCCACCCCAAGAGTCTGTCACCATCACACACCATACCCTTAGGTCTTATGCGGATGTCTTAAGGGGTTATGTAACAAATCTCTAGTACTATGTTCATGTATATTATTTTTGTATACAATAATGAATATACCTCCTTGTCATTTTTGATACATTGTAAATAGTTTTTAAAGTACAAATAGTGTTTTAGTTATTATTTAATTAAGAATTCTATTTTATTAAATTAAGGGATTTTTGAATTAGATAATATTTTAATAAAATATTATTACTATTATTAAATTAATTTTTTTAATTATAAATGATCTTATAATTTTATGAATGCAATTATAATTTTTATTAAGGTTTGAAAGCCATTTCTGTCAAAACCCGAGAATTTTCGATAAATGTCGGTTTTTATTTAAAAAGTGAATATAACATATTTATAAAATTATTTAGATAAAATATATGTTATTTATGGAATCAGGATGTCGAAATTGTCCAATGGTGAATTTTTCATAATTTTCTGAGACAGTCAAATTTTTGGGTAAAAATTAAATACCGTTTAAATATATAATGTGTTTTATGACATCATAATGACCCAATAGTGATGTAATATAATACTATAAGATTTTTTTTCAGACAATATATATTTCACCACTAAAATTATGTGATTTTGGGTTTGTTTTACTTACATTTCAAATCATTAATGGACCCCTCAAGATTTATTAAACATCTTGTCTTTTTAAATTATTTTCCATGGGAGTGTGACTCCCCTCCACATAAGCAACCCAATTATTTTAAGAAGTTAGGACTTTGGCCTTATAAAATATTCTTTTCCTTTTTCCTTTTCCAAAAACAATTGGCAAAAACCATGGGATGGTTTGTGGTTTGGATTAATTTAATATAAGGGATCCCAAACCTAAATAATAAAGAATTCCCTCACCTTTTCTATATAAACCCACCCATGCTCTCACTTCCTCCTCACTAAAAGACTTTATAGTTCGTCCAAACTCTTCCCTACTCTCTATAAAATCCTCCCAAGGTTCTCTAAGCTCCCAAGAAGCCTCTCAGAAGCCTCTCTCTAGCCTTTGGAAGCACACTTCCAAATATGGGTTTTTTCTTCCTTTCTCATTTTTGTCAATTTTCTTTAAGTTGTTTTGCCCTTTTATTTACAATTATGAATGTTGGGGTATGATTTCACACCTCCCTAATACTGCCATATTTATGTTTGAATGATTTGAGACCCATTTCTCTCTCATTAAATGCCTCCCACGTACACCTGTTACTATGCTGAAATTCCGAAAGGAACTTCTCTCTCTTCTTTTACATTCAAGCAATACTTTTGTATCATGAATCTAAATTCGATTAAAATTGTTTGGAAATGTATCTATATTACCCCCTTAATTTATATTTCATGTAAATATGATGATACACCCCTTTCTCTCTCATCAAACCATTTTTATGAATTCTTATGTCATGCCGTTACGCTGTCGAGATCGCACAGATTTTCTAAGCCAATGTCATTGTGTAGTGAATACCATGCCCATTTCTCCATCAAGGGTATTCAACTTTTTGCACATTTACTTATTGATTATAAAGTTTCATGTATGAATTCCACATTTCTTTATTGTGGAATAAATTATTATGTTTTATGAATCCATGTTTTATGATCCATGTGGCACACTTATGCATGAAATGAAATGTTTAAGAAGGGTGCGCCCTAATAGAGCTCAAATGAATTGGGTAAACTATAGTATCATGATACGTCATGTTCAATGAGTGTTGACTCATTATAATTCATGTGAAACAAGGGTTTACTCATGCTTTATGTGCAATGAGGATTTACTCATGCTCCATGTTCAATGAGCCTTGGCTCATGCTAATTCCATGTTAAGTGTTGTTGCCACATTTCCATGTTATAATTATCATTCTTTATCATGACTTTATGTTCATGTTTCTCTTGTGATCTATTTATATTACTAATGTCTAACATGTATTGTACTCCTCATGTTATTCCATGAGTATTCCCTTACTGGGATTTATAGATCACCTTTTCTTATGCATGTCCTCAGGTTATCCCATGCAATGATAAGTACGAGGGAATGTAGTGGTCATGTAAAGGAAGTTTTCAAAAAAGATGTTGTATTTCATGTTTCAAGTTTTTATGATTTATCCTAATCCCCAAAGACACTAAACCTCTCAATATTTTTTTGTTGTATCAAGTGAGGTTTTATGTAGTAAATCATGTTTAAGTTGTAATAAAAACAAGTGTTGTCATAGATTATTTAATTCCATTAATGTAATTAACATAATGGATCCATTCATTGATGATGAAAATATATCTGATCCTGATTTTCCTATACTTGATTTGGAAACCAAATGATGTGTCCACATGAGCTGAGGGTACTGGGGAAGAAATAATCACAGCTAATATAAATACTCTACACACTTCCTTGATCAGATAAGATATTCCACTAAAACTCATGGAAAATACCTATAACTAGACCAATAATAGTATAAATTTACTACCACATATTTCAGGGGTCACAATGACCTAACCATCCTTGAAGACCAATTAGTTGGGTTTCCATTATCTGATCATCCTTGGAATGTAGGAAGGATTGTTCATCCAACCCACTTAGGACATGAGTCCAATTAACTCCTATTCCAAATAATGGACTTCCAACAGAGTGTACTTCAACTCCTAATGTTACTATGAATGAAAATCCTCATGTATGGAACCACAAAATGTTTCCATTTAAATAATAAATTCAAAATAAAGTAGTGCAGTTTCCGGCTAGGCAATCAATCGTGGATTCTCCAAGTCCATCGAATAATTTCCAAAAGAACTCATTGAGGTTTCACATAGCACTTAGGAGATTGAATCTAAGGATTCTTATAATTAAAAATATCTTGCAAAGATCAATGCATGAAAAATCCACATGATGAAAAAATTCACAAAGAGGGAAAAAGATGTCCTTATAGAGTGGAACATCATACCACTATATGTGTTTGGAAGGATAAAAGGCATTGATATCTTATAGGATTTCATTGATAATCGACCAGAATTCAACCTCATTCTAGTCTAAACAATTTATTGATTAGGCTACAATTTGGCCCACCTATCCACTTTTGTTATAGAAAATAGTGTTAAAACATGAGCTAGAAAAATTACTCAATAGAATCAAGCCCATGGTTTATTTTGGAGACCTCATATATAAATATTAATTCTTGGTTGTTATTTATGATACAACCTTCAATGTTATTCTAGGAAGTCCTTGGTTGCATCAACATGATTTAGTGTTCTCATCATACCACCAATTCCTCAAATATTTAATTAATGGTATAATTAGGATGTTTCATGGTGATAATTTACAATCTAAATCTTGTGAATTTTAATATATTGATGGATTATTATACCAGATGAAAAGGAAATAACCCATGAAATATTGTGTAAGATTTTTCACAACCTTGAACTATCTATAAATGGAACCATCTAATCCTATAAAATAGCTTGTTGAATAATATGTACTTCCCATCAATCATATGAAAGATGTAATTCACAATTCATCAATGTATTCAACAAATCACATGATATCAGTCATGAAAAATGACCATGAAATCATCGAGAAGTTCATCTATTCCCTAAATAGTAGTAAATTCTCAGGTGGAATTACCCTCATTCCATCCCCTAAGAATTAGTGAAATTGTATTTCATCCATCATGTTACAGGAAGCTACTTCATCTTCTAGACGGTGATATTTTAAATCCTCTACAAAAATTGATTTATTTTTCATTTCATTATTCATGTAAGTTTAAAGAAGAATATGAAGAATAATATTAAGAGTAATATGATGAGGTGGGGGACCTCTGGGACACCCCTCCATCATTTTAGGAATTTGTCTCTACCACTGTTGGAATACCCAGATAAGTAAACATGGGTTTCAAGGAGGAGTGAAAAGATCATACTAGGACTCACTGAAGGCCTCTGAGTGGCATCCACTCTCTCTCGTGAGGTGACTAGGGTTTCCCCTCTTTCCTTTTTCCCTCCCCCTTTGTCCTAGATTGGACGCGGTTGCTCCTTCTGGTCTTAGCTCGAACCTTTCTCTGGTGTGGAGCAATGAGATCCGCTGGTGTTTGGCGTTGTTTCCAGTATCGGTGATGATGATCTGCTCCAGCACTTCGGATCAGCGTGCTTTGGGATGACATGGTTTGGCACAGTTCCATGGAGGGATGATGCAGCCTAGCATAGTTCCGTGGTGGTGGCGCAATGTACCGTCTTTCTGGCATCACTGGGTTTCTTCGCTCGGCTCCTCGTTGCTTACGTTTCCTCCGATGGTCTCTCTGGCATCCACTCAGAGGCTCTGGCTTCTCGTTTTGTCCGACGAGTTAAGGTGAGGGCTCCGGTGGGTTTCCAGTGGGCTCCGGGTATGACCTATAGTGCCTCGGAGGGGGGAGGATTTGGGTTTCCTGCTTTATGTTTTCTACAGGTGAAGGTCTTAAAGTGTCGAGTTTGTCTTCCACTTTGGGGATTTGGCTCTTTGGATCTCTTGCGGTTGATTTGGTAAAGTTGGAATGGTTGATTTGGTCAAGCCGAAATGGTTGATTTGTGGAGCTGGCAGCTGATGCTTTGTTTTGGTAATGTGTTAAGTATTTTGATGTGTTCTGTGGTGTTGTTTTGTTTGTTTGGTTTGATCATGGAGGTTGGAAGTTTGTACATCCAGACTCGATCACTTGGATCATGCTCAGAGGAGGATTCAGAGCTGGCGGTTCTTCTTTGTAGTGCTTTTCAGACTCGGTTTTTGAGAGGGTATGGCGTTTTCCATTGGATCGGGCATGTGCTTGTCACAGGACATTGGCTTGTCGATTTACCTTGAAATGTTGGAGTGCTTCAACATGTTTTTATGCTGGGGAGGGGTTGATCTGGTTTTCAGTATGATTTTCATTCTTTTTGTCCTTCAGGTGTGATTGTACTAAGTCTTGAAGACTTTTGGGTTTCCCCTTCTTCCCTTAAAAGGGGGATTTATCAATAATAAAAAATATTTGAAGGCCTTCGGGCCGTTGAATGGATGGGTTTCAAGGAGGATCCATGAACCACATTTATTAGTGATACCATGTCTTACAAAGAATGAGATATTTATACCTCATTTTTTAATAAAAATTGAGATATTTTTTCCTAAAATTACATACTATTTCTTATCCTTGATCCTATGGTGGCTACTCACCACATGGGATTATCATAAAACCACTAAGGTTACAAACATAAATCCATATGGATGCACCCAACTCAGGATGCCAAAATTGAGGCTATCATTTTATACCTTATCCAGGAAAATTTTATTTGGTAACTATAGTATCTAAAATTAATGTCCAATATATTATCAATAAAGAATAATAATGATAAAATCAGGGTTTTCATAGACTTCAGGGATCTCAACTAGAAATATCGGAAAGGTGATTATAGGTTCCAATCACGGAACTACTGATTGATGGTGCAGATAGATATGAGGGCATTTTCTTCTTGGATGAATATTTAGGGTAAAACTAAATAAGGATGTCCCATAAAGATGAGGATTCCACCTATTTCATATTTACCCAATGTGTATAAATTGATTAGGTAATGCCCTATGATTTGAAGAATTCTGGTGCTTCAAACCAACGTGTCATGCATCATATCTTGAAACCCTTTTTGGAAGGTCTTTCGAATGACACTTCAACAATATGGTAGTCAAATATCATAAGTGTTCTAACCACCTTGCTATTGTTATGGTCATTTGAAATAAAATGTGATATTATAGCATAAAGATGATCCCCTTGAAGTGTGCATTCAAGGTAACCATAGGAAAATTTATTAACTTTGTGTTATTCCATCGTGGCATCAAATTTGATCATAATAATATAATTTCAATCCAAAATATTTTACCGAAAACCATAAATATTTGAGGGGGTTATATGAAAACCATTATTATATTAGAATCTACAATGAAAATCCCCATGGAATGTTTTATCCCTTAAATATGATAATGAACAAGGGGGTCACATATCAGAAGACTAATGACTACCATGAAGCATTAAAGTGTCTCAAGAAATATCTTTTGAGTCCATAAGTGATGATACCACCTATTTATGGGAATCCACTTGTTTTTATATGATATCCCTTTAATAATCAATGGGTTATTTTATCACAAAAAAGGCTGAATCCAAGAATAAAAATTGCCTCTATTATCAAATTCTAGACATACTCGACAATGAGAATCTTTTGTCAGATTTCTAGAAGACATTTCTAGAATTAATATTTGAAATTTAGAAACTTATAATCTATCTAATACATCAAGAGGTCAATATTGTCTCTAATAGAACCCCACTCAAATACATCCTCATTCATCATATGCTGACCAAATGATTGGTGCGATGATTGTTCATCAGGTAACATTTGGGCATTCAGTTCATGCATCAGAAAGAAATAAACAGACATTAATATTCATAATTACTTTCAGAAAATCCATATATAAATATAATATTGTGAAATACTGAATTTTCAGATGAATATATATTACCTAGTGATGATAACCTTCAAGTATGAGAGATGTATTTTGAAGACACATCTACAATCCCAATAAGGGAGGGGTATAAGACCCTATGTTCATTATTTCATTGTTGGAATTCATGCTCATCGCCCTAGTAAAGGTAATATTAGCTTACTTCTTCCTTTTTTTTAAAGGCTTTAAAAATAGTGAAGAATATTTGTTGGCCCTCATTATAGGACTAAAACCCACACATCAAATTCTAGTTGACAAGTTTAAGGTAAAATAAAATTCAGATTTGAAAATGAAGAAGATCAATGGAGATTATGAAATTAAAAAAGAAGAGTTAATCCCCATTTTTTTACTATGTACAAGGACTAATGGAAGAATTAACCTCATAGTTAACATTGGATCATGTACCATAATTTCAGAATTACCAAGAAGATGCATTAGAAAATAAATCTATGGATTTTGTGGATTCAAATTGGGATAAAATAGTCTTTATTATTGCCCACTGCTAAATGACATCGCCTTTTTTCATGTTTACATAGAAAGAATCAATTAAGTTAATTCCAACCATACAATATACAATACTACAACCGATGGGATAATGATCATGGATGTTTACCTTCCAAATAGAGTCCTCATTTCAAACAAATCAAAAAAATATAAGAACTGAGGATGAGAAACCAAAATTATGCTTTATGATAGACCAAATCACTAGAACATTAATTATAAATGGGGATTCAATGGAGTACTTATATGGTACATTGATGGATAAGAGACTATTTGTTGGTCAGAGTGGATACTCAAGAGGGGGTGAAATGAGTTCCAATTAAAATTTTCTATTCAAATGATTTGTATTGAAAGCCCCCAATTTAAATATCAAGCTAAAGTGTAGTGAATTTGCAATACAGTAAAGGTTCAGTTAGGTTATCAAGAGATTGATTAGTTCTTAGTTAATCTAATCTGATGATTATATTATCGTTTGAAACTAACCTACTGGTTTACAATAAATACAAAGACTTGCTAGTTTAACTATTAGAGTAACTTTGAAATAGATTTATATTCAATGTACTTAGAAGCAGAATATTCAAAATAGTTTTAACTAAAATAAGCATGCACAACAGTTTTAACCAAGAGGTTCAGTCTCAATATGAGACCTAGTCCTCTCAAATAGTTTATATAAAACATTTATCCAGACCCTGTATCAAGGCGTACAATAGTACTTAGACTGTCTAGGTCCTTAGACCTCTACCACAGTTCTACGTGGGAAAGCAGTAATAACAACAGCTAACAGGATTTCCATGTCCACATACCTCTACCACTATCCACAGTGGGATACAAGATTGTAAGGGAAATATAGAGTGATGATTTAGAAATCCTCCAGTTCAGCTTAGGATCCAGTGAGTGTTCAAATAGAGAGAAGCACACTCTACTCGTAATGTAAAGAAAAGGATGGTCACAGTTGAGAAATAATATAAATATGAGTTTAGAATGCTCTTGTGTGATGTCAATGCAGTTCTGGACTCCTTTGGATTGAAGCAGATGAAGCTTTCAGTACATTTCTGTAAGTCATCTGGAAAACAGAGTGTCTCGATTCTGCTTGTGTTCTCCGTAAGGTTTAGTCGAGTGAAGATGTTCTTTAGGATTCAAATATACTTTGTACGTGCTCAGTCGTATCGAGTTGTATGTAGTGTCCCATATTTTCTAAAACTTCTTCCAAGTATGTTCTTCGTTCTTAACCTCACTTCTTTCATTTTTTTGTTTCTGTATCATGCTATTTGATTCTTGGTCACACTTTGCTTTTAACATGGAATGCACATGCTGGAGCCGACAGGTTGCATGTGTTCTGCACCTCATACCTCGTACTATCTGATGATATGTCTACAATGAAACATTAATTATTTCAGTGTATTAAATTCATCTAATATGACCGTTATAAATTAAATTGAAAATGAAAAAGTAGTTTAAGAAACTGTGTCACAGTAAGTCTTGAAAACAGTGTCTCTTTCACACGGTGTCTAGGTTGATCACGGTGTCTGAGTTTCATGGTGTCTCGTAGTCACGGTGTCTTGTTCACGGTGTCTGGCTTCAAGGTGTTTGGCTTCATAGTGTCTGGTTTCACAGTGTCTGGCTTCACAATGTCTGGCTTCACGGTGTCAAAAGTACATAGCCAGTGGCAGACTCACGGTGTCTTATACTTTCCAAAGTAACTATGTGCAGACTTAAATAAAGATAATAATAGAAAGTATTAGACTTTAGAATTTGTTAAATAAGGTATTCCGAGAGTATATTAAAGATATTATAAAGTATGTAAACTGAATATAGATAAATTTAGATCGTGCATGGATCTATTAAATGTATGAGAGAACATTAGATTTAAATACATGTGATCTAGATTAAAAAAGATGTAGAATAATTAATATATGATTAGATAAGATTTGTGATCATTAAAAGATGATTAAAACATGAGAAGTCCAACAATATCCCCCTTTTTGATGATCACAAATCATATACTTTTAATGTGCATATTAGATTCAAACATAAAGATAAATTGCGAACATAATATATAGAAACTTCTCCCCCTTTTGGGATTATTAAAAAGATGAACGAAGAAAGGGAAAAAAGGCCCACAATATATTAATATAAATTAAGGGATAATACACAATAATATTAATACAAAAACAATATCATCCCTATCAAAAAGAGTAAACACTGTTCTTCTTCAAGGGCGGGCCTTCTCTTTTACTTTTGCAGAAACAGAAGAGGAATCCATAGGTGCAGTGGTTGAGATAGAAGAAGGCAGAGATGTGGTTGATAAAGAGGGTAAAGGAATGCATTAAAATAATTATGGAGCCAAGGTAGGAGTAGTCGAAGATTTAGGTAGTTGATGATCAAGAATCACAGGTCTGATCTGACTGAGTGCTTGGCCGACTGACATGGTGGTTGAGGCTAGGGAAGAGATGAAGGTAGGCATCCCTGGTCTGAGAGTTTTAGTCACTGGAGCAATAATGGCTTTACTTTGAACATAAAGATAGGTTAGGAGGAGTTTAATGAAATCTTTAATGATATCTCCACCATACTGCATGGCATTCTCAAAATCCTACTTGTTCTCCATAAACTTTTCCAACAAATGAGTAAAATCTGTGAGTTTCTGGACATGGTTCTTGAAGGCTTGAGTCACAGGATGAATCTGCAGATTTTCCAAAAGGTACATGAAATGGTTTTTCATATCAGTCTTAGAGAAAATTCTATTGAAGTAGAAATCCACTTTCTTGGAAATCTCTTGTTTAGCATCATTTGCAATTTTGGAGTCGATTTGTACCAAGTCAAGAACTCTATCACTATTTTTGGCTACTACAGATAAAGAATCCACATTAAATCCACTGAATAAATTTTTCTGCTCTTCTTTTACTACAAATCTGAGAAAATCACTGTCCAAGGAAGGTTTAGAGGATTGACTAGATGATTTGAAAGCTGTAGTTGGGGATTTTAGTTGATTTATCACATTTTAAAGATATCTTCTGTACTCATCAGTGAGTTTATTAAGGTTGGAAACAATCACATTCATTTACCTCACAATTTTCTTGTTCCATTCAGAAATCTTTTCATCTAAGTACGTAAGATAAAGTTGAATTTTATACACAGTAACTTGTGGGATTTGATGAGCAGTAGATTCTAGAGGAGGAGCAACAGATTCAGATCTAAAATGAAGCTCTCTCTACATGAATTCAACCATACTTCTTAGGGACTTAACTTCATTACTAAGATTTCTATTTTCAACTCTTACCCCTTGAATCTCATGGAGGATCATAGGTTGTATTTTCAAAATAATCATTTCCAATAATAGTGAGGCATCCCTATAACTTAAATTTGTCACAGGAAGAGGTTGTGTATTCATGAGTTTCTCAACTCCAAATAAGAGAGTATATTCAAATTCCTTCATATAATTTTTACTCACAAAGGATGGATGTTCAGATAAGGGCTCAGGAGTAGGAACGGGTACAAGTTCAGGTTCAGGTTCCTTCTTAGGTTCAATGTTTGTGATTGATTTCATCTAAAATAAGGAAGAAATATCAATCCCAGTTGCAGTAACCTGCTGAGACTCACTCACATCATAGAAACTAGGAAATTTAAACTAAAATTCTACAGGACTAGGCTCAGTTGGATGTGAGGCTTCAACAGAGTCAAGGATTATGGTTTTCTCCCCCTCAACAAGTGCCTAATTCTCAGTACTGAGAGACACATAAGCTTGGTCTAAATCCACATAATCTTCTCTAAGTTCCACACTCTATTCCTGTATAGCTAGGTGAAAATCTAGCTCCATCCGTTCTTCAGCAGAGGGTATGATTTCAGGAACAGATTATTCCACAGAGAGTTCCTCAACATTAGCCTCTTGAAAAATAGGTAACTCTAACACTATAGGATCTTCTATTGATGTCTCTTCCATTGTATGATTTTCTAAGTCTTTGGAAACTGATTCTGTTACAGCCTCAGGTTGAGTTTCCAAACTAATAGATTCTTCAGGAGCAGGAACCTCGTCTTCAAGAACTTCATGAGAAACATTAGTTCTATCATTCTCAACAACAACAACTTCCTTAGGTGGCACTACAGCCTCTTGTTCCTTTTCTTCAGAATAGTCAACAAGCTCATCTGGTTCCAAACTAGGATCAGACATGTCCTTCGGCCTTGACGAATAATCCATAGGATTAATTTTTTCATAAATCTTTTCATTGTCTTCCACCCATTCTCTTTTCCAAGGATTCCGGTTTATCTTCATTATCTTGATGGTAGCTTTTGAGAGATAGTACTCATAGTCTATAATCACTTCCTCATTGGGTCCAACTATACCTTTTGCAAGAAGCATGGATGATATAATCTGAGATTAGAACAGAGAGGTGGACTTGGGTATGATTTTGATCAACTCACACATGTGGTGTATGATATACTTTCACAGGTTGATCTTATGTACATTTTTCATGAGGTGAATGAAAAACACATCTTGATACTTTAACAAAACAAAATCAACATTTCATGGACTTACCAAATTCTAAACAAACTTAAACAGAAGCCTTGTTTCTCTATCTAATTCAGCAATGATGGCTCTTCTCTGGGTTCCATTTCCAGTTAGGATTTTCAGAGAATCTTCTAAATCAATGAAATCGGTCGATGGTGGAGGGCCTCTTTGATAATAATCAAAAATAGCCTCATGAGTTATCCTAAGGCATGTGGCCCATAAACTCAAAGAGAAAGAACATCTATGGCCATTGACCCAGCTCCTTACAAGAAAACATTTACCAGAATCAAATGAAAATTGTACGTACTGGTAAAATTGAGCCACTAACCTTGGATAGATGGGTCTATCCTCCTTCAATAACCCTTACATCCAACCTTGTTGTTCTAACACTTATAGTACTAGTGACTTAATATACAGAAGCCACTAGGGGAAAATTTCTTTCTCAGCTATAACATTGTGGTTTTCCAGATTCGGATTTAAAGGTCCTTCAGGTGTCAGTTTAGGTGAAATCTACTTCTTCTTCGAGCTGATCTTCTCAAGTGTTGATGATGAAGAATGCTTCATCCATGGAATTCACTGACGGTTCGAGCATGAGAATGGTTTCAAGTATGAAGAAGGGTTCGAAAAGAGTAGGTAGAATAAATCTCTAATGAAGAATCGAGTGATATTTTCTTTGTTTTATCATTTAGGAATACCAAAAATTGATAAAATAAAAACACTGAAAAATAAAAGAGGTGAAATAATAATTACCGTGATACGGGTTTAAAGAAAAACGTAAAGAATTTTTTTTGCAGTGAGATCGTGAGTGGTCATTATGGTGAGGCAATGAGTTAGTTTCACGGTGAGATTATGAGTGAGCTTTTCAGTGCACATTACGATGAGATAGTAAACGTCAGTCCGTAAGTACAAAATGCTAATGGTGAGACCATAAACCTAAAACTTTACAGTGAGATAGTAAACATGAGAAACAGTAACTGAGAAAACATAATCATGAAACAGTAAAGTATAACACAGTAATATATCGCACAGTAAGACCTGAAACAGTAACAAGAAAGGTCCATGTTTGAGATTTTTCTTGTCGATTTCATGTATGATGTCGTCTATTCTCTCATAATTTAATGGTTTTGTGAATATATCATCAATTTGATATTCAGTGCCAATGAATTTCAAAGTGATATCACCTTTTTGATAATGATCTCTCAAAAACTGATATCTTACATCAATATGCTTTGTCCTAGAATGTGAAATAGGATTCTTTGAGATGTTAATAGCACTTGTGTTGTCACAATTTATAGGTACATGTCTGAATTGAAATCCATAATCTATTAATGTGTGTTTCATCCACAAAATTTGTGCAGAACAACTACCATCACCTATGTATTCAACTTTTCAGTAGATAATGCAACAAAATTTTGTTTCTTACTACACCATGATACTAGTGACTTGCCTAAAGGGTGAAATGTTTCAGAGGTGCTTTTTCTATCTAACTAACATCCACCGAAGTCATCATCAGAATAACTAACTAACTCAAATGTTTTCCCTTTATGATAAAAGAGTCATAGATTGGGTGTATACCTGAGGTATTTGAAAATTATCTTTACAACATTTAAATGAGATTCCTTAGGGTTTGCTTGAAAAAGGTCACACATACACACAATAAACATAATGTATGGATGACTAGCAGTTATATAATGTAAACTAACAATCATACCTTTATTAGTGGTTTGATCAACAAAATTTTCCATCTTCATAAAGATCCAACTTACAAGTGGTGCACATGGGACTGTCACTACTTCTAGTTCTATCCAATCCAAAACATTTTAGAATATCCTTTGTATATTTACTTTGATTTAAAATAACACCATTTTCATTTTGAATAACTTTAAATCCTAAAAATATGAGTTCTCCCATTAAACTCGTTTCAAATTCGTTTGGAATCATTTTAGAATAATCAACACATAATGAATTTTTCAAATATCCAAAAATAATATCATATACATAAATTTGAATTACTAAAACATCATTAGAAATTCGTTTTAGAAAAATATTAGGATCAACTATCCCTTTTTTAAATCCTTTAAAAATATGAAAAGTGGTTAATCTGTCATACCAAGCTATTAGAGATTTCTTTAGACAATATAAATCTTTTGATATTTTAAAAATATGATTTGGAAAATGAGGGTTTGTAAATTCAGGGGGTTGTTCAACAAAAACATCCTCAGCTATATACCCATTTAAGAATGCACTCTGTAGAGACCTGAAATTGAAGTACATAGAAATTACATTATTTTTTCAGAATACTTAATACATAACAAAAATAGACACCAAAGGACAGTAATAGTTTAGTGTATTTGGAAACATGGAACATAATCATCTAATCTTGGTGAAAGATCTTCAACATCTCCCATAAAGATCTTCCCTTTTTTCATACCAATAACATTTCTTTATATCCTTGGAAAAAGAAAACATATAAAGGTTGAGCTCAAATTCTCAGTAAGGGTAATCATGGAGAAAGTAAAACAAACCATATAAATTTGAACTTCAAAAAATGAACATAAAGTTTAAACATCAAAATCTTGAGTTGTGAAATAAATCTTGGCAGTACGTAAGGCATAGATCATAAAGTAACATCTATCATAATAAAATATCATGGGAATAAAACATTTAATTGTGGAAAACCATTAATCACATGATATGATTTCCATAGTAGCCAAGGCATTGCTTTCAAGACC
The DNA here is from genome assembly GCA_963277665.1 of Viscum album. NCBI lineage: Eukaryota > Viridiplantae > Streptophyta > Magnoliopsida > Santalales > Viscaceae > Viscum > Viscum album. The sequence continues at coordinate 1,560,317,722 of OY728141.1, forward strand.
ATCTTAGTGGAGAAACTCCCCTTCTAAATCGAGTTCACTCCTCGTTCCAGTCATGTATCACTGAACCGGATTAAATTACCATTCCAGCCATGTCTATATCATGAGATATAAATCTTTACCCAATGCATCTGAGGGGGATATATGTCCCACCCATCTCATAATGAAATCATTCTTTCATGTTCCAGAAAATATACATACATCATTTATAATAACCCAACGAATAAAATGGGTTTCACAAACATCATCCCATCATAACATAATCCATATAAAATAAATAGATATAATTTCATCATAAGAAAAATCAAACCACTTAAATAATATATACATCATAATTGAAACATAAACATACTTAATAATGTCATCTTATATGGAAAATAGTTTTCATAAAACACTTGAAATAAATTCTTGAGGAAAATATCCTTTCTTCTTCAAAATCATTTTCTTTTCTCAAAATGCAATGAAATTTTATAAAAAAGGGATTTTGTTGAAAATAATCATGAGAAATTTTAGAAGAAGCTTCATGAAAATTAGGTATTATGAAACCGTAAAAATCCATTCATGTTTTATAATTTAAAAAAACATTCTCCTCATACTTTTGTCGGAAAAGTCAAAAAGTACAACGTATGGTAAACAAAAGAAATATTCCTTCCATAACACAAAGTAAAAGTCAAATAGGGGTAAAAATGAATTGAAAGGTACATGTATGAATATTAAACACTTTATGAAAAACATTTTTATGGACATGGATGAAAAATATAACCCCAGTAAATACTTATGTATAAGCAATCTCGAATAAAAATGTGATTGAAAAATTATCCCTTACTTTAGGTCTGATATGCTTCGTACGTATCCAAACCTCCTGTATAATGATTTAAATAATTTCATTTACTTATTAAAGAGTCATATTCATTTTTATGATATCATATATGGTTCACTTATGTCTTTATATTACCCGTTCTTTTGTAAATTCCATGTTAAAGCAGCGTTTTGGGTAAAATTGTTTTATTTATCGTACGTGTTTGTGCTTGTTTTTCTTGATATTATTATTACTTATATCATGATTTACTTACTTCAAGAATTTAAATCATCATTTATATATCATATATATTCAGTATATATATATATATAATATATAGATGAATGAAATGAAATACAACGTTCATGGAGACAGTAGGTCATACGTATGCATGAACGTTGTTTTCCTTTCCTAATTGACTTGCATGGAAGTTAGTAGATGACATATATATATATATATATATATATAATTCTAGTAGCTTAATTATGTCTTATATTTCATTATTATTCATTATATATACTTTTTAATCATTCTTGAAGGGTTGACATGTAGAATGAATCTCATCGCGTCGTGGAGATAGTAATTTGTACGCACGCACGTGCGATGATATCGTTCCCATAATTATTGAATGGAATTAGAGTGGATGATATAATATATCAGAATCATAATGATGTTATAATAACCATATATAGTTATTCTTTACTCCATTATACCCATCCATGTAAGGTGGTGGTGGAAAAATAGATTACACCACGGCGTGGAGACGGTATTTTGTACGTACGCATGCGCGGTGATTTTGTTTTCCGTAGGATGGATAGAAGGTGAAATGGGGTTTTTTAATATTTATAATTAAATATTAGTATATTATTGATACTTATGTTATTACTTCATAATGAAACAAAAAAAAATAAGAAGCAGTTGAAGAAGAAAGAAACTTGAAAGAATCGGTAGAAGAGATAACCTCTTCTTCGACGCACCTCTATTAAGCTTCCTCTTAAGTCACTAGAGTTTGTATTTTGAGGAGAAAAGAACCTATATAATTTTTATAGGGAATTTTAGAATGGAAATGGGCAGGTTTTCTCCAAGCATTAAGGATCAAAATTGTTTAAAGAGAAGAGGGAGGAGGTTCCCTTTTATAAGGAAGGAGAGGGGCACTTTAGGAAAAACATAAAATATTATTTTATAATAAAGTCATATTCGGTTAATAATGGTTCCAAAGTAACTTATTTAGAAGCTAAAGTCGGGATGGATCTAAATACTCTCAAACAATAGGTTTTAGACAAGTTTGGGTTACTATTTTAACCATATCATTTAGATTTAACTCTAAGTTAAATAATTTAACTTTTACCGTGTCTTTTTTGTTTTCTTACAATATATGGTTAATAAACTTACAATATCAATCCAAAAAAACCCCAAGTGGTTAATTATTAATATATATAACCTTCTCTAAGTCATTTGGCAGAACCTTATATTTTTATGAATAGAATAACAATTAATAATATAACATTTGTTTAAAAAACTATTTTCTGTCAATTTTGACACTATTTGGTAATTGATTTTTTTGAAAATTATAACAGCATGATTAGTTTGAAAAAAGTTAATTTGATCAATAATAACATTTCATATTAACCTAAAAAATGAGTTTAATTCATAAAAAATCTAAAATTACATTAATTTGGGTATTTATAACATCAAATATGTTAATATTTCATTAATAAGGTAATTACTACATCATCATTGTGTCATAAATAAATTAAATTCTTTAATGTCTAAAAATTATAAATAAAATACCATTATGTATGAAATCATTTTATCTTTCTAATGAATATCTATAGTCGAATTTATCTTACGTATAACCATATATTAAAAAAAATTAGTTATTAAACTTTGATTTTAACTCTTTTAACTCTTCATTGAATTAAATAATAATAAATGTCCTAATCTAACCCAAGTGGACCTAAATGTTAATATTATATTACTAAGGTTGTTTTTGTTATAATTTTACTTATCCAATAGAATTAGGACATGTGTTAGGGTAAAAAAGTATGATTTTTACATTTAATTACCCAATTTACTTTTAACAGTGGTAAATAAAAGTAAAACATACTATTCACCAAAAATTATTTTTATCTTATTGAACCACATTTTACTCCTTTATATTAACTGTGTCTCTTGGATTTTTGAAATTCGACTCACAGAAGTGGTAAAATTAAGTTTTATGTACAATTACAAATGCTCCTAAGAGGTGGGTAAAAGATAGTAAAAAGTTCTATAAAATTTTTATATCTCTAAAATTATTATAAACTGACTCCAATGAATTACATTGAACTTATATATATATTATGTCTCTATTTTGAACTAAAATAAATTTAAATAAAAAGTTGGTTTTTAAATAGTAACCCAGTGTTTTCACTATTTATCAAAAACTGAATGTTTTCAGAATAATACCAAAAATTCACCCTTGGATAATTTCGATATTCCGAATCCAAAAATGAAGTCCATTTTGAAAGATTAAATTTATAAAATTTAAAAAAGTGGGTATTACTATCCATTATGGCTAGTTCGTAATAATATTATAATAATATCTCATTTAGTCAAACTCGGTATTGCGTACAACACACGCTATCGAGGAAGGTTTCTCTAGTTTGCAACACAACCCTCGTAAACTGTAAGCTAATATAGTGTTGTGTATAGTGAAAGATAATCTTGGTGTAGCATACAACACAAGACATCAAAGTAATTAAAAATAATATTTCTCAAAAAATCTCGGGGTGTTACATTCTACCCCCCATAAAATGAAATTCTCCCTCAAAATTCGTCGGGATTATAAATGGTTTACTAATTGAAAGTTTCTTTCATAGAAACCCAAATTGTAAAAAGGAATACTAAAACTTCATTTTAAAATGGAAATATAGAATCATAATGGTCACCCAAAGTAACTCAGCACTGGGTTTCCACATAGGACTATATAGGTGATAATATGGATATGGAAGAGAAATCTAACCATCAAGTTCTGATGGAGAGTTGTAGAGAACATGGCTATGAAAAATACATCAATGACAAAGCCATAAATTTGTGATGATTTAAGGTACCATCTAATTCATCGGTTATGAGGGTACTAGGATAACGTTTTTAGTTCTCAAGATCATTTCCCTAATGTTGAAGAATTATTGAATTAAAAGAAATACTTACTTGATTTTGGTACAATCTCACCATTGTTCGTGCCGTGAACAATTTCCACTTCATCTCTTAATGAAATGAAGTTGAACTTTTCTTTCGTGAAGTGTTATCAGATCATGCGATATAATGATAGGTCATTCCATCTATTTCTATAACAAAAAGTTTAAGACAATTTATTAAAAATACATAAGTCTATCTATGCTGAGATTAATCATATATAGTTGCTAAAATGGACTTATACTTCATCTATCATAGATTTTATTAAAAAAACTAGTTTATACTAACCAGGTACTTCTTGTAGGCCAGTGGTATGCGATAAAGGCCTGTCACACTTCAGTTGTGGGTTCGATTCTCGCATCCTTGTCCGACGCCACGGGTTGGCACCCATCCTATGGGTTGTCCTTTTTATAAAACTATACTATTATAACAAAGAGTTTTATCCTTAAACAATACTATCTGATGTCTAACTTAATCTATTCTAATCTTTAGGTTTATCCAAAATACTTCTATCCAATCTCATAGTATAAATAAAACGATTACTAGAAAGGTCATCTAACAAGATTTGAATACAATTATTTATCTCCCATATATCATAAGATATATATCTTGTTGGTCACATTCCAAACATGTGAATTCCTTAATCATATATTCTCTTGAAACTTGAGCACCCATTGAACCTTAGTGAAAACATGAATGTTGTCAAAAGTTTACTCTTTCCACATACCAAAATCCCAAAATTTCTATATACTCAAACCATGATATCACCTTGTCCTTATATTAGTCATGAGCTCATTAATAATATCCAAAATATTATTTTCTCCTTATCCATTCATTATGCGCATATCATCTACCTTCAAAAAATATTTGAATAACCTTTCACAGTTACCAGTACCATTCATCATATACTTTCAAAAACTCAAGGAAAGACAATAGTGTAACAATCCTTAGATTTTTCTTTATTCCATAGTACCATACATTATTCTTGATAAAACATACAATCATTCCACTACCTTCTTAAACCACTGAATGAGCTTCATTATTTCTGTCATCTCATATATCATTTGTAGTCTCTTCATCATCATCTACATAAATACTGCCCATATGACCATGTTGATTCTCTTCATGAGATTTTCCCTTAGGGAATTGGTTTGCATAATGCATGTACATTCCACATTTAAAACATTTAACCGTTGTTGATATCTTAGCAATACCATTATCCTTGTCCATGGTGTTAACTGAACATTTTCCTTTACAATTATAGGATTTGAGTCCTTATTTTCCACACCCAAAGAATCTTCATGTTCCTTTGAAAAATTATCCTTTATTCCTCTTCCAACATGATTTACATGAGGGAAATTGAACTTTCTTTCCTCTATGATCATCATGAAACTCCATCATTTTCTTATTAGCTGAGTTGGGAAACTTACCAATGTTGAGATTATTGATCATATTATGAGATTTCTGATTAGGCATAGTAATGATATGTGGACTTCCAGATCCACTTTTCTTTGTTTTCTCATGAAGAATATCATTTCATTGTCCATCATATCATCCATTATCGTGAATCTTCCTATTTCCAGCCATTTTCTAAAACCCAAAAATAATATTCTGAGAGGAAAAAATCATAATCAAGGGAGAGTAACTTCAATATATAACATCTTATGTTTAATTCTAATATCTTTACCATATTTCTAGAACTATAACCTATACTTATACTTAGCCTTATGGAAATCCCTAGACATACCTTATAAATATCTCTAGAGATCTCACTAATGGTTTCACATCGTAGTTTCCAAAGGTTAACTTAACCTTTCCTTTGATACCAACTATAGAGACTCGTACTTGACGTACATAGACATTACATTACTTTTTCGGAATACTTAATACATAACAAAAACAGACACCAATGGACCATAATAGTTTAGTGTCTTTGGAAACTTATAACATAATCTTCTAATCGTGGTGAAAGATCTTCAACATATCCCATAAAGATCTTCCCTTTTTTTCTTACCTAAAACATTTCTTTATTTCCTGGGGAAAAGAAAACATATAAAGGGTGAGATAAAATGATCAATTAAGGTAGTCATGGAGAAAATAAAACAAACCATATACATTTGAACTTCAAAACATGAGCATAATGTTTAAACATCAAAATCGTGAGTTGTGAAATAAATCTTGGCAGTATGTAAGGCATAGATCATAAAGAAACATAAATCATGATAAAATATCATGGGAATAAAACATTTAATTATGTAAAACCATTAAGCACATGATATGATTTACATAGTATCCAAGGCATTGCTGCCAAGACCATCTTAGTGGACAAAGTCCCTTTCTGAATCGAGTTCACTCCTCGTTCCAGTCCTTTATCACTGAACCGGATTAACTTACCGTTCCAGCCATGTCTATATCATGAGATATAAATCTTTACCCAATGCATTGGAGGTAGATATAGGTCCCACCTGTAAAGACCCGTAAAATTCCAGGGAAATTTTTTCTTAATTTTCTTTGGAATTTTACAAGATCGCGGTTTCAGACGTCACTTGATTCCGAGGCCCGAAGTGCCCGGAATTTCTATCCGAAGTTTAGCTTGGGTACGTTCAGTGAACAAAAGAGCGGGAATTCCTATCTTCTGAACCGGTGCTCAGAATTGAAATTTGATGGCACTGATGAACTCGCAACATCGATAATCGCTTAAGGGAACCTTTACCGTAGTTGCATTTGTGCGGGAGAAGAAGTTAATTAATGGGGTTTAATTAAGATGTAAAAAAAATTGTTGGATCAATTTTATTTTATATAAAGGTGGTTAATTTCTCCCATGGGATGTTGGTGGTGGGGCCCACATCCACCCAACTTCCCATGTGTGGATAATTGAAAGGTGGGGCCCACACAATCCCCAACCTTTCACCTCCCCCCTTTTTAACTCCTTAACCCCCCATTTAATTTTTTCCAACTTATCACCTCTTTAATTTATAACAACTCATGATAATAACTTATGTTAGTTAAATGTGGGTTTTGATTTTTCAAACTCTTGATTTCAAAAACCTATGTTGGGTTAATAAAATAAGTGGGAGACTTATTTTATTTTGGGGTTAGTTTTCTTATGTGGAGACTTGGGAGAGAAAGGGATAAGGGTTTGAGGAAGTCTTCTTCTTCTTCAACTTCGACGAAGAATGTGAAGAACACCTCAGACTCCGATGAAGAACACCATTCTTCAATGAAGAACATCTCCGCCGAAGAACGCGATGAACTTCTCCAACGACGTTTCCTCGTCGGACGCACCTCGAAGACAACGGAATAACATTTGTTTTCCGCGACGCCCGACTTCTGTGACGCTCGTCTTCCGCGGCTCATTGACGTACACCGTTCTTGAAACTGAGGTAGGGGATTGTAAATAATTATTTTGTTCGTGTTACATTCCTAAATTTCTTCATGAAATTTTAACGCCAATAGTTATCGAATAATGCGAGGGGGTCGGACCGCACAAACACGGCCGACCCTCCTCCTTATTTTTCATGTTGGTTCCTTTGTGGTTTGGTACGGGAAGGCGTGGTGCCGTCACACCATGCAGAATCATGCGAAAGGAAATGCGCGGCGCCGTCGCGCCGCGCCGTGGAAAGAAGATCAAGGACGCGACACCGTCGCGCCGCGTCGAAAAAAACCCAAAAATACCGCGGCCGGTACCAGGGCCGCGGCGGAGGGGCGCGGTGCTGTCGTGTCGTGCCGGACAACAAGGGACGCGGCCGGTTCCGGGCCGCGGTGGAGCAAGGTGACCGGCGGCCGGACCGGGCTGCCGGCGTCGGAACTGGAAGGGGACCGGCCATCGTTGGTCCCGTTGAGCAGGAACCGGCTGGACAGGGAGGAGCCGGGGGAATTAATTCCCCCGGCCAGACTTCAAAGAGTCCCCAATTAAGGGTTCGCGGTTATATGAAATGGGAGGGGCAGCGCCCCCCCCCCCCCCCCCCCCCCCCCGTGTCAGCCGCCAAAACGGCTCGACCATTTTGGCCGAGCACCGACCAGCATGCCAAGCGCGCGGGTCACCGGACTGGGCCGCCGGGCAGGGCTGGGACGCGCCGGTCCGGGCCGACCTAGACCCGGGGCGGGTCGAACCAGTTCGGGCCGACCCAGGGGGTCTCGGGCCGGGTCGGTCCGGGACTGAAACCCCCATTTTCGGACCGTTTGGGTTCAATTGCCCATAACTCGGGCTACGGACCTCCGATCGACGTGCCGTCAGTGGAGACACGATCTTTAGAACGAGAGGGTCGTTTCGGTATATCGCACTCAAGGTTTTGGAATACTTTGGGTACGGCCGGGTTGGTTCGTACATGAAACCAACCGGGCCCTCGGAGCGGAAACACACATATCATGAGCTACGGACGTCCGATTGACATGCCGTCGACTTGTTGATTTTTCTCTAAGTGAGACGGATCTTTTGGAATACTCCACCCAAGGTTTGGACAAAGGTGGAGTACGGTCGGGTTGGTTTTGCCTTAAAAACCAACCGGGCCCCTGGGACGAAAAAGCCAATAACTCTTAGACCAGGTGTTCGATCGACGCACCGTCTGCGACGTTGAGTTCCTGTTGACGATACAGAACATTTAGATACATTAACTCTGGACTATGTGTCAGTTGATGTATCAGCATCTCAGCTCGTGGAGCGGACCCTCCCGAATGAGCTTGCTGTGTGCGGGCACCCTAGTGCTGGTTGCGACTGCTACTGTGATGACGACGACTATGCAGAGATCCTCAGTGGATTCGACGACGAAAACTTCAGCACTCAGCGATCCTGTGTGGATCAGTGCTACTGATCCTGTGTGGTTCTGATCCTGTGTGGGTCATTGCGTGGTTTAGTTTCCTGCCGATCCTGTGTGGGTCATTGCGGGGGTTAGTACCTATCGATCCTTTGTGGGTCCAACGACTTAGATGGATCAGTGATCATCTCTATCGTCTTTCATAAAAGTATACCTGTGTGAGATGAAACCTGTTTGCTTTCCTGTGTGGATTGTGTTGTGCTATCCTGTGTGGATTACGTTTTGCATTCCTGTGTGGAATACGTATACTTTCCTGTGTGGACTAGGTTGTACTTGGGCTCAGAGGTTAGAGCGTGTTGGAATTGATGACTTAGGTATATGTATGGGCATATACCTAATATGTGACAGTTGTTACTTCGTGATTTTATCTTTCCTTTGTGGTTTATCCTTTGTGGATTTTGGGAGACTTTCTGGGGTCTCGGGGTCCCTACTGAGTAGCTTATACTCACCCCTAAACGGGCTATTCCCGCACTACGTTGTGTTGGTTGCAGAAGATGGATATCATTGATCGTGGTTGAGGCTTGCAGAGCAGGACAGTACCAGGAGGTGGACCACTGGGCGGGACACACTCGGAGCGGACGGCGGGAACTGAGGGGCAGTGGAGCTATCTGTACCCACCCTTCAGGTGGGATTTCCAGTGGACAGCTCGGCGTAGCGGATTTTACTTTTCAGTTGCTGTTTTCCCCTTTCGAGTTGTACTTTACTTTCAGTTTGGGTTTGCATACTGGCCCACTTACTTTTCTGCACTTACTATTGTACCAGTTTTTACTTAGAGTTTACTTTTTCCGCTTGCTTACTCTATGGTTCTTGTTTACTTTACAAAGGAAATGCCTTCCATTTTTACAGGGATTTACGCCTTGGTGGTAGTCGCCAGCCCCTGGCCTATGGAAGGCGGGCTTGGGGTAGTCACGGCACGGGCCCCAAGGACGAGTCGTGACAAATTCGTATCAGAGGAGTTCGGTTTTACCGAAGAACTTGGGACTCTGATCTTTTCTATGTGAAGCAATAGTGTTTAGTGTATTGAGTGTAGTTATCAGTCTAGGGAGTCCAGTGTTGGTGCGGCGACCGACGTATCCATACACCAGGACCCTGACTTCTGATTTCCGACATAATGCACAAAAACATTGATTGCATGTGTGTTTCATGTTTTCTTTGTGATTACTTTATATCAGCTCACCAAGTATACTGTTCTGACTATGGCACACCTGTTTCCTTTCACGATGGCCCCACGACAGCAGCCAGCTAGGGTTCCGAGAGTCGAGCGTGACGACAGCCCACCGAGCGATGAGCCCTCGGTGCAGGTCCCTTTGTCAGCAGTGGCACCGGCGGTAGCCCTACCCGTCGAGCCACCGATGCTTCCAGCCCCAGCCGCTGACGATGCACGTCACCTTAGTGCACTGCATGAGTTCCAGCGCTAGCGACCGCCCAGGTTCCACGGGGAGACGGACCCCCAGGCAGCCGAGGACAGCATGGAGGCAGTGGTACAAGTTTTTCAGTTATTGAGGACACCAGCATACCTCATGGTGATCCTCGCAGCAAGCCTATTGCACGCAGCAACGGGTCGATGGTGGAGCTTGATGCTCTAGGTGCACGATGATGCATCTCTACTCTGGACGGACTTTGAGAGCCTCTTCTGCTCGGAGTTCATCCCATCCACCCTCCGTGCGGTGCGAATTCAAGAGATTCTTCAGCTACGGTAGGGCAGCATGACGGTCACCCAGTACTCGGCGAGAATTACCAATCTCTCGTGCTACTCGACCGACATGGTACGGGACCCATTCTTCCGAGCCCGGACCTTTGAGCAGGGATTAAGACACGAGATCAGGGCATCACGGATCTCCCTTAGCATTACGACTCAGACAGGAGTACTGGAGCGGGCCCTTTTGATCGAGAGCTTTCTTGCTGAGTCTACACCAGCACCGAGACCCACTGCAGGGCGGCACGTAGCAGAGTCTTCTGCAGCATGCAGTCGACAGATGACTCTTGGGTCCAGGCAGACCAGACCCTCAGGCAGACAACCTCAGGACACTGGCTCAGTAGTGAGGGGCACACATAGCAGAGTTAGTCTTTCGAGAGGTAGACAGTGATACTCATGCGGTGGGCAGGGCCACATGGCTCGTGACTGCCCGACCCGTCGTGCCGAAGAGCAGCAGACGATTGAGGGACCACCGACGAAGAGGCAGAGGATCGACTGTGGCGGTCCGCAGGGAGGAGGCGGACGAGGAAGGGGAGCTGGCTGAGTAGCAGGTGGTGGGCGACGCTTTGAGGCTTTACCACCACCACCACTAGGAGGTCCACCCCGACCGCAGGGAGCTGGCGGGCAGAGACATGCACAACTCCAGGCAGCAGATACCTACGACCATGGCATGCTCGAGATGATTCGAGGTACTATCTTTGTCTATTCCACCCCTGCTGCAGTACTTATAGACACATGAGAAATTCACTCTTTCATAGCTTTTTCCCTTGTTCGGATCTCAGAGATTCCAACAGAGTCGTTGGCTCGATCCTTACGGCTAGAGACTCCTACGGGAGCAGACTTGACGATTACGCACTGGTGCCGGTAGTGTGAGCTTACTCTAGGAGGCGAGAGCTTCGGCTGGGATCTTCTTGTAGTGGCGTCGAGGCCTTACGATGTCATCTTGGGCATGGATTGGTTGTTTACGGTCCATGCACAGATTGATTGTTTTAGGCGCAAGGTGCGATGTGTATGCACCGACGGGAGCAGGTTCACCTTCACCGGTGAGAAGGGAGCCTTTGCTGCATAGGATGGACTCTCGCAGAGGAGAGGAAATCCCATCACTCATCAGTTGGCTAGACTCATCCGAGGAGCAGTAGACGTGCAGAGTCCTGGTTTTCCTGCAGTGGTGGATCAGTTTGTGGAAGTTTTTCCTGACAACGTTCTAGGGCTACCTCCTCGCATAGATGTAGACTTTTATATTGACCTATACCCTGGGAAATCCCCGATATCGACTCCAGTATATCGGATGGCCCCCCGAGCTTCGAGAGCTATGGGTACAGTTGGAGGACTCGCAGGGCAAGCGGTTCATTTGACCTAGTGTTTCACCCTGGGATTCCCCGATTTTGTTTGCCAAGAAGGCGGACGGGAGCTTGCGACTTTGTATCGACTATCATCGCCTGAACCAGGTGACAGTGAGGAACAAGTATCTACTACCGAGGATTGATTAAATCTTTGATCAGCTCAAGGGAGAATGGTGGTTCTCGAAGATAGACCTCAGGTCAGGCTATCACCAGCTCAGAGTTCGAGATGAGGACGTCCAGAAGACGACCTTCAGGTGTCGGTATGGCCACTATGAGTTCTTGGTTATTCCCTTTGGCATAACCAATGCTCCAGTAGTGTTCATGGACCTCATGAACAGGATCTTTCAGCCATACCTCGATCTATTTGTCGTGGTCTTCATCGACGACATTTTGATTTACTCGACGACTGAGGATGAGCACGCCTACCACTTACGGGTTTTACTAGACACACTCCGAGAGAACCAGCTTTATGGAAAGCTCTCGAAGTGTCAGTTCTGGATACGTGAGGTCCACTTCTGGGGGCATGTCATCTCTAAGGCAGGAGTTGTAGTGGATCCTGCGAAGATCGAGGCAGTGTTAGCTTGGGAGCCACCTAGGAGAGTGACGGAGGTGCGGAGTTTCTTGGGACTAGCTGGATACTACAAGAGATTTGTGCCAGACTTCTCCAGGGTTTTGGAACCACTCTCAGCTTTGACGAAGAAGGGGAAAACTTCATGTGGTTAGACAGATGTCAAAAGATCTTTCAGGAGCTGAGACAGAGATTGACTAGTGCACCTATCTTGAGGTTGCCTAAGGAGGGAGTAGGGTACGTAGTTTACTGCGATGCATCAGAGATCGGACTCGGATGTGTCCTGATGAAGGAGGAGGCAGTGATCGCCTATGGATCACATCAGTTGAGAACGCATGAGAATAACTATGCTACCCATGAACTGGAGTTAGTATCAGTGGTCTTCGCTCTGAAGACGTGTTGACACTATCTGATGGGCGAGCGCTTTACAGTCTTTTCTGACCATCAAAGTCTTAGATACATCTTTTCTCAGATGGATCTGAATCTGAGACAACGACGATGGCTCGAGTTCCTCCAGGATTATGACTTTGAGATAGTCTATACTCCTGGGAAGGGGAACGTGGTAGCCGATGCCCTCAGCAGGAGGACGGGCATTCCGCTACATGAGAAGATGACAGAGTAGCTAGCCTCTTTGTAGATATCCTTTATGGATAGAGAGGGAGCAACATTACTTCAGTCTCTCACAGTCACTCCTCCACTACTATAGCATGTCAGAGAGGCACATCATGGGAATGCTGACTGTGAGACGCGACGTGCACAGATATCCTCACGACAGGCACCTGATGGTTTCTCATTTGGAGCAGAGCACTACATCCTTTTCAGAGGATGTACCTTGGTACCAGTTGCTTTACGGGAGGAGGTGATGAGAGAGTTTCACACTTCTCCCTTGGCGGTACATCCCAGAGTGGCAAAGATGTACCAGGATCTTAGACGATAGCACTGGTGGCCAGGCATGAAGAAGGCTGTGGCTGAGTTCATTTCTTGATACCTCACCTGCCAGCAGGTGAAGGCAGAGCACCAGGTACCATCAGGATTGGTACAACCCTTGGAGGTCCCGGAGTGGAAGTGGGACGGGATATCTATGGACTTCGTGACTGGACTTCCATGCACTTCCAGAGGTCACGACTCCATTTGGGTGATTTTTGACCGACTCACCAGGTCGGCTCACTTCTTACCCATCAGAGAGTAGGGCTCAGTGGAGAGATTAGGACGACTTTGCGTTTAGGAGATTGTACGGCTTCATGGTGTACCATCTTCTATCGTCTCTGATCGAGATTCTCACTTTACTTCCCGGCTATGGAATGGATTGCAGGAGGCGTTCGGGACACAGCTACGTCTGAGCACAGCCTTTCTACCTCAGACAGATGGTCAGATGGAGAAGACCATTCAGACTCTCAAGTACATGCTCCGCGCATGCGTCCTCGACTTTGGTCGCAGTTGGGAGGACCAGCTACCCTTGGTGAAGTTTGCGTACAACAACAGCTACCACTCCACCATCGGGATGGCACCATACGAGGTGTTGTACGGCCGACCTTGCAGATCTCCTTTGTGCTGGACAGACCCTGGGGAGTCGGCACTTGTGGGACCGGAGATGGTCCAGCCACGACAGAGAAGGTCCAGGTCATCCAGGAGCGGATGAGGACAGCTCAGAGCCGGCAGAAGTCTTATGCTGACAGGAGTCGGAGGCCACTAGAGTTCGAGGATGGCGACCACGTCTTTTTTCGTGTCTCACCTTGACGTGGATTACGGATATTTGGCCGAGGCAGAAAGTTGTCTCCACGCTTCATCGGACCGTTCCAGGTCCTCAGCAGGATTGGTGAGGTGGCTTATCGCCTGGCTTTGCCACCTCAGTTGCACCGGGTGCACGACGTCTTCCACGTATCTCAGATGAGGAGATACGTGCACGACCCGACATACATCATTGACCATGGGGAGCTAGACGTTGATGATGGGGAGACATTCGCGGAGGTCCCGGTGGAGATCGAGGATCAACAGGATCGGGTCCTATGTGGATGGTTGATTCCTCTAGTGCACATCAGATGGCAGCACGAGAACCTCTAGGAGAGCACTTGGGAGCAGGAGGCTCAGATTCGTGCTCAGTACCCACATTTGTTTCCCTAGTTTTCGATGTATCATTACGGGGACGTAAAGCCCTGAGGTGGGAGTATTGTAAAGACCTGTAAAATTCAAGGGAAATTTTTTTCTTAATTTTCTTTGGAATTTTACAAGATCACGGTTTTCAGACGGCACTTGATTCCGAGGCCCGGAGTGCCCGCAATTTCTATTCGAAGTTTAGCTCGGGTGCGTTAATTGAACGAATGAGCGGGAATTCCTATCTTTTGAACCGGTGCTCGGAATTGAAATCTGATGGCACCGATGAACTCACAACACTGGTAATCACTTAAGGGAACCTTTACCGTAGTTGCGTTTGTGCGGGAGAAGAAGTTAATTAATAGGGTTTAATTAAGAAGTAAATAAAATTGTTGGATCATTTTTATTTTATATCAAGGTGGTTAATTTCTCCCATGGGAAGTTGGTTGTAGGGCCCACATCCACCCAACTTCCCATGTGTGGATAATTGAAAGGTGGGGCCCACACGAGCCCCAACCTTTCACCTCCCCCCTTTTTAACTCCTTAACCCCCCATTTAAGTTTTTCCAACTTATCACCTCTTTAATTTATAACAACTCATGCTAATAACTTATGTGAGTTAAATGTGGGTTTTGATTTATCAAACTCTTGATTTCAAAAACCTATGTTGGGTTAATAAAATAAGTGGGAGACTTATTTTATTTTGGTGTTAGTTTTTCTTGTGTGGAGACTTGGGAGAGAAAGGGCTAAGGGTTTGTGGAAGTCATCTTCTTCTTCAACTTTGACGAAGAACATGAAGAACACCTCGGACTCCGACGAAGAACATTGTTCTTCAATGAAGAACATCTCCGCCGAAGAACGCGAAGAACTTCTCCAACGACGTTTCCTCATCGGAAGCACCTCGACGACATCGGAATAGACGTTCGTTTTCCGCGACGCCTGAATTCCGTGACGCTCGTCTTCTGCGGCTCGTTGACGTACACCGTTCTTGAAACCGAGTTAGGGAATTGTAAATAATTATTTTGTTCGTGTTACATTCCTGAATTTCTTCATGAAATTTTAAAACCAAAAGTTATCGAATAACGCAGGGGGTCGGACCGCACAAACACGACCGACCCTCCTCCTTATTTTTCATGTTGGTTTCTTTGTGGTTTGGTACGGGAAGGCGTGGTGTCGTCGCACCATACAGAATCATGCGAAAGGAAATGTGCGGCGCCGTCGCGCTGCGCCGTGGAAAGAAGATCAAGGACGCGACGCCGTCGCGCTGCGTCGAAGAAAACCCGAAAATATCGTGGCCAGTACCGGGGCCGCGGCCGAGGGGCGCGGCGCCGTCGCGCCGCGCCGGACGACAAGGATCGTGGCCGGTTCCGGGCCGCGGCGGAGAAAGGTGACCGGCGGCCAGACCGGGCCACCGGTGTCGGAGCTGGAAGGGGACCAGCCATCGCCGGTCTTGTTGAGCAGGAACCGTCCGGCCAGGTCGGGCCGGCATGACAGGGAGGAGTTGGGGGAATTAATTCCCCTGGCCTGACTTCAAAGCGGCCCCAATTAAGGGGCCGCAGTTACATGAAACATGAGGGGCATACCCCCCCCACCCCCCCACCCGTGCGAGCCACCAAAATCGCTCAGCCGTTTTGGCTGAGCACCGACCAGCATGCGGGTTGACCCGGTTCGGGCCGACCCAGGGGGTCTCGGGCCGGGTCGGTCCGAGCCCAAAACCCCCGTTTTCGGACCGTGTGGGTTCAATTGCCCATAACTCGAGCTACGGACCTCCGATCGACGTGCCGTCAGTGGTGACATGATACATAGAATGAGATGGTACTTTCGGTATATTGCACTCAAGGTTTCGGAATACTTTGGGTATGGCCAGGTTGGTTCGTACACGAAACCAACCGGGCCTTCGGAGCGGAAACACTTATATCTTGAGCTACGGACGTCTGATTGACGTGTCGTCGACTTCTTGATTTTTCTCTAAGTGAGACGGATATTTTGGCATACTCCACCTGAGGTTTGGATGCAGGTGGAGTATGGTCGGGTTGGTTTTGCCTTAAAAACCAACTGGGCCCCTGGGACGAAAAAGCCAATAACTCTCGGACTGGGCGTCCGATCGACGCACCGTCTGCGACGTTGAGTTCCTGTTGATGATACAGAACTTTTGGATACATGAACTCTAGACTATGTGTCAGTTGATGTATCAGCCTCTCGGCTCGTGGAGCGGACCCTCCCGAACGAGCTTGCTGTGTGCAGGAACCCTAGTACTGGCTGCGACTGCTACTGTAACGACGACGACTGTGCAGAGATCCTCAGTGGATTCGACGATGACGACTTCAGCACTCGGAGATCCTGTGTGGATTAGTTCTACCGATCCTGTGTCGGTCCGATCCTGTGTGGGTCAGCGCTCAGCAGTTCTGTGTGAGCCAGCGCCTACAGATCCTGTGTGGGTCCGATCCTGTGTGGGTCATTGTAGGGGTTAGTTTCCTACCGATCCTTTGTGGGTCATTACGGGGGTTAGTACCTATAGATCCTTTGTGGGTCCAATGACTTAGATGGATCAATGATCATCTCTATCATCTTTCAAAGAATTATACCTGTGTGAGATGAAACCTGTTTGCTTTCCTATGTGGATTGTGTTGTGTTATCCTGTGTGGATTACGTTTTGCATTCCTGTGTGCAATACGTATACTTTCCTGTGTGGACTGGGTTGTACTTGGGCTCGGATGTTGGAGCGTATTGGAATTGATGAATTAGGTATATGTATGGGAATATACCTAAGCAGTTACGGTTGTTACATCGTGATTGTATCTTTCCTTTTTGGTGTATCCTTTGTGGGTTTTGGGAGACCTTCGGCGGTCTTAGGGTCCCTACTGAGTAGCTTATACTCACCCCTGCACGAGCTATGCCCGCACTACTTTGTGTTGGTTGCAGACGACGGACATCGTTGATCATGGTTGAGGCTTGCAGAGTAGGATGGTACCAGGAGGTGGACCACTGGGCGGGACACACTCGGAGCGGACTGCAGGACCCGAGGAGCAGTGGAGCTATCTGTACCCACCCTTCACGTGGGATTTCTAGTGGACAGATCGGCGTAGAGGCTTTTACTTTTCAGTTGTTGTTTTCCCCTTTTGAGTTGTACTTTACTTTCAGTTTGGGTTTGTATACTGGCTCACTTAATTTTTTGCACATACTGTTGTACCCGTTTTTACATAGAGTTTACTTTTTCTGCTTTCTTACTCTGTGGTGCTTGTTTACTTTACAAAGGCAATGCCTTCCCTTTTTACCGGGATTTATGCCTTGGTGCTAGTCGCCATCCCCTGGCCTATGGAAGGCGGGTTTGGGGTAGTCACAGCAAGGGCCCCGAGGACGGGTCGTGACACCACCCATCTCATAATGAAATCATTCATTCATGTGCCACAAAATAAACATACATCATTCATAATAACCCAATGAATAAAATGGGTTTCATAAACCTAATCCCATCATAACATAATTCATATAAAAGAAATGGATATCATTTCATCATAAGAAAAATCAAACCATGTAAACAATAGATACATCATAATTGAAATTTAATCATACTTAACAAAGTCATCTTAGATGGAAAATAGTTTTGATAAAACACTTGAAATTAATTCTTGAGGAAAATATCCTTTCTTCTTCAAAATCTTTTTCTTTTCTCAAAATTCCATGAAATTTTAAAAGAAAAGGATTTTGGTGAAAATAATCATGAAAACTTTTAGAATAATCTTCATGAAAATTAGGCATTATGAAACCCTAAAAATCCATTCATGCCGTATACCTTAAAAAAACATTCTCCTCGTACTTTTGTCAGAAAAGTCAAAAAGTACCACGTATGGTATACAAAAGAAAGATTCCTTCTATAACACAAAGTAAAAGTCAAAGAGGGGTAAACATGACATTAAACATACATGTAATAATATTAAACAATTAACGAAAAACATTTTTATGGACATGGATGAAAAATATAACCCCAGTAAATACTTATGTATAAGCAATCTCGAATAAAAATGAGATTGAAAAATTATCCCTTAGCTTAGGTAAGATATGCTTCGTACGTATCCGAACCTCCGGTATATTAATTTAAATAATGTCATTTAGTTATTAAAGAATCATATTCATTGTTATGATATCATATATGTTTCACATATGACTTTATATTACCCGTTATTTTGTAAATTCCATGTTAAAGCAGTGTTTTGGGTAAAATCGTTTTATTTATCATACATGTTTGGCCTTATTGTTCTTGATATTATTATTAATTATATCATGATTTACTTACTTACAGAATTTAAATCATGATTTATATATGATATATATTCAGTATATATATATATAATAGATAGATGTATTAAATGAAATACAACGTTCATGGAGACGGTAGGCCGTACGTATGCATGAACGTTGTTTTCCTTTTCTTATTGACTTGAATGGAAGTAAGTAGATGAAACATATATACATATATACATAAATCTAGTAGCTTAATTATGTCATATATTTCATTATTATTCATTATATATACTTTTTAATCATTCGTGAATGGTTAACATGGATAATGAATCACATCGTGTCGTGGAGACGGTAATCCATATGTATGCACGAGTGTTGATATCGTTCCCATAATTATTGAATGGAATTAGAGTGGATGATATAATATCTCAGAATCAGTATTATGTTATAATAAACATATATAGTTATTATTTACACCATTATACCCATCCAAGTAAGGTGCTGGTGGAAAAACAGATTACACCACGACGTGGAGATGGTATTCTGTACGTACGCACGTGCGGTGATTTCGTTTTCTATAGGATGGATAGAAGGTGAAATGGTGTTTTTTCATATTTATGATAACATATCAGTAAATAATTGATACTGATTTTATTACATTATAATGAAACAACTAAATAATAAGAATATGAAAAATAAAGAAACTGGAAAGAATCGGTAGAAGAGATTACCTCTTCTTCGACGCACCTCTTTTAAGATTCCTCTTAAGGCACTAGAGTTGGTCTTTTGAGGAGACCATAACCTCAATAATGTTTCGAGGGAATATGATAAGGGAAATGGTCAGGGTTTGTCTGAGCATGAAGGCTCAAAATTGTGTAAAGAGAAGAGAGGGGAGGTGCCCTTTTATAAGGGAAGAGAGAGGCACTTCAGAAAAAACATAAAATAATATTTTATAATAAAGTCATATTCGGTTTATAATGGTTCCAAAGTGACTTATTTAGAATATAAAGTGGGTATGGGTCAAATTACTCTCAACCAATAGGTTTTATACAATTTTAGGTTACTATTTTAACCTTATCATTTAGATTTAACTCTAAGTTAAATAATTTAACTTTTACAATGTCTTCTTGTTTTTTTACACAATATGGTTTATAAACTTATTATAACAAGCCAAACAAACCCCAAGTGGGTTATTGTTAATATATATAACCTTATATAAGTCATTTGGATGAACCTTATATTTTTAGGAATAGAATAACAATTAATAATATAATATTTGTTTTAAAAACTATTTTATGTCAATTTTGACACTATTTAGTAATTGATTTTTTTTGAAAATTAAAACAGCATGATTAGTTCTAAAAAAGTTAATTGAATCCATAATAACATGTTATATTAACCTAAAAAATTATTTTAATTCATAAAAAGTCTAAAATTACATTTATTTGGGTATTTATAACATCAATTATGTTAATATTTTATTAATAAGGTAATTACTGCATCATCATTGTGTCATAAATAAATTAAATTATTTAATGTCTAAAAATTATAAATAAAATAAAATTATTTATGAAAGAATTTTATATTTCTAATGAATATTTATAGTCTAATTTATCTTATTTATAACCCTATATTAAAAAGGTTTTAGTTATTAAACTTTGATTTTAACTCTTTTAACTCTTCTTTGAATTAAATAATTATAAATGTCCTAATCTAATCCAAGTAGACCTAAATGATAATATTATATTCCTAAGGTTGTTTTTGATCGAATTATACTTATCCAATAGAATTAGTACATGTTTTAGGGTAAAAATAACATCATTTTTACTTTTAATTACCCTATTTAATTTTAACCGTGGTAAATAAAAGTAAAAAGTTACAATTCACCAAAAATAATTTTTATCTTATTGAACCACATTTTACTCATTGATATTAATTGTGTCTTTCGGATTTTCAAAATTGAACTCACAAAAGCGGTAAAATTAAGTTTTGTGTACAATTGCAAATGCTCCTAGGAGGTGGGTAAAAGACGGTAAAAAGTTCTATAAATTTTTTATATCTCTACAATTTTTATAAACTGACTCCAATGAATTACATTGATCTTATATATATATTTTTTGTATATATTTTGACATAAAATAAATTTAAATAAAATAAATAATTATTTAAATAAAAAGTCAGTTTTTAAATAGTAACCCAGTGTTTTCACTATTCATCAAAAAGTGAATGTTTTCAGAAAAATACCAAAAAATCACCCTAGGCTAATTTCAATATTACGAATCCAAAAATGAAGTCCATTTATAAATATAAAAATTTATATAATTTCAAAATGTGGTTACTACTATTCATAACGGCTAGTTCGTAATAATATTATAATAATATCTCGTTTAGTGAAACTCGGTATTGCGTACAACACACGCTATCGAGGAAGGTTGATCTAGCATGCAACACAAGCCTCGTATGCTGTAAGCTAATACATTTTTGCGTATAGTGCAAGATAATCTTTCTGTAGCATACAACACAAGACATCAAATTAATTAAAAATAATATTTGTCATAAAATCTCAGGGTGTTACATTCTACCCCCCTTAAAATGAATTTCGCCCTTAAAATTCGTCGGGGTTATAAATGGTTTACTACTTGAAAGTTTCTTTTATACAAACCCACATCGTAAAAAGGAATACTAAAACTTCATTTTAAAAAGTAATGTTAGAATCATAACGGTCACCCAAAGAAACTCAGTACTGGGTTTCCACATAGTACAACATAGGTGAAAATATGGATATGTAAGAGAAATCTAACCATCAAATTATGATGGAGAGTTGTATAGAACATGGATATGAAAAATCCATCAATCACAAAGACATAATGTTTTGATGATTTAAGGTACCATCTAATTAATCGGGTATGAGGGTACTAGGATAACGTTTTTAGTTCTCAAGATCATTTCCTTAATGTTGAATAATTATTGAATTAAAAGAAGTATTTACTTGATTTTGGTACAATCTCACAGTTGTTCATTTCGTGAAAAATTTACACTTTATCTCTTAATGAAATGAAGTTGAATTTTTCATTTTTGAAGTGTTAGCAGATCATGCGATAGAATGATAGGTCATTCCATCTGTTTCTATTGCAAAAAATTTAGCACAATTTATTAAATATACATAAGTCCATCTATGATGAGATTAATTGTATATGGTTTCTAAAATGGACTTATACTTCATCTATCATAGCGCTTAATAAAATAAAACTAGTTTATACTAACCAGGGACTTCCTGTAGGCCAGTGGTAGGCGATAAAGGCCTGTCACACTTCGGTTGTGGGTTCGATTCCCGCATCCTTGTCCGATGCGATGGGTTGTCGCCCTTCCTACAGGTTGTCCTTTTTCTAAAACTATACTATTATAACAAAATGTTCTAGCCTTAAACAATACTATCTGATTTCTAACTTAATATATTCCAATCTTTAGGTTTATCCAAAATACTTCTGTCCAATCTCATAGTATAAATAAAACGATTACTAGAAAGGTCATCTACCAATCATTGAATACAATCATTTATCACTCGTATATCATAAGATATATATTTTGTTGGTCACATTCCGAACATGTGAATTCCTTAATCATGTATTCTCATGAAACATGAGTACCCATTGAACCTTAGTGAAAACATGAATGTTTTCAAAAGTTAACTCTTTCCACATACCAAAATCCCAAAATGTCTATATACTAAAACCATGATATCACTTTGTCCTTATATTAGTCATGAGCTCATTAATAATATCCAAAATATTATTTTCTCCTTATCCATTCATTATGAGCATATCATCTACCTTCCAAAAATATTTGAATAACCTTTCATGGTTACCGGTACCATTCATCATATACTTTCAAAAACTCAAGGAAAGACAACAGTGTAATAATCCTTAGATTTTTTCTTTATTTTATAGTACCATACATTATTCTTGATAAACATACAATCATTCCACTACCTTCTTAAACCACTAACCGAGCTTCATCATTTCTGTCATCTCATATATCCTTTTTAGTCTCTTCATTATCATCCACATAAATACTGCCCATATAACCATGATGATTCTCTTCATGGGATTTTCCCTTAGGGCATTGGTTTTTATAGTGCCCGTACATTCCACATTTAAACCATTTAACCATTGTTGATGTCTTAGAAATACCATTATCCTTTTCCATGGTGTTAACTGAACCTTTTCCTTTATAATTACTGCCATTGTTTCCTTCTTTTCCACAATCAAAGCATCTTCCAGTTCCTTTTGAAACATTCTCCTTAATGCCTCTCCCTACACGATTTACATGAGGGGAATTGAACTTTCTTTCTTCTATGATCATCATGAAACTCCATCTTTCTCTTATTAGATGATTCGGGAAACTTACCAAATTTGAGATTATTGATCATATTATGATATTTCGGATTAGGAATAATAGGGATGTGTGGACTTCTAGATCCAATTTCACTTGGTTTCTCATAAAGAATAGCATTCCATTGTCCATCATATTCTCTATTATCTTGAATCTTCCTATTTCTAGCCATTTTCTAAAACCCAAAAAGAATATTGTGGGAGGAAAAAATCATAATCAAGGGGGAGTACCTTCAATATCTAACATCTTAGGTTTAATTATAATATCATAACCTTATTTATAGGACTATAACCGAAACATATACTTAACCTTAGGGACATCCCTATACATACCTTAGAAATATCTCTAGAGATCCCACTAAAGGTTTCACATCCTAGTTTCCAAAGGTTAGCTAAACCTTTCCTCTGATATCAACTATTGAGACCCGTACTTAACGTACATAGACATTACGTTACTTTTTTGGAATACTTAATACATAACAAAAGCAGACACCAAAATACCGTAATATTTTAGTGCCTTTGAAAACTTGGAACATAATCATTTAATCTTGGTGAAAGATCTTCAACATCTCCCATAAAGATATTCCATTTTTTTCTTACCTAAAACCTTTCTTTTATATCTTGGGGAAAATAAAACATATAAAGGGTGAGCTCAAATGCTCAATAAGGGTAATCATGGAGAAAATAAAATAAAACATATACATTTGAACTTCAAAACATGAGCATAAAGTTTAAATATCAAAATCTTGAGTTTTGAAATAAATCTTGGCAGTACGTAAGGCATAAATCATAAAGAAACATCATTCATGATAAAATAGCATGGGAATAAAACATTTAATTGTGTAAAACCATTAAGCACATGATCTGATTTCCATAGAAGCCAAGGCATTGCTGCCAAGACCATCTTAGTGGACAAAGTCCCTTTCTGAATCGAGTTCACTCCTCGTTCCAGTCCTGTATCACTGAACCGAATTAACTTACCATTGTAGCCATGTATATCTCATGAGATATAAATATTTACCCAATGAATTGGAGGGATATATAGGTCCCACCCATCTCATAATTAAATCATTCTTTCGTGTGTGACAAAATAAACATACATCATTCATAATAACCCAACGATTAAAATGGGTTTCATAAACATCATCACATCATAACATAATCCTTATAAAAGAAATGAATATCGTTTCATCATAAGAAAAATCAAACCATGTAAATAATAGATACATCATACTTAAAACATAAACATACTTAATAATTTCTTCTTAGATGGAAAATAGTTTTGATAAAACACTTGAAATGAATTCATGAGGAAAATATCCTTTATTCTTCAAAATCATTTTCTTTTCTCAAAATGCCATGAAATTTTAAAAGAAAAGGATTTTGTTGTAAATAATCATGAAAAATTTTAGAATAAGCTTCATGAAAATTAGGCATCATGAAACTGTAAAAATCCGTTCATGCCGAATAAGTAAAAAAAACATTCTCCTCATACTTTTGTCGGAAAAGTCAAAAAGTACCATGCATGGTAATCAAAAGAAAGATTTCTTCCATAACACAAAGTAAAAGTAAAAGAGGGGTAAACATGACTTTAAACATAAATGGAAGAATATTAAACACTTTATGAAAAACATTTTTATGGACATGGATGAAAAATATAACCCCAGTAAATACTTATGTATAAGAAATCTCGAATAAAAATGGGATTGAAAAATTATCCCTTACCTTAGGTCTGATATGATTCGTATGTATCCATACCTCTTGTATAATGATTTAAATAATTTAATTTACTTATTATAGAATCATATTCATTGTTATTATATCATATATTGTTCACTTATGACTTTATATTACCCGTTCTTTTTTAAATTCCATGTTAAAGCTGCGTTTTGGGTAAAATAGTTTTATTTATCGTACGTGTTTGGCCTTGTTGTTCATGATATTATTATTACTTATATCATGATTTACTTACTTCCAGAATGTAAATCATGATTTATGTATCATATATATTCAGTATATATATATATAATAGATATATGAATGAAATGAAATACAACGTTCCTGGAGACGGTAGGCCGTACGTACACAAGAACGTTGTTTTCCTTTCCTTATTGACTTGCATTGAAGTAAGTAGATGACACATATATATACACATAAATAAAGTAGCTTCATTATGTCATATATTTCATTATTATTCATTATATAATATTTTTAATCATTCTTGAATGGTTAACATGGAGAATGAATCTCATCGTGTCGTGGAGACGGTAATCCGTACGTACGCACGAGCGATGATATCATTCCCATAATTATTGAATGGAATTATAGTGGATGATATAATATCTCAGAATCTGTATGATGTTATAATAACCATATATAGTTATTATTTACACCATTATACCCATCCAAGTAAGGTGGTGGGGGAAAACAGGTTACACCATGGCGTGGAGACGGTATTCCGTACGTACGCACGCGCAGTGATTTCAATTTATATAGGATGGATAGAAGGTGAAATGGGGTTGTTTCATATTTATAATAACATATAATTATATTAGATATACTGATGTTATTACTTTATAATGAAACAACTAATGAATAAGAAGTTGAAGAATAAAGAAACTTGAAAGAATCGATAGAAGAGATTACCTCTTCTTCGACGAACCTCTTTTAAGCATCCTTTTAAGGAACTAGATTTGATCTTTTGAGGAGATCAGGACTTCTATAATGTTTCTAGGGATGTTTATAAGGAAATGGGCAGGGTTTTTCTGATCTTTAAGGCTCAAAATTGTGTAAAGAGAAGAGGGAGGAGGTTCCCTTTTATAAGGGAGGAGAGGGGTACTTTAGAAAA
The DNA here is from genome assembly GCA_963277665.1 of Viscum album. NCBI lineage: Eukaryota > Viridiplantae > Streptophyta > Magnoliopsida > Santalales > Viscaceae > Viscum > Viscum album. Next base: position 1,560,343,687 of record OY728141.1, read on the forward strand.
AACTTAAAATATTATTTTATAATAAAGTCATATTCGGTTTATAATTGTTCCAAAGTGACTTATTTCAAAGGTAATGTGGTTATGGGACTAAATCCTCTCAACCAATAGGTTTTATACAATTTTAGCTTACTATTTTAACCTTATCATTTAGATTTAACTCTAAGTTAAATAATTTAACTTTTACAGTGTCCTCTTGTTTTCATACACTATATGGTTAATAAACATACTATAACAAGACAAACGAATCCCAAGTGGTTTATTATTAATATATATAACCTTATCCAAGTAATTTGGACGATACTTAGATTTTTAAGAATATAATAACAATTAATTCTATAATATTTTGTTTAAAAACTATTTTATGTCAATTTTGACACTATTTGGTAATTGATTTTTTTTAAATCATAACAGCATGATTAGTTCGCAAAAATTCAATTGAATCAATACTAAAATTTCATATTGACCTAAAAGATTAGTGGAATTCAAAAAAGTCTCAAGTTACATTTATTTGTTTATTTATAACATCAATTATGTTAATATTTCATTAATAAGGTAATTACTACATCATCATTGTGTCATAAATAAATTAAATTATTTAATGTCTAAAAATTATAAATAAAATACCATTATGTATGAAATCATATTAGTTTTATAATGAATATTTATAGTCTAATTATCTTATGTATAAACCTATATTAAAAATCTTTTCGTTATTAAACTTTGATTTTAACTCTTTTAACTCTTCTTTGAATTAAATAATTATAAATGTTATAATCTAATCCAAGTGGACCTAAATGATAATATTATATTCCTAAGGTTTTTTTGGTCGAATTATACTTATCCAACAGAATTAGGACATGTGTTAGGGTAAAAATATTATCATATTTACCTTTAATTACCATATTTACTTTTAACCGTGGTAAATAAAAGTAAAAAGTTACTATTCACTGAAAAATATTTCTATCTTATTGAACCACATTTTAATCCAAGATATTAATCGTGTTTCTCAGATTTTTGAAATTCAACTCAAAAAAGCGGTGAAATTATGTTTTATGTATACTTGCAAATGCTCATAGGAGGTGGGTAAAAGATGGTAAAAAGTTCTATAAAATATTTTTATCTCTAAAATTATTATAAACCGACTCCAATGAATTACATTGAACATAAATATATATTATTTATCTATTTTTACCTAAAATAAATTTAAATAAAATAAATAATTATTTAAAAAAAAGTCAGTTTTTAAATACTAACCCTGTGTTTTCACTATTCATCAAAAATTGAATGTTTTCAGAAAAATACAAGAAATTTTCCCTGGGCTAATTTAGATATTCCAAATACAAAAATGAATTCCATTTTTAATGATAAAATTTATAAAATTTCAAAAAGTGGGTGTTACTATTCATAACGGCTAGTTCGTGATAATATTATAATAATATATCGTTTAGTGAAACTCAATATTGCATACAACACACGCTATCGAGGAAGGTTTCTCTAGCATGAAACACAAGCCTCATATACTATAAGCTAATATGGTGTTGTGTATAGCGCAAGATAATATTGGTGTAGCGTATAACACAAGACATCAAAGTAAATAAAAATAATATTTCTCATAAAATCTCGAGGTGTTACACACTCTTAAAATCCATTTGATATAGTTTGAAATTCAGATGTGCAGTATAGGCAAGAAGGATCCTGATAGCGTCAAGTTTGGATACTGGTGCAAAGGTCTCTTCATATTCAATTCCTTCTTCTTTACTACAGCCTTGTGCAATAAGTCTAGACTTGTTTCTAACTATGTTACCAGCTTCATCAACTTTATTCCTAAAGACCCATTTAGTGCCTATGGTTAATGTGTCCTTAGGTCTATCTACTAATTCCTAGACTTTATTTCATTCAAATTGATTTAACTCTTCCTACATTGAAATCACCCAAAATTCATCATTAATTGCATTATTGATATTTTTAAGTTCAATTTGTGAAAGAAAATCTTGATGGTCAACCTTATTTCTTAGAGAATCTCCAGTTTGTGTTCCTCTATCTAAATCTCCTACTACAACATCGAAAGGATGGTTTTTAAGGGTCCTAGTTGGTATAGAAAAGATACGGATAGAGATTTGAAGTTCATTTATATGTTTGAGTTCAACAGAAGCAGATTCTGGAACATTTCCAGAGCTAGTTTTCTTAACAACAGGTTCACTATTCTTGTCATTAAGGCCTTGAATGGACATATCTTCTTCATGATTTTCAAGAGGAGTCTTAGGTTCATGTGGATTAGTTTCATCAAATTTGATGTGTACAGATTCTTCCACACATTTGGTTCTTTTATTGAATACTCTATAGGCATTACTTGATATTGAGTAACCTAGGAAAATTCCATCATCACTTTTGCAATCAAATTTGTCAGGATTATCATTAGTATTAAGGATAATGACTTTGCAACCAAAAACTCTAAAGTAGTTAACCTTAGGATTCCTATTGTTCCAATGTTCATACGGGGTGTTTTTAAGAATTGGTCTAATCAAGACTCTATTGATAATGTAACAAGATGTATTAACATCTTCAACCCAAAAATAAATTGGTAAATCATATTCATTGAGCATTGTCTTAGCAATCTCTTGAAGAGTTCTATTTCTTCTTTCTACTACACCATTCTGTTGAGGTGTTCTAGGAGCATAGAAGTTTTGAATATAGCCATTATGTGAGAAATAAGATTCAAACACTTGATTCTCAAACTCACAACCATGATCACTTCTCAAGGTCTTGATCCTAAGTCCATTAAGGTTTTCTATAGACATGTAATTTTTAATAAAGTAAGAACTGGCTTCACTTTTGTGAGCTAGAAAATATACCCAAGTATATCTAGAAAAGTCATCTACAAGAACATAGACATAGTGCTTCACATTTAAACTAAAAACTCTAGAAGGTAAAAATAAATCAATTTGAACCAACTCGAGAGGTTGAGAAGTTGAAACTTATTTCTTTGATTTAAAAGAAACATTGTGTTTCATTCCATTTAAACAGGGATTACAAACTTTGTCAGCTGGGAATTCACGTTTAGGTAGGTCTCTAACTAAGTTATTCCTAGTCAGTTTTCTAAGTGAGTGTATATTTTAGTATCCTAATATTCTATTACAAATCCAAGATTCTTTATTAAAGGAATTTAAACAGGTAATATTTTGTCTAGCTAAAGAATTCAAATTCACAGCATAAACATTTTCATTTCTCAGTGCAGTAAATTCCATAGCATTTTTAGAATCAAATACATTGCAAGCATCATTTTAAAATTTATCATTGAAACCATCATCACATAACTGAGAAATTCTTAACCGATTATACTTTAGTCCATCAACAAATAAAACTTTGGAAATCAAAATTGAATCAGTGTAACCAATATTGCCGAACAAGATGATCTTTGCTTTTGATTTATCACCAAAGGTGACATATTCTCCATCATCCTTGATTAACCTTTTGAAGCATGAAAAGTCTCATGTCATTTGTCTTGAAAATTCAATGTCCAAATACCATGTCTTCCTACAGGAAATTTTTAAGCAGGTTTCCTACACCACAATTTTAGATAGAAAATTATTTTGGTACCCGGATTTTCTTGGGTCCAGACAGGTTAGCAAGTAGAACTTTTAGTACCCATAGTTGTCTAATGGGTTACATATAATCAGTAGTTTTAAAAGGTTTTTAAAGATAAATATTGTTTGATCTATAAATATTTGAGTATCCTGTTGAGACATAAGAATTTTTAGAACTGGAACTAGCAGCATACTGTCCATATTTTGGAATAAATGTATTTTTTGTGATATGTCTCTATCTAGCTTGATAGCCTAACCCAGTGGTATACTTTGGTGCGTCTTGTTTTCCTAGAATTTGTGTAAGAGTTTTCTTTCCATTAGTAAATTTTTCCAAATCTTACCTGAGTTTCTCATTAGAAAGTTTCAGTTCGGTATTTTCTTTTAACAGTTGAGCATTATTTTCCTTTTCTACTTCTAGTGCAGATTTGGCAGTGCTCGTAAAAGCATCTTGTTTCTTTAATGCTTTATAATTGTATTTCAACTCATTACAGGTATCTTCTAGCATGTTATAATATTCAAATAACTCTTTATTAGACATGTTTTCAGCATCAAAAATCAGAATTATATCCAGAATAATAAGTGTTTAAAGTAGTATTATCCAATTTTACATGAAATGTGTTTATCATGGAACACATATTAGATTTTTGATATTTTTCATCCTGAGTGGAATCAGAATCACTTGAACTATCTTCTGACGCACTCCAAGTTGATTTTATAGCCTATTTTTATTTGTTTTCCTTGTAATCATATTTCGTTTTTGTACTTTAACTTCGGACAGTCAGCTTTCACATGTCCTTTCCTCTTGAATTCATAGTAGACTATATCATCACTTTTATCAGTTCTCTTCCAATAATTCTTCCAATGACCTTTATTGTCATACTTTCCCTTGAAATTTTATTATCTGAAAAATTTATTTTTCTTATAAATCTTCTTAAATTGTCTTGCTATCTGAGACATTTCAACGACACTGTAAGATGCACTTTCTTCACTACTTGAACTATCACTTGCAGCTAGAATTTTCTCTCCATCCTTGATTTATGAAGAAGAGGTCTTGAAGGATACTGATTTCTTTCTTGGTTCATCATCTTCTTCTTTGTTTACTTTCATTTCTTCCTCATACATCATTAAATTACCAATGAGTTTCTTGACAGGCAGAGAACCAATGTCACATGATTTTCTAATTGATACTGATGTGCCTCTCCATCTTTCTGGAAAGAATTTGAGTATTCTCATGATTTTCTCCTTTGCTAGAACAACTTTTCCCAGTGAGTACACTGTATTAACTATCTCATTAAACCTGAGATACATATCAGAAATAGATTCATCAGATTTCATTTTAATGTAATCATACTTAATAGTGTTTGTATTTAGTCTCATTTCTTTAACATTGGTCGTTCCCTCATGGGAAATAGCTAAAGTATCCCAAATTTCAAAAGAAATTTTACAAGTAGATATTAGGTAAAATTCTTCATCTCCTAAAGCACAATACAAGGAATTCATTTCATTATAATTATTATTGTATGCAGCTTTAGTAGGTTCATCCCAAGTACTTATAACAGTTTTTGGAATCTTATATAGAGTCTCTATAATAGCCCAGATATCAAATCCCATACTTTCTAAATGGATTTTCTTTTTGATTTTCCATTGGGAATAATTTACACCATTAAATAAGGGTGTCCTGTTGGTAGCTACACCTTCTAATATATTATCTACAATAACATTTTTGCAAATATATTTAAAGAGATAAAATTTAGAAATAACATAAATTTAAGATCTTTACGATAAAACTAAAATCACAGTTGAAAACATTTTATAAATAGAGAGTTTTGAAAACTTTTTAACAGTACTATGATACCAAATGTTGGTTGGAGTAGATACTCAAGAGGGGGTGAATTGAGTTCCAATTAAAAATTTCTGTTTAAAAGATTTATATTGAAATCCCCCAATTTAAATAACAAGATAAACTGTAGTGAATTTTCAATACAATAAAGGTTCAGTTAGGTTCTCAAGAGATTGAATAGTTCTCAGTTAAATATTAGATTAGATTTTGAAACTAACCTACTGGTTTACAATAAATACAAAAACTTGCTAGTTTAACTATCAGAGTATCTTGGAAATAGATTTATATTCAAAGTACTTAGAAGTGAAATATTCAAAATAGTTTTAACTAAAACAAGAATGCAAATCAGTTTTAACCCAGAGGTTCAGTCTCAAGTTGAGTCTTAGTCCTCTCAAATAGTTTATATAAAACACTGATCCACACCCTAGATCATGGTTTAAAAAAGTACTTAGACTATCCAGGTCTTTAAACCTCTACCACAGTTCTACAAGGGAAAGCAATAATAACAACAGCTCACAGGCTGTCCAGGTCCTCAGACTTCTACCACTATCCATAGTGGGATACAAGATTGTAAGGGAAATATTGAGTGAGGATTTAGAAATCCTCCAGTTTAGTATAGGAGTGAGTGAGTGTTCAAACAGAGAGAAGCACACACTACTCATACTGTAATGAAAATGATGGTCACAGTCGAGCAGGAATATAAAGATGAGTTTCGAATGCTCTTGTGTGATGTCAATGCAGTTCGAGACTCCTTAGGATTGAAAAAGATGAAGCTTTGAGTCCTTTTTTGGAAGTCGTGTGGAAAACAGAGTGTCGAGAATTTTGTTGTGTTCTCCGTGAGGTTCAATCGAGTGAAGATGTTCTTTAGGCTTCAAATATGCTTCATATGTGCTCAGCCGTATCAAGTTGCATGTAGTGTCCCCTGTTTTCTGAAACTTCCTCCAAGTATGTTCTTCGTTCTTAACCTCACTTATTTCCTTTTTTGTTTCTGTATCACAATATTTGATTCCTGTTCACACCTCACTTTTAACTTGTAATGCAATTGGTGGAGCCGAAAGGTTGTATGTGTTCTGCACCTCATACCTCGTACTGTCTAATGATATGTCTACAATGAAAAATTAATTATGCCATTCCATTAAAGTTATCAAATATCTCCATTAGAAATTAAATTAAAAATGACAACGTAGTTTAGGAAACGGTTTCATAGTAATTCATAGAAATGGTGTCTCCTTCACACGGTATCTAGGTTGATCGTAGTGTCTAGGTTGATCACGATGTCTGATTGTCACGGTGTATCACAGTCATAGTGTCTTTTTCACAGTTTCTTAGGGTCACGGTGTTTTGTTCACAGTGTCTCAGGGTCACAGTGTCTTGTTCATGGTGTCTGGCTTCACGTTGTCTGGCTTCATGTTGTCTGGGCTTACAGTCTCTGGCTTCTCGGTGTCTTGCTTCACGGTGTCTGGCTTCACGGTGTCAAAAGTACATAGCAAGTGGCAGACTCACGATGTCTTAGACTTTCCAAGGATACTATGTGCAGACTTAAATAAAGATAATAATATAAAGGATTAGACTTAAGCATTTGTTGAATAAGGTATTTTGAGAGTAGATTAAAGATAGTATAAATATGTAAACTAGATATAGAGAAATTTTGATCTTGCACGGATCTACTTAAAGTATGAGAAAACTTTAGATATAAATAAACATGATCTAGATTGAATAAGATGTATAATAATTAATATATAATTAGATAAGATTTTTTATCATTAAAACATGATTAAAACCTGAGGAGTCCAGCACTATTTATATTATCAAATAAGTTCACACAAGGTCCTATAGTTACATTTAGTAAGTATTTAGGTTTTTCCATAAAATTTAGAGGCTTGGATAGTTCTATCTTTAAATGACATATTAATGCAAAAAATTCACCAATTGGTTTCATTATTTCGATTTACATTCCAACTTCATCCATCAACCATCGATGTTACTAGACATAACCAAATAATCATGACCATTTTCCCAAAGGTGAATGTATATTGTGGTTCAATATCCTCCATATATAACCAAAAAATACCAATAAAACATCATTGATACCAAATTCTTCTCCAAATGGAATAAATAAATAACCCTAGAATAATTTAGTGCTAAAATCATTATCAGATTCATGACATGTAATATCATTATTTAATTTTCTGTACTTCATATGATACTGATAGAAAATGACACAAATTTCTTTTTGAATGATTTTGAGAAGTTGTATCATGTGTATAGTATCAAATATAACCATTAATATTTCTGTAATGAAGTGAATAATGGAATGATAGGGGCATTCAAAAAGACCTAATCAAAAATAATAATGAATATTATAGATTAATATAAAAATTATTTCCCTGAAAAGATCGTTCATGTCTCTTTGTATTTCCTTTTTAGAATTGGGACAATCTCACATGAAACATCATATTCATTGGTATATGGGATATAAGTATTCATTCCCATTATTATCCTATTTAACTCACTTTAAATTTCCATATGTGATCAAATATCCATAAAAAATCTTCCCTAGAAAAGGTCAGGATGAATAGAAGTGTCCAGTTGAGAAAGGACTACAAACCCTGAATCACATGGAGGTCCATAAAAATTGGTAGCACATTCGTTTAACTAGATTTTTTTCCTCCACTAATTCCTCCAATGACAACTTTTACTGGTCCTTAGGACCATGATGACATATGGAAAGAATCCTTAAAATCCTGAGCCAATGTGAGAGGGACCTTATGCCAAAAACAAGTTCCATTCTTATCGATTTTATTCCTTTATTTAAATGGATAAATATCTTATTACCGCCCCTACCTATAGAAATTTCCTGAAGAAATACATTGCATAATTATTTAAATAGTATTCTTTACATGACCGTAAAATGAATTGCACGTGGTCTTATTCATATGAACAAAGACTACAAGCCACTACACTTTGAGTTGTAAGACTCTAAAATACATAGTTTACCATTATTTTCAAAAGGTGTTAAATTATAGAATAATATCCTCACCACATTATGTACAAATACATGGTTCACATCCATTTCGAATTAGATAAAAAATGTATAACATTTATATTAGTGCTTCAGTAGATAAAAATCCCTTGTGTTGGTCAAATACCACACCCACATTCTAGAACTCTATGTCTTGATTCTCACCACAATCGGATATTTAGTGATTCATAATCAATATTAATTGGGCCCAACCAAAAATGTATTGAAAATGATCCTTATACTTCATATAAAAAAACATCTATGAAGGGAACTTCACATTCCATGAAAATGTGGGTCCAAATTCCACCTTTGTTCATAGACAAATTCCTTCTACACATCATACAAATTTTATAGGTAAATGTCAGATATCCATATTCTTTATTTGAAAATGAGTAATATAATGTCTAATCCCATAGGAAATAATTTCTTTAAAAATATATTGGTACAAAATAGTCTAGATTTTCATTACTCTCTTGAAATTTAGACTCCGGAATTCTATAGGATTTAGGTTTCGAATTCCTTGGAAAATAGAATCAGAATATCATTATATTATAGACTCTAAATGTATTTTTGGTTAGACTCCAAACATTCATTTTTCATACACTCTGAAAAATTAATTTTCTTAAGTAATCATATTTTTGATTATACATGTTTAGGTTATAAAATGGTGTCATGAATTTAGTTACTAACAAACCGTTGTTTGAGTGACACGTGTACAGGTCTCTCCGAAATTCTAGGAAAAATATGACCGTTGGAGGTGGGAGCCGACTGTTGAAGATGTGACTATAAATAGGAGCTCATTTGAATGATCTCATATGATAAACAAGAACATTAATTTTGACAACTTTTCTTACATGCTATTGAAGTGGTTTATAGAAAGAGATGTTCTTATAAACTCTTAGGTTTCATACTGAAAGTTTGAAGGGCTTGTTCAAACTTTACTTCATGCATATTTTCATTGTGCAGAGGTGTGATTTCCTTGAAATTAGAGACTTCGGGTTGTGAAGTCATAGGTGTTGATTTCTTTACAAATTGAGGGTTGGCAGGGATAACAAGATAGATACCAATCTTCGGATTGAGGGAAAACCTGGTTTTGGGTAAGACAGACTTTTCTTGAAAGTATAAATTAAAGTACCTTTATCTCAGGTTATTGGATACCCTTCTCTTTGGGTTAAGAGAGTCACTACTTGTTACATGCAGTGTTTCAATTTTTTTCCACTGTAATTTTGGTTGTTAAGGAAAGTATAACTTTCTTATACTTCCATAGATTTGTACTATGATTTTATAGGATTCAATACACTTTGAGGTATAATCTTAGTTGTGGTAAACTTTTGTTATGTTTCATTTCTGGAATCACTTTTCCTGATTCAATAATGTTATTAGAACTTAGATGTGTTGTCAATTTTGTTTATTCAAAATTTCTATATGGATTTTTAAAGTATACAATTCACTCCCTCTCCCCCTCTTGTATATTAAGTATCTACACCATAGTCTAATACTACAATCAGTATCATATCTATATTACTATCGATCCAACAATTGGTATTAGAGGAGGTGACCTTGAATCCTAATCCAATTCATCAATTGGCTTCAGAGTTCTGGTTCAATATGAATTAATCTCACGGTAATATTCAAAAGATAGGAGAGAAATCTTCTTCTTCACTTTTTCAGAATCATATTTTCGGATCCATAGAGTTCAGATTCATTTTTTTCTTAGAGATATCTAGTTATATTTTCTTTTCTTAGGATATTTTCATTTGTTTACGAACATATATTACTAACAAGTTTGTATGACAATATTTTCCTTAAGATGGCAGGTTAAAATGTTGTTTCTATCGACAATCTAAATCCTACCAGACCTCTTATTTTTTATGGAAATGATTATGAGTACTAGAGAGATAGGATGTAGACTTATGTTATTAACAATGGAGTTGATAACTACCTAATTATGAAAAGAGACTATAAGATTCCTGATAAGGAATTGAGAATTTTTACTAATCAGGAGAAATCAAAATAATAAGAAAATTTCAGAATCAGAAATACATTGTTATGTTCCATGACTACGAACATTTATAGTAAAATATCTTCATGTGAATCTGAAAACAGTATTTGGGAGAAACATGAACATACACATTTTGGTTCTTCTAAAGTCATAGAGACAAGAAGAGATATATTGAGAGCTGAATACCATGGCTTTAACATTCCTTATGGAGAACCTATAAGAAAAGTTCAGCAATGGTTTATTACTATAGTGAATAGATTATATTCTATAGGAGAGAAAGTTTTGGATGATGAAGAACTTGTAGATAAGATCATAGATATTATGCCGAATGAGTGGGAGTCCAAGAGGAAAGCAATTGATGAGAACAGGAAAGTTACTCAGATTTCCCTAGATGAGCTGTTTGGAACTCTTCTTCAGCATGGGACTAGAATGAAGAGAGATGTTGATAATGTTAAAAAGAAGAATAGTAATGGAGGAGTTTCTTTTACAACTACTTCTAAATATATGATAGCCAAGACTCTAGAAAGAGTAACCAGATCAAAGTCAATGAAAGTCACTATTTAGTCATAATCTAGTGATACAGAAAAGTCTAAGAATGAATTAGATAATCTTGCTCGAATAATGAACAAGATAATAGCTTAGAAGAACTATGAAAATAAGTACAAGAAGAGAGACTACAAAGATAATAAAGATGTGAACGTTACTTGTTATGAATGTAGAATAATATGTCATATCAGGCCTAATTTCCCCTATTAAAAAAGAAGGAAAAGAAGGAAAGAAATTCAGAGAGAAACAAGAAGAAGTTCTATCTCTAAAAGTATAAGAAAAGTCTTAAAGCGAATGATACATGGAGTGATAGCTGTGGAGACTCCTTGGGAAGTGAATCTTCTGAATATGAATCATCTACAAAAAAATATTGGATACATTGCTACTAATTCTTTCCAAAATAAATTTCTTATGGACAAGCTACGCTTTGTCGAGGCTTTAAAAAATTTATCTCTTCATAACAATTACTATTATGGAGATATTACTTTTAATGAGGACACTTCATCTTCAGATGATGAAGAAATACCTTCATATGAATAAGTTTCTATATTTTCCAAGTTGTTAGAAGAATTTTTTTTTAAAAAATTATAAGAAATTAGACAAGGAAAATACTAGAGAATAAGTTCTTACAAAAGTGATTTCAGACCTCTCTAAAGATCTTGAAGATAAGGATAATCTTTTAGAAAAACATTCTAAAGACTTTAACTAAATTCTGAAAAGGAAAATCTTTCTAATGTTCTTAAGAATGCTATTTTAAAAATAAATGTTTTTTATGAAAAATCTAACTCTAGAAAAAAATTCCTAAGGATAGGAATTTAGTCATCAGACTAAAATCCTAAATATATTCTCTATAGAAACTTCTTGCAAACTTTTCTTCTGGTAAGGAAAATTTAAAAAAGATGTATTCTCAAATCAAACCTCAAGGAAATACTACTAGAGTAGGTTATACTCATAGAAAACCTATTTTTAAAAACAACTATTTTATTCCATCTAGAGCCCCTTTTTGTACTAAATGTCAAATTGGTGGTTATTGGAAGAAAAATTTTTCTTTGAATAATTTTCAATCTCTTGGGTTTCATAAAGCTTATTTTTCTAAACATATGTGGATACCCAAAATTTTATTATCGAACAATTCTGGATCCAAGGAAGTTTGGATTCCAAAAGTATAACTTTCTTATTTTCTGGAAAATAAAGAATGTACCTACAAAAGTACTTGGTACATGGATAGTGGATATTCCAGGCATATGTCCGGTAACAATAACATCTATTAGAAGATTATCAAGACAAAAAGAGGAAAAGTATCTTTCAGAGATAATGTTAAGGGAGAAATTATTAGTATAGGTAACATCATTCTTATTGGAAAAACCTTGATTTCAAATGTTTTATTTGTTAAGGGTTTTAAACACAACCTCATTATCATAAGTAAATTATGTGATAGAGGCTACCTTCTGAATTTTAGGAATGACAAAGCTTAGTAAAAAATTCCAAGGAAGATTTTAGTCTTTCTTCCATTATGCAATAGAATGTTTACACACTAAACTTAGAAGAACTTTGGAGTCAAGATCTACCATGCCTTACTGCAATGGATGATCATTCTTGGTTGTGGAATAGAAGGATAGGTCACGGTATGCTTAGGAACCTATGCATACTCTCTAAGAAAAGACTCTTTAAGGACCTACCAGAGCTTAGATTTGATTCTTCAAAATTTTGTGATCCTTGTTAATATGGAAAGAAACATAAATAAAGTTTTAAATCAGTCGGTGAAGTCTCAACCACTAATGTGTTATAGTTTGTGTATATGGATCTTTTTGGTCCAACACAAACTTAAAGCATTAGAGGAAAATATTATATATTTTTCTTAGTTGATGATTACACTAGATTTATGTGGGTATATTTTCTAGTAAAGATCTCTGAAGCTTTTTCTTATTTCAAAAGTTTTAGAGCCTAAGTTAAAAATTAGAAAAATATTCATTTGATAATTATTCATAGTGATCATGGAGGAGAATTTCAAAATTCTAATTTTGAAACTTTTTTTAGTAGAAAAGGCATTACACATAACTTCTCGGAACCTTGAACTCCTCAACAAAATGGTGTTGTTGAATGAAAAAAATATAATTCTTCAAGAGATAACAAGAACCAAGTTGAGTGAATATTCAATACCAAAACGTTTTTGGGATAAAGCTGTAAGTACTTATTTTTATACTATAAATCGTGTTTTGATTAGAAATTTTCTTAATAAAACACCTAATGAGTTATGGAATGGTAGAAAAACTAGACTTTTCTACTTCAAGGTTTTTAGTTACAAGGTGTTCATTTTTAATACTAAAGATAACTTACACAAATTTGCACCAAAATCTGATCAAGGAATTTTCTTAGGCTACTCCACAACTTCTATGGCTTAGAGAGTTTTTAATAAAAACACGTGTACTGTTGAAGAAACAATACATTTCAAATTTGATGAAACCGATCCCTTTGTTTTTAAACAATCCCAACCTACATCTTCATATGTTTTTTCAAAAAATGATTATAAACCTTTGTTATAAGATCATTCTGATAAGGAGAATGTCTAACAAGAAGCTTCTGAAGCATTTACCCCAGAAGATTTCCTACCTTATGTTGATGAACAGGTTTTACTAAACCCAAATCAGTTGTTTCTTAAAAATCATCCCAGTGATGGTATCATTGGTGATGTAAATCAATCGGTAAATACAAGAAGTTCCTTAAGGAATTAAGTAGAACATCTAGCATTCCTTTCCCAATTAGATCCAAAAATCATTGAAGAAGCTTCAGGTGGTGATGATTGGATAAAATCTATACAAGATGAACTAAATGAATTCGAAAGAAATAAATTCTGGACCTTGTTTGAAAGGCCTAAGGAAACATCTGTTATTGGAGTAAAATGGGTCTTCATAAATAAGTGTGATGGAAATGGAATCATAGTAACAAATAATGCTAGATTGGTTGTTAAAGGCTATAATCACCAAGAAGGTATAGACTATGAAGAAACCTATTATCTAGTATCTATATGTGAATCTATTCATACTTTACTTTCCTTTTCAGCATTTTTCAATTTCAAACTTTCTCAATTGGATGTGAAACGTGATTTCCTTAATGGTTTTGTACAAGAGGAAGTTTTTATTGGACAACCTCCTGGTTCTGAAGATACAAAACATCCTGAACATGTTTATAAACTTACCAAATCATTGTATGGACTTAATAAAGCCCCTCGATCTTGGTAAGATAGACTTACAGGATTTTTGCCTCAAAATAATTACGCTAAGGGAAATGAAGATCCAACCCTTTTTATAAAGAAAGATAATAAAATGTTTTGATTGTTCAAATTTATTTTCAATACATTATATTTGGTTCAACTTAGTAATCCTTAACTGATTCCTTTGAGAATCTAATGAAATATGAGTTTGGAATGAGTATGATGGATGAGTTAACATTTTTCCGTGGTTTCAAAATTTCTCAAACACCATAAGGAATCTATATATCCCAACATAAGTATATTAAATATCTTCTTAAAAATTATGGATATGAAAACAATAAGAGTATTATCACTCCCATTAGTACCTCAAACACACTTGATATTGATTAATCTAGGAAACCAGTAGATCAAACAGCTTTTAGAGGTATGATAGGAAGCATACTTTACTTGGAATCTAGTCATCCAGACTTAATGTTTTTAGTACTCTTATGTGCAAGATATCAACCCAATTCTAAGGAATCTCATTTAAAGGAAGTGAAAAGAATTTTTTGCTACTTAAAGGGAACCATGGATTTAGGACTCTTTTATACTTATGGAAATGATTTTATTTGGAAATTTTTTTCAGATGCTGACATTGGTGGATATAAGATCGATAGAAAGAGTGCATCTAGAACATATCATTTCTTAAGAGACTCATTAGATTATTGGTAATCCAAGAAGCAACACTCAGCAGTACTTTCCATTGATAAAGTTGAATATGTAGCAGTTGGAAGTTGTTGTGCTCAAGTTTTGTGGATGCAACACACACTCATAGACTACAGTATGAGTTTTACCAAAACAAAAAATTTGTGTGATAATAATAGTGTCATTGCATTAAGTAAAAACCCGGCACATCACTCTCGTGCAAAAAACATAGATATTAGTCATCACTTTCTTAGGGATCTCACATAAAAAGAAGATATCATTCTCCAATTTATTAGAACACAAGATCAACTTGCTGATATTTTCACAAAATTTCTACCCTCCGATAGATTTGAATACATTAAAAAGAAGTTAGGAATGATAACCATTAGGTAATATTCCTTGTTAACATTATGTTGAAACTAATCCCCTTAAAGTAATAAAATCCTTTTTATTGGGGGAGTACATTTTCTTGTTATTTAGATCAAAATATTTCGTAATGAAAATTTTTCTTAGCCTTTAAATTTTCATAATGAAGATTTTCATAATAAAGATTTTCGAAATTTTCTTATTGATGATTTTCTAATTCTTCGTAATGAATATTTTTCAAATTTTCGTGGTCAGTTTTTTTTCATAAAGAAAATTTTTGTAGTCTATTTTTCAAATTTTTGTAAAAAAAAATTTCGGAATCTAAAATTCTTCAAGAAGAATTTCCACATTACGAATAATCTTCCTAGAAATTTGAAAGGTATGTTTCCTTTCTCGAGTTATCAAAATCATACTTTTCTTTCTTGTAGTTTCTTTTAGTTTTTTAAAAAAAATTCAGATTCTATTTTTCTTAAATCCGAATGTTTTTATTAAAAAACCTCAAAATATCGGATCAGAGTTTTCCTTGCGGCTATAATATCAACCGTCAGATCTGATTAGAAGAATTATCAGCTATTGGATTGAGTTTGGAAGATGAACTATCACACCAAGCGCTTATATAAAGGACCCCTGATGGTTGTCCCACATCATTTCTCAAGCTCTCGCGTTTTGAAGTGTTGCCTGTCTACTTAAGACCATTCCAAACTTCTCATAGTTTTCCTAAATCCGAATGTCTGTAGAATAATCCTCTCAGAAAGATATGTCTACATTCAAGTCAATTTCGGAGTGGCAGGTATATAAAGAACGTTTGGTGAATTTTAACTTCTTCAACAAGTATGATTCTATAATCTTGAAAAATATCAAGCTTAATGGATGGGAGAGTGTCTGCATATCAAAGATAGGGGATCAAGATTTGGCTTATCTGGATTTTCTTGTTGAGTTTTATAAATCATTCAGTTTCTTCAAGGAAGAAGGCAGAGAGAAGTTTTCATTTAAGATCTATGGTAAGACTTATTCTCTTTCGTATACAGAGGTAGCTAGCTTGGTTGGAATTATATATGAAGGGGAAGCCGATTTCTATTCCCACAAGTTGCTGGATGCCAAAGGAAGCTTTGTAAAGGTGAAATCCATGGTGTTTCTTGGTCTTACTGATGTCAAGACTCTGAAGATTTCTCACCTCTCTACAAATAATTGGATCCTTGAATTATGGGTTTAAGTATTTATCATTTTGAGAAAAGGTGACACGGACACATTGAAAAATAGTGATATGTACATCCTTGAAATTTTGGTGAACCTGAGGAAGGTTAATTTTGTTAAGCATATTCTGATTACGATCGAGAATTTCCAGAATGGAAATCTGAAGGCTTAGATTATCATGTACTTGGCCATTCATTCTATGTTGATTGTTTAGTGTCTAGAATCTTTCAAAATTCCTTGCAGTTCGAAGCCTAGAAATTGAAAAGTCATGCTAGTCAGTGATGATATCTTGAAGAGGATAAACATTGGTTTTTCTAAGGACTTAGAAGAATTTTATGTCTTACCATATGAAGAAGCTGAAGTAGTTCCGAAAAATCAAGAAGTGGCTGAACCATCGAAAATGTTTGGAAAGAAATGGAAGTTTAAGGAAGTTGAAGAGGAAAGAAAACATCTAAAGCTAAGTAATCTCAATCCACACCACCAAACCCTAAGAAGCAAGAAAATTTTATCCAAATGAGGTTGTAGCCAAGTGGATGGAAGATAAGAAAAATCAGAAGGAAGGAGATCCACAGTGTGTCTTAGATCCTACAGAAGCAAAGGCTTTGAAAGAGAAAAGAGCTGATGAGCTTGAGAAGCAAGCTAAAGAAAATAAGTTAAATAAGAAGATGAGTTTATATGAAATTGTGTAATCCCTTCTAAGGGATACTGAGAAATCATTTGAAAATATTCGAGTACCAGAATCCTACCTGGTAGAAGATTTACCTGAAACCCCGGGTAATATGTTTCTCACTCCGGAAGAAGTCCAAGAGAAGGTTGTTGAAGAAAAAGAAGTTGTCGAAGTAGTTCAAGGAGAAGATGAAAGAATTGGTGATACATAAGAATTTATTAATAAAGTGGAATAATTTCATAAGAAGGAAATCCCATCTGAGAAGTTTTCAATCCGAACCTCTCAAGCCGAATCTTTGAAACTTGCTACTCCTAGGTAAGATGACAAGGCTGAAGATGAAGTGAACAATATTTCTGAGGAAGAAACTTGTAATCGTAATTTCATTCACCCTGAAGATGTCGGGGAAGGATCTCATAAATAAGAAGTAGATGAGGATAATATTATTCAGTTATCTGATAACGAACATGAATCTACAATTGAGGGAAGTAATTACGATAACCGATAAAGGTAAACATGTGGTTATTGATAAACCTACTAAAGTTGTTTTAAAGAAGAAGGAAGCTGGTGGATCTTCGAAGAGGAAACTTGTTGAGCTAGAAAAATAACCTTCACCTAGAAAAGTTTCAGATTCAGAATCATCATCTCTTGGACATGATTTCCTTGTTCAGTCATTGAAGAATCTTGTTGGGACCATACCAATTTTTCCAAGCATAGAATTAAGATGCCAAATGCTTCAACATTCATTAAATCAGAAATCAGATTCATTATCCATGGTGATGGATAAGTGTGTAAAACTTGAGGCACACTTCAATAATTAATTCATTAACTACGAAGCCCACAAGAGGTCCTGTAAGAAAATGGTTGGCTGGTCAAAGAGGACAATTGATGATTTGAAAGAACTTTATGAATTCCAAGATTGTGTCAAAGAGGATTTTGACATTGTAGATGGTAGGATCAATGATCTTACAACCAATTTTGAAGAAAAGTTTACTTTGGAACAAAATAACCAGATTCAATAAGTGAAGGATCTGAATGGGAAAATGTATCATGTTGCCCAAAGGTGGAAGAGAGAAAGGTATCTTCAGATTGATATTGAAGAAAATCTGGTTAATTAAGATGAAGTCTAGAAGGCTAGGGCAGAGGCTCTTAAGTCTCAGGAAGAAAGAATCAAAACATTAGATAAGAAAGCTATAGATCAAGATCAACTTCTTAATCTAGTAGAGGAAGATCACAGAAAGATCAAAAATGTGAAGACTATAGTCAAGAAGTTGATGCCAAAGGAAAATGAAGGATAACTTTGTACCAATCCAATATTTTGTTGTACTTTTCTTCCCTGTACAAATTCATTCTAATCATAGAGAAATTTGTGTTTGTTTGTCTTTTGGATGTGTTGTACTAATCTTTCAGGTACCATAATTTATTTTCCATTCCCTCAAATTCTTTTTGAAAATCACAAAGGGGGATAAAGGAAAAAAGAATACTAAGTAAAGAAGAAATATCCTAGAGTAAGGGGGAGTTTATCTAAGGGGGTCTTTTCATTACGAAGATTTCCGTATTCAAGAAAATGAAAAATATCATTCTATAAATCTAGAATATGATCTTCAGATTTCCAAATCCAAAGGGGAAGTTAATCATATTCATCTTTGTCCATGTTTAAAGGGAGATAAGTTTTTTTCAAAGTCTAGAAATTTTTTCTACAACCTTATGTTCTTTTTCGTAAGGATGTTTGTGCTTTCCAGAAAGGGGGAGATTGTTGAGTCAATAAGGTTTTCTGTATGACTTTTCCATTCCTTCATACTTGGGGGGAGATTTTTGAGTCAATAAGGTTTCTTTATGACTTTAACATTATTTCGTGTTTTGAAAATTACAAACACCTTATCTTAATGAAAATTTCATTCTACCCTATGTTTTACTATCATAAGAAAAGTTTTCCTTCCCCATGGAAATTTATCCTTACCATGTTATTTTTATTCATTTTTTCTAAGTGTAAAATTCGGTTTCATATCCTAATCCTTGGAATTGTATAATACTTAGATAAAGAGCATTCTATTTTCAGGATATGAATTCTGACTCTGAGTTCTCTAAATCAAGACTCCAAACTCTTATGACTTCTGACTCCGAATTATGATAAATTCAGACTCCAAACATTGTATGTTTAGGCTCCGAATTCTGATGAATTCAGACTCCGAACCTTGTGAGTTCTGACTCCAAACTCTCTGAATTTAGACTCCAAACTTTTCTAAGTCCAGACTCCGAATTCTAGTGAATCTAGATTCAAAATTTTCATGAAATCCAGACTCCGAGATTCTATAGTATTCATGTTCTGAATTTCTTGGAAAACAAAATTTGAATATCTTTATATTAATGACTCTGAATTTATTTTTGGTTAGACTCTGAACTTCAAATTTTCTTATACTATAAAAAATGAATTTGTTTAAGTGACCATATTTTTTATCATACATTATTTGGTTATAAAATGGTGTCGTGAATTCAATTACTAACTAACTGTTGATTGAGTGACACATGTATAGGTCCCTCCAAAATTCAAGGAAAAATATGAATGTTGGAGGAGGGAGCTGATCATTGAAGTCATTCTTATAAATAGGATCTCATTTGAATGAGCTCATATAATAAACATGAACTGGAATTTTGAAAAATATTCTTACATGTTGTTGAAGTGATTTATAGAGAGAGGCTCTTATAAACTCCCATGCTTCAGGTAGAAATTTTGAATGGATTGTTAAAACATTGCTTCATGCAGATTTTCTTTGTGCAGAGGTGAGATTTCCTTGAAATCAAATACTTTTGGTCGTGAAGTCATAGGTGACGATTTCCTTACTAATCGGGGGCTTCCAGGGATAGAAAGACAGATACTGATCTTTGGATTGCGGAAATACCTAGGTTTGGGTATTCCATACTTTCTTTAAAGTATAAATAAAGGGACCTTTTATCTAGTGTTGTTGGATACCCTTATCTTTGGGTTAAAAGTGTTACTATATGTTACTTATAGTGTTTCAATTTTGTTTTCCACTGTAAATTTTTTTGAGGAAGGTATAACATTCTTATACTTCCTTAGACTTGTACTATGATTTTATAAGATTCTATACACTTTGAGGTAGAATCATACTTGTTGTAAACTTTTGTTATGTTTCATTTTCAGAATCAGTTTTCCAGAATAAAGTAAGTTATAAGAACTTAGAGGTGTTCTGATATTTTTTTATACAAAATTTCCTTAAGGATTTTTAAAGTATACAATTCACCCCCACGCCCTCTTGTATACTGATTATTAACACCACAGTTTGACACTATAATCAGTATCATATCTATATTACTATCGATCCATCATGTCGATGATTCATTCATCTTATTTTAAGGCTGATAATTATGGTTTCTAAAAAGCTTGTATGATTATTTAATTGAAGGATCTTAAATTAATCATGTATTTAAAATTAATCAAACCTTATAATATTACTAAAGGTTAACTTGAGTAGTGGAATTATAATATTGTAGTTGACTATGACTTTAATTCAAGGGAAATGAATCGTATTATTTATGGATTAAAGAATGATGGATTAAAATGAGTTTCTTAGTTTGTTACAGATTAATAAATGTGGGAAACTATTGTTGTTTTCTATAGAGTAATTGGTAATGTCAGAAAAATAGAAGTAAAATACTACTAAAATTATATTTGATACATTTAGGATGCAAGATGATGAAATAATCACTTAGATGAATAAGTTTTTGAAAGAAATTTTCAATGTTGTCACTGCTTTGGAAACTCCAATTTGAGAATCTAATCAAGCATTAAGGTTACAAAAAATTTACTTAAGGGAATTGATTATAACCTTAATGATGTATGATACTATGATTCAAGGTGAATTTGAAGATCTTATTTATATTAAAAAATAAAATAGTATACTCCATGTTTTAAAAGATGACTATTCTGATTATAATTATGGTGATTTGGTTTTATGTGACAAGTTATTCGATATTTATAGATAATTAAAAACATTTTATAAAAATATAAAATTGAATTTAAAAATAACAAATAGATGATGTTTGGATTCTATGAATGTAAAAAATAAAATCCATCTGAGACTTGAATACCTTCTATTTAAGGCTCAAAGGAAATATAATTATAAAATTAAAGGTAATAAAACCAAGAATGCTACTTCGAGTACATATAATGATATATTCGATTAATATACCTCAAACTCTCAAGAAAGATATGAAAATAAAAAAGGTAAATCAATTTCTTATGGATAATACTAATGAGGTAAAATAATATTTCTCTAATAGTAAAAAATTCGAAAATATTTCTTTTAGTGAACTTAATGAATTTTTTATATTCTTAAAGAAAAATTTAAATCATTAATGAAAAATTAGATAAAACTCATAAACTCTTAGGATGTGTTTTTATTGAAAAATTCTATTTTAAAAATCATATTGTGGATTTAAGATCTATTTTTTCAAAAAACAATCATTCATTTTTTCATGAAAAAAAAATTAATGTATTATTGGATGAAGTAAATTATTTAAAAAAATATACTAGTATGTTTACCAAGTATATAATGTTTTAAATAAATTCTTGATAGGGATAAAATTACTAAAGTCAATTTTAGTTTTGGTACAAATGTTGAAATGCCTAAATTATATAAAAATTATTTTCTTCCAAGTTGTAAAAAAATCATATCTACAATTAAAAAATTTCATTATGATGTTATTTGACATTATACTAATGAAAACTATTTTCTAAATCCTCCAATTTTTTTTGTGTAAATAATTCTTATTTTTCAAAATATTTATCAAAATTTAAATCTAGAATATCTACTCAAAATAAATAGATTCATTTACCTAAATCATTAAATTGTTACATAGTTAGGTCTAAAAGCATAAGAGTACCGAAAGACCCTCATATATTATATTTTGTAGGTTTATTTTTCTGGACTTCACTGATATATCATTTAGTGGTTTTTTTAAATATATATGAGTATTTATTATTCCAATTTTATTTCTTAATGTCATGGAAGTAAATTAAAATGAAATTTACATGGAACCTAGACTATTAAGATCTAGAAATTTCTTTATTTCAATTTCAATTTAAAATTTTACTCTTACGAGAATGTATTATCATTAAATTTTTAAATATCTTTATGTTGGCATGTGATAATTTAAATAATTTTAATTTTCTATTAAGCATCGTCTTAAATGTTTAATCTCTCAATATTGATTAAATGTTTAAATAATATTTGGAAATCATTTTACTATTAAATAAAAATATTTTTAAATTTTCCATGGATCCTTCTATTTACATATTTTACTTTAGAAGAATTTATTAGTTTTAAATATTTATCAATATTAACTTTTAAAATGTTTTAAAATCGACAAATGCATTTTAAAGGGAGAATTAAATAATATTTTTTATTTTGTTTCATTCTATTATTTTTTAAATTAATTTTCTCATTACATTTTGTTCTAAATGTTTATATTTTTAAATCATGCTAATTATAATTTTTTTAGAAAAATTCATAGTTGTTTTCAAAGGAAAATTATTCATTTATTTAATAAATTAATACAAATTTTTTACTAATAAACATGTTATTAATGATTTATTATTTTCTTTACTTGTATGTGGCATTATTTCATGTGAAAAAATTCTTAAATTATTATATAAAATTATTGTTTATTTCTTATTATTATGGAATGTGATAAATTAATTATATTTAAATTCTTTAAAAAAATTTATTTAATTATTAGAATATATTTTATTTTACTTTATTGAATACCGTTAATATTTATGATTAATTTAAGGGAAAATTGTTATAAATATTTATCATATGGCTAAATGTTTTATTTTAATGGAATGTATTTTAATTATCATCTATTTATTTCAATTAATTTCAAATCCTTTATTATTAATTGAGAATTGTTTTACATGTTCCACGTCTCCTTAAAGTTAACTATTTTTTTAATGAATCGTATCTTAAGGATGAGATTTTAGTATTACTTGAAAATTCATTAAAAACATTTTTATTACATGTGTTATAAAAATTTAAAAGAAAAAATTCTTAATTTCTAATGGTGTATGTTTTTTAAAAAAATATTGTTTTATTCATGATTATTTATTAAAAAACATGATTTTAAAATTTATTGAAATGTTAATGTTTTGTTTATCTGTAATTTTATTACTTATTTTGAACCCTCAATTTAATATTTGATCATTATAAAAAGGAAATAATTTATTTGATAACACTATACTTTCCAATTATAAATAATGGAGAGACTGTTCAATGACACCTTGCGAGTTTTTTTATATTTTAAAAATTAATAAAACCCACATTTTTTATAATATTGATAATTAATAAAACTTTCTTAGCATTTTTATATATTTTTCATTGTTGTCTAATTATCTATTTATTATTCATTATTAATATTTATTTTTTATTGTTCTTGATCATTTATTAATTAATTATTATTTCATTCTTGCACTATTCAGTTAGAACAATCACTTTGCACTTGGAATTTTATAGACTATCAAATTCTAATAATCATAGAATTGTGTTTAATAAATTTTTATGCTCTTTCAAAACATAGAGGCACCCTAGTTTTGTGAACCTTGGTTTCCCAATTATTCCTTAAAGTGGCATAATAAAAATTTATATTTGAGGAAATAAAGGAAATGATCCCTATATTTGAATTAAACCTCGCATTGGGAATGGACATTTTATATGAACCTCAAATTTTGAACCTCACATTTGGAATGAACATTTTAAATGAACCCCATGTTTGGAATGAACATTTGGAATGAACCTCACATTTCAACCCTTATTTTTGGAATGAACCTCACATTTGGAAACACATGTTTAGAATATACCTCAAATTCTAGATCCTTTCATTCATGATATACCCCAAATCTTCATAAATCATTCTATAAATTTTTCAGACAAAGGATGATATAAAATATCATTAAAATCATGATTAAAGTTGTATGAATATTATATTTCCTTCATTATATTTTTATCACATTCAAAATATCTCACTTGATAATTATCTATTATCTTCAGAGTTTCAATATACTGAATCTTTAAGTATTTATCTGCATGTATTAAGAAAATTTGATTTTATTATCTCCTAGTATTTTGATCATAACTAATGTATTATGTCTCAAAATTGAGTGATTTTTATTACAATGGATATCTATGAAGTTTATATTTATTTAATTAAAATAAAAATTTGGATTAAAATGTAATTTTGGTGCCTGAAAATTTGATCAATGTCTCATCAACATTTATGTAATTCTACATTTTTTAGATTATATTGGCTAGTTATTATTGATTACATCTCAAGATAAATAAGTTAAATTAATGTGGTATTTTTCTTTTGTGAAAGATCATAAAATTATCTAAATATAAGTCTTATGGAATGAATTTTGAATCTGATATTTAGAGACTAAAAGTTAAGCAAATCTTTTGATATCGGTATACTATGAATTTTAAAATTAAGTGATTATTTGGAAGGTGATTGAATTTAGAATTAAAATATTTAAATATTGATATTCAAAATTATTTAATGTTTTTTCACGGAATATTTTGATGGATATTCTTATGGAGACCATTTTTGAAGACTATATTTAAAATTAAAATTTGAATATTTGAGTTTTGAAGACCGCATATATTGGAGAAGTTTTGGAACATTTCAGTTTCATAAATCATTGAGATATTTTGTGGAATCTAAAGTTATAAATTCAAATTCCAATTTTAATTTTAATTTTTTTCATTATTAAGAAATGTTTTTAGGGGATTATTATGGAGAAATTGATTGTGTATAAAAATTAAGTGAATATATATGTTTTTTGGAAAATTTATTCAAATATAAAATTTAAATATATTAATGATTTATAGAGGAACAGTTATGGAATTATTTGAAAAATTTTCAAGGATATATTTATAGAAATTAAAATCCAAATATATTTGGATCATTTGATTTCAATGTGTATACTATATTGGAGATTATTTTGGAGAATATTTTGATCCGCCAACGGAATATTTGAATTATCAAATATTATTATTACCAGTTTATAATATTATCTAAAAAAATTATTTTAGAAATGATTCAATGACAACAATTTAAATTTGGAATCCCTTTGACTCAGTAATATTATAAATATTGAATATGGATGCAAAGTCTTCAATTGTTTGAAATGTACTATAAGAAATAAATAATGGAGATTGTGATGATGTAACTAATAGAACAACACTATAATGAAACTATTGAAATGAAAAATAATTATATTATAATTTTATTTTTAGTGAACCTGTTCATCTTATTTTACAGCAAGGATCACTTTGGAGTCATAGATAGTTAAATATTTATTCGATAAAGAAAAATATTTTATTATTTTTCATTTGTAGAGAAAACTGTGGTATAAATATATTCAGATATTCTCTCCCTCATCTACTTGGTCAGTGTAAATCACTAAACTCATAGAGATAGCATTGTTGGAGTGTATTAGGGAATATTTTTTCCCCAAACCATTATACATTACCTTTTAATAATCATTATTTTATTTATTTTAATCTAAATTACTCTTTATTAAGGGAGAAGGAAAATATCACTTTATTTCAAGAGGAATGATTTATGTTTAAAATAATTTTTAAAAGGAAAATCCCCCCTCATGTGTCTTCATCATCATCATCTTTGAACAAAAGATACAAGTCCAAGCTAACCTAGAATAACATCACTAAATCAGGTCACACCCTTAGTTTTTGGAATGTATCTAGTAATATATCACCAGCTAATAGAAAAAATACTTCACTAGTATAGCTAGTGGAAAGGTAGATCATACCGACTAAGTTATCCAACACAAGAACATACGTTCCCATTACTAAAATAAATTTTATGGTGGTAAACAATCATCAATGGTCAATACAAGAATTATAGATCCTAATAAACAACTCACCCTCACCTCTATCTCTCTCTAAATAAAAACCCCAATAATTTAAAGCCAATTTCCATATACATCGATTAGTCCCCATTTAAAGGGGGCAAAAAAGGGGGTCAATGAGGGTTCCACACACCCACGCCGTTTTGAAACAACATAATGTTCCATGAAAGTCTTAATTAAAACTGACTTGTGATTCCAAGTCCACTATTTATAAATTATAAAATAATTTATAAAACATTTCATGAAAATGACACATCCAAAAACATTCATTTAAATCTATTTAAGAAATGAATCATTTTTAATTAAAACCACTTTATAGGATCAAACACCATTCTTTTCTATTTTACCATGACCCAGATGATATCAAAAAAATTCAAGACTCGTATTTTATTCAAACCTAACCATTTAATAGTTTATTAATACTTATAATTTCAATTAATAACTGAAATTAAAAGTAATTATTAATGGAAAATTAATTTGAAACACCAAGAAATTTATAACCATAATATAGATATTAAAGATCCATTTGGGCATCTTTTTAAAAATTAGAATACCTAGATAGACCGAAACAATAATTCGTTAAAAATATAATACCCTCACTTTCCATGGAAATAGTCTAAATTAAATTTCTTTTTCTAGTAAAAAATTAATAAAAAAATTAAAAATTTAGAACAGAAATTTATAAATGAAATTAATTCAAGTTTATAAAATTTAAAAGTTTGAACAAGGGAAAACCTAACTGGAATCAACAATAAAGGGATTGGAATTTCAAATACAGGGTGAGCAGAATTAGTAAAAGAGATCACCTCTTTTGTAAATGAAAAGAACACAAAATTCAAGTCAAACAACAAACTCTATGGTTTGAATAGACTAGGGTATAACAATAGAGAAGAATAAAACAATAAAACGAGTATAATAGAATTAATATGATTCATTACATTGAATATTCAACACTAATTTACTAAGAAATCAGAATAAATTATATATGGGAGGAGGAGAATTGGAGTAGGGGAGGTGTGCCTATGCATGTCTCAAACTGGGGGTTGCACAAAAAGAAGGGGTCATAAAAATAGAGGGTTTAAAAAAGAAATAAAATATAAAATAAAATAATAATTTAAAAAATAAACGAGGAAACCCTCACGGTTCTCTAAATTGTGCGGTAATCATGATATACTCACTAGAAACTCAAAAAATTTATGTATGATTTATCCTCAGAACCTGTATGGATTTCCTGGATTTGTGCTGACCAGTAACATGACACTTCCTAAGATAAAAATCCAAAGGCATGTTTTTTAATGGTTTACTAACTATGTGGGCCATATGTATGACCCTTAAAAACTATTAAAATTTCAAAATAATAACCCCCAAAAATTATTAAATTTTAAATAACACAAATAAATATAAAAAAATATATAAAAAACATGTCTCATGTGGGTGAGAAAATTTTCTCCATGATGACACTTTCTACCCCAAGAAACTATTTGGTCCATTTAGTAACCATTAGGTAGAGAATTTACATTCCACTTCTATTATTGAGGTGGGTGGGGTGAGTGAAAACTAAAGTGATATTGAACTATAAGAGAACTCCAAAACATGATCTCTAAGATAAATTGTCTATCCTAAATCATAAAACATCCAAATAGATCTTTCAAAATCACAAGACCTCTCCAATCATAAAAAAACCCAAACTATATATAATAACTTATATGATGAGTTCTAGAGAAAATAGAGACCTAACATAGGGCTCCCCATAATTTTATAATTCTACTAAAATGGAAAAAAACACTCAAAGAACACACTTTGAGATAAAATACCACCAAGAACCTAAATTTAATCAAAATCCCTAGAATCCTCAATCCACTAAAAACTATACATCCATTAAGAAACCAAAATAAATATCTCATTTGGAAATTCAACCCATAAGAAATCCTAAAAAATGACATTGGTCCTATAACTGGGTCACCATAATCCATCCAGTCAACCTAGGACCTCAACCACTCTTGCACCATACCACAAACACCCATAAAAGATCCATCACCCTCAGGTGCTTACTGAAAGATATACTAGTCCTACCTACCACGAAATATATTCTTATTTCTTCCCAAAGTCAAACAATATTGAAAACAATCCCCATAAGTCTATTATATTACTAAGGATCACAATAATTTCATGAATCCAAAAATATAGCCAACCATTATAAATATCAAACATAATTACATAAACATCCAGAAAGAGTCACCCAGTGTAAGAACCTGTTCAAATAAACCTCAATCCACCAACTCCCAATACACTAAAGAGGGAATCATCAACAAAAATTACCACCTCAAGAACAAAAGATCTACATATTTTCACAGATTTAATCTAGTTACTTTCTATGAATCATAAAAAACCTAGAACGGAATAAGAAATGTAGGATAGTGATTCGAGAAACATTGATCCTTATCCAAAAGCAAGAAATATTTTAGCCTTACCACATGATTTTGGGTCTGGTGAAGGACACTAATTAGAGGAACTACACCTAAATGGAAAATAGAAATTCCATATGGTTCATCTCTCAAAACAAATGATGTATCCTTACTCATTACCTTCTTCAGAGTAATAATTTTAAATAACATGATACATGAAATCAATTAGTTCATTCCCCAAACATATAACCAAACAGTCCTACCAATACTAAGGGACAAATCCAAAATAATAACCTCCTGAAAACAAAACACTCCATTCACACATTATAAAACTAATTTATTTAAGAATAAATTAATCTTAACAAATAATATTAATGCCCCAAAATCAATTCAAAAATTAAACAAATCAATTCAAAAAAATTATCCACATTTAAAAATAATTTTTTCTAACAAAATGATTTTATATGAAATAATTTACATGAAAACCTTCTTTCCTTCAAAAATATATTTCTAAAAAACTAATAATGAAATAAAAATGTTTACGAAATGATTAATCCATTTAAAGTATCCAACTAAAAACAATATTTAAACCAACCATTTCATATAAAATAAGAAAAAACCATTTTCACATCAAATAAACATTTAAAACTTTCAAAATATAACATACAACACCACATAAAATTCACTCAAAAATGTCAAACAATTGAAACCCCTCTTTAATTACCATCCAGAAAGTGATGATTCACATCAGAATCTATTTAGGAAATAAAGAGTTTTAAAATAAGTCTAGAATAAAATAAGAAACTACTTCTAGGTTTTGAGGAGTCCTTAGAACCATCGAAACTAGCTCTAGATGGTTAACCAAACTATGGGGGCTAGTTATGTAGCTATAGATCTTCATCGAACATCACCCTAAGAACAATAAAAACCCAAAATAACTATCAACTCATTAGGAATTCAAATATCATTTTAATTTCAAATTCATCATGAAAATAAAAATCAAAATCAAAATCCAAGACCCACTCTCTGGATTCCCGTGGAAACTCAAGGGTATAAGAGGAAGAGAGCTCATGATATTCTAACCGCGTGTACATATCAAGTTCTGAAAACCTAACTCCAAAAAACTGTTACTTCTCAAATCAGAAAGGGTACTTGAAATCTTGGCCCTCTGAAGAACTTAGACTTTGAAATCATTTTTTGTAGACCAGCTCAAGTTGTCCATCTATCGGACACTGAAACTATCCCATGGTGTTCTCGAGGGGCATCCCCAATCCTCCCATGCTAGAAAATAGCATCATTGAAATTTAAATCAAACATTGGGGATGATTTTACCTATAAATAAGAGTATGATAAACATTATATTTCTACCAAAACTGGAATGAATTATTTTTAATTCATATGTCCACACCCAAAAAATTAACAAAAATTAAAAAAAACATATAGAAATAAATTATAAGTAAATCCCTCAGCTCACTCTGAACTCGCACTAAAGAAAAATATTAAACCAGTATCCCTAATCTCCCATTATATTATAGTCTACTAATAACTATGAATGAATCTATTAATGAACTCATTCAAAGAGAACAATTTGAAAAATAGTCTATGAATGAAAAATTGTAAAAAATGTCCTATAAAATCACTAAAAATTCATCCAAGTTATAAGTGATAAATTAAATTTAAACTATCCTCTAAGAAAATATCAATCAGTTCTCAAAGTGAAGAAAATATCTTAACCAAAGCATACAACTAAGATATAAAATATTTGTTTTCAGAAACAAGATTAGTAGGCCACCACCCTCATTTCCACATGTATATCTTTCAATTAATGTCCCATTTTAAGGTACTTTTAAATATGAAAAAATAGGTCTTAAAACATAACTATATTTAAAACCAATGACACCTAGAAATGGTTTTATAAATCATCTTCTTTATTTTTCATAAATAAAAATAATCTCTTAAAAAAGATTCTTCTAAAAAACATACACGCTAAGAGAAATGAACCTTCAAAAATATGATTCCAAAATTATATAGAAGAAAACTAATACAACATAAATAAAAGAATAATTATGGAAATCCATGTCATAAAAATAAAGAAACACAAAAAATTATGAAAAAACAACCAAAGTGCCACACATATCTAGCAATCAGGGGATATCAAAAGATGAAACCTGGTCACCCTAAATCAATATGTCAACCATGAAATGAGTGTATTGGGCTCTACCCAAGGGATAAAAAAGTTAGGTAGCCATTTATAACATCACTAACCGGGGTTACACCCTCAGTTAGTGGAAATTATCTTATAACACATCAGTAACCAATAGAATACAACATACTTCACTAATATAGTTAGTGTAAAGGGAACTCATCCTGACTATGTTTTCCTACCATAGGAACTAGGTTACCTTAACAAAAACAAATGTAATAGTGAGAAAAAATCATTAATAGTTAATATATGTATTGTAGATCATATAAAATAACATGCCATCACTTCTAGAACCCTCTGAAGAAAACCCATTGAGAACCTTCACCCAACCTCCAAGTACATCAAACAACACCAATTTATAGGGGAAAAACAAGGGGGTGAAATAGGGTTACACACACCCACACATTTTAATAACTATCTAAAATTCCCAAATTATCCTTAAATAAATCCGACATTAGATTTAAAATACACCCCTTATAATTTCTAAAATAATTTATAAAATATTTCTTGAAAACCTCAGATCCAAAACCACCCTTTGAATTATATTTTACAAATCAATCCCACTTTTTATAAAATCACTTTAAAATCTAAAAAACATTTCTTTTATTATTTTACCCATGAACCAATTGGGGTAAAAACACTTATAAGACTCAATTTATATTTAAATATAAACATTATAAAATTTATCAATACATGGAATTTCAAGTACCACATGAAATTCTATGTAAAAATATTTAAAAAATTAACTTAAAATAAAAAATATAAATTAATAACTTCAATATAATTTCTAAAGATATATTTGGCCATATTAATAAAAAATAAAATACAAGGTTTAAAAAAATATAAATAATTATTTAAAATTGGGAAACCACCCATTTTCTATATAAATAGGGATAAAATTGAATTTCCTATTAGGGAATTCAATAAATTTAATTTATACTATGATTAAAAATTTAAAACATAAATTTAAAACTTATGAAATTCATGTTCATAAAATTAAAATGTTCGTTCATGATCAAGATTACTTAGTATCAATTGAAAATAGATCAGAACCACAAATATAAGGTAAATGAAACCCATAGAAGCCACCACACACCCAAGAAATTAAAAGAACAAAAAAATAGTTCAAATCTTAAAGCCTAGTGATTTTACAATCTAAGTAATAATAAGGGAGAATAATAAAATATGAAAAGAAATAGAATAAAAGGAATTTGAGTCTTTAACATGAAGATACAACCCTAAATCTCCATGAATTAAGATCAAATTGTCAATACAAGGAGGATAACATGAGGAGGGGATGTGTTCCTATTGGGGGCTCAGCCAAGGGGGTCACACAATTAAAGAAAAAAGAAAAAAAAGAAAATTTTAAAAAAAATCTGGCAACCTGTATGACATTCCAAACCATACAGTAATCATTTGGCTCTCACAAGAATCTCAAAAACACTACACATGATTACTCCAAATATCTCAAATTTATATTCTAGTCATGAACTAACCATAAATATTTCACTACTTAATAGACAAACCAAAACATAAGGTTAATTCATGCTTTACTAACTCTGAAATCTTTAAAAACTTTTGAAATTTCAAAATTACAACCCCAAAAATTTCCAGGACATAAAATAAATAAAATTAATGTAAAATAATATAAAATATGAACACCAGTCTCACATGGGTGTGATATTTACCATAGATTGCATCCTAAGAAATTCCCATCCTATCCATCAAACACACATAATCCATGGTTCACACAACAGACAAATGATAGAGAGGTGTTATAATCTTAAAATATCATTGCTCACATGAGATAAAACTATAATAGAAAAAAAAGTATAAAACTAATTGAATTAACCTTCATATCATACCCTATATAAACTTATTGAGTCAGAATCAAAAAATATATAATCACCCAAAAAATCAAGAAGATCATTCCTCATTAATTCAATCATAAAATCAAGGCTCACCGTCTAATATGCTAAACTAACCAACAAATATAATAATTATACCACTAAGAAAATTCAATCTTGGATAATTTAAGGATGTTCCATAACCACACAACTATGGAAATAAATAGACACCTGAAATATCATTGGGATTCTTAGTAGATCCAAGCACTAAGAAGGATGCACTCAAGAAAAAAGATTATTCACCATAAGGTTTATCCTAGGAAATAGGTTTTATAGCTTTAATTAAATTATTTATGGGAGGAATACTATAAAAACACAATAAATAAATCCCAATAATCTGTCATTCCAAAACTAAACCATATTTTTACAACCCACGTGAGGTGAGAAAATCCAAAATTAGTAATTAAAAAAAGTAAAAACACAAACCAAAATCATAGTCCTTTTAAAATAATCAAACTTAGTAAGGAATTTAAAAACCATTTTAAAAAAGTAAATGTTCTTATAAAAATACGTAACAATTTTGAAACATCTCATGTCATTTAAAAATTCTAATTTATATAAAGTAATTTAAAAACAATTCATCGTATTTGATAACCACATGTATCTCTTTAGGATGAAGAACCCTCTTTTAATTTTGAAACAGATCACCCTTTTCCAACATTTCAAAAAAAAAATCAAGATTTCTATCATACAACTAGACAACCTTAAAATCACACCCTAATGGGGTAAATAAATTTTCCAAATAACTCAAAAAAAGGTTTAAAACCCCAAAATACATTTTGAATTTCATTATGGAAGACACCATTTCTATAAACATTTCATAGAAACCAATTCCATTTATAAAATCCTTAAATAATAATATCAATTCCAAAAACCATTCTTCATAATATATACCTCTTAAAATTTAAGAAATAGTTTTCACAACAACCATATATGAAAAACATGAGAAAATCCAAATAGGATGAAAACTATATATCAATATATCAAAAAACTCCCTTGAATGCATCCTCATCACTATGTGTCACCCCAATTCATTTTAAATATCATTCTAAAATGGGATGAGGAACCATTATTGAATCATACACAGGGTTTAATAGACCATGGAAAGTCATACAAAAATTCATTAAATGTTTCCAAGATCGACTATTTGGTCGGTACCCAGATTATCAGACCATATAACCTAACCTCATGTCACTGATATTTTTTCCATCTTCAACCCCAAATTCCAATGTAACTCCTATGTAAACCCATATAATTAAAATTAGGAAAAAACCACCAATATAAAATCCTCATATAATAATAAAAATATACAAAATCTAAATCTCACTAACCATGGTAACTAAAGCACTTCTGTGAAGGGTGGTTATCAAGCACCCACCCATGAAAAACCTCCGTAGTCCTATCAATAATCCAAAATCAATTATATCACGACACACATAAATAAAAAGAGGGTATTCTGATAACCTTGTACTATATTGAGAAGCATAGGCTTGGGTACCATTTTTATCAAACCATCTTAAGATAACCCATCACGTTACCCTACCGAGATCACCACTAGTCCTGATCGGGTTTCCTGATCCCTGAAAAAAACTAGTTCTTTGGTGTTAATAATATAAAAATGGAGATGATTTTAAACTCAAATAAATATTCATGTCAATATTATAAACAACAAATAATTCATCATGTCCTATCCCAACATTTGATATCCGTGAAAACCAAATAAAAATATATAAATAAATAAACAATCCAAACATGTAATAATGAAATAAAAATACAACTAAAATAAATAATTTCATATACTAAATAAAGGATACAAAATTAGAAGAATGAAAATACACCAGGATGAACTGGATGATATAAAATCCAAAAATAAAATGGAACCCAAAAAAATCCAATGAGAACGACCATGTGACCCATCATCACTCTCCATAACCCACCACATCCAATAAAGGACCCAATGAGAATCCAATGAATGGAATCAATACTAGTCATGTGAAGAGAAAACATAAGAGATACATATAAAAACACACCAATGTATATAAAGGGTGTGAGAAAAACATGTCTAATAAAATTTCACTAAAGATTATATTATGTTCCTCCATCAATACATTCTATAAATTCTAGTTTAACATACTTTAGAAATTTGGTTTTCACTTGGGAAGATAGAAGAAAATATAATATCATGATTTAACTATATCATTCAAAGAATGGAAAAAACTTTTAAGAATAATTGAGGCTCCTCCAATTTAAACCCATCATTTTAAAACCAACTAATAAATACAACAATATTTTATGTCTTATTTCAAAAACCATGAAAATATGACGTTTAGATAAATAAATAAGTAACAATTTCTTCTTTTTTTCCAAAAAAAATAAAATTTCTTTTATAAAACCAATGTTTTTTAGAAGCCCCACTTTCCAAACCATTTATGAATTTTTTTAATGATAAAAATAACCATAATAAAACAAAATTTATAATAAAATAACACCTATATATTAATGGATTAAAGTGAAATAACCAATAACAAAACCACTGATCCATGTAATTGAAATCAAGGGAATATAATCAAGGAATATTTATTATTATCCTCTAATTATACTTATATAGATATATGCATCATGATAAATTCATTAGGATCTATCATGAATAATACTAGACCTATCCTCCTCAAGTCACATCTCTCTAGGTTCCCCATATGTGAAACTAAAACATACCTCTCAGCATCCCTTGGGGTCATCGAGTAAAAAAATAAACCCCTAGGAGGGAATAACCTTCATAGGTTTATAGGTATCATATGAAAACATATTAAGTGTATCAAACACCATTGTAATGAACATAGTTAACTAGGGTTCCCATTACACTAATAAAAATTGTCAGTAATCAAAAGAATCAAAATCTCAACACAAATTTTGGCCTTTAAAAAATAAATCTAACATAAACTTCAACACCATCACATGAAAAATACCCTTTAAAATCTATTCACAAGAATCAATTGTAAATAATATACAATATCCCCCTCAAGTCCAAAATTCAATTATGAAAATAATATAAACAATATGCTTAATAATTAGGGAAATTTAAATTTTAAATCAACTCCATTTTAACAAAGTTTCAAACTAACCTTTGAAAACTCACATGGGATTTTAATACACATTGTTACCAATTTAAAACCATCCATTTAAATTTTATTTGAAATCAAATTGTACCATGAACCACTTTGAAATGCCTTATTTCTCTTTTTAAATCACATTAAAATATTTTAAGACTAAAATTCTTAAAATCATGAATTTTATCTAATGCCCCCTTCTAAAAAAACAAGAATTTTTAAACATAAATACACTCTTCAAAATCAATAAATGTTAAATACCATTTCAAAATAATTAAATTCAATTTAAAGAGTTACTTGGGAATTTTATCATACACTTACAATGTGATAATTCCATTCTAGGTGTTAAAACCATTTGAAAACCATATCAAACTCATCTAGAGTAATGAATATTGATAAATTGGGAAATAAAATAATTTAAAACATTCAAAAATCGCATGGTATGAAATATAAAATAATTAAAGAAAAACATGAACTACACTCAAGAGGAAACTCATCAAAATGTTCCATTCTTGATAGAGAACACCCAAACAAGTAATAAGACACACTCAAACCCACCTAAACATCTAAACAACCATGATTATAAACTAATTGAAACATAAAATAAACCCAAAATATTATTAGGGTTTGTGGATGAAATTAAAATTCGAGGGAAAGAATAACTGGAGGATATGAGAATAAGAGAGAAAATATTACAATGAGAAAATCACTTAAAATCAATGGAATGAGGCCACAAAATCAATAAAAAGGGGGAGTGATCTTACTTGGATGTACTGTATGGCCGATCAAATGTAAATATGGAGAAAGGGGGGTATAAATTTAGATTAAACACCTAAGGGAAAAATGGGATGTTCGCTATTAAATGAAATTAATTAGATCACATGGTTTGGAATACTATGTGCTAACAATGAAAGGGACAGAAGACGTCACAAAAAACATTCACAACTCAGATATATTGTTTACCAACCATGATAAATGGATCTGTTAATAACTACAACACTATACACATTTTTCACACAATATCTACAAATCGTGCACCAGTCATGTGCTATAAACATTATGCAAATAGGGATCACATGTTTTTAACTAAAACTAAAATAGTTTGAATAAACGATGAATCTACCATGTATTAAAAACTATTCAAGAAAAAAAACTCAAAAAGACGCATACATAATGATAACACAACATTGTTCACAATAAATCTTGCACTAAAGGAACCCCTACAAAAATTTCATCTTCATGGTTTACCAAACCATGCAAATACCATATAGAAACTGTGTAATGATGAAAAATTTCCATCATTTTAAAAAATTTAATCTTTTTACCTCTAAAAAATATATTACCTTGAATTAGGATAAATTATATAAAATTAACCCAACAATGACATGGGGGTGTCATAATTCTCCCCACTATGTCCCTTTCTACTGCTAAAAATTCATCGATAAGGTGGAACCAAGTTGAAATTGAAAACCATTACACTTATAACAGAGGTGGGAGGGTCGGATAGAAAACTAAAAATTAATCTTGTGAAAAAAGTAAATTCCACAGAAACCACCATTCCTAAAGATGCATGAAGGGGATACTTAAGCATCCTCAAAAACCCTCAAACATAATCTAGGTCACAACTATATAACATGATGATATTATAAAGATAGATACATATCATATATCACCCCAACCATTTAGAATTCTTATGAAATAATGAAATAGTTGATAGGAAAATCCAAGAGAACAAACATCACCAAAACCTCCATATTTCTGCTAATCATCAAAGGAAACATCAAAAATACACCAAAAATAAACATACAAAAGGAAAACCATCTCAAATCAACACAAGAGAGAACAACCCACAAAATAACACCCAAAAGAGCACAAGACATGGTCACCAACCCAACACATCCCAAAATAATGGAAGAAACATAACTAGTCATGAACATACATCAACATGGAATAACATGGTTCGAATCTCAAGTCATGAAACTATACATACGTTACATTGGTTAAAAAATCATGGAACACGGACCTATGGTGAATCTAAAAATAAAATTATAGATTATTAGTTCTCCTAGATATTTTTTATAAATCCACTGCTTCCCATTACCCATTTTTACAAACAAAGGAATTAACATCATCCCTATCAAACAACTGCAACCCATAGTCAATGTCTTTTACAAATGAAAAAAATTAATGATCATAAAAAAAATACCACTACTCATAAAAGATCATACCAAAATGGTACCCAAAGGATAAACTCAATGAAATACTCCTCAAGAACACAACCTCTTCAAACTCATCGAGCAGAAATTTTAAAACATATCATCACCCAAAAAACCAAAAAGATCATTCCTCATTAATTCAACCATATTACAAAGGATTGCAATCTATTCTACCCAACAAACCTACATAGATCCCAAGTGAACCAGCAGGAAAACTCCATCTTGAATAATTCTTTGATGTTACACCACCACACTACTTTGGAAAGAAATAACACCTACCACTTCATTTGGAATATGGGAAGAGCCACGTACTAAGAGGGATACACTAAAGAAAAAAATAGGATTAACTATAAGGTTTATCCCAAGAAACATCATTTCTATATTTCATTGAATCCTTTTTTAGAGGTATACTATAAACAAAATGAAACATGAATTAAACTAATGTATTCTTCCCATACTAAACTAACCATTCCAAAACCATGTGAAGGGAAAAAAGACAAAATCACACATTAAATAAGGTAAAGAATGTGACAAAATCCTATTAATTTTAAAAAAATCACATTACACAAAGAATTTAAACCAATTTTCTAAACAAATGTGGGATTTTGAAAACACCCAATCATTTAAACTATCACATTTCTTTTAAAAAGTATAATTTCTCTAAAGTAATTTCAATGAATTTACTCATCCTTCAAAACCACTAATTTATCTTTATGATGGGAAACCCACTTTTAATTTTAAACACCTCACACTTTTTAAAATATTTCAAAAAAAATCTATATTTCTATTTTAAAACTAATCACCTTTAGAAACACACCTCGATAGGGTCAAAAAAATCCAAATAACTCAATAACTGGTTTTAAACCCCCAATGTACATTTTGGATTTTGTTATGGAATCCATAATTTCTATGAAAATCATTAAAAAAATTATATTTCAAATAATTATTAATGATTCATTTAAATACCAAAAATATTTTTCTAGGAATATAAATTTTCAAATATAGAGACTAATTTTCACAATAAAAACATAAGAAAAAATGCTAAAAGGTAAATGGGATCCAAACCATATGCTAACATATCAAAAAAACTCACTTTAATTCATCTCTATCACTAGGTATCACCCAAATTGAGTATAAATATAAAGAAAAAATGGGATGTAATACTATTATTGGATCATCCACATGGTTTTATGGACCATGGAAAAAACATACAATAATTCCAAAAATGATTCCAAGATTAAGCATTTGGTCGCTGCTCAGTTTAGCAGGCCATGAAAGGCAATTGTACACTTGTGATAATTTTTATATTATAATTGAAAAATATAATAGAAAACCAAAGGAAACTCATTCAATTCCAATGATAATAAAAACCTCCCAATATCAAATCACAATCAAACTATAATAATCAAGCATAGTCTAAATCCCACTACCCATGGAAACTAAATCACTATCATGAAAGGAGGTTATCAAGAACCCAATCATGAAAAAACTACTAAGTCCCATAGATAATCCTTGATATGTTTTACTAAGACAAAACTAAATAATAAGAGTTTGTTCCATGAACCTAGGTCCATATTGAGGACCCTAAGCTATGATACCATTTGTAATGAATCGGACTAGGCTGGCCCGTTGTGCCACCCAAATTAGCTTTCCCCTAGGCCTGATGGGTGTTCATGGTCCCCAAGGGAATTAATATAGTTCCTAGGTATCAAGAACTCATCGATGGGAATTATTTAAACCTCAATTAAATATAGAAAACATTATCATAAACTATCGATAATTCTTCCAGACCTATCTTGGTATTGGAAAT
Organism: Viscum album; assembly: GCA_963277665.1. Lineage (NCBI taxonomy): Eukaryota > Viridiplantae > Streptophyta > Magnoliopsida > Santalales > Viscaceae > Viscum > Viscum album. The sequence continues at coordinate 1,560,383,395 of OY728141.1, forward strand.
CCATGCATATAAAAATAAATAAACAATTAAAACATGTAATAATGAAATAAACATCCATAAAAAAATAAAAAACATGATACATTGAATAAAAGAGATAGTATAATTAGAATAAAAACACAGTAGTCCAAACTGGCTGATACAACATCAAAAATTAAAATAGAACCCAAACAGCTCCAATGAGATCCTCTATGTGACCCATGGTCACTCACCATAAACCACCACATATAATTATGGACCTAATGAGTATCCAATGGAGAAGATCAATACAAGGAATATGAAGAGAAAATATAAGAGCTGCAAACACACACATATAGGTGTATATATAAGTTATAGTCTAAATATGTCTAGTAGGGTTTCACCAGAGAGATTATGTTGTTCCTATCATAATACATTCCATAAATGCTAGTTTTAATATACTTTATAAATTATTTTTTCACCTGAGAAATAATATAGAAAACAAATATAAATATTTAAACATGTCTTCTGAAATCCAACTTTAATCCTTTAATGAATAAGTGAGGCTTATATGGATTAGAACCAATATTTTAAACCCAACCAATAAATAAAACATTTTTAGGATTAATTTAAAAAACCATGTGAAGAGGACTTTTAAATTCATAAACAAATCAACCATTTTTTTATTTTCCCAAAAAAATTCTCAAATTACATTTAAAAAAAGCACTACATTCCTTTTAAAAAATATGCTTCCCAAATAAAAAATAAATTAGTTTCAAATTAAAACAAATCTATAATCAAACACTAGTCATAATATTGTGGAACCAAGATACTAATGGAATAAAATGAAACAACCAAAGAACAAAACAAGTTTCCATGAAATTTAAATTCTGGTGATACAATAAAGGTATGTATTTTGGGATCCCCAAAATTATCCTTAAACATATCTAAACATCATGGAAAACTCATTAGGATCTAACTGAAATGATACAAGACCGAGTATCCTTAGATAAAATATCATTATTATCCTCCTATTTGAAACTGGTACATACCTCTCAATAACCCTTCATGTCACATAGAACAAAAATATACCCCTTGGAGTACATAGATTCCTTAGGATTCCAGCTTTCCTACACAAACTAAGCTAGCATAACTCACATTCATTCCTTTCACTAAGTTACCTTGGGATCCCATGACATCAAGCAAAGGATGAGAGAAATATCAAAATAATCACAAGTTCATCACAAACTTTATTAATAAAAAAATATAGATAAACCTCATCTCACCTTTAATAACCTCTCATGAAACATCCCTTTTCACTTTCATGCAGAAAAATAAATTGAAAAAAACATATACCATCCCCCTCAGGGCCACAATTCCATAATAAACCTAATATAAACAAGGGGGTCAAAATGATATAAATCACAATTTTAAAGAAAATAATTTTTTAACAAAGTTCAAAATGGGCCCTCAAAAACGCACATTAAATTCCAATCAACTTTATTCCCATTTAAAACCAACAATTTAAACTCTATATGAAATCAACTAGTTCCTCCCACCACTTTGAAATCACTCATTTTAATTTTTAAATCACGTTAAAGAATTGTAAGACTAAAAGACTTAAAATCATTGAATTTGGGAAAATTACACCATTTGTAATTAAACCTAGATCATTTAATCATAAACATTATCTTTCAAAAATCAAGCAGTGTAAAAAACATTTATGAAACCTTTAGATTCTTTTAAAAGAGACACTCAAGCATTTTGTGAAACACTTACCATGAAATAAATTTAGGATAAGTGTTAAAAAACATGGAGACCATAACAAACCCCTATTGTATAATACATATAGATACAATTGAGAAATAAAATCATTTAAAAACATTTAGGCTTTTAATTGAATATAATAAAAATAAACAACATAAAAACACATAAATCATTCAAGAAGAAACCAATTCCAATGTGTGAACATTGAGGAAGAACACCCAACTAAGAAAGAAGATAGTTTACACAACCCCTAAACATAAAAAACCCCATTATGAGAACCTACGAAGACCTTAAAATTATCCCACACATCAATTAGGTTCTGTCTATGAAAGGAAAAAATTGATTGAAAAGAGAAGGTAAGAAGTGGAAAAGAAGAGGGAAGATATTACCTCGAGAAAATAACTTTAATTTAATGAAGGGAGGATAAAAAATAAATAGTAAAATATGAGAGATATACCTTTTATTTGACCTTGTTTTAGCTTAATGAAAATGGGGAGAGGGGGATAAGATAAAGTTGAACACCTGAGGGAAAATGAAGATTTTACTTTTATGTGAAACTGGGAATCTCGTATAGTTTCACCGCATGGTTTTGAGAAATATGCTCTAATTATGAGGGATCCATTATATAGTCACACTACACTCACATGGTTTGGCCTCATGGTTTACTAACAATGAAAATTTGTAATTCTCCAAGACATTATTGTATAAATTTTTCTTCAAATAAACACTGTAATGATGGTTTTATCACATTAAGCACAAAACTAAAATGAGTTATAATATTTTAGATGAATATTATTAAGAAAATTATAAGAATAAAAATATATATTCTAAATAAAAAGATATTAATCAACTAAAAATATTACATTCAGAGGCTCAATAGTTAATATGACTTATTATTAAAGATTTTTCTCTCTCAAATATATATTTTTAGCACTTTTTATTTTATCCTAATATATGAAATCATCTAATTTTGAAAGAATATTATGATAATATATAATATTTTAATATATGAACTAATATATTAACATTATTTAAATTAAGAATTGGTTTAAAATAGTTCTAATAACACATAAAGGTTAAAAATATCATTTTAAATAAAAGTTGTTTTTCTTTAATATTTTTTATTTTCATTTAAAAGATTAATTTATTAATTTTAGAATTTAAATTTGATCAAATTTAATTCCATTTTTCATTCATCATTTCAATATCATTTTAGGGTGAATTAGTTTTTATTTTTCTAAAATAATTTATTTTTAGTCGAATAGTAAAAAATATAATTTTTTATAATACTGTAATTTAAACAACTCTATCATGAAGTAAGTATTATTTAATGAATGATAAAAAAAATTAGACAAAAAATATATCTAATGACTAAAATTATTCATTTAAAAATACTATGTTGAGTTTATAAAACTATTGTTTCATATTTTGGAAACTAAGTAATATTTTACTCTAAAATGTATTTTTATTCACATATATTAAAAAATTATATTTTATCACTTTTATTAATTAAATATAAAAATATGGATTTAATATTTTAAATAAATTAATTAATATTATGTAAAAATACCAATTTCATTTTTTTGACATAAAATTACTATTACTTATATTAAAGTTAATGACCATGATAATGGTGAAAGGGTTGTTTTCAAAAATTATTTTATTACTACTCTGTAATTATTATATAATAAATAAAATTGATCTATGTTATATAATTAAATTGATGTCATTATTAAAAATTTATATAAATATATTATCAATCATTTAATTGGTAATTAATTTTATATAATATTAAGAACACTTAATGCGGAAAACATCATTTTTGTACAAAACTTTTTTTAATATATTAGATGTTTTAAATAAAATAATAATTTGCTATTATTTTGAATTTTAATTATATTATATAGATATTAAATATAATATAATAAAATCGATATTTTTTATGTTTATTTTGATTATATTTTATTAAAAAATATGAATTACTTGGTTAAAAACTCTTTACCATGGTAAAAAAATGGTAAAATGTAGAAAACTAGTAGTAAATAACTTGAAACATGTCTAAAATATGTGTTAAAATGGATGGAAATGGATTTATCAAACCAATATCACTCAAAAATCCATTATTTCTTACTTTTTTATCCATTAACCCTTGAATAGTGTCATTTCATCATTGAAAAAGTAATGGGCATTTACAAAAATGCCATTTACTTCACTTATAAAAGTATAGTACCTCCACCCAATTTATACACTCATTATAAAGCATTATATAAACAAAAAATACGACCTAGTCTCTCATAAAATCTATAATAATTAATTAGAAGACTTTTTCTTTTCAAAATACCATACTAAGGATCCTTTATTTGTTTCCCAGGGGAGAATATCCAAAGGGAGAGGTGATGTTCTCAATTGAATTATTTTAATTTATTTCTTCTTCTAACCTCTAAATAATATTATATACATAAAACGTATGATAAAATAAGTATTATTAATATAACTAAATTTTATTATAATAATGTAATATCACTTTTTAGCTCCCTCTAAAACCATTTAACAAATGGAGACATAGTTATGTTTATGTGCTGACTACCGCCTCTATGAACGACATGTTTTATTTTTCAAAACCACCTTACATGAAAGATTAAAAGAGTTATTTAATGAAAAAATATTATATTAGAAACATTACTAATTTTTAAAATGATAATTATTATATATTTCTACCCCCTCTCATTCTTTGAATAACGACAGTATCACCTATGTGTATGTGCAGACTACCGCCCCGATGGAACGATGTATTTTGGTTTCAATTACTGCCTTACATGGATGAATTTAAAAATATATTTAATTTATAAAAATTATTTTTAGGGAGTTATTAATATTTTTAGAATAATTTTTTTACATTTTATTAGTGATATTAACAATAAACGGTCATAGTAAACTTAACGGCCCTAAATGAATATATCGAGGATACTTTCTTAATTTTAGTCAATTTTGGGAAAACCTATAAAACTGTAAATAAATTGTACTAAGGGAACTATAAAATACATATAACTATAAAATTATTAATATTATGAAACTATTATACAACACATTTACCAATGTTCAATATATTGATGAGGACCTAAAAAAATTTGCTCAATCACCACAAGTAACCACCAAAAATGAAAAATATTCTATAATAAATATTATAATAAATAGATATTGTAAAAAGAAATATTGATAGAAAATATTCTTAATAATTCTTTTAATAATTATATTTTTATTTTTTAAAATGTTAGGTATATGCACATATAGAATCGATACATAAATTATTGGTTTTTATTTCAAGTTTGTTTTATTAAGATGTGATTAGTATTCAAAACATATTTTTTATGGTGTATATATTGGAAATTAATTTATTTTTTTATAAACATCATTTAAAATATTATATTTAAAAATCAATCTCATGTTCAACCTTTCATGAGTTTTCAATTTGAAATATTACAAAGTTATCATGGATTTTTCTTCTAAAATTCATTTTCCCGAAGACAAGTTTTGTTTCATACACTAAATTTAAATTATATGTTGTAAACACTTCATATTAGATATATTACTAGTACTCGCCTATGCGTACGCACGGACATATAGACCAATAGCTATTTTTAAGTATGGGTATTCTATTTATAAAACACGAGAAACAATATTAATGTTGAATAAATAAAATATTGGTTCATGATATAGATATCAGAGTGAATAAAATATGGAAACATTAATATAGTTCTAAAAATTCGCCACTATATCTAGTTTAGGGTCCTGGAAACAACCATATGTATGTGATGCTCACTCCAATAAATACCCTTGCAAAACAAAAGAAAACCATTAACTATGAGAAATAAAATAAAACCATTAACTATGAGAAATTAGTACAGTAATTGTCAAAAAGAAATAAAGGGCATACAATCACATAGTAAGATGATAATAACATGCATGGGGGAAAACATTATATTGAACGGGAATTACTTGCAGGAAAGAAAAGATAACCCACCTCCCATTTGATGCCAAGGATTTACCCATTGCTTTTATTTAAACTTCATTGAGAGCATCCAGATCTGATGGTCTGGCTATCACCCCATGCTCACGACGTACTTTTCCTTACTCTGTCATCTATTTTAAATATTCATTGCATCCAATAAAAAGAAGGTAATTTAATGATAATGTAGTTTAAAAGATCAACAAACCTTTATTGAAAGCAAGGCTGCATGTGCAAACTCAGCATCTTCCAAGTGAATCTTCCTTTGAGTTGAGATACCAATAGTAATGTCCTGCATTAGGATTATAATTATGTGAAAGGGTAGGGGGAAACACAATTGTAACCGGAGATAGAGCACAATCCATACTAGGGATAAAAAACAAATTTTTTACAGGAAGATCCTACAACTCAAAGAACTCAACCTATCTATTATTAGTAGCAGTAATGTTATCCAGAAGCATCACTAACCTTCGTTTGTTGGGGAAGATGATGCTTCGGTGCAGTGTCATACTGTGTATTGGTGGCCACTACTTGCTACCTTAAAATCCCGACCATCCGGATAGCACGACCCATTTTCCATCTTCATGGGCAGGTACTCCAAAATGAAACCATTTAAATTAATGGTAAAAACAGACATCTTCAATTAGAAATCCCGAAAAAATTGTATAGGATCAGTTATTATAAATGAAAAGTCCAATAACTATCTTTCAATAAGATTTATCAAGTGGAACCCTAATTACAAAGTTAGCAAAGAAGACATGTTTCAGTGGAGTAAAAGTATTAAGGATTAAAATCATGTGACAAAACATGGTTTAGATAAAACTAAAAATTAAATGTTATTTACAGAAACCTTGATATTAAATGGGAAATGTCTTGAATATATAGTATATAGAGATGGAAAACATCAAAAACATTGAAAATAGAGAAGAAACATATACCTAGAAGTTTTCTTATGCAGCAGACAACATAATATCAACGAGGATGTTTGATTTTTCAATGTTGGAAAACACATTGAAAATTTCATTTCCTATGAGCATGAACTATTAGAACATATATATATATATATCTGGAAACACACATGTAGTAGAAATAAAACATATAAATAGAAACAATAAAACAACATCAATTTATATATTCAATGTACCAATTTATTTTCATTAAGTTACAATGAAGGAATACAATACACTAACATGGAAGTTGTTAATATATTATTTTAATTTGTATCTAGTGATGCCCATTATAAATACCTCATTTCACATTGTATCTATAGCAGCTATAAAATAAAACTGTTTGTCCTAACAGATGCATGTATTATATACAGTAATGAAAAAATGTAGCCTATCTGCTTCATATAAGTCATGTAGAATGAGAGATAGTAAGAGGCGCACAACTATATATAGCCAGTAACTCAAAATTATATAGTGATACCCATTAAAAATACCTCATTTTACATTGAAAATACATAGGGAAGGATGGAATAAATACATGTAGGCATGCAAACATAAATATGTCTGTATGTAAGTACAGAGAGTATAGGGATGAATAGCAGGGGAGGGAAAACAAAGATAATGATGTACTAATTTCCCTTAATAAAGAATGCAAGGCATCCTGCAGTTCTCTTCAGTCACTATTATTTATAAAATAGTGATATGAATCCATTAAAATCTATACAGACTTGAAGGTCGTGTTAATATACGAAAAGACACTAATAGATCCAGCAAGAAAAATAAAGTCAATAATGATGTTATTTTCAACCAATGATGAAAAGAATTCATTAAAAGGATAATATTCTTGTTCATGAATTCCAAAATCTATGCAGTGATCCATCCCAATATTCCAAACTTGAACAACATGATTAAATCCATCACATTGAGAGATGAAAAGCTCAAACAGATATTCAGTCTTGAAATATGAATAAGCTTACATATGATGTAGTGTAGCATTGCTTGGTACCAAGTTCAACTAAAACACAACTTTTTCCATGAAAAAACATGTTCTTCAATGCGAACCCATATCCTGAAGTCAATATAACTCACACATCAAAAACAATAGAAAGGGAAAAAACTAGTAAGCCGTTATAATACAATAAACGACTAAAAAAATACAGTATGCATTTTCACATAAAAGAAGTAGTAAAGTGATGATAATTGTGACAGTACCATTGCAATTGGGTTACAACTTCATCAGAACTGACACTTTCCTAAGAAAAAACATGTTCTTGGATGCGAAACCATCTCGTTAATTTAATAGAAGAAACACAGTGCAAACTATACAAAGAAAAAATTCCTAGTAAGTTTACAGCAAAGAAAAAATGAAGGCTATATAAAGTGCATAAAAACAATATACAGTGGATGCTAATAGACATGAAGGTGATGCTAATATACCATAAGACTCTAACAGATATAGTAGGATAAATAAAGTGAAACATGATGTTATCTTCAACCAATAATGAAAAGAAGACATTAAAAAGATAAGATTCCTGAAAATGAATTCAAAATTCTAAGAAAATATCTATCCTAGTTTCTCAAAACATGAACAACATGATTAAATCCATCACATTGAGAGATGAAAATGCTCAAATAGATGATCAATATGGAAAATTGAATAAGAATACATATGATGTAGTTTAGGATTTCTTGGTAACAACTTAAACTAAACCATCAATTTTTACATGAAAAAACATGTTCTTGGATGAGAACCCAAGTCCTGACATCAATAGAATTCAGACATCAATAGAATTCAGACATCATAAACCATATAAAGGAAAAAATACCAATAATCTGTCATCAAATAATAAATGAATAAAAAAATTATGAATTTAAACGTAAAATAAGTATAAAAGTGAAGAAATTCGTGACAGTACCATCACAATTGGGTACCAACGTCATCATAATTTCCACTTTACCAAGAAAAAACCTATTCTTCAATGCGAAACCATCTAATGAAATTAATAGAAGAAATACAACACAAATAATACAATGTTAAAAATAATAGTAAGTTTACTTCAATGAAAAAATGAATCACAAAATCTAGTATAATAGAATATGTTCCCAGTACTATGATCAGAGTATAGACAATGTATATTCTAAAGACAAATTATTCTTCAAATGTGCATGTAGTCTATGATAAGGTTGTATGCTACAAGTTACAGTTATTTACTATGATAAATAGAACATAAACCATGCTAATAATGAATGGTCAAAAAATAAAGGGTGATCTGATTAAACATGTGTATTTGGATTATTTTAATAAGAAAATATGCTATGAATGTGTCATTACATTTTGAAAACCTACAAAGAATTGAAGATTCACAAAAGGGACAGGTAATGGAGTATTTTTGGAAGAAAGTTGACATGAACTGGTCGTCCAGTTAATACCAAAGGAGTTTATTTAATCAAAAGAGGGGCACAAAGAAATATTGAGGTGTAAAGTACAAACACCCTCATTAAGCTTCAGAGATAGCCAGATATACAATAACGGAACGAAATATACTAAAGATGTGATCGGAGCTGTTCAAATCATCATGAGAAATATTCTGCAATCATAAAGTAGCCATACGGGACACCAAGATCACAAATCCCTTAGTATGTTTCTCAAATATCCAAGCATGGATCAAATATTTTTAAGGATGTCCCTGAGAATCTGATCAGACACTCCTGCGTAAAAATAGAGGCATATTAGAAGGAATAGACATAGCAAAATCAGTACATAAAATCATAGGAGAATGAAGAAAATACTAGTAGTATGAAGCATAAAGGTCCAGATCACCAAACAGCCCATGCTGGTCTTCATAGATGTCCCAAGAAAGCCAAATAAAGCCATGAAACAGAAACCTAATGAGGCAAAGCAGTCCAAGACTACCATAAGAACCAAAAACCAAGAGGAATGCCGAAAATAACATATCCATCAAGAATATCATGTTCACTATGAGTCTATAAACATCAGAAAAGAACATTATTAAAGCTCTAAATCAAATATGATAATCTTCAAGGCATTCAAACAGCTTCCAAACAAAAGGATATATAGAATCCAGCATGCAAGACCTGATAAAATCATAACTGACATCATCAGACTGAACATTATATGAACTTTAGTGTACTACTATTTGTTACGAATCGAAATTGTAGGGAAAAAAGGTTTTCAACATTATATGATATAAAAATTTTGCCTCATGAAAATTCACCATGAAATGAGATACTAAATAAAACTATGCGAAAAAACATGAAACTAGAAATTGAAAAATCATATAGTATTGACCAAAATATGTAAGGTTTCTTTGAAACATTGGAATAGAAATATATATTTGAAAAATCATTAATCTAATAAAGGAATAAAGAAATTAAATTCGAAGAAAAAATTAAATTACACAAATAAATTCCAATGAAATGGAAATTAGAATTATAATATCTAAGGGAAGAACCATTTTTTCCACATATTGAAATCACAAAAAATAAAATAAAGATATCCATTATACAATGTCTGGAACTGAAAGAAGAGAAAAATATGTAAATGATATTAGGAAAAGAAATCATGTTCCTCTACTATAAAATGAAAAAATCAATAACTCAGTGAAATAAAAATTTTACGGCTAACCAGTTGAAGAAGAAATGACAAGCCAGATTTGTCTGTAGAGAACAGTTAATGATTAAGAACTAAAATGATAAGCCATATTTGTATAAAAATGAATTGAAAAGAAATTAGAGAATAATAGATATTTGAACATAATACTGAAAAATTATATGGTTCTGCTTAATAAAAAAATGTAATGTCATTCTACTCAACGAACTGAAAACGATTTTTTCTTTCTGACTCAGATATTCAATATTGTAGTAAAAAGCATAAAATACATATAAAAAGGAATGGTAATATCATTTCATCGTAGAGAAATGAAATGCAGTAAGTATCATTCAGATCGAATAAGGAAAAGTAATTTAAATAGAGAAATATTTAAACGGAAATTGCAATACCACAGCCATGTCCCAAAATCATAAACAATGGAATCAATAAAATTGAGCCAGGGCAACTGTGGAGGAAAATTAACAGCAATACCACAGCCAAATATCCCTTGATTTTCCCATTCCTTACACATACCCATGTGCCCAGAAAAAGAACATTGGATTTGTTTCAGAATGAGAGGAAGTGACATACATCAGTCATTTGATGTGAATCAACTCAGTGAGCATATATACTACAAAGTCCATTGGAAGCCAAAATTTCAAAACAAATTGCACTATAATTATGGTTTTCACAAAGCGCACAAAGAGTAGATAACACATAAAAGTTAAGTGAATGAAAATGAAAAAAAATTTAAATTATAAAAATTATGGGAAATAATAATGAACCAAGTTTTTTTCATTCTTTCATCATCAGTCTATGTTGTACCCTTGCATTTTTATATGTTGAATTACAATCCACACTTGTATTTGTCCTTGCAGACAACTGTTCATGCATTGTAAAATAAGTAGTTTAGTACAACTTAATTTGGTTAGTCTGAAATGCATTGTGAAATATTATAAATTTTTTAATGGTTTATGTAGATGGAACTAACCATTGATACATAGAGATGATAATGGCATTTGTGTGACTTCGGGTGTGATGTAACATGTTGATAGTGGTTCACTTGTTGGAGTGAATGACATATTGGTAGATGACATTGAATAGTTTCCAGTAGTTGACGACACTGATAATGTATAAAGTTTAATGAATGTAAATAATGAGAAGATCATAGTTAGTGAAACATTTCCAAGTGGAGTTAATATAGAACTCATAAATTGGTTGTCATTCCTTCATTAGTGCCATCTGTTGTATCCTTTCCTCTCTAGATTTCGACACATGATTCATTATCAATATTGTTTTCTTTATAGCTTATTGTCATGGTGTGCAATGAGACCTGATAATTCATAGAGTATAGTAATGTGAAGGAAATTTATGATACAAAGAGAATAACATAATAGGCTATATGATAGATTGATAGAGGTTTATTCGGTTCTTTTAGGGAAAGTAACATCAGAAAACAGAAGACATTGAAAAGTGACTTCGGGTGTGATGTAACATGTTGATAGTGGTTCACTTGTTGGAGTGATCGACATGTTGGTAGATGACATTGAATAGTTTCCAGTAGTTGACGACACTGATAATGTATAAAGTTTAATAAATGAAAATGTTTAGGTGATCATAGTTAGTGAAACATTTCCAAGTGGAGTTAATATAGAACTCATAAATTGGTTGTCATTCCTTCATTAGTACCATCTGTTGTATCCTTGACTCTCTAGATTTCGACGCGTGATTCATTATCAATATTGTTTTCTTTATAGCTTATTGTCATGGTGTGCAATGAGACCAGATAATGCATAGTGTACAGTAATGTGAAGGAAATTTATGGTACAAAGAGAATAACATAATAGGATATAAGATAGATTAATAGAGGTTTATTCGGTTCTTTTAGGGAAAGTAACATCAGAAAACAGAAGATGCAATCAGATATAAACATGGTTAACCAAAATGATGTCAAAATTATTTTGATGGGACATCTAGCAACAGACCACAAAACAGGTAAATTTTCTGTTAATAGTAAATTTAATACGGAGAACTAAATATCAGGCTGGATATCGACATGCCTAACAAAAATGGAATTGAAACAAATTACAAATCAAAATGTACAATAGAACATAGTACATGTTCAGTTACCTATGATGGTAAATATAAAATGAGACAAACATTACTGAAACTGAAATTTTATAAAATTGAAATGATATAAGAAGAGAAATTCTGAAAAATTTGGATTTCCAGTATGAATAAAAGGTCATACCTATACTGCGAAGATGATCAAACAGAACGGCTAATAGAGGAGGTAGTATTCAGTAAGTGGGATCACCTGGAAGTCAAAATCATAAACAATGCTTGTAAATATAGTATATTATAACATAAATAAAATTCGAAGCATAGTTGAGAAATATTTGGATTACTAGTATTCATAAAGGATCATACCTTAATGCGAAGATGATGAAAGCGAACAACTATGACAGGAGGTAGTATTGACTAACTGGGATGAACTGCAAGTCATAATGAGACCGAACACAATAAAACTGTACTGTATTAAAACTGATATGATATAAGAAACTCAAGTGGAAGAATTTTGGATTACCAGTACACATAAATGATCATAGCAGTCTTGCGATTATTACAAAAGAGAACAGCTAACAGAGGAGGTATTATTCATTATGTTGGATCACCTGCTAGTCCGAATTGAGGGAACCCTGGGGGACGATGAAAATAGATTCTAGATTTTCCGGGAAGCCTCACTCCATAATATAGTAATCCCAACCAGTAACGACACCCAACAAAACTGGTTGACTATACTTCATCCACAGAGTAACTGAATGTCGAGGAAGACTGGTTACGAACTGTTGGGTTACCATGTGGAGGAGATCGATGGTGTCAGTATTTCAAGGGAACCCTAACTCCGAAACTGGTTCATGTGGACCAATAATGGAAGATGACTAACCCTATTAGTGTATTTTATCAATGGATAAACCGAATGTCGATGAAGGAGGGTTACAGACGGCTGGCTTACCGGGAGGAGCATAAGGAAGAAACCGTAGGTCGACAGAGATGTTGATCGCGACTGAGGAGAACCCGATTAGGGGAAAGGCTGCGGGTTACAAACGACTGGATTACTGGGAGGAGAAGAATGAAGGAACCCAAGGTCAGTGGAGTGGATCAGTGCGACTGAGGAGAACGCGAATAGGGGGGCTAGGTTGAGTCGTTGAGTTTTGGGGGAAGGCCCGAACGGGTAGACGTGGAGGAAGGAAATGATGACACCAAATAAAAGTGGTACGTGGAAGAACAGAAGTTGGGCACGTGGCAGATGGAAAGCCAGGATTAGTAGATATAGTAGATATCATGAATTATATCTAATTCATGTTATTTTTATTTTTATTTCAATCTCTCTCTCTCTCTCTATGGTTGTTTTGATTAAAATTTTACCCAATATATAAGGGTTCCTTTTCAAATCTCTATATCAAACCGGGTTTTTATTTTAATGATAATCCATATGAAGAATTTAAATTAATTAAATTTATAAAACCCCCCATAATTTAATTATCCATTAATAATTTTGGGGGGTTTATATGTCTTATCGGTGTTTCATTTTTTTCCTTGTATTATAAGGAAACCGACCTTACCTCCTCTTTTCAGTCAAAAATCCTCCACTTTCATGATTGTATTCAACAGTTTCTTTTAGGAATGTCCCTATCTATACCCCAAAAATATATTATGGTCATTTCGTACTAATTTTTACTTCTTTAAAAATTTTAATTAAATTTCTAATTTTTTTGTATGGTTCTTTTTCATCAAAGTTCTTACCCATATTTTCCTTAATAATGAAAATTTTCCTTCCCCAAGGAAAATTTATCCTTACTTATTTTTCATTGTTCATGTTATAATTTCCTTAATTCTAACTCACTTTATTTCTAAGTGTAAAATTCAATTTCATATTTGAAACCTCAGAATCCTATAAATACATAGATATAGAGTATTCTTTTTTCAGGATCTGAATTCCTCTGAATTCACTGTCTGAATTCCTCTGAATTCACTTTCTGAATTCCTCTGAATTCAGACTCTGAATTCCTTTGAATTCAAACTCCGAATTCCTAAAAATTCAGACTTCGAATTCTATAGAATTGTGATTCCAAATTCTTCAGATGTCAGACTCCAAATTACTCAGAATTCAGACGCCAAATTCTCTAGAATTACGATTCTGAATTCCTTGAAAAAAAAATCTAAATATTCATGCAATATAGACTGTGAGTTCTTATTTGTTTAGAATCTAAACGTTTACTTTTTTCTTTATACATCGAAATATATAATTGGTTAAGAAACCATATTTTTCTTACTCTTGTTAATGTTATAAAATGTTGTCGTACATTCTGTTTCTTACTGACCTCTATTTGAGTGACACATGTACTGGTCTATCCAGGATTCAAAGAAAAATATAACCATTGGAGGAGGGAGCCGACTGTTGGTAAAGTTCCTATAAATAGGAGATCATTTGAACGATCTCCTAACAACAACACGATATTTTGAAAACTCTAGAGACCACATACTATTGAAGTGATTTCTAGAGAGAGATAATCTTATGCTTAGTGCATACTGAACATCTTGTTATGCTTGCTTCGTGCCACTCTGATTGTTTCGGTGTACAATTGAGGGATTCTGGGGATAAGAAGATTGAGGTGCCGACTACCTTAAAGTTCAAGGACTTCCTTGGTTAGGAACAAAAAGGTTCTTACTACCTTGAAATTTAGTCCTTGCGGGGATAGCAAGACAGATTCTGATATTCCTATCGAGGCATTACACTATTATGGGTAAGATATACTTTCCTGAATTTATAAATAAAGGGACCTTTATCCAAGGTTTTGGGATACCCTATTCTATGAGATAAAGGATTTCATACTTGTTACTTGTTTTGTTTCAAGTTTATTTTCCACTACATTTTTATTAATAAAGAAAGTATAACTATCCTATAATTCCTTGTACTTTTGTATACTCTAATTAGTAAGATTCTATATGCTTTAGGGTAGAATATTTTCTTTGTAAACTTTTCTTATGTTTCATTTCTGGAACCATAATTCTGGAACCTAGCAATTTTTTAGAACTAAGAGGTCTAGTGAATTTACCTTTTCTAACCTTGTTAAACATAGTTTTCATAAAGGTTAAAAAATAAAGTTTTATACCAATAGTAATGGTTCCAAAGGAATTTTTAATGTATAAAATTCACCCACCCTATTTTATATTGAGCCTCGACATCATATTTCGATCCTATAATTGGTTTAGATGGGGTATCTAAAATACGTCTATTCACATAAAAGTTTTCATGATCAAGTTTTTATTGTTCATAATACATTCCTTGATTAGTAATTTTTTTTCTGTTTAAAATATTTTATTATTAAGAAGTTTTTGTAGAAATTTATATTTTCTATTAGATGTCAGTAATAAATGATGGTTTGATTGAAAATAAAAATCCTACTAGACCACATATTTTCTATGGGAATGATTATGAATATTGGAGAGATTTCATGAAGAATTTTGTTATTAATAATCGAGTGGATAACTTTTTCAAGCTTACTAAAAGTTACAAGATTCATGATAAGGAAGTCGGAACTTTTACTGACCATGAAAATTCAGAATATAAACTAAACTAAATGGTACAAAATACTTTGTTGTGTTCCATGACCAGGAATATATATAGTCAAATTTCTTCTTGTGAATCAGCTGACTGTATCTGGAATAAATTGGAAGTTACTCATTTTGGTACATCCAAAGTTATAGAAACCAGAAGAGCTATGAATACAGTAGAATATCATGGATCTCTATTTTCTTATGGAGAACCAGTCTGCAAGTTTCAACAAAGGTTTATGAATATTGTTAATAGTTTACAGTCTATGGGTGAAAAAGGTCTTGTTGATGAAGCTCTTGTGGAAAATATTATTGAAAAAATGCCTAATGAGTGGGAATCTAAGAGAATAACTATTGATGAGAATAGGAAAGTATCTCAAATTACTCTTGATGATATTTTTGGAACTCTTATTCAACATGAGACTATAATGAAGAGAGATGATGATATAAATATGAAAAAGAATGGAAATGGAAATGTAGCCTTTTCTACTACTAATGAAAATACCCATGAGAGGGTTACAAGATCTAAGTCTAAGAAAGTCATTGTTTTATCTGAATACATTGAAATTGAAAATTCTGAGAATGAACTAACTAATATTGCTCGAAGTATGAACAAGATAGTTGGGAAGAAAGAATTTTAGTATAGATTTAAGATGAAAGAAAGGAAAGACAAGAAAGACTTAGAAGTTAGTTGCTATGAATTCAAAAGATTATGACATATAATGCCATATTTTCTTATGCTTAAGAAAAAGGATATAAATTAAAATCATTCTGAGAAGAATAGAAAGAAGTATTACAAGGATAAATCTAATAATGTTTTGAAAGCTAATGACACCTGGAGTGCTAGTGGTGGTGACTCTTTTGATGAATCCTCAGAGTACGAATCTTCTAGTCAGAAGAATCTTGGGGATATTATCCAAGTTACCCATTGAAAATAATTATCTAATGACTAAGGTACATAATTATGAATCTATCACAAATGTATTTTTGAATGAAAATTATGGTGATGATAAATATTATGAATCTTTTGGGGAAGAATATTCTTCTGATGAAGACAATACTATACCTTTATATGAAGAAGTTTCTATGTTTCCTAAACTTCATGAGAATAAAAATTCTAAACTCAAGAAAAAATCTGATAAGGAAAATTCTAGAAATACTATTCTTACTAAGGAAATATTAGATCTTTCTAAATATCTTTACATGAAAATTTTTGATTTTGAAAGTATTTACAAAAATCTTGAGGAAGTAAATTCTGAGAAGGATAAACTTTATCAAGATCTTGAAAACGTGGTTTCTAAGAAAAATATTTTAGAGACTAACTCTAGTTCTAAAAACTAATGTTTTTTAGGATAAAAAATTTGTTATTAAACTAATGTCAGAAATATTTTCCTTTAGGAAGTGTTTGTCAAGCTTTACCTCAGGTAAGGAAAAATTTGATAAAATTTAGTCCCAAATTCAACCTCTAAGGAATAGTTATGGTTTTGGTTTTACTCATTCTAAATCGGTTTTTAGTAATAAATATTTTTTTCTTCAAAGTGCCCCATTCTGTACTAAATTTAAGTGTGGTGGACATTGGGTAAAAAGTTATTCCTTAAAAAAACCCATCCTTTAGGTTTAAATAATGAAAAAATTTCTATGAAAATGTGGATTCTTAAGATTTTTCTTTCTAAAATTTCCTGATCCAAAAAAGTTTGGGATGCGAAATTATAACTCTCTTATTTTCAAGAAAATAATGAAAATATCAACATCAATACTTGGTACATGGATAGTGGATGTTCCCCACATATGACTTATAACAAAAACTGCTTTGAAAAGATTATCAAGTCGAATGGATGAAAAGTAAATTTTGGAGATATTGCTAAGGGATAAATTATTGGTATAGGTAATATTGTTCTTCTTGGAAAAACATTGATTTCAAAATTTTAATTTGTTAAGGGTCATAAGAACATGATCATTTTCATAATTCAATTATGTGATGAAGGTTACCTTGTGAGTTTTAGGAATGACAAGTGCTTAGTACACAATTCCAAGGAAGAGATTATTCTTTCAGCAAATAAGAAAGATAATGTATACACACTAAATGTAGAAGACCTTAGGATCAAAGATCTACCTTGTCTTAGTGCAATAGAAGATCATTCTTGGTTATTTCATAGAAGGTTAGGTCACTGTAACCTTAGGAACCTATGTAAACTCTCTAATAAAAGACTTGTTAAGGATCTACTAGAGCTTAGATTTGATTCTTCAATAGTTTGTGATCCTTGTCAATATGGGAAGCAACAAAAATCATGTTTTAAATCAATCATTGAAGTCCCAACTATAGATGCATTATAGTTAGTGCATATGGATCTTTTTGTTCTAACACAAACTAGAAGCTTTGAAGGAAAATATTATCTATTTTTCCTATTTTATGATTACACTATATTTATGTGGGTCTATTTTCTAGAAAAGAAATATAAAGATTTTTCTTATTTAAAAATTTTAAGAGCCCAAGTTAAAAATTATAAACACCTTCCATTAATAACTATTCATAGTGACCATGGAGGAGAATTTCAAAATTCTTATTGAAACTTCTTTGTAGTAAAAAAGGAAATAATTATAATTTATCAGCACCTAGAGCTCCTCAAAAAAATGGTGTGGTTGCAAGAAGAAATATAATTCTTCAAGAGATAACTAGATCCATGTTGATTTCATATTTGATAGATAAACATTTTTGGGCTGAAGCTGTATGTTCTTCTTGGTAAACTAAAAATTGAATTTTGATTAGACCTTTTCTTAACAAACCCCCTTATAAGTTATGGATTGGTAGAAAACCTAGACTTTCCTACATCAAGGTATTTGGATGAAAAGTATTCATTATGACTACTAAAGATAATTTGCATAAATTTTCACCCAAATATAATGAAGTAATTTTCATAGGTTACTCCACAACCTCTAAGTCCTATAGAGTTTTCAATAAAAACACTTATATTGTTGAAGAAACAGTACATGTAAAATTTGATGAAGCTGATCCTTTTGTTTTTAAACAACCTCAACCTATATACATGGATGTGTTTTCAAATATTTTGTATAAACCCTTGATATAAGATCCTTCTAATAAGGAAAATTTCCATGAAAATATTTTTGAAACATTTACCCAAGAATATTTTCTAACCTATGTTGATGAACAGTTTTTACAAAACCCCAATCAGTTGTTTCTGAAGAATCATCCTAGTGATAGTATCATTATTGATGTAAATCAACCAATAAGGAGTATAATTTCCTTAATAAATGAAGTAGAACTTTTATCATTCCTTTCTTAATTAGAACCTAAAATCACTAATGAATCTTTAGGTGATGATGATTGGTTTAAAGCCATGCAAGATGAGCTAAACGAATTTGAAAGGAATAATGTCTAGACCTTGGTTGAATGACCTAAGTAATCTTTTGTCGTTAGAGTAAAATGGGTTTTCATAAATAAGTGTGATGAAAATGGAATCACAGTAAGAAATAAAGAAATATTGGTTACTAAAGTCTATAATCAACAAAAAATAATAGACTATAAAGAAACATATCCTCTAGTAGCTAGACTTGAATCTATTCGTATTTTACTTGCCTTTGCATCATTTTATATTTTAAAACTTTTTAAAATGGATGTTAAATGTGCCTTACTTAATGGTTATGTTTAAGAGGATGTTTTTGTTGAACAACCACCTAGTTTTGAAGATATAAAACATCCTGAACATGTTTTCAAACATTCTAAAGCTTTGTATGGACATAAACAAGCTCCTAGAGCCTGGTATGATAGACTTACAGGATTTTTGCTTCAAGAAAATTATATTAATGGAAATTATAATACAAACCTTTTTATAAAAAAATGTAATAAAAATATATTGATAGTTAAAATTTATGTTGATGAAATTATATTTGGTTCAACTCAGTATCCTTTAACTGATTCCTTTGCAGATCAAATGAAATATGAGTATGAAATGAGTATGATGGGTGAGTTGATTTTTTTTTGACATTTTCAATTTTCTAAAAAACCAGAAGGACTTATATATCACAACATAAGTATGTTAATGATCTTCTTAAAATGTATGGTTATAAAAACACTATGATTATTAGTACTCCCATTGGTACCTCAAATTCACTTGATCTTTATGAAGCTAGGAAACTAGTAGATCAAACATCATTTAGAGGTATGATCTGAATCTTACTGTACTTGATAGCTAGTCAACTAGACGTAATGTTTTCTGTATGCTTATGTGCAAGATATCAATCATATCATAAGGAATCCCATTTAAAGGCAGTGAAAATGTTTTTTCGCTACATAACGGGAGCCATGGATTTAGGACTCTTTTATACTTCTAGAAATGATTTTGTTTTAAAAAGTTTTTAAGATGCTGACATTGGAGGATGTAGAACAGACAAGAAAAGTACATCTGTAACTTTTCATTTCTTAAAAGATTCAATAGTTTCTTGGTCATGAAAAAAGTAACACATAGTAGCACTTTCCACTGTTGAAGCTAAATATGTAGCAGTTGGAAGTTGTTGTGCTCAAGTGTTGTGGATTAAACACACACTCACAGACTATGGCACGAGTATTACCAAATCAAAGATTTTGTGTGACAATACTAGTGCCATTTCCCTAAATAAAAACCCTACACATCACTCTTGTGAAAAACCCATAGATATTGGGCATCACTTTTTTAGGGATCACACACAAAAAGGAGATATCATTCTTCAATTTATTGGAACAAAGATCAAAGGGATGATATTTCACAAAATCTTTACTATCCGATATATTTGAATACATTAAATATAATGTATTAATGATAACGATAAGGTAATCTTCCTTTTTAACATCTTGTTTAAATCTATATCCTTACATTAACAAACTATTTTTCATAGGGGGAGTAGAGTTCCTTGTTAGTCAAAAAAAGATTCGTAATCTAAATTTTTTCATGATCTAAATTTTTTTGTAATCTAAAATTTTTTCGTAATCAAATTTTTTTATAATCATTTATTTTATCATCATCTAAATTTCTTTCGTAATATAAATTTTATCGTAATCTAAACTTTTTTGTAATATAAATTGTTTCCTGTAATCTAAATTTTATTTTCGTAATCAAAACTTTCATATTCAAAAGTTTTCGTAATCATAATTTTTTTAGTCAACATTTTGTTTGTGAAAATATTTGTACTCAAAATTTTCATAGTTTAATTTTTCCTAGTTTTAAATTTTTCATAGTCTAAAATTTTCATAATTAGTTTTTTTAATCTAAAAGTTCTTCAAGAATAATTCTCTTCATTACGAATAATCTTCCTAGAAATCTGAAAGGTATGTTTTCCTTCATAAATTTTCGTAATCATATTTTACTTTCTCGTATTTTCATTTGGTTTTAAATTTTTCTGAGTCACCTTTCCTTAAATCTGAATGTATTTCTTAAAAACCTCAAAGGATAGAAATCTACCAAATTATTTCTTCAGCTATCATCTAAACCGTCCGATCTGATCCGAAGTTTTTCGACCTTTGTATTAGGTATGAAAGATGAACTTTCATCTCAAAATCCTATATAAATCCTCCTCGATTCTTGTCCCAGATCGAATTCCTAGCCTTCTCATGATTAATCTCTCCCTCTATACTTAGAGTTGTTTCTAATTTTCAAAAGTTTCCTCAGTTCCAAATTTCGGCTGAAGCCTCTCCTCATAAAGAAATGTCAATTGTTAAGGAGATCTTTGAGTGGATGATATATAGAGAAAGGTTAGTCAATCCGAAATTCAATGCCAAGTATGATTCTATCATATCTAAGAATGTAAAGATGAATGGTTGGGAGAGTGTATGTGTATCGAAACCAAGAGCACAAGATCTGGTGTAGCCAGAGTTAATGGTAGAGTTCTATGAAACAATTAGCTTTTTCAATGGAGGGAAAGAAAAATTTTCTTTAAAGTGTAATTGAAATAACCAATCCATTTCATATAGTAAGGTTGTGTGTCTGGTTGGTATTCCTTACGAAGGAGAAGCTGAGTTTTATACTCACAAACTACCTAATGTAGTATGATCGTTTGACAATGAGAAAACTATAGATTGTCTTGGCTTGAAAGAAGTGAAGACTCCGAAAATTATTCATCTCTCTACAAATCATCGGATTCTTTAGCTATGGGTTCAGGGTTTTCTCATTTTGAGAAAAGGGAACAAGGATACCCGGAAGAAAATTGATATCTATGCATTAGAAATTTTGGTGAATCTTAGGAAGATCTATTTAGTGAATCATGTTGTGCTGAAAATAAAAAATATCAATAATGGAACCCTAAAATCTAAAATTATCATGTATCTAGAAATTCTTTCAAAGATTATAGTTCTTTGTCTTCATTATTTCAAAATTCTTTGTAGTTCTAATCCAAGGAATTTTAAAGTAATGTTTTGGAGTGATGACACTCTAAGGAGAATGAATATTGGTCTTTCTAGTGATTCAAGTGAATTTTATGATTTTTCAGAAGCAGAAGTTGAAGCTCATTCATAGAAGAAATAATTGACTAATACTTATAAGAAAGGTGGAAGGAAGAGGAATGCAAAGGAACCAGAAGACAAAGGAAAAACACCAGTGGCTAAGGAAACTCTGTCAGCACCTCCAAATCCAATGAATAAAAAGACATATCCTGATGAGGTAGTGGATATATAGATAGAAGACAAGAAAAAACAAAAATAAGGGGAGAATAATTTTGGCTTGGACCCTCCTGAGAAAAAAATTTAAAATAAAGGTTGCTGAAGATCTTCAAAAAAAACAGAAAGAGAAGAAGAAAAGGAAAAAGTTATCAGAATATGATATTGTACAATCACTTCTCAAAGATGCTGAGAAAGCATCTGAACAAGTTCCAGTACCGAAATCATTTTTTATAGAACCATTACCAGAGACTCCGGGAACAAAAATGGTGATTTTTGAAGTGCATCAAGAAGAAGAAATTGCTTAGGAAGAGGAAGAGGAAATAGAAGAAGATGAATAGCAAGAAGAAGAAGGATATGAAACTGATGATATCATAAATAAAGTTAAAGATTATCATGATAAGGAAAGCCCCTCTGTAAATTTTTTGATCCGGACTTGTCAAGACAAATCTCCAAAAATTGCTACACTAAGAAAATACAACAAGGGTGAGGAAGAAGTGAATAATCCAATAGATGATGAAAGTATTAATCATGATTTCATTCATCCAAAAGATCTAGTAGTTGATGCAGATAATGAATTAGTTGAGGAAGATAAAATTGTTTAGATATCTGATAGTGAGAATAAATCTCCCAAAGAACCAGTCATCATTCTGAGATCTGATGAGGGAAATCATGTGGAAGTAGATACACCTAGTAAATCTGTAGTGAAAAAGAAAGAATTTGGTTCTTCATCAAATAGGAAAGTTGATGAGATAGAAAAATAATCTTCACCAACAAAATTTTTTTATTTAAAATCATCCTCTCTTGGACATGGCTTTTTCATCCAATCTTTGAAAAAGCTGGTTGGTATTATTCCCATATTCCTAGGTATTGATTCAAGGTGTCAAATGCTTCAACATATGATGATTCAAAAATCGGATTGAGTTTCCATGGTGATGGATAAATGTGTTAGTCTTGAGGTAGATTTCAAATCTTTTCTCATTGGTTATGAGGCTCATAAAAGATCTTGCAAGAATATTACAAGCTGATCAAGGAAGGCAACAGAAAAAATGAGAATATTTGATGAATTTAATGATAGTATCCATGATTCTTTTGACAATAATGATCTGAAGATCATGTATCTTTCTAATAGTTTTGAGGAAAAAATAAGTCATGAATAGACTACTAGGAAGCAAGAAGTTAAGGATTTAAATGGGAAGCTAGATATTGTGGCCATGAATTGGAAGAGAGAAATGGATCTCATAATTGAGATAGAAGAGAATCTTATTAAGAAAGAAGAATTGTTGAAAGCTCAGGCTGAATCTATTAAGACTCAGGAAGAAAAAATTAAATCCTTAAAGAAGAAAATTGAAGATTAGGATCAGTTGCTCAAGTGTGTAGAGGAAGATCGCAAATAGTTAAAGAAGTTAAAAACCATTGTGAATAAGCTGATTTCAAAGGAGAAAGAAGGATAATCATTTACAAATCCGATATTTTGTTGTATTTTTATCATTGTACAAATTATTTCAATATTAATGAAATTTTCATTGCACTTCATATTTTTGGTTGTATAGTACTAATATTTCAGGTACAAAATTTTCTTTTCCATTCCCTTTAATCATTTTTGAAAATCACTAAGCGAGATAAAGGAATGTTAAAATGAATTCAAAGTAAAGAAGAAATTTCCCTAAGTAAGGGGGAGTTCATCTAAGGGGGAGTTTTTATCATGAAAATTTTTATATACATGGAAATGTAAAATCTCATTAAGTAAATAAATAATACAATCCCTAGGGTTTCCAAATCCTACGGTGAATTTAGTCATATTCATTATGATCCATTAGTAGAGGGAGATAAGTTTTTTATGTTCATGTTTATAAAAATTCTATGTCTTTATATTATTTTTCGTAAGGAGGTTTGTGCTTTCCAAATAGGGGAGATTATGGAGTCAATAAGTTTTCTTTATGAATTTTCTATTCCTCTATGTTTTGAAAATCATAAACCCTCTATCTCAAGGAAAATTTAATTTTCCCTAAGATTTATTTTAAGAAGGAATATTTTCCTTCCTCATGGAAATTTTCTCTTTACCAAGATTTTCTTTAATAAGGAAAAATTTGCTTCCCCAAGGAAAATTTATCCTTAACTATTTTTCATTGTTCATGTTATAATTTCTCTAAATATAAATAATTTTATTTCTATGTTTGAAATTCAGTTTCATATTTAAAACCTCAGAATCCTATAAATACTTAGATATTGAGTATTCTGTTTTCAGGATCCAAATTCAGGTTCGGAATTCATATGAATTAGGACTCTGAATTCTTATGAATTAAGATTCCAAATTCAATGGAATTCAGACACAGAATTCTTCTCAATTAAGACTCTGAATTCCTCTAAATTTAGTCTTTCAATTCCCATAAATTTATACGCTGAATTCAGAATCCGAATTCCTCTGATTTCAGACTCTTAATTCCTCTCAATTTAGACTCCGAATTAATTATATTTCAGACTCTGAATTCATCAGATTTAAGAATCCGAATTCTTCAGAATTTAGACTCCCAAATCTATAGAATTCAGGTTCTGAATTCCTTGAAAAATAGAATCTGAATATTCATGCAATAGACTCTGATTGTTTATTGTTTTAGACTCCAAACATTTATTTTTTCTTTAGACTCTGTAAAATTGAATTGTTTAAGCAACCATATTTTCCTTACTCTTGTTAATGTTATAAAATGATGTCGTACATTGTGTTTCTTACTAACCATTGTTTGAGTGATATGTGTATAGGACCCTCCTAGATTCAAGGAAAAATATGACCGTAGGAGGAGGGAGCCGACCATCATAAAAGTTACTATAAATTGGAGCTCGTTTTAATGAGCTCATAACAACAATACGAAATTTTGAGTACTCTAGAGACCACATATTGTTGAAGTGATTTATAGAGAGAGATACTCTCATTCTTAGTGTGTACTGAACATCTTGTTTATCTTCCTTCGTGAGACTCCGATTTTTGCTGCGTACAATCGAGGGATTCCGGGGATAGGAAGATAGAGGAACTGACTACCTTATTGTTCGAGGACTTTCGGGGTTAGGAAGACAGAGGTGTCGACTTCCTCGAAGTTGAGGGCTTGTGGGGATCGCAATATAGATTCTTATATTCCTATGGAGTGCTTACCGAGGTGTGGTTAAGATAGAATTTCTTGGAAATATAAATAAGGGGACCTTTATCCAAGGTTGTTGGATACCCTACTCTTTGGGATAGAATATTTCATACTTCTTACTTGTTTTGTTTCAAGTTTATTTTCCGCTGTATTTTGGTTAATAAGGAAAGTATAACTATCCTATACTTCCTTGTACTTCTGTATAACCTCATTAGTAATATTCTATAAACTTTAAGGTAGAATATTTTCTTTGTAAACTTTTCTTATGTTTTATTTCCAGAACCATATTTCTAGAACCTAGGAAGTTTTTAGAACTAAGATGCATTATTAATTTACTTTGTTTAATCTTGTTAAACATAGTTTTACTTAAGGTTAAAAATGAAAGTATTATACCAACTTTAAAGGTTACAAATGTATTTTAAAAGTATACAATTAACCCCCTGTATATTGAGCATCTATATCATATTTCAATCCTACAATTTGGACAAATTTTTTATGATAATTTACTTAATGTTGAGTAATTTTTTTAATATCTAATAATATAATGAAATATACTTACTTGATATATTTATATTCCATAAAAATAATGTTCATCTGTTGTTTTTGATTTGATTAATTTCCAATTTCATTCCTTTAAACAAATAAACAAATATCCCAAAATTAAGTTTTATTCTTAAATCTCTAATATTTACTTTCAATTAATCATTAGATACATAAAAGATTAAAAATTACTTCCTTATATCTCTACATATCTTCAGAAACTAGTAATTTTAATAAATTAATCTCTACACCAAAAAGTAAAACATATGTTTTATTATTAATATTTATGAATCAAATTGTTTAAATAAAAATAATTACACATCAACCAGGACATAACATAGGCTATAGGTTGGCCTGAAACCCTTATCATCCTTTGATCATGAGTATAAGCCCTAATTCCTTATATGTTGTCCTTTTTCAAATTCTATATAATTTCAAAAATAACTAGTATGGACATCCTTTAAATTTAACCACTAAATATCCTTTTAATTATTGTTTTCAATAAAACCCTAATACATAAATACTTCATCCTTTTATTTCCACATAGGTCCTTCCATGGTCTAGAGTTTATCATTTAGAAGATAGAATTGACTTGGGTAATTACCAGATTCCCCACATTTATGGAAACAAACTATAAATAGACCCTTTGAATGGTATTTATTTTTTTATATCGTACTCATCATTTTCCCAAGAAATTATTTACTTTGTGTTATTATTTCCTACACATAAATCACTTCCCCATTCCATTGAGACACTTTCATGGGTGCATCCTTCTACATTTCTTTTATAATGGAAATAGATCTTTCTTTTCTCTAAGGACTCCACCACTCATGCTCTTAGAAACCACCATCCTTATCGTCTTTAGTTAGTTCGGATGTTAGTTTAGGTATATGTCATTAATCTTATTTCAAGAAAACTGATTATCCAAAAACACGATATCATTAAGTCCTATAAACGCCTCGTTTGGATTCATATTGTCTCCAACATAACCTTAATGTCCAATATTAACATGAATCTTTTAGGTGTTATCCATTGGCTAAATATAGGAAGCATAGTGTGAGTAAAAGTAGTCATAAATAGAAAAAAATATAATTACATATATTATATCTTAATCATGACACCTTATTTTAAATCTAAACACCTTAGGTTTAACCTAGGTTATTCATTTTCATCATAAATTAAAATTATTCATAATGGGTTGTAAAAAAATTATACTTATTCTAAGAATATCCCCCAGAAGTATCAAACTAGGTGTGCAGTAAGGCTCATTGTTGTGTACGAGATTATGCTCGAATCATGACTAATGATCCTTTTCGGAGTTTTTACCCCCAAGGAGCATATGTTTTAAAACCATTTCAACATGTAGGATCCAAATAGGTATGTATTACAAGGAAAAGTACATAATATCTATCTGTTTAAATCTTTAGGATGTTATTCTATTATTATCCTCAAATTATACATTAATCTTATTTTCTCTAATTTATTGTTTCCAAAATATACTTCTCAAGGTTGCTACTAAACCTGATTTGATACTAACTATAGTGACCCGACTCCAGAAAGCCCAAATTCTCTGCCTACTACAAATGAACTTCCATAAGATACATTTAAATCATATCACAATGGACAAATTAGTATAGTATTCTAGCTAAACTATATACATAAATAAGTCCTTTTTTTACAAATTAATTCACTAATTACCCCATAATTTTATTTAAGATGACAACTTCATTCTATCTATAATAGCCTTTCATATATTTCTTAGTACACTTCAAGGAATCCTAGGGAGAGGAAAAAAATAAGGGTGATATCAAATGCAAAAAAAGGTTTATGTATATCGAATGAAATAATGAATCAATCAGAAAAACAATTATGGCCAAGTAAATAACATAATGCATATGACATATAAAAAATATTCTGATAAGTAATCGAATAAACAATATGAAAAGGTAAATAACCAAAAATAAATTTCATTTAACAAATAAACTTTGATTTAAATGCATCTATAGACTTTTTCATAGTGAATATGGATAATAAACACTAAATCAAAATGAAGTTAAATATTAATTATTTGGACATCATGTCCATGGAACAAGAAAAACTATACCATCCAGACCTTTCAAAATATAGTTTAAATATATAGGTAGAAAACTATTTACTTTTCCCAAATAATTTTTCTTGTGAGAACCTATCAATGTATCACGATTCTATATAACATTTGGTCCCCACTCATCACTACCAGTCTAAATAATTCCTCATATCATGTAATTGATTTAATTAATAAACATGACTTATCCAATATCTGTATTTAATAAAGGATACAAATTTATCAATATTTTCTCAAATAATCTAATAATTATCACTGTCAACACCATATCTAAAAAAATTATATGTTTTTGGAAAATATCATATCCATGGTAAATGATGTGGATATTTAAGGTAAATTTAATGTCTAATGATCATAAGAAATTGAATATTTCACGAGGACTAACAAAGGAATCAAATAAGTTAAATAAATATTATCCTAGGGAAATCAATCATAAACCATTCTAATGAATAATAAGTAAGGTATAAATATAACATATCCAATGTGGAGTAAAAATAAATGGTTATTATCGTTGATAAAAATATATGTTAAAAACATTCTTGAGGAAAATATATTTTTAATATTGAAAGACATTTTGAAAATAATTTTCATTGGACATAAATTATAAAAAACATTTTATATAAAAATTAACCTTTTAAAGTTTATAAGGAAGATTAAAATAAATGAATGTGGGTAATTATGTACAAGTTGTACAAGGTAAAAAATACTACTTTTGCAATGTAAAAAGGTTAGAATAGTTCCTTGTTCAAAAAGTAATAAGAATGTTCCTTTAAAGAAAATTAAAATAGAAAAAGGGTTAAAAATACTTTATTAAACCATTTTTAAAACATTAAAAACATTTTTAAAATAAATTTTAAATAAATATTTTAAAACATGGTTTTTAGAAGATAACGAGTTCTCGAACTAAAGAGATAAATGAAGTCAGGTTTTCATTAATATATTTTCTAAAACATTTTGAGTACCAAAGAGTGGGAAAATGGAACTATTACTTGATAAAGTAAATGAATAACCAAATGAGAATAAAATTAAAAGTTTTATTATACAATTATAAAATAATTTCCATTAATTTAAATTCAATAATAATCAATCGTGATTAAAATGAGGCTGTGGTATAAACCCTTGAAATAATGATAACATCGAAGTGAGAATTAATCTATGAGGAGATTATGTGAATCAAATTTAAAACAACATAATATAATTTTAAGTACATATATAGATAGTAAAATTTATTATAAACATAATTATATAATATTAACAATAATATGTAAGTAATATAACCCAATGGAAAGGAACTGAGTTATGAAATTTCTTTATCACTGCATAATTTTATGTTTAAATACCCATGGAAGAAATAATTCAAATTAAAACTAAAAATACCATTAATAATGAATAATTCATGATATTATGTGTCATAGTGGTAGTATTTAATCCATATATAAAAATTCTGTACACAATGATAAATTGTTCCTTAATGAATGGAAATTGAGACGAAGACACATACTAGTTTGTAACTTTTAAATCATACGCCCCATGAAAGGAGTGACATAAAATGAAACATTAAACACCATTAAAATAAATGAATTCATGATAAATAATACAATAGTGATATTATATACACCATAAAAAATAAATAAGTGTTGAGGACAGTGTATGCCTCATGGAATAAAACGTGAGACAAGACTCTCTAACCTTGTATTTCCTTTCAGGTGAACATCTTTTAACCTCCAGTATAATGGTTATAAGAATTTTATTAAATTACAATATAACCATAATAATATTTATTATATAATATATGATCTTATTATAATACCTTATTAACCGTTTTTTAACAATCTTTCATTATTTTCACTATTTCAGGAGTTAATTTCCTAGTTTTTTCGAGTATATTTTGGATTATTACTTGTTATTCCTATTAATTGTATCATGATTTCATAATATAAAGAATTTTAACCATGATTTAAATATCATATATATTCAATTTATATTTATTTTTAATAATCAATAAAATTTAGAGATAGGAAATTAAATATACCGTTTATGGATATGGTGGGCCATACGCACACAAGAATGCTACTTCCATTTATTTTACCAATTTAGAAGAATAAAAATTAAACTATATATATGTGTGTGTGTGTGTTATATTAAATTATAATATTTATGTCATATATTTCACATATTTTTATTAATAATATCCTTAATGACAACCAGTTATAGTGTAGACAAATCATATCACTTTGAGGAGGTGGTAGTTCACACGTCCTCAAATGATTTATCATATTATGAAAAAATAGAAAGAATAAAAGTATACATTATATAAAAATTTAATAAGATAATAATATATCATGAATATAATATATAACATATATAAACTATAAATCCATCATTATTTCAACCTTTAAACATAGTACATGATAGAACGAACGATGTTGTTTCATGATTTTGTAGTCTTTAGTACACATGAATGGTGATTGTGTGTCTAATTTGATGGATGTGTGTGAAAGTATAGTTTGAAATCATAGAATAAAAAAATATCATAATATTTAAGATACATATATTATAATATAGTAATGATATTAAAATAATTAAAGGGTTGTAGAAGAAAATGAAACAAATGTGATCATTGAAAAATGTTACCTCTTACTCATGTAACGCATTTTGGTTTATACCAAAATAATTAAATGGTCTGACTTCTTCCCAATGAGAGGATTATAGTTTGAGGGTAGAATGTTTTAGAGTTTAAATCTTTAGGTTTGGATGATACAAAGGGCTTCATAGGTGTTAATAAGTGGGAGGGGTGACTGCCTTTTTATAGTAGAAGATGAGTGTCATTCTTTTAAATATGAAAAGGTAAAAAATATTGATATATATCCTATACAACATGTTCATCAAAAAATGAACCAAATTCAATAAAAGAGAGTATATGGTCGAAATATGTCCATAAAATAGATTTTTTACATGTTTTTAGGTCATTTTTTACTTAAGTTTAAGGTTTAGTCCCTTATTAAGCTTAATTTTACCTTAATTGCTATAATTAATATTAATTACATTCACTATTTTTTTGGTATGAAACTAAGTTTCCCTTATTAAAAGTTATATATTATGATGATTCCAAATATGAAATACATTTTTCCAAATTATAATCACAAAATTGGATGAAATTAATTTAAATTTACTCTCATAAATGGGAAGACAAAGCGAGTTTTTAAAGTACAAATGTTCAATATTTTGAAAAGTTTTTATATCAAATTAAAATATTAAATTGATTAAAATAACCTAAATTTTATTAAATGAAATAAATTTTTTCTAATTATATATTAAAAATAAATATAAAAAAATTTAACTATATAAATAAATTAAATGAAAAATGCAGTTTTCAATTAAAATCGAATATTTTTCACTATTCATTAAAAAAATTAAACTTCTAAAAAAACTCAAATTCACCATAGGAAAATTTTGATGATATAATTTAAAATGAAAAATTTATTTGGAAATTTAAAATTTATAAACATTAAAAATTTAATTTTAAAATTGCTGTGTCATTAAAAGGCGGTAAAATTGCCTTTTGAAAAATAAAGCTTTTTTATTCATAATATTGTGTTTTCTCTCAGCTTATGAATATAAAATATATTGGATGAATGTAAAAACATTTTATTGGATATATAATATATATATTATCATTAGATAGTTAATTATATTCTTAACTGCCAATGTAATAGCTAGTTTATATCTTATTATATTAAATGACAATATTTTAATAAAATATTATTTTTCAGTAAAACTCTATCTTATGTGCAACTGAATCTTTAAAGAAAATATTTTTTGCATTCAATGTAAGATAAATATGTATTTCCTGAATTTAATTATATATAATATATTAATTTTATTTAAAATATTATATAAACCATAAAGTCTCAATAGGTAATATGTTATAAAACAAAAGTTACTCTTTTAGAACTTTCAAAGTGTTACATTTAGGGCCAAACTCATGGAACATTGAATTATAGTGGTTATGAAAAGAAAATTATAGATTAGTAAAATTCATTGCTAATTTGTAACAATTCACTCATCTTTATTACATTCATAATACAGCATAATCCCTCCTTCCAGTAGATAAAAAATTGTCGTATAGCTACCCAAGGGGTGTCCTTGATCCTCCCAGGCTAACAATAAGTGTAATGAGAATATAAATATATTACTAGGTATTATCCATTAATAATAGTATAAAAACATTTCATTACTAGAAAATATCTTACATTAACCGTATGTAAGTCACACATCCATGCCAAAGAAATAATCAGATATAAGAAATTAAATAAAATAAATATATAACATTATTATAATATCTTCCCTAGATCACACCAGACTCCATCTATAGAAAAATCTAGTACCAGTATCCCCACACTCCAATTATAATGCAATCCACTGATAACCATAACTTAAAGTAGTAAAGAATTCATTAATATAGAACACTTAGAGGAACATTTTATAAATGAAAAATGGTATGAATATCCTGCCAAACCATTTAAATGTCACACTGAGATGATGAGATAAATAAAAAAAATTAACCTTTAATTCATTATCAACCAACACTCTAAGATTTTATCTAAATCGTGTAACTGAGAAATAAAATAGGCATGAGCACGAACATGCTCATTAATTTTTCATCTACCTTTCCATGTGCCTAACTATTAATTAAACCCCATTTTAAGATAGATTTAAATATGTATATGAAATGGGTTTTCATACATAATTATGAATAAAACAAATAAAACCACAAAATAATTTTATAAACATTCAAATTTATTTTTATTATATGAAAAAAAATCACTTTAAAATATTCTTTAGAAATCATACTCACAAAAAAATATCCATTTTTCAAAAATGATTCCCCAATTATATAGAAATTCCAACTTAAATAATATAAATAAAGGTGAAATTAGGGGGAACCATGTCATAAACAAAGAAAAAACAAATAACAAAGGAAAACCCAAAAAGGTTCTACATATATCAAGAAATTTGGGGATATCTAACAAAGAAAGTGGATACCCCCAAATTAATCTATCAACCAAGGAATGAGTGTCATGGACTCTGCCCATGTGTTATTTTTGAGTGGATCCTTTCCACTTTTTTTATATTAATATAATTAATAAAACCCAAATTATTTCCATTTTTATATTTAATAAAATAATCTCCATATTTTTTATTATTATTTATGTCATTATTCTCTTTTAATTGTAATTTTTTAAAAAAAATAATTTTTTATCGATTTTTTATTATTAATTATTTATTTTATTCTTGTATTGTTTTATTAGTACTCTAATTTTTATGTTGATAAGTTCTCAAAGTGTATAGAGTGTCTTAGTTATTTGTTTTTAATACAAATTATATTCTTCATTAGAGAAATGATCCCCACATTTGGATTGAACCCCATGTTTGGAACAAACTTTTGGAATGAACCTTGTTTTTAACATCAAATTTTGAATAAACATTTGGAATTAACCACATGTTTGGAACCACGTGGTTGGAATGAACATTTTTAATGAACCTCATATTATAAACCTTAATTTTGGAAATAAAATAAATTTTGGAACCACACTTTTCAAATATAACTCATGTTTGAGATCCCTGTAATCATGATATACGTCAAGTCATTGGGAATCTTTCTATAAATTCTACAAACATGGGATGTTATCAGTAATCATTCTAATCATTATTAAAGTTACCTGTACATTATTTTATTTGAATTATTTTATTATCACTGTAATAATATATTATAGGATAATTATCAATTATCTTTGAGAATTGAAATATACTAAATCCTCGTGTATTTAACTATATGTAATAAGCATTTCCAATTTTATTAACTCGTAGTAATTTGATCATAAATTGAGAATCATACCTCATAATTTAGTGATTTTTGTTACAATAGATATCCACAAAGTATATATTCATCTAATTAAACTACATTTATTTCATAAGAGGTCACATAGGTCCTTGAAAAATTAGTCTAAGCCTCATCAATTTTTATATAATTCTACAGTTTTCAATATATATTGGATAATGATTTTTTATGATATCTCAAGATACATAAGTCCGATTAAGGTGGTATTTGAGTTGTTGGAGAAATATTGAAATTAGCTAAATATAAGTATGCTAGAAAGAATGCAGAACCAAAATGTTATACAGTCTAAAAATTGAAATAATCTTGCTATATCATCATTTTCTAAATTTTCTGAAAATTTCAAGTGAGTTAATTGGGAGATTATTTGTAAGGTGTTTAAATTTAAAATTCAAATATTTGAATGAAGTTATTTAAAATTAGTCAAATTATTTTCATTGGATAATTTCATGAAGATTATATTGGAGGATATTTTGGAATAATATATTCAAAATTACAATTTCATAATTTTAATTTTGACGACCACATTTTTCAGAGATGTTATAAATGATTTTAGTTCCATGAATTATGGAGATATTTAGTAGAAGCTAAAATTTTAAAAAATAATTTAAAATTTTAACATGAATTTTTTTCATTATTAAATGATAATTTTTTAGTGGTTGTTATGGATAAAATGATTTCATATAAAAATAAATGTAAAGATATTTTTTGAAACTTTATTCAAATTTTAAATATGAATATATGCATAATTTAGCGAAGATCAATTATGGAATTATTAAATAATCTGTCAATGTGATATTTATGGAAATTTCAATTCCATATGTTTTGAATATTTTGAATTTTCAAGTAAATATTGTCTTAGATATTATTTTGGAGAATATTTTGAAGCGTCATTGGAATATTTTATTTCTCAAATATTATTGTTTTTAGTATATATTTTTTTCTTTAGATTATATTTCAAGAATGATTCAATATCCAAACATTAACTATGGAATACCTTTTACATAGTTATATTCAAATTATTGATGATGTAGATGTATTCTATAATAGATTGAAAAATTATATTATAATTATTGAATGAGGATAGTGGTGATGTAACTAATATAACAAAACTGCAATGAAACTCTTGAAGTTAAAAATAATTATATTTTAATTCTTTTTCTAGTGAACTCATTGAAGATATTTTGAATCAATGATCACTTTGGGGCCACACCTACATGAATATTTATTATTTGAAGAAGAACATCCCTTCATTTATTAGTTTTGGAGGAAGCTATGAGGTAAAGTTATTCAACAATTCTATATCTCATAAACTTTCTTGACATTGTGACTATTTATACTCTATCATACTAAAGTGTTAGCTTCTAAAACAAAGCTACAAAGATTCCCTATAAAATAATACGACTTTGTTCGGAAAGATATAATATTTTCTACATTCATTTTTCAAGGTAAACATATAAATGTACTTGGTCAGTGAAAATCACAAAGCTCATAGAGAGAGAATTGGTGGAGTGGACTAGGGTAACGTTATTCACCAAACCACTATATAACACCCAATATAACTCTTTTATTTCTACTACATTACTTTATTTTAAGAGATACTTGAAAATTTTCTTTATTTCAAGATGTATGATTTAAATTTGATAAAAATCTTAAAAGGACCCAATTCACCCCCCTATATCTTCATCGTTTTCATCTCTGACCAACATGTGGTATCAATGTTAAGTCTCTCTTTATAACAATATTTGAGTACATACTATATTTTCTACATGATTAAAATAGGTGGTATGATAGGAAGGGTTCTTTTATTGAATATCAAATATTTCTTTTGACCTCTATGACACATGGTTAAAGTTATAGATGAAGAAAAATTTCAATTATTGATCTTAGAGAAGTTATGTCGTGTTGAGTCAATAAGGTTTTCCTTATGACTTTTCCATTCCTTCATACTTGGGGGAGATTGTTGAGTCAATATGTTTTCCTTATGACTTTACCATTCCTTATTGTTTTGAAAATCACAAACACCTTATCTTAAGAAAAATTTCATTCTACCCTATGTTTTAATTTCATAGGGAAATTTTTCCTTCCCCATGGAAATTTATCCTTACCATGTTTTTCGTTATTCATTTTTTCTAAGTGTAAAATTAGGTATCGTATCCAAAACCATGGAATAGTATAATACTTAGAAAAAGAACATTCTGTTTTGAGGAACTGAATTCTGACTCCGAATTCTCTAAATTCAGACTCCTAACTCTTATGAGTTCTGACTCTGGATTATAATAAATTCAAAATCTAAACTTTGTATGTTCAAACTCCAAATTTTGATGAATTCAGACTCCGAACATTGGGATTTTTGACTCCAAACTCTCTGAATTCAGCCTCTGAACTTTTCTGAGTTCAAACTCCAAATTCTTATTAATCCAAATTCTGAATTTTCTTGAAATTCAGACTCCAGAATTATATAGGATTCAGGATTCGAATTCCTTGTAAAATAGAATCTGAATATCTTTATATTATAGACATCGAATGTATTTTTGGTTAGACTCTGAACATTCATTTTTATTACACTCTGAAAAATGAATTTGATTAAGTAATCATATTTTTTCTTATACATGTTTTGGTTATAAAATGGTATCATGCATTCAGATACTAACTAACCATTTTTTGAGTGACACGTGTATAGGTCCCTCCAAAATTCCAGGAAAAATATGACCATTGGAGGTGGGAGACGACCATTGAATATTTTCCTATAAATAAGATCTCATTTGAATGAGCTCATATGATAAACAAGAACTTGAATTTTGACAACTTTGCTTACATTCTGTTGAAGTGATTTCTGGAGAGAGATGCTCTTATAAACTCTTTGGCTTCATACAGAAAGTTTGAACAGCTAGTTCAAACTTTACTTCATGTATATTTTCATTGTGCAGAGGTGTGATTTCCTTGAAATCAGAGACATTGGGTTGTGATGTTAGAGGTGTCGATTTCCTTAAAAATCGAGGGCTTGCAGGAATAGCAAGATATATACCGATCTTCGGATTGAGGGCTTACCTGGGTTTGGGTGAGATATACTTTCTTGAAAGTATAAATCATGGGACCATTATCCTGGGTTGTTGGATACCCTTCCCTTTGGGTTAAGAGAGTTACTACTTGTTACTTTCAGTGTTTCAATTTTTTCCGCTTTAATTTTGGTTGTTGAAGAAAGTATAACTTTCTTATACTTCCTTAGACTTGTACTCTGATTTTATTGGATTCTATACACTTTTAGGTATAATTATAGTTGTTGTAAACTTTTTTTAAGTTTCATTTCTAGAATCACTTTTCCCGATTCATGCAAGTTATTAGAACATAGATGTGTTGTGAATTTTGTTTATACAAAATTTCTTTAAGGATTTTTAATGTATACAATTCACCCCCCCCCCTCTTGTATATTGAGTATCTACACCATAGTTTGATACTACAATCAATATCATATCTATATTACTATCGATCTAACAATTAGTATCAGAGGAGGTGACCTTGAATCATAATCCAATTCATCAATTGGCTTCAGAGTTTTGGTTAAATCTGAATTAATATCATGATTAGATTCCTAATATAAGATAGAAATCATGTTCTTCACTTTTTTAGAATCATATTTCGGATCCATAAAGTTCGGATTCATTTCTTTCTTAGAGATACTCTAGTTCTATTTTCCTTGCTTATGATATTTTCTTTTGTTTACAAACATATATTACTAACAAGTTTGAATTCCTAGATTTTCCTTAAGATGGTAGGTTAAAATATTGGTTCTATCGACAATCTAATTCCTACCAGACCTCTTATTTTTTATGGAAATGATTATGAGTAATAGAGAGATAGGATGAATACTTTTATTATTAACACTGGAGTTTATAAGTACCTAATGCAGATAAGAGACTATAAGATTCCTGATAAAGAATTGAGAATTTTTATTATTTAGGAGAAATCAGAATATCAAGAAAATTTCAGAGTCATAAATACATTTTTATATTCCATGACTAGGAACATTTATAGTAAAATATCTTCATGTGAAGCTACAAATAGTATCTAGAAGAAACTCAAAGTTACACATTTTGGTACTTCTAATTTCATAGAGACAAGAAGAGATATGTTGAGAGCTGAATACCATGTCTTTAACGTTCCTTATGGAGAACCTATAAGCAAAGTTCAGAAAAGGTGTATTACTATTGTGAATACCTTATAGTATATGGGAGAAAAATCTTTGGATGATGAGGAAATTTTAGATAAGATCATAGATATTATGTCGAATGAGTGGGAGTCCAAGAGGACAACAATTGATGAGAACAAGAAAGTTACTAAGATTTCCCTAGATGAGATGTTTGGAACTCTTCTTCAACATGATACTAGAATGAAGAGAGATGCTGATAATGTTAAAAAGAAGAATGGGAATGGAGGAGTTTCTTTTACACCTACTTCTAAATATATGAAATCCAAGACTCCAGAAAGTGTAACCAGATCAATGTCAAAGAAAGTCACTATTCTGTCAGAATCTAGTGATACAGAAAAGTCTAAGAATGAATTATCTAATCCTGCTCAGAGAATGAACAAGATATTAGCTCAGAAGAAATATCAAAATAAGTACAAGAAGAGAGACTACAAAGATAAGAATGATGGGGAAGTTACTTGTTATGAATTTAGAAGAACAGGTCATATCAGGCCTGATTTCCCTCTATTAAAAAAGAAGGAAAATAAGGAAAGGAATTAAGAGAGAAACAAGAAGAAGTTCTATCACTCAAAGAAGAAGAATAGTCTTAAAGAGAATGATACTTGGAGTGCTAGCTGTGTAGACTCTTTGGGAAGTGAATCTTTTGAATATGAATCATCTGCACAGAAATATATTGGATTCATTGCTACTACTTCTTTCCAAAATAAATGTATTATGGACAAGCTACACTTTTCCGAGGCTTTAATAAATTTATCTCTTGATAAGAATTACTATTATGGATATATTACTTCTAATGAAGATACTTCATCTTCAGATAATGAAGAAATACCTTCATATGAAGAAGTATCTAGATTTTCCATGTTGTTATAAGAAAAAAATTGTAAAATTTATAAAAAATTAGGAAAGGAAAATAATAGAGAAGAAGTTATTACAAAAGAGATTTCAGAACTCTCTAGAGATCTTGAAGATAAAGATGAGCTTTTAGAAAAACCTTCTAAAGACATTAAGTAAATTCTGAAAAGGAAAAAAAATTTAATATCATAAGAATGTTATTTTAAAAATATATGTTTTTGATGAAAAATCTAACTCTAGGGAAATAATTCTTGAGGATAGGAATTTAGTCATCTGACTAAAATCTTAAATATATTCTCTTAAAAAAGTTCTTGCAAATGTTACTTCTGCTAAGGAAAATTTTAACAATATGTATTCTAAAATCAAACCTCAAGGAAATACTACTATAGTAGGTTGTAATCATATAAACCCTATTTTCAAAAACAAATATTTTCTTCCATCCAGAGCCCCTTTTTATACTAAATGTAAAAGTGGTGGCCATTGGATGAAAAAAATTTCTTTGAATAATGTTCAATCTCTTGGGTTTCATAAAGCTTGTTTATAAAAAAATGTGGATACCAAAAACTTTATTGTCTAACAATTCTATATCCAAGGATTGGTGGATTCCAAAAGTTTAAATTTCTTATTTTCAGGAAAATAAAGAAGGTACCAATAGCAATACTCGGTACATGGATAGTGGATGTTCCAGAAATATGTTCGGTAACAAAAACATCTTTCAAAATATTATCAAGACGAAAGGAGGAAAAGTAACTTTCTGAGATAATGTTAAGGGAAACATTATTTGTATAGGTAACATCATTCTTCTTGGAAAAACATTGATTTCAAATGTTTTATTTGTCAAGGGTATTAAACACAACCTCATTAGCATAAGTTAATTATGTGATAAATTCTACCTTGTGAATTTTAGGAATGACAAGTGCTTAGTACAAAATTCCAAGGAAGAGTTTATTATTTCTACCAATAGGCAAGAGAATGTCTACACACTAAACCTAGAAGACCTTGGGAGTCAAGATATGCATTGACTTACTACAATGGATGATCATTCTTGGTTTTGGAATAGAAGGTTAGGCCATTGTATCCTTAGGAACCTATGAAAACTCTCTAAGAAAAGACTAGTTAAGGATCTACCAGAGCATAGATTTGATTCTTCAAAAGTTTGTGATCCCTGTTAATATGGAAATCAACATAAATCATGTTTTAAATCGGTCGGTGAAGTCTCAACCACTAATGCATTACAGTTTGTGCATATGGATCTTTTTGGTCCAACACAAACTTGAAACATTGGAGGCAAATATTATATATTTGTCTTAGTTGATGATTACACTAGATTTACAAGGGTCTATTTTCTAGAAAAGAAATATGAAGATTTTTCTTATTTAAAATGTTTTAGATCCTAAGTTAAAAATAATAAAAACCTTCTTTTGATAATAATTCATAGTGATCTTGAAGGAGAATTTAAAAATTATGATTTTGAAACTTTTTGTAGTAGAAAAGGCATTACTCATAACTTATAAGCACCTAGAACTCCTCAACAAAATGGTGTTGTTGAAAGAAAAAATAGAATTCTTCAAGAGATAACAAGAACCATGTTGAGTGAATATTTTATAGAAAAACTTTTTTGGGCTGAAGCTGTAAGTGCCGCATTTTATACTATAAATCATGTTTTGGTTAGACCTTTTTATAATAAATCTCCATACGAGTTATGGAATGGTAGAAAAACTAGAATTTTCTACTTCAAGGTTTTTGGTTACAAGGTGTCCATTTTGAATACTAAAGATAACTTACACAAATTTGCACCAAAATATGATGAAGGAACTTTCTTAGGCTACTCCAAAACATCTAAGTATTATAGAGTTTTTAATAAAAACACGTGTACTTTTGAAGAAATAGTACATGTAAAATTTGATGAAACAGATCCCTTTGTTTTTAAAAAACCCCAACCTACATCTTCATATGTGCTTCCGAAAACTAATTATCAATCTTTTTTAGAAGATCAATCTGATAAGGAAAATGTCCAAGAAGAAGCTTCTGAAGCATTTACCCCAGAAGATTTCCTACCTTATGTTTATAAACAGGTTTTAAAAAACCCAAATAAGTTCTTTCTTAAGAATCATCCCAGTCATAGTATCATTGGTAATTTAAATCAACCTATAAATACTAGATGTTCCTTAAGGAATGAAGTAGAACATCTAGAATTCCTTTCCCAATTAGAACCAAAAAGCATTGATGAATCTTTAGATGATGATGATTGGAGAAAAGATATGAAAGATGAACTAAATGAATTCAAAATAAATAAAGTTTGGACCTTGGTTGAAAGACCTAAGGAAACTTCTATTATTGGGGTAAAATGGGTCTTCAGAAATAAGTGCGATGAAAATGGAATCATAGTAACAAATAAAGCTAGATCGGTTGCTAAAGGCTATAATAAAAAATAAGGTATAGACTATGAAGAAACCTATGCTCCAGTAACTACACTTGAATCTATTCATATTTTACTTTCCTTTGAAGCATTTTTCAATTTCAAAAATTTTCAAATGGATGTGAAATGTTCTTTCCTCAATGGTTTTGTAAAATAGGAAGTTTTTGTTGAAAAACCTCCTAGTTTTGAAGATACAAAACATCCTGAACATGTTTATAAACTTACCAAAGCTTTGTATGGACTTAAGAAAGCCCCTCGAGCTTGGTAGGATAGACTTCTAGTATTTTGCTTCAAAATAATTACATTAAGGGAAATGCAGATCCAACCCTTTTATAAATAAAGATAATAAAAATATTTTGATTGTTCAAATTTATTTTCATGACATTATATTTGGTTCAACTCAGTAATCATTAACTAATTCCTTTGATAATATAATGAAATATGAGTTTGAAATGAGTATGATGGGTGAGTTAACATTTTTCCTTGGTATAAAAATTTCTCAAAAACCAGAAGGAATCTATATATCCCAACATAAGTATATTAAAGATCTTCTTAAAAAATATGGATATGAAAAAAATAAGAGTATTAGTACTCCCATTAGTACCTCAAACACGCGTCATATTGATGAAGTTGGGAAACCAGTAGATCAAACATTCTTAAGAGGTATGATAGGAAGATTACTTTACTTGACATCTAGTCATCTAGACATAATGTTTTCAGTACGCTTATGTGAAAGATATCAATCCAATTCCAAGGGATCTCATTTAAAGGTAGTGAAAAGAATTTTTCACTACTTAAAGGGAAAAGTGGATTTGAGACTCTTTTATACTTCTGGAAATGATTTTATTTGGAAATTTTTTCGGATGCTAACATTGGTGGGTATAGAATAGATAGAAAGAGTACATCCAGAACATATAATTTCTTAGGATACTCATTAGTTTCTTGTTCATGCAAGAAGCAACACTCTGTAGCACTTTCCACTACTAAAGCTAAATATGTAGCAGCTCGAAGTTGTGGTGCTCAAGTGTTGTCGATGCAACACACACTCACAGAGTATGATATGAGTTTTACCAAAACACAAATTTTGTGTGATAATACTAGTGCCATTGTTTTAATTAAAAACCATTCACATCACTCTCATGCAAAACACATAGATATTAGTCATCACTTTCTTAGGGATCACACACAAAAAGGAGATGTCATTCTTCAATTTATTAGAACATAAGATCAACTTGCTGATA
The DNA here is from genome assembly GCA_963277665.1 of Viscum album. Lineage (NCBI taxonomy): Eukaryota > Viridiplantae > Streptophyta > Magnoliopsida > Santalales > Viscaceae > Viscum > Viscum album. The sequence continues at coordinate 1,560,426,338 of OY728141.1, forward strand.
TTTTCACAAAATGTTTACCCTCTGATAGATTTGAATACATTAAAAATAAGTTAATAATGATTACCATATGTTAATATTCCTTGTTAACTTTCTGTTGAAACTAATCTCCTTACAGTAATAAAATCCTTTTCATTGGGGGAGTACATTTTCTTGATATTTAAATCAAAATCTTTCACAATGAAAATTTTTCGTAGCCTCAAAATTTTCGTAATGAAGATTTTCTTAATGAATATTTTATAAATTTTCTTAATGAAGATTTTCTAAGTCATCGTAATGAATATTTTTCAAATTTTTACAGTTAGTTCTTTTTCATACTGAAAATTTTTTGTAGTTTGTTTTTCAAATTTTTTTAATAAAAATTTTTGGAATCTGAAATTCTTCAAAAATAATTTCCCCATTATGAATAATCTTCCTAGAAATCTGAAAGGTATGTTTCCATTCTCGAGTTATCGAAATCATACTTTACATTCTTGTAGTTTCTTTTAGTTTTTTTTAAAATTTTTTGAATTCTCTTTTCCTTAAATCTAAATTTTTTTATTAAAAAACCTCAAAAGATTGGATCTGAGTTTTCCTTGAAGCTATAATATCAACTGTCAGATCTGATCAAACAAATTTTCAGCCATTGGATTGAGTTTTAAAGATGAACTATCACACCATGAACTTATATAAAGGACCCCTGATGGTTGTCCCACATAATTTCTCAAGCTCTCACATGTTGAAGTCTTGCCTCTCTACAAAATCCCATTCCAAACTTCTCAGAGTTCTCTTAAATCCGAATGTCTATAGAAGAATCCTCTCACATATATATGTCTATAGTCAAGTCAATTTCGGAGTGGCAGGTATATAGAGAATGTTTGGTGCATCTGAACTTATTCAACAAGTATGGTTCTATAATATCGAAAAATATCAAGCTTAATGGATGTGAGAGTGTCTTCATATCAAAGCTAGGGGCTCAAGATTTGGTTTATCTGGATTTTCTTGTTGAGTTTTATGAATATTTTAGTTTCTTCAAGGAAGAAGGCAGAGAGAAGTTTTCATTTAAGATCTATGGTAAGACTTATGCTCTTTTGTATACAAAGGCAGAATGCTTGTTTGGAATTCCATATGAAGGGGAATCAAAGTTCTATTCCCACATGTTGCTGGATGCCAAAGGAATCTTTGTAAAGGTGAAATCCATGGAGTATCTCGGTCTTACTGATGTCAAGACTCTCAAGATTTCTCACCTCTTTACAAATAATCGGATCCTTGAATTATGGGTTCAAGTATTTATCATTCCGAGAAAAGGTGACAAGGATACATTTAAAAATAGTGATATTTACATCCTATACTTTCTGGTGAACCTGAGGAAGGTTAATTTTATTAAGAATATTTTGATTACGATCGAGAATATCAATAATAAAAATCTGAAGGCTCAGATTATCATATACTTGGCCATTCATTCTAAGTTGATTGTTTGGTGTCTATAATCTTTCAAAATACCTTGCAGTTCGAAGCCTAGAAATTCAAAAGTAATGCTAGTCAATGATGATATCCTGAAGAGGATGAACATTGGTTTTTCTAAGGACTCAGAAGAATTTTATGACTTACCAGAGGAAGAATCTGAAGCTGTTCCGAAAAATCAAGAAGTGGTTGAACCATCGAAAAAGGTTGGAAAGAAAAAGAAGTCGAAGGAAGCTAAAGAGGAAGGAAAAAACCACTAAAGCTTAGGAATCTCAATCCACACCTCCAAAACCTAAGAAGCAAAATCTGTTCCAGATGAGGTTGTAGCCAAGTGGAGGGAAGATAACAAAAATCCGAAGGAAGGAGAGCCATAGTTTGGCTTAGATCCTACAGAAGAAAAGGTTTATAAAGAGAAGACATCTGATGAGCTTGATAAGAAGGATAAAGAAAAGAAGTTAAAGAAGAAGATGAGTGAAGATGAAATTGTGAAATCCCTTCTGAGGGATACTGAGAAAGAATTTGAAAATATTCCAGTACCAAAATCTTACCTGGTAGAGGATTTACTCGAAACCCCAGGTAATAAGTTTCTTACTCTGGAAAAAGTACAAGAGAAGTTTGTTGAAGAAAAATAATTTTTCTAAGCAGTTCAAGGAGAATATGAAATCAGTGGTGATACAGAAGACTTGATTAAGCATGTGGAAGAATTTCGTGAGAAGGAAAGCCCATCCTATAAGTTTTCAATCTGAACCTCTCAAGACGAATCTTCGAAACTTGCTACTCCAGGGTTATATAACAAGGATTAAGATGAAGTGAACAATATGTCTGAGGAAGAAAGTTGTAATCGTCTTTTCATTCACCCTGAAGATGCTGAAGAAGGATCTCAGAAAGAAGAAGTAGATGAGGATACGATTTTTCAGCTATTTGATAGTGAACATGAATCTCCAGATGAGGAATCCATTCTGAGAACGGTTAAAGGAAAACATGTGGTTGTTGATACACCTACTAAAGTTGTTTTAAAGAAGAAGGAAGTTACTGGATCTTTGAAGAAGAAACTTGTTGAGCTAGAAAAATAACCTTCACCTAGAAAAGTTTCAGATTCAGAATCATCATCTCTTGGACATGATTTCATTGTTCAGTCATTGAAGAAGCTTGTTGAGAATATACCTATTTTCTAATCATATACTTCAGATGCCAAATTCTTTAACATTCATTAAATCAGAAATCAGATTCATTATCCATGGTGATGGATAAGTGTGTAAAACTTGAGGCTGACTTCAAGAATTTCTTCATTAGCAATGAATCCCACAAGAGGTCCTTTAAGAAAATGGTTGGCTGATCAAAGAGGATAGTTGAAGATTTGAGAGAACTTGATGAATTACAAGATGGTTTCAAAGAGTATTTTGACATTGAAGATAGTAGGATCAAAGATCTTACAAGCAATTTTGAAGAAAATTTAACTTTGGAACAAAATACCCAGATTCAAGAACTGAAGGATCTGAATGGGAAATTATATTTTTTTCCCCAAATCTGGAAGAGAGAAAGGGATATTCAGATTGAGATTGAATAAAATATGGTCAAGCATGATGAAGTATAGAAGGCTCAAGCAGAGGCTCTTAAGTCTCAAGAAGAAATAATCAAAACATTAGAGAAGAAAGCTGAGGATCAGGATCTTATTCTTAGAAGAGTAGAGGAAGATCATAAAAAATATCAAAAATATGAAGACTATAGTCAAGAAGTTGATTCCGAAAGAAAAGAAAGGATAACTTTCTTCCAATCCGATTTTTTGTTGTACTTTTCTTCCTTGCACAAATTATTTCTAATCATAATGAAATTTGTGGTTGTTTTTCTTTTGGATGTGTTGTACTAATATTTTAGGTACCATAATTTCTTTTCCATTCCCTCAAATTATTTTTGAAAATCACAAAGGGGGAGAAAGGAAAAATAATACTAAATAAAGAAGAAATATCCTTGAGTAAGGGGGGGTTTTCATTACGAAGATTTCCATATTCAAGATTATGAAAAATATAATTCTGGAAATCTAGAATATGATCATTAGAGTTCCAAATCATAAGGGGGAGTTAATCGTATTCATCTTTGTCCATGTGTAAAGGGAGATAAATTTTTTTCAAAGTTTAGAAATTTTTTCTACAACATTATGTTATTTTTTGTAAGGATGTTTGTTCTTTACAGAAAGGGGAAGATTGTTGAGTCAATAAGGGTTTCCTTATGAAATTTTCATTCCTTCATACATGGGGGAGATTGTTGAGTCAATAAGGTTTCCTTATGACTTTACCATTATTTATTGTTTTGAAAATCACAAAAACCTTATCTTAAGGAAAATTTCATTCTACCCTATGTTTCACTTTCATAAGGAAAATTTTCCATCCCCAAGGAAATGTATCCTTAACATGTTTTTCATTATTAATTTTTTATAAGTGTAAAATTTGGTTTCGAATCCTAAACCTTAGAATTGTATAATACTTAGATAAAGAGCATTTTGTTTTCAGGATCTGAATTCTGACTCTGAGTTCTCTGAATTCATACTCCAAACTCTTATGAGTTATGACTCTGAATTATGATAAATTCAGACACCAAACATTGTAAGTTCAGACTCCAAATTCTGATTAATTCAGACTCCGAACATTGTGAGTTCTGACTTTGAACTCTCTGAATTTAGACTCTGAATTTTTTTGAGTTCAGACTCCAAATTCTTGTAAATCCCGATTCCGAATTTTCATGAAATCCAGACTCCAGAATTCTATAGTATTCAGGTTCCGAATTTCGTGGAAAATAGAATCTGAATATCTTTATATTATAGACTCTAAATTTATTTTTTGTTAGACTCCGAACATTCATTTTTCATACACTCTGAAAAAATAATTTGCTTGAGTAACCATATTTTTTCTTATACATGTTTTGGTTATAAAACGGTGTCTTTCATTTAGTTACTAACTAACTATTGTTTGAGTGACACATGTACATGTCCCTCCAAAATTCAAGGAAAAATATGATTGTTGGAGGAGGGAGCTGACCATTGAAGTCATTCCTATAAATAGGAGCTCATTTGAATGAGCTCATATGACAAACAAGAACTGGAATTTTGACAACTATTTTTAAATGTTGTTAAAGTGATTTCTAGATATAGAGGCTCTTATAAACTCTGAGGGTTCGTGTAGAAAGTTTGAATGGCTTGTTCAAACTTTTCTTTGTGCATATTTGCTTTGTGCAGAGCTGCGATTTCCTTGAAATCAAAGACTTTGGGTTGTGAAGTTAGAGGTGCCAATTTCCTTACTAATCAAGGGCTTCCAGGGATAGCAATAAAGACACTGATCTTTAGATTGAGGACTTACCTGGGATTGGGTAAGCCAGACTTTCTTGAATGTATAAATAAAGGGACCTTTTTCCAGGGCTGTTGGATACCCTTATCTTTGGGTTAAAAGAGTTACTACTTGTTACTTGTAGTGTTTCAATTTTTTTTCCGCTGTAATTTATCTTTTTGAGGAAAGTATAACATTATTATACTTCCTTACACGTGTACTATGATTTTAAGGATTCTATATGCTTTGAGGTAGAATATTACTTGTTGTAAACTTTTGTTAAGTTTCATTTCCAGAATCAGTTTTTCGGAATAAAGCAAGTTATAAGAAATTAGAGGTGTTGTGAATTTTTTTATACAATATATCCTTAAGGATTTTTAAATTATACAATTCACCCCCCCCCCTCTTGTATATTGAGTATCTACAACATAGTTTGACACTAAAAAGAGTATCATATCTATATTACTATCGATCCAACATGTCAATGATTCATTCTTCTTATTTTAATGCTGATAATTATGGTTTCTAAAAAGCTCGTATGATTATATAATTGAATGATATTAAATTATTCATGTATTTAAAATTAATCAAACCTTATATGATTCCTGAAGGTTAACTTGATTAGTGGACTTATAATCAAGTAGTTGACTATGACTTTAATTCATGGGAAATAAATCCTATTATTTATGGATTAAGGAATGATGGATTAAATTGAGTTTCTTAGTTTGTTACAGATTAAGAAATGTGGGAAACTATTGTTGTTTTCTATGGAGGAATTTGTAATGTTATAAAATAGAGGTAAAATACTGCTAAACATAAATCTGATACATTTAGGATGCAAGATGATGAAATAATCACATAGATTAATGAGGGATTGAAATAAATTTTCAATGTTGTTGCTGCTTTGGAAACTCTAATTTGATAATCTAATCAAACATTAAAGTCACAAAAAAATTACTTAAGGGAATTGAATATAAACTTAATACTGTATGTTATTATGATTCAAGGTGAATTTTAAGATCATATTTATATTAAAAAATAAAATACAACACTACATGTTTTAAAATATGACTATTCTGATTATAATTATGGTGATTTTGTATTACATGACAAGTTATTAGATATTTCTAGATAATTAAACAAGTTTTATTAAAATAGAAAATTGAATTTAAAAATAACAAATAGATGATGTTTAGATTCTATGAATGTAAAAAATAAAATCCATTTGAGACTCTAATACCTTCTATTTAAGGCTCAAAGGAAATATAATTATAAAATAAAAGGTAAGAAAACCATGAAGGCTACTTTGAGTACATCTAAAGATATATTCGATTAATATACCTCAAACTCTCAAGAAAGATAAGAAAATAAAAAGGTAAATCAATGTCTTATGGCTTAGACTAATGTGGAAAAATAATCTTTCTCTCATAGTAAAAAATATGAAAATATTTCTTGTAGTGAACTTAAAGAATTTTTTATATGCTTAAAGAAAAAATTAATCATTAATGAAAAATCATATAAAACTCATAAACTCATAGGATGTTTTTTATTGAAAAATTATGTTATAAAAATCATATTGTGCATTTGAGATCTATTTTTTCAAAAACAATCTTGAATTTTTTCATGAAAATATAATTAATGTATTATAGGATGAATTTAATTTTTTAAAAAATATAATAGTATGTTTACCAAGTATATGATTTTATAAATAAAATTCATGATAGGGATAAAATTACTAAAGTCAAGTTTAGTATTGGTAGTAATGTTGAAATGCCTAAATTATATAAAAATTATTTTCTTCCAAGTTGTAAAAACAAAATCATGTCTAATGTTAAATTTTTTCATTATGGTGTTATTAGACATTATACTAATGACAACTATTTTCTAAATCCTCAATTTTTTTGTGTAAATCATTCTTATTTTTCAAAATATTTATCAACATTTAAATTGAGAATACCTACTCAAAATAAAAAGATTCATTTACCAAAATCATTAAATTGTTACATAGTTGGGTCTAAAAGCATAAGAGTACCGAAAGACCCTAATATATAATACTTATTAGTTTTATGCTTCTGTACTTCATTGATATATCATTTAGTGGTTTTTTAAATATATATGAGTATTTAATATTCCAATTTTATTTCTTGATGTCAGGGAAATAAATTAATATGATATATACATAGAACCTAGACTATAAAGAACTAGAAATTTCTTTATTTCAATTTCAATTTAAAATTTTACTCTAACGAGAATATATTCTCTTTAAATTTTTAAATATTTTTATATTGGCATGTGATAATTTAAATATTTTTAATTTACTGTTAAGTATAGTCTTAAATGTTTAATCTCTCAATATTGATTAAATGTTTACATAATTATTTGGAAATAATTTTACTATTACTTATAAATATTTTTAAATGTTTCAATGGATCCTTCTATTTACATATTTTACTTAGGCAGAATTCACTAGTTTCAAATATTTATCAATATTAACTTTTAAAATGTTTTAAAATCTAAAAATACATTTTAAAGGGAAATTTAATTCATATTGTTTATTTTGTTTCTTTCTATTATTTTCTAAATTAATTTTCTCATTAAATTTTTTGCTAAATGTTTATATTTTTAAATCATGCTAATTATAATTTTTTAGAAAAAATTACAACTGTTTTCAAAGTAAAATTATTCATTTATTTAATAAATTAATACAAATGTTTTACTAATAAGCATGTCATTAATGTTTTATTATTTTATTTACTTTCATGTGGAGTTATTTAATGTGAAAAAATTCATAAATTATTATAAAAAATTATTGTTAATTTATTATTATTTATGGAAAGTGATGAATTAATTATATTTAAATTCTTTAAAAACAATTTATTTAATTATTTGAATATATTGTATTTTACTTTATTGAATACCCTTAATATTTATGATTAATTTAAGGAAAAATTGTTATAAATTTTTATCATACGGTTAAATGTTTTTTTAATAGAATGTATTTTAATTGTCATCTATTTATTTCAATTCATTTCAAATACATTATTATTAATTGAGAATTATTTTACATGTTCCACGTCTCCTTAAAGTTAACTACTTTTATAATTACTCTTATCTTAAGGATGAGATTTTAGTTCTACTTTACAATTCATTAATAACATTTTAATTACATGTGTTATAAACATTTAAAAGAAAAAAAATTCTTAATTTCAAAAGGGGTGTGTTTTTTTAAAAAAAATACTATTTTATTCATGATTATTTATTAAAAAATATGATTTTAAAATTTATTGAAATAATAATGTTTTGTTTATCTGTAATTTTATTACTCATTTTGAACCCTCAATATATATTTTGATCATTATAAAAGGGCATAATTTATTTTATAACACTATAATTTTCAATTATCATAAACGGAGAAATTGTTCAATGAATCCTTGCGAATTTTTTATATTTTAAAAATTACTAAAACCCACATTATTTATAATATTGATAATTAATAAAACATTATTAGTATTTTTATATATTTTTCTCTATTGTAAAATTATCTTTTTATTATTCATTATTAATATTTATTATTTATTGTTCTTGATCATTTTTAATTATTTATTATTTTATTCTTGCACTATTATGTTAGAAAAATCACTTTGCACTTGGAATTTTATAGACTATCAAATTATAATAATCATAGTATTGTGTTTAATAAATTTGTATGCTCTTTCAGCACATAGAGGTACCCTAGTTTTGTTAACATTGGTTTCCCACTTATTACTTAAAGTGGCATATAAAAATTTATATTGAAGGAAATAAAGGAAATGATCCCTATATTTGAATTGAACCTCGCATATGGAATTAACATTTTATATAAACCTCAAATTTTGAACCTCACATTTGGAATGAACATTTTAAATGAACCTCATGTTTGGAATGAACATTTGGAATGAACTTCACATTTCAAACCTTATGTTTGGAATGAACCTCACATTTGGAACCATATGTTTAGAATATACCTCAAATTCTAGATCCTTTCATTCATGATATACCCCACATCTTCAGAAATATTTCTATAAATTTTTCAGACAAGGGATGTTATAAAACATCATTAAAATCATGATTAAAGTTACATGAATATTATAATTTCTTCATTATATTATTATCACATTAAAAATATCTCACTTGATAATTATCTATTATCTTTAGAGTTTCAATATACTAAATCTTTATGTATTTATCTGCATGTATTAAGAATTGTTTATTTTATTAACTCCTAGTATTTTGATCATACCTAATGTTTCAAGTCTCATAATTGAGTGATTTTTATTACAATGGATATCTTTGAAGTTTATATTCATTTAATTAAAATAAAAGGTTGGATTAAAATTGAATTTTGGTGCCTGAAAATTTGATCAATGTCTCATCAACATTTACGTAATTCTACATTTTTTAGATTATATTGTCTAGTTATTATTGATGACATCTCAAGATAAATAAGTTAAATTAAGGTGGTATTTTTCTTTTGGGAAAGATCATAAAATTATCTATATATAAGTCTTATGGAATGAATTTTGAATCTGATATTTAGAGACTATAAAAATTAACCAAATATTATGATATTGGTATACTATGAATTTTAAAATTAAGTGATTATTTGGAATGTGATTGAATTTAAAATTAAAATATTTATATATTGATATTAAAAATTATTGGAATTATTTTAATGGAATATTTTGATGGATATTCTTATGGAGACCATTTTGGAAGACTAGATTTAAAATTAAAATTTCAATATTGAGTTTTGAAAACCGCATCTATTGGAGAGGTTCGGGAAGATTTTAGTTTCATAAATCAATGAGATATTTTGTGGAATCTAAACTTATAAATTCAAATTCAAATTTTAATTTTAATTTTTTTCATTATTAAAAAACATTTTTTAGGGAATTATTATGGAGAAATTTATTGTGTATAAAAATTAAGTAATTATGTGTTTTTTCGAAAATATCTTCATGATTTATAGATAAACAGTTATGGAATTATTTGATAAAATTTCAAGGATATATTTATAGAAATTAAAATACAAATATATTTGGATCATTTGATTTCAATGTGTATACTATATTGGAGATTATTTTGGAGAAATTTTTCAACCGCCAATAGAATATTTGAATTCTCAACTATTATTATTATTAGTTTATAATATTATCTGAAAAGATTATTTTAGAAATGATTCAATGATAACAATTTAAATTTGGAATCCCTTTGACTCAGTAATATTATAAATATTGAATATGGATGCAAAGACTTCAATTGCTTGAAATGTACTATAAGAAATAAATAATGGAGATTGTGATGATGTAACTAATAGAACAACACTATAATTAAACTCTTGAAATTAAAAATAATTTTATTATAATTTTATTTTTAGTGAACGTTTTCAACTTATTTTACAACAAGGATCACTTTGGAGTCATAGATACTTAAATATTTATTCGATAAAGAAACATATTCCACTATTTTTCATTTGTAAAGAAAACGGTGGGATAAATATATTGAGAAATCCTCTTTCTCATCTACTTGGTCAGTGGAAATCACTAAACTCATAGAGATAGCATTGGTGGAGTGAATTAGGGAATATTTGTTCCCAAAACCATTATACATCACCTTTTCATACTCTTTATTTTATTTATGTTTAACTAAATTACCCTTTATTAAGAGATAAGGAAAAAGATCTCTTTATTTCAAGAGGGGTGATTTATGTTTAAAATAATTTTTAAAAGGAAAATTCCCCATCGTGTGTCTTCATCGTCATCATCTTTGAACAAAAGATAAAAATCCAAGCTAACCTAGAATAACATCACTAAATCATGTCACACCCTTAGTTTGTGGAATGTATCTAGTAATATATCACCAGCTAAGGGAAAAAATACTTCACTAGTATAGCTAGTGGAAAGGTAGATCATACTGACTAAGTTATCCAACAAAAGAACCCATGTTCCCATTACTAAAATAAATTTTATGGTGGTAAACAATCATCAATGGTCAATACAAGAATTATAGATCATAATAAACAACTCATCCTCACCTCTATCTCTCTCTAAATAAAAACCCTATGAATTAAAAGCCGATTTCCATATAAATCGATTAGTCTCCATTTAAAGGGAGCAAAGAAAGGGGGTCAAAGAGGGTTCCACACACCCACTCCTTTTTGATACAACTTAATGTTCCATGAAAGTCTTAATTAAAACTGACTTGTGACTCCAATTCCACTATTAATAAATTCTAAAATAATTTATAAAACATTTCTTGAATATGTGACATCCAAAACCATCCATTTAAATATATTTAAGAAATGAACCCTTTTTTATAAAAACCACTTTATAAAATCAAACACCATTATTTTCTATTTTACCATGACCCAAATGACGTCAAAAAAATTTGAAGACTCATTTTTTATTCAAACATAACCATTTAATAGTTTATTAATACTTATAATTTCAATTACTACTTGAAATTAAAAGTAATAATTACTAGAAAATTAATTTGAAACACCAAGAAATTGATAACCATAATATAGATATTAATGATCTATTTGGGAATATTTTTAAAAATTAGAATACCTAGATAGAAAAAAACAATAATTCTTTATAAATATAATACCCTCACTTTCCATGGAAATATACTAAATTAAATTTCCTTTTTCTAATAAAAAATTAAAAATACAATAAAAAATTTAAAATACAATTAAAAATTTAAAATAGAAATTTATAAATCCAATTAATTTGAGTTTATAAAATTTAAAAGTTTGAACAAGGGAAAACTTACATGGAATCAACAATAGAGGGATTGGAATTTCAAATATGGGGTGAACAGAACCTATAGGAGAGATCACCTCTTTTGTAAATGAAAAGAACAAAAAAATCTTGTCAAACCATAAACTCTATGGTTTGAATGGTCTAGGGAACAATAAGAGAGAAGAAAAAAACAATAAAACTAATATAATAGAATTAATATGATTCATTACATTGAATATTCAACCCTAATTTACTAAAAATAGGAATAAATTATAAATGGGGGGAGGAGAATTGGAGGAGGGGAGGTGCACCTATGTAGGTCTCAAACTGGGGGTTGCAGAGAAAGGAGGGGTTATAGAAATAGAGGGTTTAAAAAAGAAAATATATATAAAATAAAACAATAATTTAAAAAATAAATGACGAAACCCTCACGGTTGTCTAAATTATGCGGTAATCATGATATAATCACTGGAAACTCAAAAATGTATGTATGATTTCTCCTCAGAACCTATATGGATTTCCTGGATTTGTGCTGATCATGAACATGACATTGCCTAAGATAAAAATCCAAAGGCATGGTTTTTTATGGTTTAATAACTATGTGGTCCATCTATATGACCCTTAAAAACTATTAAAATTTCAAAATAATAACCCCCCAAAATTTATAAATGTTAAATAACACAAATAAATATAAAATAAAATATATTAAAAAACATATCTCATGTGGGTGAGAAAATTTTCCCCATTATGACACTTTCTACCCCAAGAAACTATTTGGTCCATTTATAAAGCATTAGGTAGAGAATTTATATTCCACTTCTATTATTGAGGTGGGTGGGGTGAGTGAAAACTAAAGAGATATTGAACTATAAGAGAACCCCAAAACATGATCTCTAAGCTAAATTGTCAATCCTATATCATAAAACATCCAAATGGATCTCCCAAAATCACAGGACCTCTCCAATCATAAAAAACCCAAACCATCTATAACAACTTATATGATGAGTTCTGGAGAAAATAGAAACCTAACATAGGGATCCCCATAAATTTATAATTCTACTAAAATGGAAAAAAACACTCAAAGAACACACTTTGAGATGGAATACCCCCAAGAACCTAAATTTAATCAAAATCCCAAAGAATCATCAATCTATTAAAAACTAAACATCCATTATGAAACCAAAATAAATATATAATTTGTAAATTCAACCCATAAGAAAGCCTAAAAAATGACATTGGTCTTATACCTAGGTCATCATACTCCATCCAGTCAAACTAGGACCTCAACCACTCTTACACCATACCACAAACTCCCATAAAAGATCCATCACCCTCAGGTTCTTACTAAAAGATATACTAGTCCTACCTACCTAGGAATAAATTCTTATTTCTTACCAGAGTTAAAAAACATTGAAAACAAGTCCCATAATTCTATTATATAATTAAGGATCACAATAATTTCATGAATACATAAATATAGCCAACCTTTGTAAATATAAACCATAATTCCATAAACATTCACATTGAGTCACCCAGTGTATGAAACTGTTCAAATAAACCTCAATCCACCAACTCCCAATCCACTAAAGAAGGAATCACCAACACAAAGAACAACCTCAAGAACAAAATATCTACATATTTTCATAGATTTCATCTAGTTACTTTCTATAATCATAAAAAACCTAGAACACAATAAAAATGTAGGATAATGATTTGAGAAACCTTGATTCTTATCCTAAAGCAAGAAATATTTTAGCCTTACCACATGATTTTGGGTCTAGTGAAGGACACTAATTAGATGAACTACACCTAAATGGAAAATATAAATACCTTATGGTTCATCTCTCAAAACAAATGATATATCCTTACTCATGACCTTCTTGGGAGTAATAATTTTAAATAATGTGATACATGAAATCAATTAGTTCATTCCCCAAACATGGAACCAAACAGTACTACCAATACTAAGGGACAAATCAAAAATAATAACCTCCCAAAAACAAAACACTTCATTCACACATTATAAACATTTAAAAATTTCAAAATATAACATAAAACACCACATAAAATTCACTCAAAAATGTCAAACAATTTCAACCACTCTTTAATTACCAACCACCAAGTGATGATTCACATCAGAAGCTATTTTTGAATTAAAAGAGGTTTAAAATAAGTCCAAAATAAAATAAAAAAACTACTTCTACGTTTTCAGGAGTCCTTAGAACCATCCATACTAGCTCCACATGGTTAACCAAACCATGGGGGCTAGTTATGTAGCTCTAGATCTTCATCCAACATCACCCCAAGATCAATAAAAACCGAAAATAACTTTCAACTCATTAAGAATTCAAATATAATTTTTATGTCAAATGCATCAAGATAAAAATCAAAATCAAAATCCAAGACCCACTCTCTTGCTTCCTATGGAAACTCAAGGCTCTAAGAGGAAGAGAGCTCATGATATTCTATCCGCATGTATATATCAAGTTCAGAAAACATAACTCCACAAAACTATTACTTCTCAAATCAGAAAGGGTACTTGAAATCTTGGCCCTCTGAAGAACCTAGGCTTTGAAAGCATTTTTTGTAGACCAGCTCAATTTTTCCATTTATCGTACACTGAAACTATCCCATGGTGTTTTCGAGGGGCATCCCCAATCCTCCCATGCTAAAAAATAGCATCATAGAAATTTAAATCTAACATTGGGGATGATTTTAACTATAAATAAGAGTATAATAAACAATATATTTCTACCAAAACTGGAATGAATTTTTTGTAATTCAGATGTCCACACCAAAAAAAAAAAATTAAATAAACATATACAAATCAATTGTAAATAAATCCCTCAACTCACTCTGAACTCGCACTACAGAAAAATATTAAACTAGTATTCCTAATATCCCATTATATTACAGTCTACCAATAACTATAAATGAATGTATTAATGTACTCATTTATAGCGAACAATTTGAAAAATAGTCTATGAAATAAAAATTATAAAAATGTACTATAAAATCACTAAAAATTAATCCTTGTTATAAGTGATAAATTAAATTTAAACTAGCCTCTAAGAACATATCAATCGGTTCTCTAAGAGAATAAAATATCTAAACCAAATCATACAACTAAGATATAAAATATGTATTTTCAGAAACATGATTTGTAGGCCACCACCCTCATTTCCACATGTATATCTTTTAATTAATGTCCTATTTTATGATATTTTGAAATATGAAAATAAAATAGTTTTTAAAACATAACTTTCTTTAAAACCAATAACACCAAAAAATGGTTTTATAAATCTTCTTCTTTATTTTTCATAAATAAAAATAATCTCTTAAAAAAGTATCTTCTAAAAAACATACACGCTAAGAGAAATGAACCTTCAAAAATATGATTCCAAAATTATATAGAAGAAAACTCACACAAAAAATAAATAAATGAATAATCAGGGAAATCCATGTCATAAAAATAAACAAACACAAAAAATAATGAAAAACCAACCAAAGTGCCACACATATCTAGGAATTAGGGGATATCAAAAGATGAAACATGGTCATCCTAAATCAATATATCGACCAAGAAATGATTGTCTTGGGCTCTACCAAAGGGTTAAAAAAGTTAGGTAGCCAATCCTAACATCACTAACTGGGGTTACACCCTTTGTTAGTGTAAATTATCTTATAACACATCTGTAACCAATAGAATACACCATTCATAACTAATATAGTTATTGTAAAGGTAACTCATCCTGACTAAGTTTTCCTACTATAGAAACTAGGTTACCTTAACAAAAACAAATTTTATAGTGAGAAACAATCATTAATAGTCAATATATGTATTATATATCATAAAAAATAACATTCCCTCTCCTCCATCACCCTCTGAAGATACCCCCTTGAGAACCTTCACCCAACCTCCATGTACATCAAAAACCACCAATTTATAGGGGATAACAAGGGGGTCAAATAGGGTTCTACACACCCACACATTTTGATAACTATCTAAAATCCCCAAATGATCCTTAATTAAATCTGGCATGGGATTTAAAATACACCCTTTATAATTTCTAAAATAATTTATAAAATATTTCTGGAAAACATCAGATCCAAAACCACCCTTTTAAATATATTTAACAAATCAATCCTACTTTTTATAAAATCTCTTTAAAAGCTAAAAAACATTTCTTTTATTATTTTACCCATGACCCAATTGGGGTAAAAACACTTATAAGACTCAATTTATATTTAAAGATAAAATTTAAAAAAATTATCAATACTTGGCATTTCAAGTACCACATGAAATTCTAAGTAAAAATATTTAAAAAATTAATTTTTAATAACAAAAATAAATTTATAACTTCAATATAAATTCTAAAGATATATTTGTCCATATTAATAAAAAATAAAATACATGGTTTAACAACAAAAAATATAAATAATTATTTAAAATTGGGAAACCACCCATTTTCTATAGAAATATGGATAAAATTGAATTTCTTATTAAAAAATTCATTAAATTTAATTTATACTACAATTAAAAATTTAAAACATAAATTTAAAACTTATGAAATTCATGGTCATAAAATTAAAAGGTTCGTTCATGGTCAAGCTTACTTAGTATCAATGGAAAATAGATAAGAACCACAATTATAAGGTAAATGAAACCCATAGGAGACACTACACACCCTACCAATTAAAAGAACAAAAAAACAGTTCAAATATAAAACCCTAGTGTTTTTACAATCTACGTAATAATAAGGGAGAATAATAAAATATGAAACGAAATAGAATAAAAGGAATTTGAGTCTTTAACTTGAAGATACAACCCTAAATCTCCAAGAATTTAGATCAAATTGAAAATACAAGGAGAATAACATGAGGAGGGGATGTGTTCCTATGGGGGGCTCAGCCAAGGGGGTCACACAATTAAAGAAAAAAGAAAAAAAAGAAAATTTAAAAAAAATCAGGCAACCTGTATGACATGCCAAACAATACAGCAATCATTTGGCTCTCACTGGAAACTCAAAAACACTATGAATGGTTACTCCAAAGATCTCAAATTTATATTCTAGTCATGAACTAACCATAAAAATTGAACTACCCAATAGACAAACCAAAACATAAGGTTAATTCATGCTTTACTGAATCTGATATCTTTAAAAACTTTTAAAATTTCAAAATTACAACCCTATAAATTTACAAAACATAAAATTAATAAAATTAATGTAAAATAATATAATATATGAACGCCAGTCTCACATGGGTGTGATATTTACCCTAGACTGCATCCTGAGTAATTCCCATCCTATCCATTAAACACACTTAATACATTGTTCACACAATGGACGAAGGATAGAGAGGTGTTATAATCTTAAAATATATTTAATCACATGAGAGAAAGCTATAATATAAACAAAAGTATAAACCTAATTGAATTCACCTCCATATCATACCCTCTTTAATCTTATTGATTCAGAATCAAAAAATACATTATCACCCCTAAAAAATCAAGAAGATCATTCCTCATTAATTCAATCATCAAATCAAGGCTCAACATCTAACATGCTAAAAAACCAACAAAGATCATAAGTATACCACTATGAAAATTCCATATTGGATAATTTAAATATGTTACATAACCATACAACTAAGGAAATAAAAAAACACCTGATACGTCATTGGGACTCTTAGTAGATCCAAGCACTAAGAAGGATACACTCAAGAAAAAAGATTATTCACCATAAGGTTTATCCTAGGAAATAGGTTTTCTATATTTCATTAAAATATTTATGGGAGGAAAACTATAAAAAACAAAATAAATAAATCGAAATCATCTGTTATTACCAATAAAAACCAACTTGTTACAACCCATGCGTGGTGAGAAAATCCAAAATTAGTAATTAAAAAAAGGAAAAACACATACCAAAATCATATTCATTTTAAAATCATCAAACATAGTAAGGAATTAAAAATCATATTCTAAAATTAAATGTTCTTCTAAAAATACCTAACAATTTTCAAACATCTCAAGTCATTTAAAAATTCCAATTTATATAAAGTATTTTAAAAACAATTTACCTTATTTGAAAACCACATGTTTCTCTTTAGGATGAAGAAAATAGTTTTAATTTTGAAACAAATCACCCTTTTCCAACATTTAAAAAAAACAATATTTCTATCATAAAACTAGACACCCTTGGAATCACACCCTAATGGGGTAAATAAATTTTCAAAATAACTCAAAAAATAGGTTTTAAACCCCAAAATACATTTTGAATTTATTTATGGAATCCACAATTTCTATAAACATTTCATAGAAACCAATTCCATTTAAAAAATACTTAAATAATAATATCAATTCCAAAAAATATTCTTCTTAAAATATACCTCTTCAAATATAAAAACTAATTTTCACAACAACCATATATGCACAACATTAGAAACCCCAAATAGGATGAAAACTATATATCAACTTATCGTAAAACTCCCTTGAATTCATCCTCTTCAATATGTATCACCCCAATTCATTTTAAATATCATTCAAAAATGGATGAGGGACCATTATTGACTCATAAACGGGGTTTAATGGACCATGTGAAGTCATACAAAAATTCTTTAAATGTTTCCAAGATCGACTATTTGGTCAGTACCCAAATTATCAGACCATATAACCTAACCCCATGTCACTGATCTTTTTTTCATTTTCACCACCAAAATCCAACGCAACTCCCATGTAAAACCATATAATTATAATTCAGAAAAAACCACCAATATAAAATCCCAGTATAACAATAATAATATGCAAAATCTAATTCTCACTACCCATGGTAACTCAAGAACTTCTATGAAGGGTGGTTATCAAGCACCCACTCATAACAAACCTCCTATGTCCTATCAATAATCCAAACTCAATTATATCATGACACACATAAATAAAAAGATGGTATTCTGCGAACCTTGGCCCCTATTGAGAAGCATAGGCTTGGGTACCATTTGTATAAAACCATCTTGAGATAACCCATCACGTTACCCTACCCAGATCGCCACTAGTCCTGATCGGGTGTCCTGATCCCTGCAGAAAAGAATCTAGTTATTAGGTGTTATGAATATAAAAATGGTAATGATTTTAATATCAAATAAATATACATGCCAATGTTATAAAAAAATAATTCATCATAGCCTATCCCAACATTTAATATCCCTGAAAACCAAATAAAAATATATGAATAAATAAAGAATCCAAGCATGTAATAATGAAATAAAAAACCAACCAAAATAAATAATTTCATATACTAAATAAAGGATAAAAAATAAGAAGAATGAAAATACATCAGGATGAACTGAATAATATAAAATCCAAAAATAAAATGGAACCCAAACAACTCCAATGAGAACCACCATGTGACCCATCATTACTCTCCATAACCCACCACATCCAATAAAGGACCCAATGAGAATCCTGATTGACTGAAAATTCACTTTTTTTTATTTTAAAGATACCCGCTTTTTGGGTGGGCAATAACCGAAACCGAAAAAAATACAAGATCCAAATTCAAATTTCAAATTTCAAATTAAAACTGATCCAATCGTCACACCTCACTAGATGTTCCTCCTCACGTCACGCACCCACCTCATGTCACGCACCCACCTCGAGATGTACGCCCACCATAGTCGTCGTCACTGTCCCAAGATCACATCGTCACCGGAAATCTCCATACACAACCACTGAAAAAACAACACCATCCATCGCAAACCAAAAATAGGAAAAACACAAGTACAAATCGAACTAACTTCATCAAAACACGAATTGAAAGGATCCATAACCAGCAACAACACTGTCGTGAATCACTAACGGATTCCTCCAAAGCCAAAATAGATCACAACCAAACTGGAACACACCATTAGTACTTCATCGAGCATGTCTCGAATAGATCAACCACCAGGGAAAATAAGTCAAACAAACATTCAATGAAAAGCAAAACATACCGCGCGAGAGGCACCGTCGTTCGCCAAACCCCACCTCCCAAAACCTTTATGGAACCACTGATTCGAATCTGACTCGGACGTAAGCACAAGTGATTGAGGTCAGGGCAGGGATTTGAGCGACCGAGGACTCCGGACGATGGCAGCACGGTGAGACTGATATTAGAAGCTAAAACCAAGATCGAGCTGAGCCAGAAGCACATAAAGAACTGACGACCACTGAACCACTTAACCCAAAACCACTGTGTTACCATCACTCCAAATCCGACCTGGAGAGGAGCGGTGGAACACGATATTAGAGTACGTTTGTGGAAAAAAAGGCTTCAACAGCAACAGCCATCAACAGGACCAATGAAATTATTCCGGGAGACGAGCGTCGCAGCCGCAAATCAAAGAAGAACGAAAACATAAGAGCTATATATAAAAACACACCAATGTATATGAAGGTTGTGAGAAAAACATGTCTAATAAAATTTCACTAAAGATTATATTATGTTCCTCCATCAGTACATTCTATAAATTATAGTTTAACATACTTTAGAAATTTTTTTTTCACTTGGGAAAATAAGAGAAAATATAATATCATGATTTAATTATATCATTCAAAGAATGGAAAAAACTTTTAATAATAATTGAGGATCGTCCAATCCAAACCCACCATTTTTAAACCAACCAATAAATGAAACTATATTTTATGTCTTCTTTCAAAAACCATGAAAATATGACGTTTAGATACATAAATAAGTAACAATTTCTTCTTTTTTTCTAAAAAAAATAAAATTTCTTTTATAAAACCAATGTTTTTTAGAAGACCCACTTTCCAAACCATTTATGAATTTTTTTAATGATAAAAAAACCATAATCAAACACAAGGCATAATAAAATGACACCAATATATTAATGGATTAAAGTGAAATAACCAACAACAAAACCACGGATCCATGTAATTGAAATCAAGGGGATATAATCAAGGTATATTTATTATTATCCCATAATTATACTTATATCGATATATGCATCATGATAAATTCATTAGGATCTAACTTGAAGGATATTGGACCTAGCCACCTCAAGTCACATCTCTCTAGGGTCCCCCTATGTGAAACTAAAACATACCTCTCAGCACCCCTTGGGGTCCTCGAGTAAAAAAATAAACCCCTAGGTGGGAATAACCTTTATAGGTTTATAGGTATCCTATGAAAACATATTAAGTGTAACACACACCCTTGTAATCAACATAGTTACCTAGGGTTCCCATTACGTTAATATAAATTGCGAGTAATCAAAAGAATCAAAATATCAACAGAAATTTTGGACTTTAAAAAAATAAATCTAACATCACCTTCATCACCATCACATGAAAAATAACCTTTAAAATATATTCACAAGAATCAATTGAAAATAATATACAATATCCCCCTCCGGTCCAAAATCCAATTATGAAAATAATATAAAAAATATGCTTAATAATGAGGGAAATTGAAATTTTAAATCAACTCCATTTTAACAATGATTCAAACTAACCTTAGAAAACCCACATGGGATTTTAATACACATTATTACAAATTTAAAACCATCCATTTAAATTTTAATTGAAATAAAATAGTACTATAAACCACATTGAAATCCCTTATTTCTCTTTTTAAATCACATTAAAATATTATATGACTAAAATTCATAAAATCATGAATTTTGTCCAATGACCCCTTCTGAAAAAACAAGACTTTTTAAACATAAATACACTCTTCAAAATCAATAAATGTTAAATACAATTTCAAAATAATTAAATTCAATTTAAAGAGCTACTTGGGAATTTTATCATACACTTATAATGTGATAATTCCATTCTAGGTGTTAAAACCATTTGAAAACCATATAAACTCATCCAGAGTAATGAATATAGATAAAATTGGGAAATAAATTAATTTAAAACATTAAATAATTAGATGGTATGAAATATAAAAGAATTAAAAAAAACATGCACTACACTTAAAAGAAAACTCATCAGAATGTTCCATTCTTGATATAGAACACCCAAACAAGTAAGAAGGCACACTCAAACCACCATAAACATCTAAACAACCATGATTATAAACTAATTAAAACATAAAATAAACCTAAAATATTATTAGGGTTCATGGATGAATGTAAAATTCGAGGGAAAGAATAACTAGAGGAAATAAGAAGAAGAGAGAAAATATTACAATGAGAAACTCACTTAAAATCGATGGAATGAGGCAAAAAAATCAATAAAAATTGGGGCGGGATCTTACATGGATGTACTTTATGGTGGATCAAATGAAAATATAGAGAGAGATTGGGGGGGATAAATTTAGATTAAACACCCGAGGGAAAAATGGGAAGTTCGCTATTAAATGAAATTAAGTAGCTCACATGGTTTGGAATACTATGTGACAACAATGAAAGGGCCATAATAGGTCACAAAAAACTCGCATGTCTCAGATATATGGTTTACCAACCACGAAAAATGGATCTGTTAATAACTGCAACACTATACACATTTTTCACACAATTTCTACAAATTGTGCACTACTCATGTGCTATAAACATTATGCAAATAGGGATCACATGTTTTCAACTAAAACTAAAATAGTTTGAATAAACAATGAATCTACCATGTATTAAAAATATTCAAGGAAAAAAACTAAAAAAGAATCCTACATAATGATAACCCAACACAGTTCACAATAAATCCGGCACCGAAAGAACCCCTACAAAAATTTCATCTTCATGGTTTACCAAACCAAGAAATAACCATATAGAAACTGTGTAATAATGATAAAATTTCATCATTTTAAAAAATTTAATCTTTTTACCTCTAAAAAATATATTACCTTGAATTAGGATAAATTATATAAAATTAAACCAACAATGACATGGGGGTGTCATAATTCTCCCTACTATGTCCCTTTCTTGTAACGCCCCGACCCCAGTTACCCAGAGTCGGTGCATTATTACATATCATTGGCATGATCAAAAGAAAGATCAAGTCTCGAAAGACGGATTAGTTTAGTAGCCTTGGAATAACTAGATACATTCATAAAGTTTACAATACATTATAAAATGAAAAGTACAACAATATAGTCTCCATAGTCCACACTCTTATCCCCTCATACTATCCCTACAGGTCATTCATAATATACTTCTTCACATCCTGGTAAAAATAAAACATAGAAATGGGTGAGCTAAAATGCCCAGTAAAGATAACAATATAGCAGAAACTTTCATAAATAAGCATAAACCACTACTGGAAATTTGACTTTTAGCAACGGTTTTGGCCAAACCGTTGGTATATGGGGGACCTATAGGACCTATACCAACGGTTTTGGCCAAACAGTTGGTATAGGTCCATTATAGAGACCCGATACCAATGGTTTGGCCAAACTGTTGGTATAGGTCCCCCCTATACCAACGGTTTGTCCAAAACCGTTGGTATAGGTCCTTCGTTTTTTAATCGAATCTTCTTACCGAGAACATTATATAAATCAAAATTTAAAATTATTAAAACAATACATATATATATTTATGAAATTATGTTCACAAAATTCATGTTAGGTTAGTGGTTAAGTCATTCAATTATAAACTAGAGGTCCTGGGATCAAATCCCACCGAATGTTTTTTTTTTGAAATACATATACCAACAGTTTTGAGAACCGTTGGTATAGGTTTTCATATTACTTATACCAACGGTTTTCAAAACCGTTGGTATAGACCTATTGTCACGGCTTACTTGCCAACGGTCCTCCAAACCGTTGGTATAGCCTATACCAACGGTTTGAGGGCCTATACCAACGGTTCCAAACTGTTGGTATAGGGTATTTTTCCAGTAGTGAACATTTAAGGCAATGTATAACTAAAACAAAAGCCTTTTAAAACATGAACTTCAACATAATATGACATAAGAAATGAAATAATTCCATATACTTATTCACATGTATATTCTACTAGTCGAATAATCACATGCAATATCAATAACCACTTTCATAATGATGGAATGCATAATGCCAGACTATCATAACCACATAGCCAAGGCCTCATGCCAAGACTACAAATAATATTTTGTCAATTCCTTGTGGTAAGACACTAGTTTGTCTAATGAAACCAACTGATACATCGAGGATCTATAGTGGGCTCCACCCATCACTAATAAGTCCAATTCATTCCCCATATGAACAGGTTTAAACATAACATAAACATTCGTATTAAAACTAGCATATGAAATGTCAATACTTTCACCATAAACCATGAATGGAATAAAAATAACACATCCATAGTCAAACATATCACAAAACCTTCAACACAATATGGAAGTTTTCTATCATAATAAATCAACTTCAAATAAGCTTAAAATCCATCAAAGGATAATGACATAGATGAAATCACAACTATTTGAGAGAAATATCTCCTTTTTGAAATCATTTAAAAGTCAAATAATTATAAAATAAAACATTTACTTTGAAAATATTAGTATAAACCTGTAAGGGAATATTCAAAAATTTTATAATGGTGGAAAATAGCCACACCCGCCGTATAAGTTAAAAAATACATTCTTACCTTAATTCTATCGAAAAGGTTAAAAAGGACCTTGTTTGGAAAACGACAGAAAGGTTCCTTTATAAACCTCTTATAAAAAGTCAAAAAAGGGTATAAATGACTCTAACCCATATTCTAGTAAATAGTAAAAATGTTTTGAAATACATTTTTAAGAAACATGGATGTGGATGATAAAGATGTCCCAGTAGATTATTACGTATAAAAAACCTCGGATAATGAAGAGATTGCGAAATAAACCCTTAACATGTAATTTTCCTTGGTTGGGGGTAGATTAACCTTCTGTATAATGGTGAAATAATTTTTATTAAATTATACAATAATCATATACATTAATATGATATCATATATGATCTCTTAATATTGATTTGTTAACAATATCTTGGTATTATTGTTGTTTCGGGTGTTAACTTACTTGTTTTCTTTTATATGTTTTGTTATGTAAGACATGATTGTTATGGATAGGTTTTATCTTATTCAAATCCAGAATTATATCCAGTACTTAAACATTATTTTTAATCATTAAATGAGAATTAGTCTTGAATGGATACGATGGGGAATGAATCTCATCGCGATCGTGGAGACGGTAGTCCGTACGTACGCATGAGCGACAATATCATCCTTTTGATATTAAAGTAAAATATAATTGGATGTTATATAATATATACAGAATAATTATCATGTTATATATATTATTTACATGAATTACACATAATTATCATACCCATCCAAATAATAATTTATTGAATAACAATTACACCACGACATGGAGACGGTAAGCCGTACATACGCACATATGGTGATGTGTCATTAAAAGGATAGATATAATACAGAATATGGTTGTACCAAATTTATAATAACAGAACAGTATATGTAAGATAATGGAGTTATTATTTTATAATGGGAATAACAAATAAAGAAGAATTTGAAGAAGAAATGAACTTGAAAAAGGGTGGAGAAAACATTACCTATTCTTCGTGTTCTTCCTTTTTATTTGATCAAAAGGGCTCCTTAGGTTGGATTTATGATTAAACTATGGCCTCTATGATTAATTTAGGGAAGTTTAGAGAGTATTTGGGCAGGTTTTGGCCGAACCAAAAGGCTTTTAAGGTGTGAATAATTGGATAGCAGTGGTTTCCTTTTATAAGGGGGAGGAGGGGCTCTTTAGGAAAATCTAGAAATATTATTTTATAATAAATTCATATTCTGTTTCTAATGGCTCCAAAGTGGATTATTCACAAGTTAAGGTTAGTATGGGTAGAAAAACACTCAACCAATAGAATTTAGATAGGTTTGGGTAATTATATTATCCTTGTCTTTTAGTTTTAACTCTTAGTTAATTAGTTCGACACTTACCATGTCACTTTGTATTTTTATATTATATTGTTAATAAACATACTATATACCTCCAAGAGAAACCCAAGTGGTCCATTAACGATACACCTATCATTATATAAGTCTCTTTTCCGAACCTTATATTTTTATGAATTTAATATCAATAAATAATATAATATTTTTTTAAAAACTCTTTTATGTCAATTTTGACACTATTGGGTATTTTGTTTTTGATAAATTCATAAAATCATTATTAATTCTAAAAACATTTATATAAATAATAATAATATGTCATATTAACCAAGAAAATTATTGTAATTTATAAAAAGTCTCAAATTAAATTTATTTGGGTATTTATAATATCAATTATCTTAATCCGTCATTAATACGGTAATTACTGTATCATCATTGTGTCATAAATAAATTAAATTATTTAATGTCTAAAAATTATAATTAAAATACCATTATGTATGAAATCTTATTTTATTTATAATGAATTTTTATAGTCTAAATTTCAACATATATAACCCTATGTAAAAATTGTTTTTCTAAATGATATTTGCTTATGTCTTTTTTGTATTTATTTTAACTTAATTGATATAAAGTATCCTTATCACCAACAAGTGGATACATGGGGTCCCAAATCGACCCAAAGATGCCCAAGGTCGGACATATATCAACCAATAAGGATAGGACACGTTTTAGGATAATTTAGTATTATTATAATATTAATTTTTTACCCTTATTTTGTGGATTTACCCTTTAACCATGGTAAATAAAATATTTACCAAAGTAATTATTCAAAATGTCTAAAAAAGAAATTTACCTATTTACACAATTTAGTCATCCTGATTCCAAATATGGAATCTATTTTTCCAAATTCAAAACACAGAAGTGGCATAAAATAATTTAAAATTAATTCCCGTCGTTAAAACAAAAAGCATGTTTTTAAGAGATAATAGCTATCAAAAGATTGACGCTTGTTTATGTCCAGTTTAATTTCGAAATTATGTCCAATTTCCAACATCATATTAAATGGTAAAAATATATTATAAATATACATTAAAACCACTCAAATTCATAATTTATCACTATTAATTATTTTGATTTAAAAAGTAGTTTTTAATAAAAATTTACTAAATTTCACTATTCATCAAAATATAAAAGTTATCCGAAACCTACCAAAATTTCATCCTAGGATAATTTCGATATTCAGAATCCAAAAATGAATTCTATTTTGAAAGATAAAATGTATAAAATTTCAAAAATTGGGTATTACTATACACAATGACTACTTTGATTGGTTGTAGCGTGTTAGAATCTTGAAGTTGCGTAAAACACACACTACTGTATTATTCAAAGAGAAGCGTATCGTGGAAGCTTGGGGTGTTACATTCTCCCCTCCTTAAAATAATTTCGTCCTCAAAATTTCTAGAATATTAATGCATAAAAACACTCGGGTGGTTCTTCTTCATATGTTCCTCGGGCTCCCACGTTGCCTCTTCCATATTATGGTTTCTCTATAGAACTTTTACCAGACGAGTCATCCGGTTTCTGAGCACTTGTTCTCTCGTATCAAGAATCCTGATGGGATCTTCCCAATAAGAGAGACCGGGTTCCAGTTCTAATTCCTTATAGGTGAGTACATGCGTTGGGTCAGGCATTTATTTTTTCAACAGTGATACATGGAACACATCTTGAACTTTAGAGAAATTTGGCGGCATTGCGAAACGGTAAGCTACAGCCCC
The DNA here is from genome assembly GCA_963277665.1 of Viscum album. Taxonomy (NCBI): domain Eukaryota; kingdom Viridiplantae; phylum Streptophyta; class Magnoliopsida; order Santalales; family Viscaceae; genus Viscum; species Viscum album. The sequence goes on from OY728141.1 coordinate 1,560,453,518, forward strand.
AATTTGTTATAGAATTTCGAAAGGTCTGATGTACCTGGGACTAAATTTACCTTTCTTACCAAAACGTATGACTCCCATGGATATAACTTCATGAAAACATAATCTCCTACTTGAAATTCCAAATCATTCCTTCGATTATCGGCATAGCTCTTCTGCTTACTTTGAGCTGCTTTGATGCGGTTTTGGATTACCTTTACCTTTTCCATCGTTTCCTCCACTAGTTTCGCGCCAACAAGTTTTGTTTCACCAACATCATCCCAACAGGTTGGTGTGCAACATATCTTTCTGTACAACACTTCATATGGTGCCATCCAAATACATGAATAGAAGCTATTGTTATAGGAAAATTCCACCAGAGGTAAATATTGATCCCACATACCCAGAAAGTCAAATGAACATGATCTCAACATGTCTTCTAAGGTTTGAATAGTCCGTTCTGATTGTCCATCTGTTTGAGGGTGGTAAGTAGTGCTCAAAAGAAGTTCAGTATCCAAGGCCTTCTGAAGAAGTTTCCAGAATCTTGATGTAAAACGGGGATCATGATCCGAGACAATCAATAGGGGTACTCCATAAAGTCTCACAACTTCATTAATATATATTCTCGCTAGACGTTCAAGTGGTAAATCCTCCCTTATAGCAAGGAAATATGCTTACTTGGTAAGATGATCAACAATGACCCATATTGCATCGTTTCTTCTAGGAGTCTTTGGTAGTCCCATGACAAAGTCCATCGTGATATTATCCCATTTCCATTCAGGTATGGGAAGAGGTTGCATGACTCCTCCAGGCTGTTGCCTCCTAGCTTTCACTTTTTGAAAAACTATACATCTTGACACAAAATCATCAATCTCCCTCTTCATGTTGTCCCACCAAAAATGTTGCTTTAAATCTCTATACATTTTGGTGCTCCCAGGGTGTATAGAGAAATTGGAACTATGAGCATCTTCCAACAATTCCCTTTTTAAATTCGGTATATCGGGAACACAAATTCTCCTCCCAAATTTCAAAATTCCATCTTTATACACAAAGGTACTCAATCTCCCATCATTCATAGCTTTAATCTTCTTTTTAAACTCTTCATCATCAGCTTTAGAACTCATTATCCTTTCTAGTAAAGATGGTTTGGCAACCATTTGAAAAAGTGTCGATGTTTCACCTTCCATGGTTATTCCCATATCCATCTTTACTAGATCCATGAATATAGGATCATTTTCAACTCTTATCTTGTTCAAAACTCCATGATCCTTTCAACTCAAAGCATCTTCCACCTTATTTACCTTCCCCGGGTGGTAGTGTATCGTACAATCATAATCCTTGAGTAGTTCAAGACATCTTCTTTGCCTCATGTTGAGTTCTTTCTGTGAGAAAATATACTTCAAACTCTTGTGATCAGTATAAATCTCACATTTTTCACCATAGAGATAGTGTCTCCAAATCATCAAAGAAAATATTACAGTGGCTAACTCAAGATCATGAGTAGGATAGTTTTGCTCATGAATTTTCAGCTGTCGTGATGCATAGGCAATAACCATATCATTATGCATAAGGACACAACCAAGTCCTTTCTTCGCTGCATCACTATAAATAACAAACCCATCATTCCTAGATGGTAGAGTTAATATATGAGAATTGACTAATATTCTCTTTAGTTCTTCAAAAAATTCTTCACACTCTTTTTTCCAGACAAATTTAACCCCTTTACGCATGAGCTTCGTTAATGGGTTAGCTAATCGGGCAAAATTCTGGACGAAACCTCAATAATAACCTTCCAAACCAATAAAACTGTGTACCTCATTTATACTCGTCGGTGCTGGAAATTCTGGGATTGCCTTGGTCTTAGAAGGATCAACAGAGATTTTATCCTTACAGAAAATATGTCCAAGAAAAGAAATCTCCTGAAGCCAGAATTCACACTTGCTAAACTTCTCATATAATTCATGTCTTTTAAGAGTCTTCAGGATAATGCGAAAGTGATTTTCAGGATATTTGTATCTTTTGGAGTATACCAAGATATCATCAATAAATACCACCACAAATTCATCGAGATATTCCTTGAAAACTATATTCATTAGATCCATGAATACAGAGGGTGCATTAGTCAATCCAAAAGGCATTACTGTAAACTCGTAATGCTTGTACCTTGTTCGAAATGATGTCTTCGGAATGTCTTCCTTATTCACACACAATTGATTGTATCCCGATCGAAGATCAGTATTTGAAAAGTATTGAGCTCCATGCAGTTGGTCAAATAAATCATCAATGCGAGGTTGGGGATACTTGTTCTTTATTGTTATAGCATTGATCTCCCTGTAGTCAATGCACAACCTCATAGATCCATCATTCTTCTTAACAAAAAGGATAGGGGATCCCAATGGAGAAACACTGGGGCGAATAAATCCCTTATTACTCAATTCCTCTAGTTGTTTCATTAGTTCAACTAATTCCACAGTGGACATTCTATAAGGGGTCTTCGATATAGGCCTTGATCCAAGAATTAAGTCAATGGAAAACTCACCTTCTCATTCTGGAGGATGTCCAGGTAAATCTTCTAGAAACACATCTACATATTCATTCACAATAGGTACATCCTCTATTTGAACATTCCTTTCCTCACCCATAGTAATTTCATTCTCTTCCTCCTCAATAATTGAATTTTGTTGAGCTACTGGGGGTGGATCTAGATAAGAATTAGGTGGAGACGATTCTTATCTAAAGAAAAGGTGTTACTTATCATCATCATCAAGAATTGTAACCTCATTCTTTTTACAATAAATTTTCGCATCATGGTCTGAAAGCCAATCCATACCGAGGATTATATCAAATTCAATCATAGGTATGACGATGAGATCAGTGGATAAAGAACATTTATGTTCTCTAATGGGGTCTGATTCACAAAACATTGTTGCAATGATACATCCCATAGGAGTTTTAACTGACAAATCCCTTGTTAAATCAAATTGGAAATATCTAGTTTTCTTAGAAAACTGGGAAGATATGAAACAATGCGATGATCAAGAACCAAATAATGCATTTTCTATTATTGAGGAAACCATTAAATTACCTGCCACCACGTCTTTCAGAGCTTCTACCTCAGCAATAGTGATAGCATAATCTTGGCCTTGATCCCTTGGCCTTTTCTGAGGTACGTTCCCCTGACGCTTAAGGAATTCATTGGAATAATGTCCCATCTCTCTGCAGTTATAGCATTGAACATCAATAGCTTACTTCTTCCCCTTGCAATCATGAGCTTGGTGGCCTTTTTCACCACCCTTGTAACAGACTCCCATTCCTTTTAAGAAAGTACCGGGGTGTTTTTTCCCACATTTACCACAGGATTGATATTCAACCTTTCCCTTCTTCCCCTTATTTCCATTCTTAGATTGATCAGCAGATCTCTTCTTCTCTTGCTTTTCTTTAAAGTCATAAGACTTAGAGAATTCCTTTTCTGTCTTGATATCACATGAGACAATGTCTTCGTATGATGAGAAGGATTTTAAGACTAATGATCGATGGAGAAACGGTTTTAACCCATCAAAGAAATGATCAATCTTACTTCTTGGGTTACTGTTGACGCTCCTTTCGTCACAGAATCTAAAGATCGGAAAAGGGAATATCCGAGCTCAAAGTGATTCATCCTTTGAAGAAAAAATCAAAAATCGACAAAGGCATGAACAAAGGATCGACAGCAACTCCACCGCGCAAGTTTTATCACTGTTGCGCAAGTACACTTGCGCGACACCCTTGGTCGCGCAGGTGACTTGTGCGACCTAAGTGGTAACCGCCCGGTAACTGCCCGGGGCCTTCTTTTGGCTATAAATAGACCCTGTGGGCCCCCCATTCGAGAGGATCTTTTTCCAGAAACTCGGATTTAAGCTCCCGACCCCCAAGTCTCTTCTCAAAGCTTCCGGAACACTTCTAAGGTAATTTCTTACCTAGAACGGAAGATCTAAAGAGAAGAAGGAAGGCCTAAGTGTTGAAACTTATCAAACACTTGCGCGCCGACTTATTTCCTTCAATATAACTTGTGCGTCCCTTTTCTGAAAGAACCTCAAGAAAATCTAAAGGGTTTAAAAAAGAGTCGCTCAAGTATTTCAATGCTGGTTGAAAATCGCGCAAGCACACCATGTGCCGCGCAGGTATACCTGCGCGACCATACTTGCGCGCCCACGGAAGACTTGCGCGCCTTGCAAGACTTGCGCGCCCCTATCTTTTTGGGTGCCCATCTTGTCCATTTTTACCCCTCTTAAGCCATAACACCTTTCCTTTTCAAGATTCAGTCTTCAAAACACTCTTCAAAGCCATTTATGGCATGATTTATTGATTTGACTTCCTTATCTGAAAGGAATTCTGTGGAATATCTCTCAAAGTCTAGTGATTTAAATATCCTTATGTCACTAAATATGGAGAGTTCATTCATTCAACCTCATCCTTTAAGATGAGAGAATCCTAACTTGGGTCTCCTTTTCAGGAATAATCCCCAGTTATAAATCCTTTAATCTAGGAATCTTCCTCAGGAGTAAGCCCCAAATTCTTAAAGTTCCCAAACTTGGGCATCCTCCTCAGGAGTAAGCCCCAAACCCTAATTCCTTAACTTGGGCATCCTCCTCAGGAGTAAGCCCCAATCAAGTCCTCTAATTTTGGGCATCCTCCTCAGGAGTAAGCCCCAAACCTTAATCCCTAACCTGGGTCTCCTTTTCAAGAATAAGAATCAGTCATAACCTGGGATTCCTTTTCAGGAGTAAGCCCCATGTCCCCTAACCTGGGTCTCCTTTTCAGGAATAAGACTCAGTCATAACCTGGGCTTCCTTTTCTAGGAATAATTCCCAGTCATAATCTTGAGTTTCCTTTTTAGGAGTAAACCTCAAGACCCCTTAAAATTCTCTTAACCAGTCATAATTTACCTTTGATTTGGGTTTCCTTTTCAGGAGTAAAACCCAATCATAAGTCCCCTCCTAACTTGGGAATCCTCCTTAGGAGTAAGCCCCAAGATTAGAGTATTCAAATCTCCATAAAGAACATATACCTTTATGGACCCTGTTCCTGGATTTTCTCCCTAAAAGTAAATCCTAAACCTTCATCTATTTTGGGAAGTCATACATACATAAGCCCAAAACAAATTCTTATGATTGCATCTTTCATGGAACAATTGTCTAAATTTTACCAATACCTCTTGTTTCTCACACCGAGCATGACTCACGTGAGCTTAGAGTGTAAAAGTAATTATGACATTCATCTTTGAGCCATCAATCATAAACATCATACTCCATTACTCGAACTACGTGGGTTCTGATTCCTTTTCCAAAACAAAGGATACGTAGGTAGCCCATTTATGGGTTCGATCCCAACTTTGAAATAATCCTTGTCCTTCTGAATGACGATAAACTTCAAGTGCCCCACTGAGTGGCTTTAAAACCAGCCTGGTCATCATAATGACCAAGAGACTTTTATATAAATGTTTTGAAGGATACCATTGACCAAGAATCTCTAAACAGATATAGATGATTCTCTATTGATGAAGAACCTCGAATACATATAAAAGATTCTCTAAATTCTTGCATATTTAATCATTGATTGTTAAAACTAAAGGAAGGCTCATTTTATAATTGGTAATGTAATAAGGATTCATGAACATAACTTAAATCTATAAAGAGAGTCCCGGAGTAGACAATAATTCCCCTCAAAAAGGTGTGATGAGTCCGACCTCCCATCCTCTCGACCAATGCAAATTCCTAAGCCTCATTAGCCCACAAGCTAATGAGCGCCTGCCTTTGGAAAGTAGGTCCAAACGGATGTGGAATCATTGGATGTTTCTGGTTCTACGAACAAACCCGTTAGAAACCGATCGGAACGTTTGAATCTCCCGTCCAGGAGGTCATCCCCGGATTCCGTGCGAAACAAAAATGGTGAACCCGACGTGAATCCTTAACCAAGTTAAAGTGATATTCTTCTTATTTGTTAGGCCCCTTGGGCCAACAAAGCAATCATTGACATGTGCTCATCCAAAAGATGCAGTGGCCGGATTCATCTTGATTATGTCTGTTATATGGAACAGGCACTCTTTTCTCAAGATCTTCTGCAAAATGGCTTTCTTTAAATTCACCTCTGTGAATACTGCTGCTGTGAACACCTCTACTGTGAGGTCTGCTGCTGTGAAAACCAATGCTACTACTCCTGCTGGAATGTCATCCACTCTGAGGATGACATCACCAACTCAGCATCTTCAATGCTGGGTTTCTAATGCACTGGTTAAGGAGTACCGTCACAATGGTACTATCCCAAATCTGGAGGCCACTCGTCAAGCCCTCCAAGTTAACAAATCTACCTGGTCGTCCGGACAACGGCGGCCAGCAATCAAGAAGCAGGCGGTGCTGACTACCGTCTCCAACCGTTTCGGGTCGTTATCCCCGGAACGCAATTTCCATTTACTCCCTTACTCTGAGGAAGTGAATGAGCAGGTCCCGCAGGACCTTAATTCAAAAAGACAGGAGTCCTTCCCGAGGGCTCCCATCTACAATCACCGCCAGACTCGTGTGGTAGTGCGCCCTCAACATGATGAGGGTACCAACTCCAGGCATTCAGATCAGGTTCCTCGAACCCGAGTAGGCAAGATGAACCGCCAGAGACGGAATCCGGTTAACAATAGGCAGGTTGTCATCCCTGCCATCTCTGGAGAAGTCCACCAACCTAACTTGGTGGAAAATAATGAGCAGGCACCATCACCTGCCCGTTTTAATTCCGCTGTCCAGCAGACTCATCTGGCAGCATCAAGCCTATCCCTCCAGGCAATTCCGGCGGAGTACCATAGGCAGGAACATACACCTGCTTATACATCACCAGTTAGTCAGCAGGCCCGTCTGACTACATATGATGGATCTTGTCAACCACGTTTGGCGAAGTCTAATCATCAGGCACATACACCTGCTAATACTAATCAAGCCTACCAACAGTCTCGCTTGGTAGCGCATGGAGAAGTCAGTCGGAAAGTCCCGACGACAAAAAGGAGGCAGACTCAACTCTCTGCCTCCACACTTGAGTACTGTCAGGATTCACTGACAGGAAAAGGAGGACAGGAGCAGGCACATACACCTACTCCAAGCCCGGAATGGACGTATATCCCCGTTCCGGCGACTGAAGTCACCAAACATATTTTGTCAATGGTGAAAGAGCAGAAGCAAATTCCTGCTCATATTCTGGATGCTTTCCAGGATATCATAACAGCTTCAGCATCATCACAGGGACAGACACATAAATCTATCCCTAGCAATGGAGTGACACATCAACGATTCACTCCGGAACAGACACACACATATGTTCCAGTCCAATAGGGTTATGGGTAATACTCCCCCATATCATACGGACAACCAAGTCAGGCACATACACCTGATTTGAGTGGAGATCATCAGCCTAACCTGACCATCTTTCCTGATCAGGCACATTCACCTGCTCAGAGCAATCACTTTCGTCATCAAGTGGTTTCTAAAGCGAGTAAGAAGGCATCTAAGAAAAAGATCCGCCCAGCACAGTTAGGAGATCAAAGGCCAATCTGCAACCAAGCCTTACTCGATGCTAGAGTTCTTGAAGCCCTCAGACATTTATCTGTCGGAATTCAAGATTCTTCTCCCTCAGTTCCCAATAATAGGAACATTAATTCTGAAGGTCTTAAACAGACACTTCCTCATGAAGACTTGCTTCATGAAAATTCGGTCAATCTTGAAGTTTCTTCTTCAGATGAGAGCCACAGGAACCCTCTGTGTGGTCAGAAGACCAAGGAGCAAGAGATTTCATCTTTTGCTGTAACCCATCATGATGGTCCTCCTCATGGTGATGAACTTCGCTGTGAAAGTCCTCTCCACAGTAGTGATTCACGTTGTCTCGAAAATTCTTCAGAAGGCAATGTAGTGACGAGAAATCCCTCGTATCTCGAGGCACTTGCAAACGTAAAACCAGTCATGTCTGATGCTTTACTATCGGCAGGTGAAACTCTTTCTCCATCAGAAGATAGCCTGGGGTTCAGGTTATTCTCCGAACCATCCCTAGGTCATTCAACTTCCAGCATGAATAGTGATATCTCTACCAATCTTGTTGAATCCGATGAAGCAACAAGGAAACACCAACTCTGGTCCAAACAGGTAGAAGAATCTTCATTTAATGATAAAGAGGAAATGCTGAACATGAGGAAAAAACTGGCAAAAGGTGAAGTACCAGTCATGTTTTGGCCTTTGGCTGACTCCCAGTATGACATTCCAAAGATGTTGACGAATGAGGGAATCCATGATATTCGTCTCAAAATATGGAAGACTCTTTGTCAATTGAAGAAGAAAGTATTATCTTATGGTGATTATGAAAATCATATTAAGATAATAGAAGGGTTACAACGTCAGATTGATTTGGCATCTCTATCAGTCTCTCGGTATTCGAAGGCTGAAAAGCAACAGAGAACCCTTCAACGTTCATGCCTTGGCGCACTAAGAAAATTGCGTCAGTTAATTGCCAATGCTCCATCTGATGTTCATATCAGAGGATGGGGTGTTCATGGAGCACTACATTTCACAGGGCTTTCCGGTCAGCAAAGCCCGCCAAAAATGGTCTCATGCAATGTTATTTCCCATGGCCGGCCACAGCCAATGAGCTTTGTTCATAATCAAAAGCTCGCTCAAGAACCGGCTTCAACTAGTTCCTCTAAAAATCAAGTATATAGAGAACAAGTTGTTGAATTGATCCTACATCGAGCAGGCGAGAATATTGCACAAGCCTCTCGTCTGGAGAAAACACGTCATCAAATGACAGAAGTTTCAGAAATCATCCAACGATCTGTTGAACTAGGTGATAAAAGTGGATACAGGTTAATGCATCCAGCTAATTTCTGAACTAAGATTCGCAAGATCAAGAGAGATTTTAAAAAGATCTCAAACATAGCATGTCAAGAGACACCCCAGCTTGCCAGACTGGGGACTTCTCTAACCCAACCCTCAGAGTCAACAAATGGGATTCGAGGAGTTGAGTGGAAGCAGCAGGAACATCCCCAGTCCACCGGACTGGGGACTTTTTCAAATCTTCAATCCCTCCCTCAGAGAAAGTCAGTATTCTCTCGATTAGGGAATAAGCCTCAAGAGGAACGAAGAGCCAAGCTATCAGGAGATTCTCTCCAAGTGACGGTTCTCCAAGAAGTTCCTGAGGGATCAAGTCAACGGAATGCCATGTCTCATCATGGACATAGAAGAATACAATATCACAGAAATGCTGATAGAAAGGATTCCATGAAATATGCATCCATTCATGTCATCAATACCATTGCTGCTGATTCACCAGATGAGGCTCAATCAGAGGGATCAGACGAAGAGGTTCCTGCTCAAGAAGTTGCGCACACAGACCTAAATGAAGAAGGTGTGCGCACACGTAATCAAAGGATTACCCAAAATCTGGGTATTCCTTCAAGTAACCCACTTCCCCCTCTCCGAAAAGGATCCAATAAGGGGAAAGGAAAGAATCAGGTTACTTCTCACCCTTCCTCTGAAGGAGGTCAATCGCTCTCATTAGAGAAAAGGTTTTCACAACAAGAGGAAGAAATGAAAGAATTAAGAAGGTTGAATGCAGAACTACTTCAGAGTAGTCTTCTTCTTAAGAATGCTGAAGTCCGACAGCCGAAGGAATTTGTTGTAACTACTGAGATGGATCAAGAATATCCTCCTTTATCAGTACACCCATAGAGGTCTAATCCTACAGGTCAAATTCAACAACGGTTGGCAGCATTACCATCAGTTGCAGCACCAACCACCATGTCTGTCCAAGCTCCATTCATTGCACCTACCCAAAACCAAGTTCAACCTGATGTTTCTCAAAAGTTAATAACTACTATTGAGTCATTAACAGCTCGGTTAGAAACTATGGAAGGGAAACGGGCGCAAGTTCAACCTGAAAAGAAAGTTTACCCTGAATGGGTAGATTCAATTTCTCCTCCATCCAGTTTTGGAAACCCTGTTTTCCCTACTTTCAATGGATCAGGCGATCCTGAACAACATTTGACGCATTACGTGTCTTGTTGTGATCCTATGATGGGAACTCCAGAGAAGAAAGAAGCAGTGAAACTCAGATGCTTCGTGCGAACCTTGCAAGGACCAGCTTTTGTCTGGTATACAAGCTTGCAATCCCGGTCAGTCATCGGATGGGAGGATCTTCGTCAAAAATTCCTTCTTCAGTTTAGCTCAACTTTGCCAAAAATGACAGTTTTCGATCTTACAAACTGCAAGCAAAGGGATAATGAAAGAGTCTCTGATTTCATTGCTCGTTGGAAGGGATTAACGTATTCCTTGAGTTTAGCACTCCCTCAGGAGGAATTGTTGCCAATATGTGTGGCAAATTTGCGTGACGAATTACGCACGCCATTGATCCCTGTGAAATACACAGGAGGGTTTCGAGACCTTACTTCAATCACTCAACAGCTTTAAGATTTCCTTATACAGGCTAAGGTTAAATCTCGTGTAATTCCATCAGCTCCAGGAAGAAGAATGGTTAAAGCAGAAACTGCTACAGTTATGCTTAAACAAGCACCTGTAACTATTTCTACTTCAAAACCTTCATCTTCTCAAAGGGCTCCACCTCCTGAACGCCAACAACAAAGGTTGTTTCGTCCAAATGATCAAAAAGATCAACGACGAAAACAATTTGAGGATATGAAGAGTAAAACTTACTCTTTCCGAAGTGAGCAAGTTCCTTGTTACTTCATTTCAGCTCTGGAAAATAATTTGGTTCAATTACCAGTGCCGAAGAGGCCAAACAAGGAAGGATATGAAGACCGTCCCAATTATTGTCCCTTTCATCAAATGTTGGGGCATCCCATCCAGGAGTGTTTTGTCTTTAAAGACCTCCTGCAAAATATGGTCGACTTGGGACAAGTCAAATTGAAGGGTTCTTCAGCTCATGTAGCATGTATTACCGCTACAGATCCAGAGGAAGGAGGCGAGTGGTAGGAAGTCAAAAGCAAAACTGCGAAAAAATATGATGATTGGATGGTCAGAAAGACAATCAATCAGACCCATTCCATTTTGCGAACACAATTGAAGAAGCCAATTGTGTCTCCTACAAAAGCTACAGTAAAGCCTCCATCAAAAGACAAATCCTCAAAAGGGCAGCGCAATTCAAAGAAGTAAGAGGAATCAGGAGAATATGAGTATGTATCAAAGCCTAAATTGTCTTTGACTCTGGCAGATTTCATGCCATCTACTTCAAAGCCACGGGCACTACCCCATCAAACGGCACAGCCTAAACAGGCTAACCAGGCAGAGTCTTTATCAGACGAAGAGTTAATCTTTGGTTTTGTTAATATGATTCAATTAACAGATTCATATTCCAGTCTTGATGAGCCTGAATTCCCTGTATCAAATAAGGGAATCCGAAGAGGTTCTAGAGGTTCAGGATATAGGGGAAGACATGGATCTCTCCGAAGCCACTACTCTAATTTTACCCCTGCTAGCACTGTATATGCAGCAGAAACTCGTGGTAGAGCCCTTCAGCGAGCTCAAAAAGAACAAGCAAGTTCTTCTACCAATGGCCAACTCAGTTTTGGTACAGTTATTTTGGAAGACCGATTAAAGGTTCCATCTTCTTTATCTCAGCAAGTAAATGGATCTAATCAGTCTAATATTCCAAAACCAAGGATGTTGCCAGCTTCAATACAAGATGCATCAGCTTCCAAAGCATCTTCTTCCAAGGTACCTGCTAAACCGCATATTCCTATTGGGAAACGCAGACCTCTAGATCAAAAGTATGATATATTGAAACAATTGGCCCAAGTACCATCCAAGTTATCAATTTTGGATGCTTTGAATCTGTCAAAAGATCTTCGGGAAGCACTCATCGAAGCTTTGTCAAGTCCTCAGGAGTTTGAAGCTGAAATTGCTGCAGCTGAAATCTATCACATAGAGAATAATCCTGAAGAATGCCATGCAGTGATATGTTTTACTGATAAAGATGAAGATGATGTTGTGCATGGGAACATAAAACCTTTGTACTTATCTGGAAAAGTCAATGGTATAGATGTTCGAAGAGCTTTCATTGACAATGGTTTAGGAGTCAACCTCATGCCCATTCGTACACTTCGTCGATTGGGCCTCACGGAATCTGATTTATCTCCTTCTACCATGATGTTGCAAGGATATGATAAAAATGAACAAGAACCACTGGGAGAAGTTACACTCAGAACTCAGTTTGGAGATCTTGTTTCCAATTTGGATTTCATGATTGTTGATCAAGACTCAGCTTTCAATATCTTGCTTGGAAGACCCTGGCTACATCAGCATGCAGCTATTCCGTCATCATACCATCAATGTCTCAAATACTGTTTTGATGGTCAAGTTGGAACATTGTATGGTGATAAGGCCCCGTTCAAGACATGTGAGTCTCAATACATTGAGGCGGAATTTTATCACATGAAGGGAAGAGAAAAATCTACAATGAAGGAAATTACCAAAGTTAATGCTCCATATGGTTTGGAAAAAATTCCAATAAATCCATTTTCACATGTGAGTACAGATTATGTGTTACCTATCAGTCAAATTGACAAAATAGGCCCAAATCAAAATACTCTTATGGAAAGATCCATAATGTCAATTATGGAAATCGAGCCAGACAACATGGGAGAAATTGGTAACTTACCAAGCAGTGATGAAAGCATAAGTGGTGACGTTTTCATTTCGTCTGCTGAAATCCAACAAGTCTATACTTCGCTAATCAGGCCAGAAGAAGTTATAGCAACACCAGAGGTGAATAATGATGTCGATTCTCAATCCATCATCTCCTCTTTATTTCCCAAAGAAGACCCTTTATCATCAATAGGGTCGGAAATGGAAGCTTCTTCTTCAAAATGTGAAAATTTTGACATCTCTTATGATCATGAGAATTTCGTTTTTTCATCTACATTGCAAGTAGAAACGGGAGAAATAACACGTGACGAAGAGGAAGAGGAAGATCTTAGAGATGATCCTCCAGCATTTGAAGAGGGTATCTATACCACTGTGGATGAACTCAGAGAAATAAATCTGGGTACAGAGAAAGATCCACGCCCCACTTTAATTAGTGCGGCCATGACCCTTGAAGAGAAAGAGATGTATATTTCTTTTCTAAAGCAAAATAAAGATATTTTTTCTTGGAATTATACAGAGATGCCTGGCCTTGATCCTGATGTTGCTACTCATCATTTGGGTTTACCAAAGGAACATCGAGGATTCAAGCAAGCCGCGAGAAGAACGCACCCAACCTATGCTTCCAAAATTGAGGCTGAAGTGGATAATCTTATCAAAGCTAACTTCGTCAGAGAAGTTCAATATCCCAAGTGGTTGGCTAATATTGTCCCTATAAAGAAGAAGAACGGACAAATTAGGGTTTGCATCGATTTCAGAGATCTTAATCGGTATTGTCCTAAAGCTGATTTCCCAGTTCCAATTACAGAACTCTTAATTGATGTGACGACTGGCTATGAAGTACTTTCTTTCATGGATGGATATTCTGGATATAATCAGATCCGAATGGCCCCAGAAGATGAGGAATATACAGCCTTCAGAGCTCCTCAAAGTGTGTTTTGTTACCAGGTAATGCCCTTTGGTTTGAAGAATGCAGGTGCAACATATCAACGCGCCATGCATCATATCTTCAAACCTCTTTTAGGGAAGTTTTTTGAATGCTATGTAAATGATTTGGTGGTTAAATCCAAACAACGTTTTAATCACTTGGCTGATTTGGAAGTCATATTCCACAAGCTTCGACAACATAATTTAAAGATGAACCCCTTAAAATGTGCTTTTGGGGTAACCTCAGGAAAATTCCTCGGCTTTGTTGTATGCCATCGTGGTATTGAAGTCGATCCTGAGAAGACAAAATCAATCCTTGGTATGTCACCTCCTCAGAATTTGAAAGAATTAAGAGGACTTCAAGGGCACTTAGCCTATATTCGGCGTTTCATCGCTAATTTGGCAGGAAAAAGTTTACCCTTTACCAAATTATTGAAGAAAGGAGTCACTTACCAGTGGACTAAAGAATGTCAAGAAGCATTTAATGTTCTCAAGAAATACCTCTTGAGTCCACCAGTACTCATGCCACCTGTTGAGGGTAGACCTCTTATCCTCTATGTGACATCTTTAGAGCGATCATTGGGTGCCTTTCTCGCTCAAAAGAATGATGCTGGGAATGAAAATATTCTCTACTATCTCAGTAGAACTATGCTTGAAGCAGAAACCTAGTATTCAAGTATTGAAAAGTGCTGTCTAGCATTAATATTTGCAGTTCAGAAACTGAGACACTACCTGCAACATCACGAGGTCCAATTGGTGTCTCGTAATAATCCGCTCAAATTCATCCTTAGTCGTCCAATGCTTACAGGACGTCTGGCAAGGTGGGCGGTTATTCTACAGCAGTTCGACATTCAGTATGTGTCTCAAAAGGCAATTAAGGGCCAAGCTCTGGCTGATTTCCTGGCTGAACATCCTTCAGTGGAAGACACGTATTCAGATATCGAACTCCCTGATGAGGAAGTTTTTTCTATTCAAGAGAGTCCTCAAACATGGGAAATGTATTTTGATGGTGCTTCTAGAAGTCCAACAGGGAAGAAAATGGAAAATCCTAAATTCAACAAAGTTGGTTTAGGAATTTTGCTCATTTCTCCAGATAAGGCATTGTTACCTTATTCCTTTTTGTTGTGGGAAGGTGGTACCAATAATGAAGCTGAATACCAAGCTCTCATTACAGGCTTGGAATTAGCACTTCAAGCACAAGTGAATCACTTAAAGGTGAAAGGTGATTCAGACCTGGTAATCAAACAAGTCAATGGGGATTATGCCATCAGAAAAGAATAATTAATCCCTTTGTATGATTACGTCAGAGAGTTAATGTTGGAATTCCCTTCAGAACCGACATTTTCTTATGCCCCAAGATCACAAAATGCTCAAGCTGATGCACTGGGTAATATAGCCACAGCTTTAGCAGATCCAAATCGGGACGAGACAACCATCTGTATTGCCCACCGTCGTGCAATTTCACCTTATGTTCAAGTCAGAACAGAGGAAATTAATGAAATTAGTCCCATTCCGGAACCGTATGGTCATACTACAGGATGGATGTCACCTATCAGGGAATACCTTCAAAATGGAACACTTCCACCTGATAGAGCCGAGAAAGAACAAATTCAGCGTCGTGTGGTAAATTTTACTCTTTATGATAGCCCAAACCACCTCAAGAAAATTCTCTACAAAAATGGTTTTGATGCAGTTCTCTTCAGATGTATTGATGGTGAAGAGACAATGGCTGTCATAAAAGAAGTGCATGCAGGAGTCTGTGGTGCCCACCAGTCTGGACATAGACTGTCTGATCAAATTCGAAGGCTTGGATACTTTTGGCCTTCAATGATACAAGATTGTGTTAATTTCACAAAGAAGTGTCATTCATACCAAGTATATGCCAACTTCATTCATAAACCTCCAGAGTTGCTTCATACAGCTAATTACTCATGGCCATTTTCCACATGGGGAATGGATGTGGTGGGACCTTACCCTTCAGCAACGGCCAAGCAGTTTAAGTACATTCTTACTGCTACTGATTTCTTTTCCAAATGGGCAAGGGCAGTACCTCTCAAAGAAGTCAGTTCTAAATGCATTGTTAGCTTCATCAAGTCTAACATCATCACTAGATTTGGTGTCTCTCATACCATATTGACGGACAACGGCACCAACTTCTGTTCTTCTGAGGTAAAGAAATTGTATCAAGAATACAACATTAAGTCCAACCATTCATCTCGATATCATGCAGCGGCTAATGGCAAGATAGAGGCCTTCAACAAGACTCTTTCAAATATACTGCAAAAGATGGTGGATAAAGATAAGAGGTCATGGCCTGATAAACTCTTTCATGCTTTATGGGCTTATCAGACTACCACTCGCAATGCAACGCGGTCAACTCCATATTCATTGGTATATGGAACAGAAGCATTCTTTCCAATAGAATTTCAATTTCCCTCACTCAGAATAGCCATTTGTGATCAGTTATCTACAGATGAGCAATCCCAAAAGCAGTTGAATGAATTGGAACAGTTAGATGAGAAAAGATTGTGCACTTTGCACCACTTGGAAATCTATCAGAATCGAATAGCATGAGCTTTTAACAAAAAAGTTCATCTTCGTTCATTCATTCCGGGAGAATTGGTATTGGTTCTCAGGGCACCAATGATACCAGGAAACAAGCCTCCCAATCTTGAACCAAAATGGGAAGGACCTTATTCAATACATAAGGTCTACTCCAATGGAGCATATTCTCTAATCTCAATGGATGGAGAACACATAACGACTCCAACTAATGCCAGATTTCTGAAGAAGTATTTTGTATAAACACAAAATATTGTTCCCAAATCCAAAAAAATCACATTGGTTCATGTTATTTTGTCCCTGCTATATGACATTAAACTGTGCAGCACCAATAGTCCTAACTGCAAGACTTTAAACTGCATAGTCCCTATATTATGTCCGAGATGACATTAAACTATATTAACTCCTAGCTACATGACTTTAAACTGTACAGCAATGTTCTATCGTCCAACATGACGTTAAACTGTATAAATATTTTGTCCTACATGACACTAAACTGTATTTTTGTCCTACATGACACTAAACTGTATTATTAGCCTACATGATACTAAACTGTATTATTGTCCTACATGACACTAAACTGTATTATGTCCTATCTACATGACATTAAACTGTACAGAAGTTCCATATTTTGTCCGAGATGACATTAAACTATATTTTGTCCGAGATGACATTAAACTATATTGTGTCCTAGCAACATGACATTAAACTGTGTGGCACTTTCATCGTCCAGCATGACGTTAAACTGTAAAAAGTCCCCAGAACTGATATCCTCATATTAGTTCACCATAGTCCTAGCTACATGACTTTAAACTGTACAGCACCAGTTTGTCCTTGATATATAACGTTAAACTATACAGCAATGGTCCAGTATGACTTTAAACTGCAACTTCGTCCCACATGACATTAAACTGTGAAAAAGTTCCCTAAACCGTCCAGCATGACCTTAAACTGCATCATCCCTGGTCCAGCAAGACGTTAAACTGTGACGTCCTAACTACATGACGCTAAACTGTATGAAAGTCCCTCACATCCAGAAAGACGTTAAACTATATAATCATCAAAGGTCCAGTATGACATTAAACTGCACCATTCACAGTCCATGCATATGACCTTAAACTATTCGCACTTTCGTCTGACATGACGTTAAAATGGTACACTCTTTTGTCCTTATTGCATGACATTAAACTGCACAATCCCCCTTTCGTCCAATATGACGTTAAACTATTTTATCCCCATCGTCCTAACTACATGACGCTAAACTGTACAGAAAGTCCTTGATATGTCCTACATGACATTAAACTGTTATTTTGTCCCTTCTACATAACACTAAACTGTGCAGCACCAATAGTCCTAACTGCAAGACTTTAAACTGCATAGTCCCTTTTTTATGTCCTACATGACATTAAACTGTGCATCGTTAAGGTTTTTATTACCTCTTGTTTCTCACATCGAGTATGAATCATGTGAGCTTAGAGCAAACCTCAACCATAACACTCTCTTTGGGCCCCTAACCATGTGTAAGTCCCAACAACATTTTCATTAGATCATTTTCCCCAAGAACAACTTGATCATTAATTCATTCTATAATTGAACTACACGGACTTTGATCCTTGCCCTCCAGGCTGGGTATGTAGGCAACCTCCCATGGTTCAAGCCCAAAAAATAATCTCTTCACATCGGTTCACCACCATCTCATATGATGTTGATTCGTGAAACCGCCCCTAGAATCAATATTTTTTACATTGATTCACTTTCGTCCTTGTTATATGACGTTAAACTATGCAACACTTTTGTCCGGTATGAAAATAAACTACAATATTCTTTGATTTCCTCATTTGAGAGAGAACTATTATTGACATTGATTTTTCAATCATGGTTTTCATTTTCAAAAGACTACATGCATACATGGTAATGCCTAAACTTTTTATCTTAGGTTAAAACCATAATTGCACTAAAGTCCCCTTTCACCCTTCACATGTACGAACCAAATTTGTACAAATGGTAGTTCTAGAACTACGTGGACTTTATTCCCATCCCTATGGGATACGTAAGAACATTCGAGTGTCCCTCGAATCCAGTCCCAAGTCTTTTGGGCCTAACCCCAAATTTCACTTTCAGTCCCTTGGCTGAAAAGTCCTCATGAAAACACACACTATGTATTCATTATTATGGCCCAAATTCTATGACCCTAAACTAAGATCACTCATACTTTCGTCTTGCACGACGTTAAACTGCATTTCAAGAACTACGTATGGCTTGATTCTCATTCTTATTGAGATACGTAGTGAAGTCCAAAATTTCAACTCAGGACCCAGCCACAACATGATTATGGTTTTCATTGACCTATGTATCTCTATATACATTGGAAAATACCCATCTTTATGTATTATAATCCTAACCTTAAATATTTTCAGATCTCCATAACCCTTTTCATGACTTCTAGTCACAAAAATGTCAAACTTCTGAGAATTCTTTTACCTGACTATGCAGCACGTGCCCATAGGTGGCCTTGCATAAACAGTCCACATAACAGACTTGTCAGCCAAAAGATGCTATTCATTTGACCATGCAGCCAATGCCCACAGGTGGCCCTGCATACTTCAACCCCCTAACGGGTTTTGTTAAATAATAGTAACTTCATTCTTGGGAAGAATGCCTCTTTTGTCCTTATTTGTCTTAAACGACAGTATGTAGGGATCCGCAAAAAAATAGTCATCCTTAACATATTTGTCCCATATCCTTTTTCATGATCTGAAAGTATTCAAGTCTATGGTTTATTCTTCTTCCCTACGTTTGGGTCAGACCTTCGTAGGAGTGATATTCATCCAGTTCTTCGATATTCTTGTTCGGAAATATATTCTCCATATTCAAGTACCTCTTTCCATACAACAAACTCTATACTTTAGAAAATTTGAATTTCCATAAACTTTCACTGGCTTTTAGCACTAGGAATGTAAATTTCTGGGAGTTCTTTTGCCTGACTATGCAGCACGTGCCCATAGGTGGCCTTGCATAAACAGTCCACATAACAGACTTGTCAGCTAGAAGATGCTATTTATTTTACCATGCAGCCAATGCCCATAGGTGGCCCTGCATATTTCAACCCCCTAACGGGTTTTGTTAAATAATAGTAACTTCATTCTTGGAAACTACTTCTTCTAATGACTTTTAGCTCTTTTTCATATCATTCCTCAGATTCAAATATTCTTAAGCCATAGTTTACATTTTTTTCCCTCATACTTGAATATGGTAATATGTTTTCAGATAAATTGTCAAGGAATTGAATCCATTTTAATCCATTTTGTTCAAAGCTATTTCGACCTTAAACATTAGCCCCTTTATGTCCGGCGTGCATGACTTTAAACTGCCCACACAAAAGACAAAGGAAATCTGAATAAAAGTCAAGTTCCAGCTCACTAAATATACATTTTTTGTATGATTTAGGTAATATTGAGCAATTAAGAGATTCAAAGTTTGTAGGATTATTTGTAAATAATCCTAGTAAAAATAAAACTATGCTTACTAGGCCCATTGGATTAAGTAAATTTGAAGCAGGTAGTGAAAAGAATGCAGGTACAAATGATTGAAGATAAAAGTGTTTTTCATTGATACACAAGAGTTAGAAGGACATCCACAGACTGGAGTCTCTTCTCTTTTTTCGAGAATTACAAGAGGCTTTCAACATAACACTTCATTTGATTTACGGCATCCCGAGCTTCATTAGCAACCACCTAGAATTCATTCATTCAACTGGATACAATAAGAGATGCAGTGATACAGGCTCTTCTTTGAACAATTGTAAAAGGATGTTCTTGAGTGCGGTTTGAGAAAATTTTCTGCTGATCAAACAGTGACTCTGTTTCTGTCCAAGAGACTTGGAAGATGGATACATGGATTTGAGAATGGAGCATTGGAAGTAAAGAGCCATTTGGAGAGAGTACTCTTTTCAGATATTGCTCTAATACCATGTTTGTCTTCTCTCCACCAACCATTAGTGGAAAACATTTCAGCCCATGGGTTTGCCATTTTCATATCTGCAAGGAAATGACATGGAGGAAGAATTTGAAAGTTCACACCATTGTTGTTACTCTTAATGCACAGCATAACCAAAATAGAGAAGTAGCAGTGCAGCTGCATCTCAGGTATATAATTGTTTTCATTTGGAACATTGACTCCTTGCAGATAACCATGACCACACAGAAACAGGTAGATGCTCTGTGGGAATTTAAGATGATATTTCTTCAAGTACTTATCCAAATATGGGAAAGTGCTGTCATAGATATCATAGTAATCATGGACAATAATGTTCATCATGTCATCAATCCGCTTGCTAGCCAGTTCATCAGTCGTTCCAATTCCCTTAGGAGCCATTGAATCTGCACAAAATTTGAACAAATTTAACTCTTAAATGGGTTTATTTTTCATAAAATTTGTGAAAAGAATTCGGAAAAAATGGCCAAGGAATTAAGTCGCGCAAGTCTAAACAATGGCGCGCAAGTATTTCATGTGCCGCGCTAGTTTTTGACACGCAAGTATAAACCGCGCAAGTACGAATACCTTTACAGGAGCGCGACAGCAAGGGAACAGTGGAAAAGAGACTTGCGCGGCTTAGGTGACCTGCGCGGCGAGAGCTCGAGAAGGTATGAAGTCCGGAAATCCTAATGCTTGTACGGAGGTGAAGTCGTGTATTTATAGGCCAGGAGGCCTATCTGCGCGCCGCACCCAGAGCGCTTAAGGCCTGCGCACCGGAAACTTGCGCGCCGCCCTCTGTGCACTGCAGACTTGCGCACCTCCCTTTTCCTTTGGAGGTATTCAATTTCCTCAGAGTCAAATCCTCATTTCTCTCCAGATCCAACTCTGAGGGGCGACTTTTGTTGACGCTCCTTTCATCACAGAATCTAAAGATCGGAAAAGGGAATATCCGAGGTCAAAGTGATTCATCCTTTGAAGAAAACATCAAAAATCGACAAAGGCATGAACAAAGGATCGACAGCAACTCCACCGCGCAAGTTTTATCACTGTCGCGCAAGTACACTTGCGCGACACCCTTGGTCGCGCAGGTGACTTGCGCGACCTAAGTGGTAACCGCCCGGTAACCGCCCGGGGTCTTCTTTTGCCTATAAATAGACCCTGTGGGCCCCCCATTCGAGAGAATTTTTTTCCAGAAACTCGGATTGAAGCTCCCGACGCCCAAGTCTCTTCTCAAAGCTTCCGGAACACTTCTAAGGTAATTTCTTACCTAGAACGGAAGATCTAAAGAGAAGAAGGAAGGCCTAAGTGTTGAAACTTATCAAACACTTGTGCGCCGACTTATTTCCTTCAATATAACTCCCGCGTCCCTTTTCTGGAAGAACCTCAAGAAAATCTAAAGGGTTTAAAAAAGAGTCGCTCAAGTATTTCAATGCTGGTTGAAAATCGCGCAAGCACACCATGTGTCGCGCAGGTATACCTGCGCGACCATACTTGCGCGCCCACGGAAGACTTGCGCGCCTTGAAAGACTTGCGCGCCCCTATCTTTTTGGGTTCCCATCTTGTCCATTTTTACCCCTCTTAAGCCATCACACCTTTCCTTTTCATGATTCAGTCTTCAAAACACTCTTCAAAGCCATTTATGGCATGATTTCTTGATTTGACTTCCTTATCTGAAAGGAATTCTATGGAATATCTCTCAAAGTCTAGTGATTTAAATATCCTTATGTCACTAAATATGGAGAGTTCATTCATTCAACCTCATCCTTTAAGATGAGGGAATCCTAACTTGGGTCTCCTTTTCAGGAATAATCCCCAGTTATAAATCCTTTAATCTGGGCATCTTCCTCAGGAGTAAGCCCCAAATTCTTAAAGTTCCCAAACTTGGGCATCCTCCTCAGGAGTAAGCCCCAAACCATAATTCCTTAACTTGGGCATCCTCCTCAGGAGTAAGCCCCAATAAAGTCCTCTAATTTTGGGCATCCTCCTCAGGAGTAAGCCCCAAACCTTAATCCCTAACCTGGGTCTCCTTTTCAGGAATAAGACTCAGTCATAACTTGGGCTTCCTTTTCAGGAGTAAGCCCCAAGTCCCCTAACCTGGGTCTCCTTTTCAGGAATAAGACTCAGTCATAACCTGGGCTTCCTTTTCTAGGAATAAGTCCCAGTCATAATCTTGAGTTTCCTTTTTAGGAGTAAACCTCAAGCCCCCTTAAAATTCTCTTAACCAGTCATAATTTACCTTTGATTTGGGTTTCCTTTTCAGGAGTAAAACCCAATCATAAGTCCCCTCCTAACTTGGGCATCCTCTTTAAGAGTAATCCCCAAGATTAGAGTATTCAAATCTCCATAAAGCACATATACCTTTATGGACCCTGTTCCTGGATTTTCTCCCTAAAAGTAAATCCTAAACCTTCATCTATTTTGGGCATTCATACATACATAAGCCCCAAACAAATTCTTATGATTGCATATTTCATGGAACAATTGTCTAAATTTTACCAATACCTCTTGTTTCTCACACCGAGCATGACTCACGTGAGCTTAGAGTGTAAAAGTAATTATGACATTCATCTTTGAGCCATCAATCATAAACATCATACTCCATTACTAGAAATACGTGGGTTCTGATTCCTTTTCCAAAACAAAGGATACGTAGGTAGCCCATTTATGGGTTCGATCCAAACTTTGAAATAATCCATGTCCTTCTGAATGACGATAAACTTCAAGTGCCCCACTGAGTGGCTTTAAAACCAGCCTGGTGATCATAATGACCAAGAGACTTTTATATAAATGTTTTGAAGGATACCATTGACCAAGAATCTCTAAACAGATATAGATGATTCTCTATTGATGAAGAACCTCCAATACATATAAAAGATTCTCTAAATTCTTGCATATTTAATCATTGATTGTTAAAACTAAAGGAAAGCTCATTTTATACTTGGTAATGTAATAAGGATTCACGAACATAACATAAATCTATAAAGAGAGTCCCGGAGTAGACAATAATTCCCCTCAAAAAGGTGTGATGAGTCCGACCTCCCATCCTCTCGACCAATACAAATTCCTAAGCCTCATTAGCCCACAAGCTAATGAGCGCCTGCCTTTGGAAAGTAGGTCCAAACGGATGTGGAATCATTGGATGTTTCCGGTTCTACGAACAAACCCGTTAGAAACCGATCAGAACGTTTGAATCTCCCGTCTCGGAGGTCATCCCCGGATTCCGTGCGAAAAAGTTACGTATATAATCTCCAGCATACCTTTCTAACCATGTAAAGTTAGCCTCATACTTTGTGACATTCTCATCCTCCTTTTGTCTCAGACTCAGAAATTGACTTTCCATATCTGCTCGATGGTCTCGAAGACAGTATTTTTCTAAGAACATCACTTTTAACTCCCTCCATTCCATATCTGATACTTCATCATCTTCCTTCGTGTATTGAATCAATGACCACAATTGATCAGCATCTCCAGTGAGGCGATAAACTGCCATGACAACTTTTTCCCTTTCACTACTCCCCAAGGCATGGAATATTTTCTCTAAGGAATTTATCCATTGCTCAGCTACTATGGAATTTGTACTCCCATTTAATGTCGGTGGTTTTTTCCTCATGAAGCGATCTAACATTGATCCTCCACGCTATGGATTTGGGTGCTCCATACGGGTAAGTTTATTATTCATAACCTGAGTGAGTTGTCCCAGTATGGTGATAAGCTGATCAGCACTAGTTGTATCACCAGCTCCACTATAATTATCTTGATTAGGTGGGAAATCCCTACATGGAGTGCGTGCATTGATATGGTTTCCATTTCTTCCACTAGGTGTCATTTCTAAACAATGGCATAAACTAGATCAGTTTATGAATCAAAATACATAATTCCATACTTATAAAAAAATTAACATAAATTGAACTATTTATGGATATAATCCATAATCATAAAAATGTTTTCTTTGAGGAAGTATATACTCATAAACCCTTTATAATTATTTGTAATGAAAATGAGAGTTATCCTAAGCATATCCCCTGGGAGTGTCGTAACCAAGAGTGCATCAAGGCCCGTTGTCATGCACCAGTTCCCGTTCGAGTCTAGCTCAAAGCGGTGTTTTCGGGTTTTACCTCTAGGTACATCTGTTCCAGATCCGCCTCTACCTGCTCGTATCCAGACATGGATGTATTTCTTGGAAAACTGACAAAATCTCTACAATACCAAAATTATACAAAGTTCTTTTATACTAATCCTAAAATTCCATCTTAGGTCTATGTTCTCTAATCAGTGTTTATCTGAATCTAGATTCCAAGGTTTATACTAAACTTCCTCTGATACCAACTGTAACGCCCCGACCACAGTTACCCAGAGTTGGTGCATTATTACATATCATTGGTATGATCACAAGAAATATCAAGTCTCGAAAGACCGATTATTTTAGTAGCCTTGGAATAACAAGATACGTTTATAAAGCTTACATTACATTATAAAATGAAAACTACAAAAATATAGTCTCCATAGTCCACACTATTATCCTGTCATACTATCCCTGCAGGTCATTCATAAAATACTTCTTCACATCCTGGGAAAAATAAAACATAGAAAGGGGTGATCTCAAATGCCCAGTAAGGATAACAGTATAGCGGAAACTTTCATAAATAAGCATAAACATTTAAGGAAATGTATAACTAAAACAAAAGCCTTTTAAAACATGATATTCAGCATAATTTGGCCGAAATAAAATGAAATAATTCCATATAATTATTCACATGGATATTCTACTAGTCAAATAATCACATGTAATATCAATAACCACTTTCATAATGATGGAATGCATAATGCCAGACTATCATAACCACATAGCCAAGGCCTCGTGCCAAGACTACAAAGAATATTTTGTCAAGGACATGTGCCAAGACACTAGTTTGTCTCATGAGACCTACCGATACATCAAGGAGCTATAGCGGGATCCACCCATCACTTATTAAGTCTAATGCATTTCCCATATGAACAGTTTTAAACATAACATAAACATTCGTATTAAAACTAGCATATGAAATGTCAATACTTTCACCATAAACCTTGAATGGTATAAAAATAACACATCCACATTCAAACATATCACAAAACCTTCAATACAATATTGAAGTTTTGTATCATAATAAATCAACTTCAAATAAGATTAAAATCCATCAAAGGATGTTGACATAGATGAAATCAAAACTATTTGAGAGAAATATCACCTTTTTGAAATCATTTAAAAGTCACTTAATTATAAAATAAAACATTTACATTGAAAATATTCTTATAAGCTTGTAATTGGAAGCTTCAACGATTTTATAATGGCGGAAAATAGCCGCACCTTCCATATAAGTTAAAAAAACATTCTTACCTTAATTCTGTTGAAATAGTTAAAAAGGACCATGTTTGGAAAATGACGGAAAGATTCCTTTATAAACCTCTTATAAAAAGTAAAACAAGGGTATAAATGAATTTAACCCATATTCTAGTAATAGTAAAAAAAAATTCAAATACATTTTTAAGAAACATGGATGTGGATGATAAAGAAGTCCTAGTAGATTATTACGTATAAACAACCTCGGACAATGAAGAGATTACGAAATAAACCCTTACCTTGTACATTTCTTTGGTTGGGGTAGGTTAACCTCCTGTATAATGGTGAAATAATTTTTATTAAATTATACAAGAATAATATTCATTAATATGATATCATATATGATCTCTTAATATTGATTTGTTGACAATACATTTGTATTATCATTGTTTCATGTGTTAACTTACTCGTTTTCTTTTATATGTTTTGTTATGTAAGCTGTGTTTGTTATGGATAGGCTGTATCTTATTCATACCCAGAATGATATAAAGTCCATAAACATTATTCTTAATCATTAAATGAGAATTAGTCTTGAATCTATACGATGAGGAATGAATCTCATCGCGATCGTGGAGACGGTAGTCCGTACATATGCATGAGTGACAATATCATCCTTTTGATATTAAAATAAAATATAATTTGATGTTATATAATATATACATAATCATTATCATGTTATATTTATTATTTACATGAATTACACATCATTATTATACCCATCCAAATAATAATTTATTGAATAACAATTACACCACGAAGTGGAGACGGTACGCCGTACGTACGCACGTATGGTGATGTGTCATTCAAAGGATGGATATAATACTGAATATGGTTGTACCATATTTATAATAACATCACAGTATATATAATATACTATATTTATTATTTTAGAATGGGAATAACAAAGAAAGAAGAAGTTGAAGAAGAAATGAACTCGAAAAAGGGTGGTGAAAAGCATTACCTCTTCTTCGGGTTCTTCCTTTTGATTTGATCAAAAGGGATCCTTAGGTTGGCTTTATGACCAAACTATGGCCTCTATGTTGAAGTTAGGGAAGTTTAGAGAGTATTTGGGAAGGGGTTGGCCGAACCAAAATACTTTTAAGGTGTGAATAATTGGTTAGAAGTGGTGTCCTTTTATAAGGGGGAGGAGGGGCTCTTTAGGAAAATCAAGAAATATTATTTTATAATAAATTCATATTCGGTTTCTAATGGCTCAAAAGTGGATTATTTAAAGGTTAAGGTTAGTATGGGTATAAAAACACTAAACCAATATAATTTAGACAGGTTTGGGTAATTATATTATCCTTGTCTTTTAGTTTTAACTCTTAGTTAATTAGTTCGACATTTACCATGTCACTTTGTATTTTTATATTATATTGTTAATAAACATACTATAGACCTCCAAGAGACACCCAAGTGGTCCATTAACGATACACCTATAATTATATAAGTCTCTTTTCTGAACCTTATATTTTTAAGAATTGAATATCAATTAATAATATAATATTTTTTAAAAAACTCTTTTATGTCAATTTTGACACTATTGGGTATTTGGTTTTTGATAAATTCATAAAATAATTATTACTTCGAAAAACATTTATATAAATAATACTAATATGTCATATTAGCCAATAAAATTATTGTAATTTATAGAAAGTCTCAAATTAAATTTATTTGGGTATTTATAATATCAATTATCTTAATCCTTCATTAATACGGTAATTACTGTATCATCATTATGTCATAAATAAATTAAATTATTTAATGTCTAAAAATTATAATTAAAATACCATTATGTATGAAATCTTATTTTATTTATAATGAATATTTATTGTCTAAATTTCAACATATATAACCCTATGTAAAAATTGTTTTTCTAAAAGATATATGCTTATGTCTTTTTTGTATTTATTTTAACTTAATTGATATAAAGTATCCTTATCACCAAAAAGTTGCTCCATGGGGTCCCAAATCGACCCAAAGATTCCCAAGGTCGGACATATATCAACCAATAAGGTTAGGACATGTTTTAGGATAATTTAGTATTATTATAATATTAATTGTTTACCCTTATTTAGTGGATTTACCCTTTAACCATGGTAAATAAAATATTTACCGAAATAATTATTCAAAATGTCTAAAAAATAAAGTTACCTTTTTACACAATTTAGTCATCCTGATTCCAAATATGGAATACATTTTTCCAAATTCAAAACACATAAGTGGCATAAAATAATTTAAAATTAATTCCCGTCGTTAAAACAAAAAGCGTGTTTTTAAGAGATAATAACTATCAAAATATTGACGCTTGTTTATGTCCGTTTTAATTTGGAAATTATGTCAAATTTCAAACATCATATTAAATGGTAAAAATATATTATAAATATACATTAAAACCACTCAAATTCATAATTTATCACTATTAATTATTTTGATTAAAAAAGTAGTTTTTAATAAAAATTTAGTAAATTTCACTATTCATCAAAATATAAAAGTTATCCGAAACGTACCAAAATTTCATCCTAGGGTAATTTCGATATTCCGAATCCAAAAATGAAGTCCATTTTGAAAGATAAAATGTATAAAATTTCAAAAATTGGGTATTACTATACACAATAACTACTTTGATTGGTCGCAGCGTGTTAGAATCTTGAAGTTGCGTACAACACACGCTACTGTATTATTGAAAGAGAAGAGTACCATGGAAGCTTTGGGTGTTACATTTCTACTGCTAAAAATTTATCGATAAGGTATAACCAAGTTGAAATTCAAAACCATTACACTTATAACAGAAGAGGGAGGGTCGGATAGAAAACTGAAAATGAATCATATGAAAAAGGTAAATTCCACACAAACCACCATTCCAAAAGATGCATGAAGGGGATACATAAGCATCCTCAAAAACCCTCAAACATAATCTAGGTCACAACTATATAACATGATGATATTATAAAAATAGATACATATCATAGATCACCCCAACCATTTATAATTCTTATGAAATGTTGAAATAGTTGATAGGCACATCTAGGAGAACAAACATCACCAAAACCTCCACATTTCTGATAATCATCAAAGGAAACATAAAAAATACACCAAAAATAAACATACACAAGGAAAACCATCTCAAATCAACACAAGAGAGAAACACCCAAAAAATAACACTCAAAAGAGAACAAGACATGGTCACCAACCCAACACATCCCAAAATAATAGAAGAAACATAACTGGTCCTGAACATACCTCAACATGGAATAACATGGTTCTAATCTCATGTCATGAAACTATACATAAGTTACTTTGGGTAAAAAATAATGGAACACGGACCGATGGTGAATCTAAAAATAAAATTATAGATTAGTATATCCCCTAGATATTTTTTAACAATCCAATGCTTCCCATTACCCATGTCTACAAACCAAGGAATTATCATCTTGTCTATCAAACAACCGCAACCCATAGTCAATGTCTTTTACAAATGAAAAAAAAAATAATGATAATCCAAAAAAGAACACAACTCATACAAGATAAAACCAAATGGGTACCCAAAGGATAAACTCAATGGAATAGCCCTCAAGACCACAACCTCTTTAAACTCATTGATCTAAAATTTCAAAACATATCATCCCCCAAAAAACCAAGAAGATCATTCCTCATTAATTCAACAATATTACCAAGTCTCATAGTCTAGTCTACCCAACCAACCTACATGGATCCCAAGTTACCCACTAGGAAAACTCTATCTTGAATAATTATTTGATGTTACACCACCACACTACTTTGGAAGGAAATAACATCTGCCACTTCATTTAGAATATGGGTAGAGCCAAGTACTAAGAGGGATACACTCAAGAAAAAAATATGAATCACCTTAAGGTTTATCCCAAGAAAAATTATTTCTATATTTCATATATCCTTTTTTGTAAGTATACTATAACCAACATCAAACGTGAATTAAACTCTTATATTCTTCCCATACTAAACTAACCTTTCCAAAACCATGTGAAGGGAAAAAAATCCAAAATCACACAATAAATAAGGTAAAAATGTGCCAAAATTTTATTAATTAAAAAAATAACTTTCCACAAATAATTAAAACCAATTTTCTAACCAAATGTGTGATTTTGAAAACACCCAATCATTTAAACTATCAAATTTCTTTTAAAAATTATAATTTCTCTAAAGGAATTTCAATGAATTTACTCATCCTTCAAAACCACTAATTTATATTTATGATGGGGAGCCCACTTTTAATTTTAAACACCTCACCCTTTTTAAAATATTTCAAAAAAATATTTGATTTTTATATTTTAAAACTAATCAACCTTAGAAACACACCTCAATAGGGTCAAAAAAATCCAAATAACTCAATAACTGGTTTTAAACCCCCAAAGTACATTTTGGATTTTGTTATGGAATACATAATTTATATGAAAATCATTAAAAACAATTATATTTCAAATAATTATTAAGGATTAATTTAAATTAAAAAAAATACTTTTCTAGGAATATACCTTATCATATATAGAAACTAATTTTCAGAATAAAAATATAAGAAAAAAATGCTAAAAAGTTAAACGGGATCCAAACCATTTACTAACATATCACAAAACACACATTAATTCATCTATGACACTAGGTATCACCCTAATTGAGTATAAATATAAATAAAAATGGGATTTAATACCATTATTGGCTTAGCCACATGGTTTTATGGTCCATGGAAAAAACATACAACAATTCCAAAAATGTTTCCAAGATTACGCATTTGGTTACTGCTCAGTTTAGCAGGCCTGGAAAGACAAGTGTACACATGTGATAATTTTTCTATTATAATTGAAAAATATAATATAACACCCATGGAAACTCATTCAATTCCAATTATAATAAAAACCCACCAATATTAAATCACAGTCAAACTATAATAATCAAGAATAGTCTAAATCCCACTACCCATGGAAAATAAATCACTATCATGAAAGGTGGTAATAAAGAACCCAATCATGAATAAACTACTGAGTCCCATATATAATCCTTGATGAGTTTTACTAAGACACAACTAAATAATAAGAGTTTGTTCCATGAACCTAGGACCCTATTGAGAACCCTAAGCTCTGATACCATTTTTAATGAATAAGACTACGCTGGCCCATTGTGCCACCCAAATTAGCTTTACCCTATGTATGATGGGTGTTCTTGGTCCCCATGGTAATTAATATAGTTCCTCGGTATCAAGAACTTATCAATGGGAATTATTTCAACCTCAATTAAATATATAAAACATTATCATAAACTATCGATAATCCTGCCAGACCTATCCTGGTATTGGACATCCATGCATATAAAAATAAATTAACAAAAAACATCTAATAATGAAATAAACATCCATAAAAAAATAAAAAACATGATACATTTAATAAAAGATATAGTATAATTAGAATAAAAAAACACTAGTCCATACTGGCTGATACAACATCCAAAAATAAAATGGAACCCAAACAGCTCCAATGCAAACCTCTATGTGACCCACGGTCACTCACCATAAACCACTAGATATAATTATAGACCCAATGAGTATCCAATAAATAAGATCAATACAAGGAATATGAAGAGAAAATATAAGAGATGCAAACACACACACATATGTGTATATATAAGTTGTGGTATAAATATGTCAAGTAGGATTTCACCAGAGAGATTATGTTGTTCCTATCATAATACATTCCATAAATTCTAGTTTTAACATACTATATAAATTATTTTTTCACATGGGAAATAATATGGAAAACAAATATAATGATTTAAACATGTCTTCCCAAATCCAAGGTTAAACCTTTAATGAATAATTAAGGCTCATCTGGACTAGAACCATTATTTTAAACCCAACCAATAAATAAAACTTTTATAGGATTAATTTAAAAAGCCATGTGAAGAGGACTTTTAAATTCAAAAAAAAATCAACCAATTATTTTTATTTTCCCAAAAAAATTCTCAAATTACTTTTTAAAAAACAACCACATTACTTTTAAAAAAATATTCTTTAGAAATAAAAAATAAATTAGTTTCAAAGTAAAATAAATCTATAATCAAACACTAGTCATAATACTATGGAACCAAGATACTAATGGAATAAAATGAAACAACCAAAGAACAAATCAAGGTTCCATGAAATTTAAATCTTGGTGATATAATCAAGGTATGTATTTTAGGATACCCAAAATTATCCTTAAATATATCTAAACATCATAGAAAACTCAGTAGAATCTAACTAGAATGATACTAGACCTATTATCCTTAGATAAAATATCTTTATTATCCTCCGATTTCAAACTGATACATCACTCTCAATAACCCTTCATGTCACATAGTACAAAAATATACCCCTTGGAGTACATAGCTTCCTTAGGGTGTCAGCTTTCCTACACAAACTAAGCTAGCATAACACACATTCATTCCTTTCACTAAGTTACCTTGGGTTCCCATGACATCAAGCAAAGTATGAGAGAAATATCAAAATAATCACAAGTTCATCACAAAATATATTATTAAAAATATATAGATAAATATCAACTCACCTTTAATAACCTCTCATGAAACATCCCTTTTCACTTTCATGTAGAAAAATAAATTGAAAAAAATATATAACATCCCTCTCAGGGCCACAATTCCATAATAAACCTAATATAAACAAGGGGGTCAAAATGATATAAATCACAATTTCAAAGAAAATCCTTTTTAACAAAGTTCAAAATGGGCCCTCAAAAACGCACATTGAATTAAAAACAACTTTATTCCCATTTAAAACCAAAAATTTAAACTCTATATGAAATCAACTAGTGCCCACTACCTCTTTGAAATCACTCATTTCCCTTTTTAAATCTCTTTAAAGAATTGTAAGACTAAAAAAGTTAAATTCATTGAATTTGGAAAAATTTGAACTTTTTAATTAAACCTATATCATTTAATCATAAACATTATCTTTCAAAAATCAAGCAGTGTCAAACACATTTTTGAAACCTTTAGATTCTTTTAAAAGAGACACTCAAGCATTTTGTCAAACACTTACCAGGAAATAAATTTAGGATAAGCGTTTAAAAACATGGAGACCATATCTGTAGAGACCCGAAGGTTGAAGTACATGGACATTACATTACTTTGGCGGAATACTTAATACATAACAAAAACAGACACACAAGGAACATAATAGTTTAGTGTATCTGGAAACTTGGAACAAAATCTTCTAATCGTGGTGAAAGATCTTCAA
This sequence comes from Viscum album, assembly GCA_963277665.1. Classification (NCBI taxonomy): domain Eukaryota; kingdom Viridiplantae; phylum Streptophyta; class Magnoliopsida; order Santalales; family Viscaceae; genus Viscum; species Viscum album. The sequence goes on from OY728141.1 coordinate 1,560,486,261, forward strand.
CATCTCCCATAAAGATCTTCCCTTTTTTTTCTTACCTAAAACCTTTCTTTACATCCTGGGGAAAAGAAAACATAAAAAGGGTGAGCTCAAATTCTCAGTAAGGGTAAACATGGATAAAATAAAACATACCATATACATTTGAACTTAAAAACATGAACATAATGTTTAAACATCAAAAGCTTGAGCAATGACATAAAACATGGAAGTACGTAAGGATTAGATCATAAAGAAACATTAAGAATGATAAAATTTCATGGGAATAAAACATGTAATTGTGGCAACCATTCAACACGTGTCATGATTTCCATAGTAGCCAAGGCATTGCTTCCAAGACCATCTTAGTGGACAAAGTCCCTTTCTGAATCGAGTTCACTCCTCGTTTCAGTCCTGTAACACTGAACCAGATTAACTTACCGTTCCAGACATGTCTATCCCATGAGATATAAATCTTTACCCAATGCATTGGAGGGAGATATAGGTCCCACCCATCTCATAATTAAATCATTCTTACTTGCGCCACAAAATAAACTTAAAACATTCATCATAACCCAAAGAATAAAATGGGTTTCATAAACATCATCTCATCATCTCATAATCCATATAAAAAAAATGGACATTTCATCTTAAGAAAAGTAAAACCATGTAAATCATAGATAAATTAAACTTGAAACATACACATGTGAAATAATGTTATCTTAGATGAAAATGGTTTTGATAAAACACTTTAAATGAATTCTTGAGGAAAATATCCTTTTTTCTTCAAAATCATTTTCTTTTCACAAAATGTCATTAAATTTTAGAAGAAAAGGTTTTTGTTGAAAATAGTCATGAAATCTTTTGAAGGAAGCTTCATGAAAATAAGGCTTTATAAAACCATAAAAATCCTTTCATGTCATATACGTTAAAAAACATTCTTATCGTACTTTTGTCGGAAAAGTCAAAAAAGTACCTCGTAACGTAAAAAAAAGATTCCTTACATACCATGTATTAAAAGTCAAAATTGTTTAAAAAGGACTTTAAACATACATGAAACCATTTTTAGGAAACATGGACATGGATGATAACAATAACCCCAGAAAATAATTATGAATAAGCAATCTCAGATAAAAATGAGATTTGCAAATTTATCCCTTACCTTGTGTCCGATATGCTTCGTATGTATCTGAACCTCCTGTATAATGATTTAAATAATGTCATTGACTTATTACAGAATCATATTCATTGTTATGATATCATATATGGTTAACTTATGACTTTATATTACCCGTTCTTTTGTAAATTCCATGTTAAAGAGTGTTTTGGGTAAAATCGTTTCATTTGTCATTCGTGTTTTGACTTGTAATTATTCATATGATTACTTAGATCATGATTACATAATTCCAGAATATAAAACATGATTGATATATAATATATATTCAGAATATACATATATATAATAGATCGATAAATGGAATGAAATACACCGTTCATGGAGACGGTAGGCCGTACGTACGCATGAACGTTGTTTTCGTTTCCTTATTGAGTTGAATGGAATTAAGTAGATGACCTACATATATACATAAATACAGTAGATTTATAATGTCATATATTTCATTATTATTTCTTATATATACTTTATAATCATTCTTAAATGGTTAACATGATGAATGAATCTCATCGCGTCGTGGAGACGGTAGTCCGTACGTACGCACGAGCGATGATATCATTTCCATAATTATTGAATTGAATTGGAGTGGATGATACAACATATCATAATCAGTATGATGTTATAATAACTATTTATAGTTATTCTTTACACCATTATACCCATCCATGTAAGGTGTTGGTGGAAAAATAGATTACACCACGGCGTGGAGACGTTATTCCGTACGTACGCACGCGCGGTGATTTTGTTTTCCGTAGGATGGATAGAAGGTGAAATGGGGTTGTTTCATATTTATAATAACAAATCAGTATATTAGTGATACTGATGTTATTACTTTATAATGAAACAACTAAAGAAGAAGAAGTTGAAGAAGAAAGAAGCTTGAAAGAATCGGGAGAAGAAATTACCTCTTCTTTGATACGCCTCTTTGAAACCTCTTATTAGGGCACTAATATTGGTCTGTAAAGTAGAACGGAACCTCTAGGATGTTTCTAGGGAAGTGTAGAAGATAATTTTTTAGGGGTTGGCGGAGCTTGAAGGCTCAAATTGGTGTGAGGAGGAGAGGAAGGGGGTTCCCTTTTATAAGGGAGGAGAGGGGCACCTTTGGAATAACTAAAAATATTATTTCATTATAAAGCCAAATTCGGTTTTAAATAGCTCCAAATTGATTTATTTAGAAGCTAAGGTGGGGATGGGTCGAAATACTCTCATAAAATAGAATTTATACAAGTTTAGGTTCCTATTTTAACCTTATTATTTATATTTAACTTTAAGTTAGATAATTTTACTTTTACTGTGTCTTCTTGTTTTCTTACACTATAAGGTTAATAAACTTACTATATCAAGCCAAAAGAACCCCAAGTTGTTTATTATTAATATATATAACTTTACCTAAGTCATTTGGGAGAAAATTAGATTTTTAGGAATAAAATAACAATTAATAATATAATATTTGTTTTAAAAACTATTTTATGTCAATTTTGACACTATTTAGTAATTGATTTTTGTGAAACTCATAACAGATTGATTAGTTAGAAAAAAGTAAATTAAATCAGTAATAACATGTCATATTAACATATAAAATTAGTTTAATTCATAAAAAGTCTTAAATTACATTTATTTGGGTATTTATAACAACAATTATTTAAATATTTCATTAATAAGATAATTACTGCATCATCTTTGTATCATAATAAATGATAATTATTTAATCCCTAAAAGTTATAAATAAATTCATATGATGTAGATAATTGTATTAGATTTCTGGAGACTATTTATGTTCTAAGTTTCATGAAGTTTATCACTAAATTAAAATTATTATACTTATAATATTTAAGAAAGTGACATGTTGTCACATTCTTTGGTTTTAATAATAATTAAATTATTTTCATGGACAAAAGTCCATTAAATGAATATAATCCAACCCTTAGGTGATATGGGTCGACTTTTAGTCATCCAATAGGATTCTGACATGTTCTAGGGTAATTTTATAGTATTATATTTACCCTTAATTACCCGATTTACCTTTAATTATGGTAAATAAAATTTACCGTAGTTACTATTCATAATGCCCAAAAATAAAAAGTAGCTTATTAACATAATTTGGACCCACTGATTCCAAATATGGAATCCATTTTTCCAAATTCAATACAAAATAGTTGCAGAAATTAAATTAAAATTAATCCAGTTGTCCAAAGAAAACGGGTTTTTCTTTAAAACATTACAAAAGATTGAATTGATTTAACCTACGAATTCAAGGTAAAATCAATGCTAATGACATACATTATATTAAATGGTAAAAATATAATCTATTTATACTTTAAAACCATTAAATATTATAATTTAACCACATTAGATATTATGATGAAAAAAGTTCTTTTTAATTAAAATATAGCGTGTTTTTACTATTCATTAAAATATGAAAGTTCTCAGAATAAAATAAAAAAATTATCCAATGTAAATTTTTATTTCTTGTTTCCAAAGAATAATTTTATTTTGTCAAATGGAACTTATAAAAATTTCTAAAACTAGATTTAAAGTGGGTGCGCCATCAAAAGGCGGCAAAACTGTATTTTTTGAAAAATACTTATTTTACCCGAAAAAATTATTTTGTTCTTATACCATGTTCTAGAAAATGTGTAAGATGAATAATGATGTTATAAAATTCAAAATTTAGTTAATACTATTCATAACATCTAGTTCATAACAATATTATAATAATATATTGTTGTTTAGTAAAACCCAGTATTGCGTACAACACACGCTATCAGGGAAGGTCGCGATTGCGTGTAATGCAAGCCAAGTCAGGGTTGCGTGTAGTGCACGACTCCTTTGTTGTTGTGTATAATAGAATCCAACCATATTTTATTTATACATTGAATATATTTATATATATATATATATACACTCAATGTTGCGTAGAATAACTTCTATCAAACGAACTTGAAATTGTGTGTAACATGAGCCAAGAATAGTGTTGCATATACTGCAAGCTAATACGGTGTTGCGTATAGCGCAAGATAATCTTGTTGTATCGTACAACATAAGATATGAATTAAATTAAAAATAATGTTTCTTATAAAATCTCAGGTTGTTACAATATAAAACCCCTATTGTATAATACATATAGATACAATTGGGAAATAAAATCATTTAGAACATTTAGGCTTTTCATTTAATATAATAAAAAGAAACAACATAAAAACACATAAATCATTCAAGAAGAAACCAATTCCAATGTGTGAACTTCGAGGAAGAACACCCGAAATAGCAAGAAGATAGTCTACACAACCCCTAAACATAAAAAACTCGTTTATTAGAACCTACTAAGACCCTAAAATTATCCCACACATCAATTCGGGTCTGTCTATGAAAGGTAAAAATTGAGTGAAAAGAGAAGGTAATGAGTAGAGAAGAAGAAGGAATATATTACCTCAAGAAAATAACTTGAATTTAATGATGGTAGAATAAAAAATAAAGAGTAAAAGATGAGGTATATACCTTTTATTTGACCTAGTTTTAGCAGAATGAAAATGGGGAGAGGGGGGATAAGATAAAGTTGAACACCTGAGGGAAAATGAAGATTTTACTTTTACGTAAAACTGAGAATCTCGTATAGTTTCACCGCATGGTTTTGAGAAATATGCACTTACTATTAGGGATCCATTAGATAGTCAAAATACACTCACATGGTTTGGCCTCATGGTTTACTGACCATGAAAATTTATAATTCTCCAAGACATTATTGTATAATTTTTTCTTCAAATAAACACTACGATGATGGTTTTCTCACATGAAACACCAAACTAAGATGAGTTACAATATATTAGATGCATATTATTAAGAAAAATATAAGAATAAAAATAAATATTCTAAATAAAAAGATATTAATCAACTATAAATCTTACATTTAGAGGTTCAATAGTTAATATGACTTATTATTAAAGATTTTTCTCTCTCAAATATATATTTTTGCACCTTTTATTTTATCCTAATATATGAAATCAACTGATTTTGAAAGAATATTATGATAAAATATAATATTTTAATATATGAACTAATATATTAACGTTATTTAAATTAGGAATTGGTTTAAAATAGTACTATGAACACATAAAGTTTAAAAATGTCATTTTGAATAAAAGTGGTTTTTCTTTAATATTTTTTATTTTAATTTAAAATATTAATTTATTAATTTTAGAAGTTCAATTTGATCAATTTTAATTCCATTTTATATTCATCATTTTAAATTTATTTGATGGTTAATTCATTTTTATTTTTCTAAAATAATTTATTTTTTGGTGAATAGGAAAAAATAACATTTTTTCTTATACTGTAATTTTTACCACTCTATCATGAAGTAAGTATTATTTAATGAAATATAAAAAAAAATTTAGAACTAAAATATATCTAATGACTAAAATGATTCATTTAAAAATATTATGTTGAGTTTATAAAACTCTTGTTTCATATTTTAGAAACTAAGTAATATTTTACTCTAAAATGAATTTTTATTCACTTATATTAAAATAATTTATTTTTTATCACTTTTTTAATTAAATCTAAAAATATGGATTTACTATTTTAAATAAACAAATTAATATTATTTAAAAATATCAATTTAATTTTTTTGACATAAAATTTCTATTACTTATATTAAAGTTAATGACTATGATAATGGTGAAAGGGTTGTTTTCAAAAATTATTTTATTACTACTCTGTAATTATTATATAATAAATAAAATTTATTTATGTTATATAATTAAATTTATATCATTATTAAAAATTAATATAAATATATTATGAATCATTTAATTGGTAATTATTGTTATATAATATTAAGAACACTTAATGCGGAAAACATCATTTTTGTACATAACATTTTTTTAATATATTAAATGTTTTAAATCAAATAATAATTTTCTATTATTTTTAAATTTAAGTATATTATATCGATATTAAAGAAAATCTTATAACATCAATATTTTTTATGTTTATTTTGCTTATATTTTTTAAAAAATATAAATTTCTTGGTTAAAAACTATTTACCATGGTAAAAAAATGCTAAAATGTTAAAAACTAGTAGTAAATTACTTGAAAAATGTTTAAAATATGTGTTAAAATGGATGGAAATGTATTTATCGAACCTATATCACTCCAAAATCCATTATTTATTACTTTTTTATCTATTGACCCTTGAATAGTGTCATTCCCTCATTGAAAAAGTAATGGTTATTTACAAAAATGCCATTTACTTCACTTATAAATAGATAATTCCTCCTCCCCATTTATACACTCATTATAAAACATTATATAAACAAAAAATACAACCTAGTCTCTCATAAACTCTCTAATAATGAATTATAGGACTTTTTCTTTTCAAAATACCATACTAAGGATCCTTGAGTTATTTCCCAGGGGAGAATATCCAAAGGGAGAGGTGATGTTCTCAATTGAGTTATTTTAATTTATATCTTCTTATAACCTCTAAATAATATTATATACATCAAAATTATGATAAAATAATTATTATTAATATAACTAAATTTTATTATAATAATGTAATATCACTTTTTACCTCCCTCCAAAACCATTTAACAAATGAAGATGTAGTTATGTTTATGTGCTGGCTACTACCTCCATGAACGACATGTTTAATTTTTCACAACCACCTTAAATGGGAGTTAAAAAGAGTTATTTAATGAAAAAATATAATATTAGAAACATTACTAATATTTTAAAATGATAATTATTATATTTTTCTACCCCCTCTCATTCTATGAATAACGACAGTGTCACCTATGTGTATGTACAGACTACCGCCTCGATGGAATGATGTATTTTGGTTTCAATTACTTTCTTACATTGATGAATTTAAAAAATATATTTAATTTATAAAAATTATTTTTATGGAAGTATTAATATTTTTTGAATAATTTTTATACATTTTATTATTGATATTAACAATAAACGGTCGTAGTAAACTTAATGGCCCTAAATGAATATATCGAGGAGACTTTCTTAATTTCAGTCAATTTTGGGAAAACCTGTAAAACTATAAAAAAAATATTGTACTAAGGGAACTATAAAATACATACAACTATAAAATTATTGATATTATGAAACTATTTTACAACACATTTAACCATGTTCAATATATTGATGAAGACTTAAAAAAATTACTAAAGCAACACAAGTAACCACTATAAATGAAAAATATTCCATAAAAAATATTATAATAAATAGATATTGTAAAACGAAATATTGATAGAAAATATTCTTAGTAATGTTTTTAATAATTTTTATTTTATTTTTTAATATGTTAGGTACATGCACATATAGAATATGTACCTAAATTATGGGTTATTATCTCAATTTTGTTTTATTAAGATGTGATTAGTATTCAAAACATATTTTTTATGGTTTATATATTAGAAATTAATTTATTTTTTTATAAACTTCATTTAAAATATTATATTTTAAAATAAATCTAATGTTTAACCATTCATGAGTTTTCAATTTGAAATATTACAAAGTTATCATGGATTTTTCATCTAAAATTCATTTTCCCTAAGACATGTTTTGTTTCATACATTAAATATATTTATATGTTGTAAACACTTCATATTAGAAATATTATATAGTGAATTATATATAATTCATGTTATTTTTATTTTTATTTGAATCTCTCTCTCTATGGTTGTTTTGATTAAAATTTTACCCAATATATAAGGGTTCCTTTTCAAATATCTATATCAAACCAGGTTTTCTTTTGACTGATAATCCATATGAAGAATTTAAATTCATTAAATTTATAAAACCCCCCATAATTTAATTATCCACTAATAATTTTGGGGGGTCTATTTGTCTTATCATTGTTTCATTTTTTTCCATGGATTATAAGGAAACTGACCTTACGTCCTCTTTTCAGTCAAAGTTCCTCCACTTTCATGACTATATTCAACAGTTTCTTTTATGAATGCCCTTATCTATACCCCAAAAAAATTATTAAGGTCATTTAGTACTAATTTTAACTTCCTTAAAAATTTTAATTAAATTTTTAATTTTTTTGTATGGTTCATTTTCATCCATGTTCGAAAAAAACCCTTTTTAACATTTTCCAGTTGAACAAATATTTCAATCATATTTTTCTTTTTCTATGAAACATAATCTCTATAATTTAATTTTTTCTAAAATAAATTTTTATTATCCTTTTCTTAAAAATTATTTCTTCATAAATAAATTTTTTTTCAAAAATTTCAAGAAATTTACTTATTTCCCATGCAATTTTATTAATTATCTTTAGAAATGTTTTTCATCAAAGTAAAAATCCTTTAAAAAATTTATGCTTCATCAAAGATATTCTATAAATCTTACAATCCATGGATTACATGATATTATTTTCTATTAGATAAATAATATACCACCTCATTTTGATTTTATACTCATTAAATGTTTATATGATTTATCTTATAATTCTTTTCCTCTATGAACACTCTATATTTCCATCCTTAAATTTAATGGTGTTCATATAGATTTCGTATATCAATTTATTGGGGAACATATTTACTAAAGAATATACCTTTTATCTATATATTTTAAATACCATATACCTCATCATCTTAATTGAAGGGTATTTACGTAGAATGTTACGAAGTATTTTTGGATTCCCATTTATTTTACAAGGGTTTATCATGTTATTATTATTGAAATAATAGTGATGGATTTGTTAATGTTATTCCATTTGAAAATGATATTTATACAGTATTATTTTCTTGGGTTCATGATGATATTATGAATGATTTATTTCAAGTGGCACACATATGTATGGATGATTAATGGTTGGTGTCCTATATTTTAGAACCCTGACCCTAGAATGCCAAAAGATAGTGCATTTTACCATTACATTGGCATAAGATACATTTAAATCGTTTCCCAAATAATTGAATAGTTTATCAATATTGGTAAACAAAATACATACATGTGTCTTATTTTAAAAATTAATGCACTAATTAAAATATAAATAGTTTTTTATGATAACTTTATTTCATATAATGTATCCTTACATATATTTCTTAGCACAATTCATGGAATCCTAGGGATAGAAAAAATAATAAGGGTGAGATCAAATGATCATTAAGGGTAAGTAAAATAGATGAAATAATTAATAATTGGGCATAATCATTATGGAAAGGTAAATATTTGAACACAAAGACCATGTAATCAATAAACTGATAAGGAAGTGTGTAAATAATATGGAAAGATAAGTAACTGAAAACATGGTCTATTTAAATAACTGGATATGGAAAAATCAATATGGAAAGGTTATAAACTAAAAACACATTTCATTTAATCAATAAACCGAGAGTGAAATTCATCCATAGACTTTGTCGTACTAAAAATATCATGGATAATAAATACTGAACCAAAATTATTGCAATTATTAATTATTGGATGTAATGTTTTAGGAACATGAAAACCAATACAAAAAAGACCATACACAACATGGTTGAAAACTATATATAGAAACGCATTAATTTTCAAAAACGAAATTGTATCATGAGAACATATTGATACATTTAAGGGATATATAAATTCCAGGTCCCACCCATCACTAACTATCCAAAGAATTCCTCATATATAGAATAATAAATTAAATTAATAAATAATATTCCTTATTAAATATCTGTATTAAAAAATGATACATATTTATCAATATTTCCCCAGATAATCAAATAACTTTCAAAGTAAACACTATATGTGAAAATGGTATACATTTTATGAAATGAACATATCTATGATAGGTGATGTGGATAATTTGGGTAAATTCAACTTTCAATGATCTTATAAATTAACTTTTTTAATGGGACTAACAGAGAATTCAAGGAAGTAAATGTTTAGAATATCCTTGGCTGAATTAATAAAAAATAATCTATAGGAAGAATAAGGATAGTATCAACACAAAACATCCCAATTTGTGTAAAAAAAAACATTTTTTTAGGTTAATAAAAATACTATAATGATATCTTTTTAAAAAAATCTTGGGGAAAATATACTTTTATTTTGAAATACATTATGAGAATACATTTTTTTGATAGTAACATTAAAAAACATTTTCATTAAAAGTTAATCTTTTATAAAATAGATGTATGCTTCGAAGAAATGATGATAGTTAAATTCATATAGTTCATACAAGGTAAAAAGAACATTCCTTTTTCATTGTCAAAAGGTTAGAAATGTGCCTTGTTCAGAAAGAGACAAGAAGATTCCTTTTAAAAAAAATATAAAATAAAAAATCTTAAAAAATTATTTAATATATAATTATGTAATGTTAAAAAACCTTTTTGAAATCATTTTTATAAAAAAGTTATTTTAGAAGAAAATGGGTTGTCTAACTAAAGAGAGAAATGAATTTCGATTTTCATAAATGAATTTTCTAAAACATTTTGAGTACCAAAGAGTGGGAAAATAGTACTATTACTTGAAAGATATCATAATTAACCACAGGAGAATAAAATTAAATTTTTTATTATAAATTTATCAAATAATTTAATTTAATTTAAATTCAAGAATACCAATTTCGAATAGAATCAGATTGTGAAATTAACCCTTAAAAATACCATAATGTTGAAATGAGGATCAATAAATCGATAGATTATGTGTGTCAAATATAAATAATAATAATATAAGTTTAAATAAAAAAATTGATATTTAAATTTATTTTAAGCATAATAATAGTATATTAATAGTAATTAATAAGTAATATAACTCAATGAAAAGAAATTGAGTTATGAAATTATTTTCCACATGGTAATTGTGAATTTAAATACCCTTAAATGAAACAATTAAAATTGAAAGTCAAAATAATTTTAAGAATAAATTATTAATTATATTACATTTAAAATTTTAATCTTGTACACAATATATAATAAATTTGTTTCATGATAATAACGTATTCTTCAATGTATGGAAATTCTGATGAACTCTCTTACGACTTCGTAACTTTTCAATCATAATCACCATGAAAGAAATAACGTCAAATGAAACATTAAATACCATGAATATGAATGAACTCATCATATTATATATAATAAAGGTATTATATACACCCCAAAAAATAAATAATTGGTGAAAATGGTGTATGCCTCATAAAAAAGTGAATCAAGAATCTCTTACCTTGCATTTAGTTTTCAAGTGAACATCATTTAATATCTTGAATCAAGGTTTTGATAATTTAATTAACTTATACCAGATCCATAATAATATTTATAATATCATATATTAACTTCTTATTACATCTCATTACTTATTTGTTAACAATCTTTGATTATTTCATAGTTTCAGGTGTTAATTTCCTAGTTTTTCGAGTATGTTTTGACATGTTACACATTGTTCCTATTACGTAGATAATGATTTCATCAACTCCAGAATGTAAACCATGCTGTAATTTTTATATATATTTATTATATCTGTATTTTTAATTATCTATAATATTTGGTGATAGTAAATAAAATGCACCATTCATGGAGACAGTAGGTTATACATACGCATGAATGCTACTTCTATTTCATTATTATATTTTAATGAATAAAAAGAAAATTATATATATATGATTAAATTATAATATTTATATCAAATAATTCACATATTTTTAATAATACCATCCTTAATACATTACATGTATAGCGTGAACAAATCACATCGCTTTGAATAGGTGGTAGTCCAAACATCCACAAATGATGCTGTCATATTCCAAAAAACGGAAAGTTTAATAGTATGTGTTATATAAAAATTATATAATAATAAAAAAATAATATTTATCATATGTAAACTATAAATACATCATTATTCCAACCATTAAAGGTGGTAAATGGAAGAACGGATGACATCAGTTTGCGATGAGGTAGTCTATCATACACACGAATAATGATTATGTATCCCATTTAATATATTTGTGTGAAAGTGTAGGTCTAACTCTTAGAATAAAAACATATTTGTATATTTAATATAATTATTTTATTTTATAATCATGTAATAAGAATAATTTAATGGTTTTATTAATAACTAAAATTAAAGTGATTGTCGATGAATGTTACCTCCTTTTCGGGTAACTCTTTTTAGTTTATATCAAAAGAATTTATTGGCTTGATTTATTCACAATTTTTGGATTATAAGATAATTTTAGAGGTTTTTTAATCTTATTTGGGTATATTTTGGGCAAATCAATGGGATTCATAGGTATTAATATGTGGGAGGAGTGAGTGCCTTTTATGGTGGAGGAGGAGTGGTATTCGTGTAATTTTTTGCACGAGGGGATTCCACTAATGTTTTTCCAATGTAAAGTTTCCCCAATAATGGAAAAAATTATATATAAGGTATTATAGGGTCTAAATATTTCTATGAAATATCTTTTTTAAAATTTTATAGGTCATTTTGGCTCTTAAGTATAAGGTTTATTCCCATATTGAGCTATTTTTTCTCTTAATCGTTGTGGTTAATTTTAATCACTTTGATTAATATTTTTGGTAAAAAACTAATTTGAACTTGTAATACATTATAAATCAGTAATATTATGAATATTTAACCAGTTTTAAAAATTAAAATTATATATGTTTCACAAATTAATTTAAATTTAATCCCATAAACGAGACGAAAAAACGGGGTTTAAAAGTAAATTGTTCAAAAGCATGCTATGTTCTTTTATTCAATTTTGAAGTTAAATTTATTAAAATTACATGAATTGAATTAATTTATTTATAATGGAACTAATTATACCATAAAAACAATAAAAAATATAATTTAACACTATAAATTATTTACACAAAGAGCAATTTTCAATTTTAATTCGGTATTTTTCACTATTTAGAAAAAAAATGAAACTTCTCAAAAAAATAAAACAAATCACCCTAACATAATTTTGATATTTATATTTCCAAAATAAATTTTTATTTTTTCATATTAAATTTATAAACATTTCAAAATTCATATTTAAAATAGGTGTGCCCTCAAAAGGTAATAAAATTGTCTTTAGAAAAATATAGGTATTTATGCATAATATTAGGTTTTCTCTTATATTATGACTATAGAATATATTAGAATAGTTTTAAAAAAAATTAATATAATATATATATATATATCATTAATATAATTCACTAATAGTAATTAATTTAATTTATTAAGATAAAACACCTTTGGAATCATAAAAATAGTTCTTTATAAAAACATTTATTATATTTTCAATTGGTTTTGATATTCAGTCATATTTAATTATAAACCAATTAATTCATAAATATATTTCCATAATTTAGTTATTACTATTCATAACTACAAATTTAACATCTAGTTTATATCTTAATATATTAAATAATAATATTTTAATAATATATTGCAACTTAGTAAAACTCAATCTTATGTGCAGGGCAAGTTATCGAAGAAAGACTTTATTGCCTATGATGCATGATAACTATGTATTGTGTCTATTTCAAGATATATAATATATTAATTTTTTTTAAATATTAAATATACCATAAAGTATCAAGAGGTTATATTATTTTCTATGTTTGGTGTTGTGTGTCATAAATGATATCAAATAAAAGTAACTCTTTTATAATTTCGAGGGTGTTATATTTTCCCAACCTTAAATAAATTGGGTCCTAATAATTTAAAATTGATCTCGAAAGTATAGGGTTTTATATTTGAAAATTCATTTGTTGAAATCACACATCATGATAAGAGTTAAAAATATATCCACTTAATAAGAGATAATGAGAAGTACAAAGTTCACATGGAAAACACATAACTAGGTTTCTACGTAGGAGAACATTAATGGAAAGTGAAGATATGGACTTAGAGGAAAAGCATAAAAAAAATTTGGGATTGATTTAGGTCATTTATCACAAAAAAATGGATGATCAATGGAAATTATAGTGCCACAAGGACATAAATTATTGATGATTTAAAAGATCATCAGTTCAAAAAAAAATGAAAGTATTTGGATAATATTTTATTCTTAGATCATTTTTAATGTTATTTAATTATTTTAATGCTTAATAAAATAATAAAAAATACTTTCTGAATATATTTCTATAACCCATCCTTTATCCTTTGGTTATGCTTCGATCAATTTCCAATTCATCCCTTAATTCAAGGAATGAATATCCAAAAATTTACATTAATTCTTGGAGTAATGAAATAATCATTTAATGTGTTATAAGTCCCATAAAAGAGTTACAAGTATTTATGTTTGTCTCTAAGTATTCTCCTAATCCAATATGGTTAGGAAATTAATAATTAAACCTGAAAAGTAACACTATATGTTCATCATTAATATATATATATATTTCAAGTATTTTAACTAAACACACTGTCATATTAACCAGGACATCATGTAGGCAAGTGGTAGACATAAATCCCTTATCGTCCATTGGTTATGGGTTCAAGTCCCACAACCTTCCCATAATTGATGGGTTGTCACCCAGTATAAAGGTTTTCCTTTTATAAAACCATATTGATATAATTCCTATAACATTTCCAAAAAATTGTAATGGTCATTCTTGGAAGGAAATTAATTAATAAATAACAACTTTACTAGGGTTTCCAATACAACTAATTTTTTTTACAATTTCTAATAAAATTACTTAACAATTATTACAATATAATCAATGATCATATTAAACCTAATAGTTATCATTGACTTTAAACTTATTTCTATAAAATATAAAGTCATTATTACTCAAATTAATTTTCCAATAGAACATATAATTTCCATAAATTTCTAATAAATGTCTCTAGTAATGTTATACATCAATTACATAAAACCTAGAAAGTAATATTTAATACAAATAACATATGATCAACCATGATCTAATAATCTTCTATTGGTATCCATAAATCTTATTATAATAAATACATATGTGATTTTATGTTAATACTCAAAGTATATCATATGGTTATTTTCCCTAAACTTTGTTTTCCAAAATATAGTTCTCAAGGTTGCTACTAAACTTTCTTGGATACCAACTATAGAACCCCGACCCCAGATATCCCTAATCCAGTGTCTTCTACCGTTATATTAGAATAAGATACAAGTAAATCACATCCCAAATGAGTGAAGAGTTTAATTTTCTAGGTAAACTAGATAAATTATTGACACTTATTTTAAAAATGAATACACTAATTACATTATAAATATATTTTTTATAATAACATTATTCCATCTAACGTATCCTTGCATATCTTTCTTACCACACTTCATGGATTCTGTGGGAAAGTAATCATAATAAGGCTGAGTAAAAATGAAAATTAAGGGTATGTAAATTGGAAGAAATAATTAATCAATATGTATAATAATTATGGAAAGGTAAATTTATGATCACACATTCCATGTACTCAATAAATTTGGAAGGAAGTAAATAAAAAATATGACATGTTAAATAACTGAAAAAACATGCCATTTAAATAACTAGATAAAGAAAAATAAATATTTCAAGGTAAAAAATTAAAAAACATTACATTTAATACATAAAATGATAATTAAATGAATACATAGATTTTTTTATAGTGAAAATTTGATGAATAATAAATACTGAATCAAAATTAAGGCAATGCTTATTTATTGGATGTCATGTATGAGGCACATGAAAACCTTTACAATCATGAAATTTCACAATATAGTTTAAAAATATAGGTAGAAACAAATATAATTTGTAAAAATAATTTCTCTCATGAGAACCAGTTGATGCATCGAGACACTATATAAAATCTAGGCCCCAACCATCACTTCCTATTCAAAGAATTACTTATATTCTGAGAAAACTATATAATTAATAAACAATATTCCTTATCAAATATCTGTATAGAAAAAATAATATATATTTATCAATATTTCCCCATATAATCAAATAACTAACAATGTAAACATCATAAATAAAAATTTTATATGTTTTAGGCAATGAAAATATCCATGAAAAATGGTATTGATAATTTGGGGAAATTTAATATTCAATGATCACAAAAATGGAATATATTATGGGAACTAACAAAGGAATAAAAGAAGGTAATATAGATAATATCCTTGGATGAATCAATCAAAAACCATCCATAGGAAGAATAAATATGGTATCAATACAACATATCCCTGGTGGAGTAAAAATAAAGTGTTGTTGTCATTGATGAATATAAATACTATAAAAAGATATTTTTAAAAAAATTATTGGGAAAGTATTCTTTTTATTTTAAAAATCTTTTTAAAAATCTTTTTCTTGGAGAACAAATTTTTTAAAAAATCTTTAGAAAGTAAAATTTTAAACATGAAAAGTAACCTTCAAAGAAATGGTGATGGGTAAATTTTTACAGGTCTTATAAGGTTAAAAGAACATTCCTTTTGCATAGTAAAAAGGTTAGAAAAGTGACTTGTTCAGAATATGACAAGAAGATTCATTTTAAAATTTTTAAAATTCAAAAAGGCTACAAAGTTATTTTATAAATAATTTCGGTAAGGATAAAAACATTTTTGGAACCATTTTAATAAAAATAAGGTTTCTAAAATAAAATAGGTTCTGTAGCTAAAGAGAGAAATGAAGTCGAGTTTTCTTAAAAACATCATCTAATACATTTTGAGTAACAAAGTGTATAAAAATGGTGTGATTACTTGAAAATTGTCATGAATAACCATAGGATAAGAAAATTGACGGATTTATTGAAAATAGATCAAATAATTTCCTTTAATGTAAATTCAAGAATAAACAATCTTTAATGGAATTATATTGTGAAATAAACCCTTAAAAACCATAACATTAAAATGAGGATCAATCAATGTACAGATTATATGATTCAACAATAATTACACATAATATAATCAGAAATAATTTAATAAGTAGTAAAATTTCTTTATATATAGATTCATATAATATTAACAACAATGAGGTAATAATATAATGAAATGAAAATAAATTGAGTTATGAAATTATTTTCGGATTAGTAACTCATAATGTAAATCCCCATAAATGGAAAAAATCAAATTTAATTTCAAAATACCACTAAGAATGAATTATTCATGATATTACAGGTCAAAGTGGATATATGTACACCATATATAGGAAATTATGTGCATGACAATAAATTATGCCTCAATGAATGGAAATTGGGATGAAATCCCTTACCCCTTGGTAACTTGTCAATCATATGCCCCATGAAAGAATTAAAATAAAATGAAAAATTAAATAAAATTAAGATAAATAAATTCATTATATTAAATAAAATAAGGAATGTATATTCACCACACAAAATAAATATGTTTTGAAAATGGTGCATCCCTCATGGAAATAAAAAGAAAGACAAGAATCACTTACCATGTGATTCCTTTTCAGGTGAAAATCATTTAATATCATTTATAATGGTTTTAAGAATTTTATTTACTTATACTTTAAGCAAAATAATAATTATAATATCATATATTAAATTCTTATAATATCTCATTACCTGTTTTTCAGTAATCTTTCATTCTTTTCACTATTTGGCATGTTTATTTCCTAGTTTTCAAGTATGTTTTTACTTGTCACATGTTGTTCCTATTAATTAAATCATGATTTCATCATATCTATAATTTAAACCATGATGTAATTATAATATTTATTTATTATATATGTATTTATAATATTCCATAACATTTGAAATTAGGAAATGAAATTCACTGTTCCTGGAGATGGTTGGTCATACATATGCATGAATGCCACTTCCATTTCATTATCATATTTAAAAGAATGAAAATAAATGATATATATATATATATTAGAATTAAAATATCATATTTATATCATTTATTTCACATATTTCTTTCAATACTATCCTTAATACATTTCATGTATATCGTGAATGAATCACATCGCGTTGAGGAGGAGGTAGTCCACAGATCCACAAATGATGTTATTGTATTCCCAAAAAATGGAAATCATAAATTATGTGTTATATAAAAATTATAGAATCATATCATATATATCATATATAAACTACAAATCCATCATTTTTATAACCATTAAAGGTGTTATATGGAACAATTAACCACATCAGTTCGTGAGTCAGTAGTCCTTCGTACACACGAATAGTAATTCTGTATCCCATTTGATAGATGTGTGTGAAATTATAGTTATAGATCTTATAATAACAACATATAATTTTATTTAAGATAATGGGGTTGTTATATAATCATGTAATAAGAATAATTTACTTATTTGAGAAATAATTAAAATGAAAGTGATCATTAAAGAATGTTACCCTGTTTCGGGGTAACTATTTTTGGTTTAGACCAAAAGATTTTTTTATTGCTTTATTAACAATTTGAGGATTCTAGTATGTTGTTAGGGGTTTTGGGATTGTAACACCCCAATATTTCATGGTACATTATCTCTTTAAAGTAATTCAATAACTTGTACTATACGCAACCCTGAGTTCAAACGCACCACGACTTACCAAACTAGCCGCTCAAAAAGACGTTATGAATAATATTAACTGGATTTTGAATTTTATATACACCATATAATTTTAACTTATGTATTATGTGTTTATTAGACATATTATAAGAACAAATTCAATTTTTCAGATAAAAATGTATTTTTCAAAAAAAAGGCAATTTTACCACCTTTTAATGGTGAACCATTTTTAAATCTAATATTTGACACTTTTACATATTAAATTTGACAAAATAAAATTATTCTTTATAATAGGGACATTAAAATTTACTTTGGATGAAATTTTGGTATTTTTCTAATAATATTCATTTTTTATGAATAGTGAGAAATACTATATTTTAATTCAAAACTGCCTTTTAATCTAATTTATTTATATGGTTAGATTAACTTTTTAATTGGTTTTATAGTTTAATTGTATTATACTTTTACCATTTAATCCAATATGGGTCATTGGAAGTAATTTCACTCTGAAATTGAACAGAAACAGGTGTCTATCTTTTGATAGTTAATATTTCTTAGAAACATGTCTTTTGTTTTGACAAAGGGAATTAGTTTTAAATTAATTAATCTGAATTATATGTTTTAAATTTGGTAAAATGCACATCATTTTCAAATTTGGAATATCAAATATATATTAGGCTGAATTTTTTGTATTTCTCTTAAAAACATCAATTTTAGATGAATAGTGAAACCACTATGTAGAAGATAAAATCCGAATTTTTCATTTAAATGATATTTTACCACTTCTGTGAATTGAATTTCGAAAATCCAACATACATGGTTGTTATTAGTAAGTAAAATTTGGTTCAATATAATGAAAATAATTTTTGGTGAATAGTAACTTTTGACTTTTATATGTCGCGGTTAAAGGTAAATAGGGTAATTCAATGTAAAAAGAATATTATAATAAAAAAATTACCTTAAAACATGTCCTTACCTAATCAGATGAGTAATGGACGACCATGACCATATTTGGGTCGATTTTGGGACCACATGGAGCCACTTAAGAGTGATAATGACAATTCATTTTAATTAACCTAAAGTAAAGGGAAAAATGACATAAACAAATATCTTTTAGTAAATTAATTTTTACATGAAATTATATAAGATATATTTTAAAATATAAATATTCTTTGGAAAGAAAAAAAATATTTCCAACATCATGGTATTTTGTTTATAATATTTAGACATCAAATAAATAAAATTATTTATGACACATTAATGATGTGGTGTTTACCTCATTAAAGAATGATTTAAATAAATCAGATTATAAAGATTTAAAAATATCCAAAACCTGTACAATTCTTATTAGATAATTTTATTTTGACCATTACACATCTTATCTTCGACTCAAATTTTTTTTGGACCTTTAGAAATCGAAAATCATTATATAATAAAATAATATTTTCACACTTTCTTAAAGAGCCCCTCCTCCCCCTTATAAAAATCCCACACCTCTAACCCATTACTCGCACCTATAAAGCCCCTTCCCTCGTCCAAGATCTACCCAAATAAGCACTAAATATCGCTCCCTTATACCTCGGATCCTTACCATAGGTAGAAGGCACTTCAAGAAATCCTTTTGGTTCAAACCAAATAGAGTTACCCAATTTTAAGGTAACGTCTTCCCTAAAGTTATCTTCATTTATTTTACATCTCCAAACCCATAAAATATTTGTATTACTTTATTTTATATCAAAAACAGTATCCTGAATATACTAGGTTGTTTTTAAGATAAGTATTCTAGATACACTTACACACACTTCCATCTAATGCGAATATATCATACTATTTCTGTGGATTATGAACTTCTGCATCACGAAAAGATGATTGTTTAATTATCTACTACCACCTCTTATAGTGGACATTATGATGGCAATGTATTTATATATGATATATATTATTTTTATGTTTTCTTTATTCTTTTGTAATTTTCATTTAAAAACATACCTTTATTCTTTCCAATATGTGTGAACACGATAATTTCATTTGAGGAAGTGCGGACTACCACCCCCTCAAGGTGATATGATTCATTCATGACATACATGGAACGTATACAGGAAGTATTTAATTAAATTATGTAACAAATATATCATATTATATTATAATGTGATTATAATATACCTATATATCATTATGTTTTCATTACATTAAATATGAAATAGAAATGAAAGTAGTGTTCATGCGTACGTACGGCTTACTGTCTCCATGAACGGTGCATTTCGTTTCTTATCTCCAAATATCATGAAATAATTATATATATATATATATATATATTAGATATATATGATATATATGATATTTAAATTATGAATATTATACTGGAGATTATATAATTTTGACCACATGGACAATTCGTAATTATAACAAGTTCATTTTTGACTCGAGTACCAAATATCGACAAAACGACCATTATTAACTTAAATGATTACATGATATTTATAACATGGTAATAAGTGATATAAAAGGAATAATAAACTTAAAAGGGGTTCTTAAGAAAGTAGAAATTAACTTTTGTTTATTACTCATGAGATTAAAGAACGAACGAGTCAAGTCAGACACGAGGTAAGGGGTTTCTTATCTCACTTTTAATTCCATGAGATTTCCATTGTTGGCCACTTATTTATTGAATGTGGTGTGTTGTGTACTTCCATTTTATATATATTATCATTATTCAATTTATATTCATAGTATTATTTGATTCATTTGGTGTTCATTAACTTCTGTTCATACAACTCAATTGATTACAATGTGGTAAGGGTTTTTCATCTCTCTTTTTATTCCCGTGAGATTCATGCTATATTAGCCACTATTTCCTTTTGTGTAGTGTATTTACTTCCAATGAGTGTATTCTTGGTGTAATATACTTTAATTTATGGGTATTTAAATCTTCATTGTATGATCCTTCTTTCATAGGGTGTATGTTTCGTAAGTTACCAAATCGATAAGGGAATTTCAAATTTCAATTTCCACTCATTGGGATTTATTCATACTTCATTGGTTATTTTACTCCAAGATTATGTGTGGAATCACTATTTATTATTTATGTAGTAATTTATACTCCCCTTTGTGTGGATATAAATTTGATACACATAATAACTCCATTTATAATTTCTCAATTCATTGATATGATCTTGATAAGAGTTATCTTAACTCAATTTCCATTCATTGAGTTAAACATCCAAGTCCTTGGTTTTTTTATAAGAATATGTGTGAATGTCCTCTGATTTATTTACACTGAATATCCTTTAATATTTGGTGTATTTATTTTTTTCACACATAATTAGGTCATTGATTTTTCCTTAACATAATTATACAGTCTTTATAAGGGACTTTATCTCAATTTACATTCCATTGAGACTTCTTCGTTGTTATGTGCCAATTCACTCTTATATGGTGTATATAATGTACATTGACATAGTATATCATGAATCCCTTTATTCTCATGATATTATAATGTTTTTATTATCTCAATTATTTTAATTAAAGTATCTCTCATTTGGTTAGGAAATCTATTTAAAATATCATTTTAAATGTTTTAAAGATTTATTCATCTAAATCATTCTCAATAATGTCCATGATTTAAAAATGGTTCGAATGATTTATTTATATGAACATTAATGTTTTAAAATTAGAATTACTTTTAAAAGTTTCAAAGTGTTATGGGAAACTTTGATTCAAAAATCTATTTTAAACAGCTTCTTAGTAAATAGTGAGACTTTAAATTGTTTTCAAGAAAAATGGGAAATTTCTCTCAAATAGTTTTGATGATTATTTTCATCTATGAAAATATCCTTCATTATTCTCAATTGTGGTTAATTTATTATAATAAAATCTTCCATATTGTATTTAATGAGTTATTTTTTACTGTGGATGTGCTATTTTTATACCATTCATGGTTTATGGATAATATATTGACATTTCATATTCTAGTTTTAATACGAATGTTTATGGTATGTTTAACCTTTTCATATGAGGAATGCAGTGGACTTAGTAAGTGATGTTTGGAGCCTGTTATAGCTTCTAGATGTATCGGTAGGTCTCATGAGACAAACTAGTGTCTTGGAACAAGGTCATGACAAAAAATTATTTGTAGTCTTGGCATGAGGCCTTGACTATGTGGTTATGAATTCTGGAATTATGCATTCCATCATTATGAAATTATCTATTGATATTACATGTGAATATTCAAATAGTAGAATATCCATGTGAATATGTAAATGGTATTATTCTATTTATATTTTCCATATTATGATGAAGTTTAAATTTGAAAGGCTTGATTTCTAGTCCTATACATTGTCTTAAATGTTTATTCTCATTTTTGATAGTTTCTGTTATATTGTTACCCTTACTGAGCATCTCAGCTCACCCACTTCTTATGTTTTATTTTTCCTAGTATACAAAGAAGTTTATTAATATTAAACTACATTAATATGATAATGGTTAGATGAGTTTTCAATGGGGATACAATGGTGTTTTTTTTGTTTCATGATGTAATATAATACTTATGTATGTATCTAGTGTTGAAACCGGGCATGCAGTGGAAGCCCCAAACAAGTGGGTTTTTAAAAATTTTCCACCAACGATCGATGAAAACTTGTCAACGTCGGTGAAGAGTAGCCTGATTAAATCTGAGGATCTCATGTGAAGTGTTTTAAGCACAAAATTGAACAGTAAAATACCTTGTTTAAATCTGAAGGCGTGCACGACGTCTGCTCGTTGTTGGAAATCGCTTCTCGAAGAATCCGAAGTCTAATTCCTCTAGATCATCCACACGCACTTCATGGAATCCACGGGAGCGTCGTTCATCGTAATCTGGGTACTAGCGCGGATTTACGACGATGCCTTCGATGCTCTAACGACCACCGCATCGCTTCGCTAGTGATGCCTGAGAGAGAGCTTCATCCAAGCTCCTTGGATCCAGAGCATCTCTCCCTATAATGTGGGAGAGAGGAGAGGAGAGATAAACTCCATGAATAGTGTTTTGAAAATGCCCCTCCTCTTATATTTATAGTGCTCAATTAAAATACCCGGCATCACCTCGCCATCCATGAATACTTAACGCACTATTAACGACATTTTATGACTACTAAACTGAGCCATAAATATTATTATCATTCACTTGTAATATATTAAAATATATTACATGATAATAATTAAGTCACTAACCCAACTTGTCGCTCCCATAAATATTAATTGAACCTTGAATAATTTAATATTCGTCAATTAATATTTTTTCATGTATTTACTTAAAACTCGTAAATACATTTAATAAATAAATTCAACAATCATTATTCTAAACTCGAATAATATGAATTTACTTATCGCATTGGTGATCATTTGACTTTGGAAAATTCCCGAACCCCTGTGGCGGGGCCCACTATTTCCAATACTCCTATTCAACTGAATAGGGAAGATTCTTGAATACGCTATTTTGTGTGACCCTCTAGGCCCTTATTTTGATAGCCACGAATAGTATTCACAGACCAAGAGCAGGATCTAGCAACCCATCATGGATCCTAAAGAAATAAGGATTGTCACATTAGCGAAAACCAACCTATAAACACGCATTGTGTAATATAATCTCTTTTTCCGTAATATCTCATAATGCAGGACACACTCACGTGTCATCGCCCTTTTCTTGCTTTATGGTTCGTTGATGTAACCGGATGGATTTACCCTCGACTACCATGGTCATAATCTTATAAAGGTACTTCCATCCATATCAACATGGCCTGAGATATATTACTTCAATAACCCGGAAGCAACAAATCCTTTCTTGACCATTGAACCAATGTCATGGTCCCAATGACGCACCTGACACAAACTACCTCGCCACGACTTCATCGCCATGGTTTTCATCTTTCATCAAAGTACGGAATCAAATGACATACATTGGTAATGATCTCAAGTCAGGAGACCATTGAACATGATCGTAAATAAGAACATCCAATGACACCCGAAACATGTGGTGTTCCTATTGGCGGGTCAATCATCATGATCACACTACTAGAGATCACCAAGTGTGAACTTCATGAGAAGAAGTCTCAATGCTTATGAGCCCCCAGCAACTGATGGTCAGACATCTACTATTTCCAATTAGTATGATGTATCTAGACCATAGAACATATATTTAAGATTAATGTCATAGTATCTAGAGGTTCTCATTATAGCCTGGGAACTGATATAACCTTTCGATGTGACAATTAGTCTTTGAACATTACCATTTCAATAGTGGACGCAGAAAAGTCTACACTATAATGGTAAGATGAAATCATGCATAGTTAACTCTATACACGATATGGTAATAAAAAGCACATAATAGTTGTGTCTAGGGCACCCACTATTTCAACACTCCCACTTTCACTAGAGCCAACTTGCTAACCAAACTTGTTAGCCACTCACATGATTAACATCATGTTTTTGCTGAGTAATGGATTTAGGTACTGTGTCTGCCACAGTTCCGCTATGTGTCTATTCTGCTATTGGGACCTTATCTCATTAAGTAAAACTTCTCAAGAGATGGTATCCCGAGTATATACCTTTTTCCCACTATCATATCATGACATCTTGGCTAGTATGAATATCATAATCTACATTATGATAATAATTTTCTCTCCAGGTGTGATTCCAAGAATTGGAATAAATCCTTGCATTTAACTGCATCCTAGATATCGTAGAAGCTGCAATGTACTCGGTCTTGTAGATATGACCACCACAGGCTTATATGAGCTTGAATCGCTCATCGCCTTTAGCCTAACTACAATACTACATCTCTTGATCTATGGAGGACTAGTTTTTTCCTATGAAAACTAGTATCCTTTCTTCTCCACTTACCAGGTACAAATATTTTTTACATTCCAAAGTATAATTAGATTATTCTGACTACATCCCTTACAGTGCTCCTGGATATAACTGACACTTGCATATTGTAAAATATACCTTGGTAATATTGGTTCTTGTACATATCATGGCATATGTGATTGATCCATCGCTCAGACGTATGGATTTAAACTCACCACATTTATCTCTTCCCATGTCACGGACAGGTCAACATGGAGAGATTATGCCCTGTGACAAAGGCAACAATTCATCTCTTGAATTTTTCCAACATGTATTTTTCAATACAATGTCATTATATGTACGATTGACTAGGACCAAGAAACCTATAGATCTACCTTAGTAGATCTTGTTCCACAGAACATAGGCTGCTACTTTAAGTCAATCATTGGAGAGTAAATTTCATTTTGGTCTTAACTAACTGTCAGACCAATGTCTATTTTCCATATGTTACCGAACATATTTCTTATTGGAAAACCATAGCACTCCCACTAACCACCAGTAGACACATGGAAAACATTTGTTTTAAATGTATATACTATGATTATGTTTCTTACTTTAATCCTACACTAGATTTTAGTAACTTGCAACCTTTATTAGCATTCTGTGATGTGACCATCCCTTTCTGGTTGTGTCATATAGACACCATCCACGATTGGTGGTCATGACATCCAATTCCAAATAAATTGATCATAAATATTAACTATGATAAGTAAAATTCTAACGGATTTAGGCATAACAACTTGGTGAAACCAATCGAGCCTTATTGGTACTAAGCTCGTACCATCCATGTCTCAACTCACTTGAATACCCACCGCAGTATTCAAAATAATATCCCCTTTTCACTTTGATACATGGAATCCATTAATTGAATTTTAGTTGGTCTTATCAATTTTAGCTAATTTCCATATACTACTTACTTTTAGGAAATATTATTCACTTTGAATAATAGATCACCGACCACAATGATTATAAAAACCATCACCATGGTTTTATCCTTCCGACGTAGTATGTGTCGCTGGAAAATACTTTGTTCGACATGTTCTTGTGGAACTAGTTCCTATGCCAGCTATTTTGTGCATCTTGATTATTGACTAAACACAAGTCAATATAGCTCCCACTATCTCTAATAGAGATGTGAACCCTTATATAGAAGTGTAGTCTATTTCTTGACTACCTATTCTTCTATCTTGTAACATCCTAAAAAACTGGTAGATTATTACACTAAATGCACAATGTGTTTGTCTTGACGCTAGTTTGTTTATGTCCTAACAAAATCTTTGCATCCAAACACATGTTCTTATGACATAATGGGTTTACATCATACTATGACTCGTATGATATCCATTTGTCATTATAGTTGGCATATGGTTGTGGGATATTGCTGTTATTTTCAAAGCATTTCATGAAATATAGTGAAAGTTTCTGCTAGTTCCAACATTGATATTACTTACATCAATACTTTGATGTATAAAATGTGCGATTATGAATTACTCCACGCTAAATTTTTTTGATCAATGTTGATATGTAAGACTTCATCATCAATCCTCCCCGTTAACATCAATGTCATGATGTGGATAAGGTAATGTGCGTTTAGGAATTTCTCCATGCGACATTATCATGATTGATGAATGCTTGGTCGATATATTCTTCGGTATCCCAACCCGAAACAACTCATATCTCCTGACCATGCAAATACTTCACATTGATATTCCTTAATTACTTAAAATAATGTTATGAAGTATATATACCTCTAGCTAATACTTGGAATAGTTCACACTTTCGTGTTGAACTATTTCCAAAAGATTTGTGACATACCTTTATTTCTAAAGGATCTTTTGTCCAAAATAAAGACATCTATAATACGAAAAGTATTTAGCTGTGCCAAGCCTAAATACCATACTTGGTATATTCATGAAGTCCAATTTTAGTATTACTTGACAAGGAATTATCCTGTCACAACTGGGTATAAGTCTTACATTTATATTCATCACTAATTGCCTATGATTCAAGTATCACTGAACTAGTGATTGAGTTTACCAAAAACAACATTCATTCTAGAAACTGAAAGAATTTATCCTTGCGTCCAAGGACACATGATATTAATGTATTTGGTTATACTCAACAATAGTTCAACACAAATAATTCACTTGGAAATTAAATAAGTTGTGTACTTCTCACCACTGGCCTAGGTATCACCCTTTCACAGCCACATCGAGAATACACCTGACTTCTAGTAAGTTTACTATACTAACTTGTTTGTCATGTTAGAATACACATATGTTACCAACATTTTGTATTTAATACCCAAGTAGTAAAACAGAAACATTACATTGATGAATACGCCTAATGTAAAAGCGGCAACTTACTCCTTTAAATCGGGTTATTGCTTTTAAAAATTCCATAGTATTATTTTATAATATTCAATGAAAATAACCTCTGTTAATACCTCATTAATTAAAGGATGTCACAAATATGTCATTGGCATTAAATTCCTTTGACCTTTTCACACTGTCTTTCAATATATCCACCATAGAAATCAAAGCTTAATTGTCTTTTATTCTTATTCACTTGGAGAACCTTACCTAGATAGGTAATGAAGCGTTTACTCAATACTTGTTTGTTTTGTAATTTAAAAAGAGACTTGAGTAATGTGGTGAAAATTATATTTAAAGATCATGATCAATCTTTCAATTTACACATGCCAGTGTAAACTTCACCTTATTCGTATCATTGCTTCACTTTTTCCTTGCAAAATCTTGGAGATGAGACTTTATGTTATATCATCTATGTCCTGGTGTAGTAACTAAAACTGACACCAGATGTTGATGAAAGAATAATGATATAACTATCATATGCATTGTATATTAGTCTCCTGTAAGAAATTTTCACCATCATTTCTTGAGGTAGTTTAACAGTGTTGGGGACACTGACACCTTGAGTTTCCTATATCGTAGTACTATCCGCACGTGCTTGTACTATTCATAGATACTCGTATCACTGTGGACATTTACTTTGTCCACTATAATATTGCAGTTTTAATCTTGTGGTATAACTTGTCATTTTTCTACAAAAATAAATTTTAGCAGATGAGTGTCTTCTATCTGGATTACCAGTTTAGACATTTTGATTAATTACATAAATCATTTAATGTCTACCATGATTTTATCGGATTCTAGGAAACCTCTATGCTAGAATCGGAATACTCTGTCTCTTGAGTATTCTAGTGGCAAGGATCCCGGAACTACCCCTCATAGTCTACAAGCTAAGGCTACACCACTACTTGGAGGGTTCTATGAAGGCTTTTGGCTGGACAACTGCTTTAACTTGTGGTTCCTTGATCTGTTGAGTGAAGTCCCAGCTTCTTAAAATAAAAATTTGATTTACTCAATGCTTTACTCTAAAATGATATCAAGTTAGCTGGCGATAATCCTTACTAGCACTTTAGTTAAGTCAACCCATCATTCTTATAAGGACTCCCCAGTAGTAAGAGGTACCCTCAGCTAAGGCATGAACCGGCACCTCAAACAGCTGGTTTTGTCCAAATTTGAATGACGGAAGGTTGATTAGACTTAATATATTATTGAGGGTTTTATTATTTTTAGTGTGACGAAAGAAAAAATATTTCTAATTTTATAAGCATGAACTATGTGATCGCACTCACAACTGGCCATGCAAGAAATGGAAATCTCATCGTGTCACATGTTCATTTTATCTTGCATGCTTGTTTATTATTATACAATGTGATCGTGCAATAAATTACACATGCACAAAAATAATAAACCATACAGAAATAAAACGAACACCTGATCATGAGTCGGTACTATTGGTTGATTCATTGAGTGAATAACAGACCAACCTAAAACCCTAGGGGTAAGTACCTTTAGTCCCGTGGCTTGAAACAAGAATAGCAATGTCTGCTAATCCAATGCAACCAACTCCTATCTAGTGTGTCGTCGTCACTTGGCGCGAAATGCATCACCGTTCATCTCGTCATTACACAATTATACTCGCACGCAGGCGAGGGGGTCTCGGGAGTAAAAATGTACAACTCTGAAAATGGGCGCGCATGCCCTTATACATATAACGACTCTGAGATGACACACAGATCG
The DNA here is from genome assembly GCA_963277665.1 of Viscum album. NCBI lineage: Eukaryota > Viridiplantae > Streptophyta > Magnoliopsida > Santalales > Viscaceae > Viscum > Viscum album. Next base: position 1,560,515,822 of record OY728141.1, read on the forward strand.
CCTTTTTATTTAAAATAATTATTACAAAATATGCAATAATTAAATAAATTAATTAAAATAAATAAACACCAGACATGCATTGGTAGGTCGACAGATCATGGCCAGCATATACGCTTTAAACATGCGTATATTAAACTAAATGCAGAATAAAATTAAACTTGCATTAAAAATAAACTTGAGAGAATTTTAATTGAATTAAAAATTTCACTCTAATTTTTAATCCAATAAATATGTTGTTCGGTACTGATTAATTAATTTAATTTTAAAACTAAAAATTAAATTAATTATTTAATTTAATTAATCTCTCAATTAAATTAATTTAGCCGCATTAAAATTTAATAACCAAAAATTAATATTTAATTAATTTAATTCTCAACTAAAATTAAATTAATTGTTTTAATTAATTAATTTTTTTTGATTAAAATAAAATTACCCGAGCCCTTGAAACCCCGGTCAGGGCCTGTATGGGACGGGGCAAACCCGCGCATGCCAATCCGAGCTGTTCTGACCCCATGTAGGGCAGTTTGACTAAGCCATGCATGTCCGTCCAATTCCGTACCAGACCAGATATACCCGCACTCATAACGGAGCCGATTTGATCTGTGTGGAGAAGAAAGGGATTACCTTGTTGGATGAGGCGTTGCGGATCTTGCAACGCGGGACAGTGGGTCGGTCTGCCGAATCGTGAAGGCTGGCCAGGAGGTCGCTCGCCGGACGGGCATGAGAAGGGAGGCCATGCCTGTTGCGCAGGGCAGTATCGGCCTGGTGCACAGCTTGTGGTACTTGCCTTGATGAGCTGCTGCCAATCGGTGTAGGGGAGGGACGGTCTTACTCGGGTGCTACCGTGCTGTAGCTGGAAGGAACCAGTCTAGCTATAGTGGCCAGGGGAGATGCACCATGGAGATGGCAGCTCCGCACAAGGGAGAAGACCCGGTCGGCTGGGTGCGGGAAGCTGCTCGCACGGGGAGGGAGGATGCTGGGTGCGGCCTGCAGCATGGACCAGGGGAGGGAGGCGGCAGGGATGAGTTCACCGGGAGGCATAGAGGGTGGCTAGGGCCAATGGCGTCACCTGCTACAGGGAGAGGAAGGCCGCGGGGTGCTCTGCCTCTGAACCGAGAAGGGAGGACCAAGTGTCCTGGGAGCGCAGCAGCGCGACAGGGAGAGCGCTGGGGAGGAGGCCCATACGCGGAGAGGTGGCCTGGACAACTGAAGCAGCCCAGTTCTGCGGGCTGAGGTGCTGATGCGCACTACAGTGCGCTGGGTTGAGGGAGGCGCCAAATTTTTTTTTTCACGGGCTGCACATGCAGGTCGTCGACCCCCTTCCCCTTATTTTGTTTTTGTTTGTTTTTTTGAAATACTTAAAATCCTAAGTCTATGATTCCTCCCCCTTTTTTTAACAAGACCTGAAGTCTAAATCTTTTTTTTCTTTACCAAGACTTGCTTTTTCAAGTCCACCCCAACACCATTTTTTTATTTATTAACATGACCTAAAATAAGGTCTTCTTATCTTTTTAAAAAAAAATCTAAAGCCTATTAAGGCTTTAGTAATTAATAATAATATTAAAATATTATTATAATAAAATTATAATAATGAAATTAATATTATGACAAACCATTATTATTATTATAATATAATTATTATAATAATAAAAATTATTTGAATCACCAGAAAATACTATTCTGGTGACCTTCAATTTTTTTTTCAATATGAATTCATAACTTCGGATATTTGCAGACTGCACATCCGACATCCGATTCAGATTTCGTTTGTGGCATTGGGACCTTATCGACTCCCTCTTTAAATTTTAAAGAAAATTAAATTTTTCTTGGATTAAAAATGACACGCGTCACTCTGATAACACTTTTTGGAACCGGGCATGCAGCGGAAGCCCCAAACCGGTGGGTTTTTAAAAATTTTCCACCGACGATCGATGCAAACTTGTCAACGTCGGTGAAGAGCAGCCCGATTAAATCCAAGGATCTCACGTGAAGTGTTTTAAGCACAAAATTGAACCGTAAAATACCTGGTTTAAATCCGAAGGCGCACACAACGTCTGCTCGTCATTGGTGATCGATGCTCGAAGAATCTGAAGTCGAATTCCTCTAGATCATCCACACGCACTTCAAGGAATCCGCGGGAGCTCCGTTCGTCTTATTCCGAGTGCTAGCGCGGATTTGCGACGATGCCTTCAATTCTCCAATGACCACTGCATTGATTCGCTAGCGATGCCCGAGAGAGAGCATCATCCATGCTCCTTGGATCCGGATCATCTCTCTCTAGAATGTGGGAGAAAGGAGAGGAGAGATAAACTCCATTAATAGTGTTTGGAAAATTCCCCTACTCTTATATTTATAGTGCTCAATTAAAATACCCGATATCGCCTCGCCAGCCACAAAAAATTAACTCACTCTTAACGACATTTTATGACTACTAAACTGAGCCATAAATATTATTATCATTCACTTGTAATATATTAAAATATATTACATGATAATAATTAAGTCATTAACCCGACTCGTCGCCCCCATAAATATTAAATGAACCTTGAATAATTTAGTATTTGTCAATTAATATTTTTTCATGTATTTACTTAAAACTCGTAAATAAATTTAACAAATAAATTCAATACTCATTATACTAAAATCAAATAATATTAATTTATTTATCGCATTGGTGATCGTTAAACTTTATACAATTCCTGGACCCCTGTGGTGGGGCCCACTATGTCCAATACTCATATTCAATTGAATAGGGTAGATTCTTGAATACGCAATTATGTGTGACCCTCTAGGCCCTTATTTCGACAGCCGTGAATAGTATTCATAGACCAAGAGCGGGATCTAGAAACCCATCATGACCCCTGAAGAAATAAGGATTGTCACAGCAGTGACAACCAACCTATGAACACGCATTGTTTAATATAATATCTTTGTCCGTAATATCTCATAAAGAAGAACGCACTCACGTGTCATCTCCCTTTTCTTTCTTTATGGTTCATTGATGTAACTGGATGGATTTACCCTTGACTGCCATGGCTATGGTCTTATAAAGGTACTACCATCCATATCAACATGGCCTGAGATCTATTACTTCCATAACCTGGAAGCGACAAATCGTTTGTTGACCATTCAACCAATGTCATGGCAACAATGATGCACCCGACACAAACTACCCCGCCATGACTTCATCACCATGGTTTTCATCTTGCATCAAAGTATGCAATAAAATGAAATAAACTGGTAATGATCTCAAGTCAGCAGAAAATTACACATGATCATAGATAGGAACATCCAATGACACCTGAAACATGTGGTTTTCCTATTGGCGGGCCAATCCTCATGATCTCACTACTAGAGATCACCACGTGAGAACTTCAGGAGAAGAAGTCTCAATGCTTATGAGCCCCCAGAACCTAATGGTCCGACATCTACTATATCCAATTAGTAAGATGTATCTAGACCATAGAACATATATTTATGATTAATGTCATAGTATCTAGAGGTTCTCATTATATCTAGGGAACTGCTATAACCTTTCGATACAACAATTAATATTTGGACATTACCATTTCAATAGTGGATGCAGAAAAGTCTACACTATAATGGTAAGATGACATCATGCATAGTTAACTCTATACATGATATGGTAATAAAAAGCACATAATAGTTGGGTCTAGGGCACCCACTATTTCAACATCTAGTACTTCCAAGGATACTAAATGTTCAGTCTTTCGGGACATGATTCCTTGTATCATGCCAATGTTATGTAATAATGCACTGAATCTAGGTAACTGGGGTCAGGGCATTACATGGATCTTATTCTTTCAGGATTTTTATGATCCATTGGGCTGTAGAGGTGTCAATAATTGGGAGGGTGAGTTCCTTTTATAGTATAAGAGGGGTAGCATTCTTGTAAATATTTTCAAGAGTGAATTCCATCCATGTTTCTCCCATCTCAGGTGGATTAAATAATGGTAAAAATTTAATAAAATTGACTAAATGGTTGAAATATGTCCATAAAATAGCTTTAGACAAACTTCTAGGTCACTTTGGCCATTAATTTTAAGGCTTAGTCCCTTATTGAGAAAATTTGTCTCTAAATCACTATAGTTAATTTTAATAACATTCAATAATATGTTTGGTAAAAAACTATATTAAAATTCTTATACATTATAAATCATGATGATTCAAAATAATTAATCCATTTTTACAAATTCTAGTCATATAAGTTGTAGAATTTAATTTAAATCTAATCGTATATATGAGACAATAAAGTGGGTTTTTAAAACAAAATGTTCAAAAGAATGCTTCATTTTTATATTCAAATTTAAATAGAAAGTGATTAAAATGACATAAAATGGATTAATTTATGTAAAAGTTAACTAATTAGACTTTAAAACCAATATAAATATATAATTTAAAACTATAAATTATATAAACAAAAAATAGTTTTCAAATTAAATTCAATATGTTTTCACTATTCATAAAAAAATGAAACATCTCAGAAAAATACCAAAAATTAACCCTAAAAAATATTGATGTCTCTATTTTAAAAATAATTTTTTATTTTTTCATATTAAATTTATAAAATTTCCAAAATTCATATTTAAAATAGGTGCTCCATTTATAGGCAGTAAAATTGTCCATAGAAAATATAGATTTTTATGCGTAATATGGGGTTGTCTCTTATCTTATGAATATAAAATATATTGGATGAGTTCAAAAAAATTATTGAATATATAATATTTTTATTTCATTAATATAATTCACTGATATTAATTAATTTAATTTATTATGATAAAACACAATTGAAAGTATAAAATATTTCTTTTTAAAAACATTTCTTATTTTTAAAATTGGTTTTGATATTTATTTATATTAATTTTTAAACCAAAAATTCAAAAATATATTTTCATAAGTTATTTATTCCTATTCGTAATCACAAATTTACATCCAAGTTATACTTTATTATTTTAAATAATAATATATTAATAATATATTGTTGCTCAGAAAAACTCGGTCATATGTGCAACACAAGCTATCAAAGAAAGCCTTCTTTTGTATGTGATGCACACTAACTCAGTATTGAATGAATTGATAGATATAGAATATAATAAATTTATTTAAAATATTAAATACACCATAATGTCTTGATAGTTTAAATTTCTTTTTACATTTGGTGTTGTGTGTCATACACGTTATCAAATAAAATTTATTCTTTTATAATTTTTGGTGGGTTACATATATCACCTTCCAACACATTGGTTAGAAGTTTATATACCATGAGATATGTATAATATGGTGTAATTAAGTATTCCTAACAATAATTGGTGCATGTAGTGACTCACAAAGGTTATGATACTCTGCACTTAGGTATGTTTCAAATTTCTTTGTTAATCTATGTTTTAAGGGACAATTGCATTTCCATTCCATATGCCTATCATTATGCACCATGGTTCATGATTACTATCTCATTAATCCAAACACTTTTTACATGGTATATTTTTTATTTTGGGATTATATTCCATTATATCATGATTTATGGAAAACATTTAATGTTCTATATTCTTTTTAATAAGATATTTCTCCAATCCTCATGATTTCACATTTTCTTATGATCCAACCCTTGTTGACATGTTGATAATTTTCCCATACTGAGGATTCGAGTTCAACCCTTTCATATATTTACTTTTCCTTAACATATTGTATATAGGAATATATTTAAAAATATGTTTCATATCTAGATGATTAGTGGTAGATGTTGAATAAATAAAAAAATATTATTATAGTGGGAAATTTCTATTTTGGATAAAAAACATGTGGGATTTAATCCTCAAAAACACTAAAACTTTTGTTCTTGGGATTGTGTGTTTATTTATGATATTTAATTTCTAACTTATCAAAATAATTTAAAAATAATATATTTATATAATAGGTCATCTTAATTTGTGTCTAATATAGTGTTCAAATAGAGTGTTTTGTGCATCGGGCACATGAGTGAAGTTCTGGGGAACCTCAGTTAGTATCAGAGCAGGGTTTAATTATTTCTAGTATTATTTCCTTCTCCATAAACCATTTTGTTTTTATGTTTTTTGAAAATACACTTTTTGGAAAAGGGGTAACTATTTAAACATAGCTAGCTATTTCTGTATACCCACATCCACATAAACCATACACACCACATTCAAAATCAAAAGTTGAAAATTCAAATTCAAAAAACCAAAATTTAGAAAAACTACCATTACCGCCTCGAGATAGGAGCATACCCACCTCAATCGACAAAAATTTATCCATAATAAGTAGATATCAATCCCAAAGGTCGGTCACTTCACTACTTTCCTCCATCATCAATTCCATTATCATTGTCGTCCTTACCGCCAAAGGAGATAAGTAGAAACATTGAACGATGTGCACTTTAAAGAGATCCATCATCATAACCATGAATTATCTAAATTTCAACATCATCACTGCCACTATACTTTTGGTAATCATGCTATTGTGATGAAAAAAAATATTGGTTTTCATTGTAACCAGGAATGAATAAAACCAAGAACTAGATATGAACAATGATTCGATGATAACGCTGACAAATAAAAACATAAAAAAATCTAAAGAACAATAAACAATCCCCATTTTCATATCCATTACCACCATATAAAATCCCAAAACAATAAGAGATAGAGAAACAAAACCATCATTGTAGAATAAAACCTCAAATACATAGAAACTAAATAAATCCACCACCATTCACACTGTTGGTAAACTAATACTTCTCCCCAAACACATCCCAAAACCTTCATTGAATCCATCGCACCCAACCGACCTGGAAGGAAGAAATGGACCAGGAGGACATATTAGGATGTAGTGGTAGAGAAGTGACATGGGAGAAGAAAATCCATCAAGGGAAATAAAGGAGGAATACAGAGGCTGAAACCCTAAGTGAGACAATAAAAATTATATAGAAAAAGAGACTCTTACTAGAAGAAAGAACTGAAGGAGCTGGAACTGAGAAGATCGAAGGAGATCCATTGCAATCATACACCAACACCTCCTAATAATTCTTTATTACCATCATTCCAGACCAAATTGGGTCTATATAATTTGTGAAGATCGAAATAGTAGTGGAAGAATCCCACAAAATCAATAACATATCAAAGGTACCCATAGAGAAAGATGCAACAATGGAAATAAGAGAAGAAGAAACATTGGACGATGATGGAAGCTCCAACACCAGAAGGAAGAAGCTATATAGGGAGTCCTCTAGAGTGAGAGTGGACGAGGGGAGAGAAGAGGAATCGTCACCACTACAGTCTCACTTCTTCTTCTTCTTCTTTCATATTTGTTTAGTTATTTTTTACAGTTAGTTTAGTTATTTTTTGGTATTATTTTAGTTATTATGTGGGATTAGGATTAGAGAAATTTTGTAAAAACCATAGGGATAAGTGTAATGGGTAAGTCTATGTAGAGGATAGTATATAGAAAAAAATTATAAATTTCAGATTATATGGTTTTCCATGAAATTAAATACCTATTTGGATTCTGACAGGTGGATGTGGATGTGGGACAAATACACCTAGGGGGATAGACCCTCTAAAAGGCTGGTGTAGTATAAACTTATTATTTACTCAGTGCATGATGAGTGTCATTAATATTACACACCTTGCTACACACCCTTGGGGGATGTGATTTGGTAAATCGCATTCATTTTATGAGGCACAGAAATTGATTTATTATGTAAAGGAATTAGGTTACAGATTATGAGAGAACCCAAACTAAAAAAACATATATTGAAATGATAGTGGATAATTTATAATTGAAAGGAAATGTGATTGTTTCAATGAGTATGAAATTTTAATGTTGATTTTATATAATATAATTTATTATAATTCTATTATGATGTTAATTTTTCATCAGTCATATTAATCCATTTTGTGTTTAATAATGGATTAATCCTGGAGTGATAAATATAACAATAGATTAAATGGAAAATGTATATATTATACCATTGGGAAGCCTCACAGGATAAGAGTTGGAGTGAAAAATCTTATGGCTATGCCTAATCATCTATCAATAATATTGATTAAAAATATGAATTTAGTTTGATTTCCAAACAAATTACAGAATATAAGTATGGAGTCTCATTGAATTTCTAGTGATGATGATGTTGAAGAAAATAATATTCAAAATAATTCATGTAAAAAATATGAAAACATTCCCCAAGAAGAATGCCTCAATGAAACTATAAGATGATTCATATGTGGAAAAGTTTGGCCTGGATCAATAATTTTCCATGTTAAAAATGGGGTATTTGGCTAACACAATGAAGGGAAGAATTGTGTCTCGTAGTTCTACTTAGCATGTTATGGTAAATGTCTCATTTGAAATTAAATCTTGAGACTTTTCTATATTATATATAACCATAAATATTTTTAGTATGTGGTAATTAAAAATTTTGAGGGCAGAATTTACTTAAGGTGGGTGATTTTAATTCCACGGTATTTTAAAATATATTTTTTATTTCAAATAAATATTTTTTTGATAGCTTTTCTCACACACAACACCAAACTAAAATGATCCAAAACATATTAGATGAATATTATTAGGAAAATTATAAAAATAATAAAACATATAGTAAATAAAAAGACATCAATCAACTAAAAATTCTTAAATTTAGAGGATAAACAATTAATATGACTTAATATTAAACATTATTCTTTCATAAATAACTTTTTTAAGTGTTGTACATTTTATCCTAATATATTAAATCATCCATATTTAAAATATTATTGTGATAATATATAACATTTCAATATATTAATTAATAAATTAATATTTTTTAAATTAGTAATTGATATGAAATAGTACTAAGAACGCTTGAAATTTTAAATGGTCTTTTTTCAATAAAAAGAGTTTTTGTTTAAATTTTTTATTTTTATTTAAAATATAAAATAATTAATTTAATATTTTTAATTTGATATAATTAAGTATTTTTTTTATTCAATAATTAAAATTATTTTTAGGATGATATTTTTGTATTTTTCTAAAGTAATTGGTTATTATATGAATAGTAAGAAATATTTTTTTTACTAATACCGTAATATTTATAAATTTATCCAGAAGAATTTATTAAAAATTTATAATATATATTTTTAAGGAGTAAAATTATTAATTTAAAAATAATATTCTGAATTTATAAAACTTGCGGTTAACGTTTTGGAAACATAAGTAATATTTTACAATAAAAACTATTTTAATTCACTTATATTAAAAAATAGTTTTTATCACTTATAGAAATTAAATCTATAAAAACTTATTTCATATTTTACACCAACATTTTCATATTATTTAACAATTTAATTTTAATTTTTTTGGAATAAAATTACGATTACTAAGATTAAAATTTCTATCCACGATAATGGTGAAATAGTTATTTTCAAAGACTTGTTTTATTAATGTTCTATAATTTTTATCTAATAAATTAAATTGAATTATTTTATATAATTAATTCTTATTGATTTTTAAAAATAAAAAAAAAATTATCACTAATTTAATACTTAATTAATGTTATATAATATAAAGAACACTTAATAATGATAACATCTTTTTTATACACAATAGTTTTCTATATATTAAATGTTTTAAATTAAAATGAAATTATATATTATCATAAATTCAATTAGATTACATGGAACATAAATTTTGGTTCATAAAATAAAAAATAATAATAGGTATTACCTTATATTTTTAATAAAATATAAATAACATGATTGAAAACTCGTTACCGAGGTAAAGAACCGAAATAATAAAATGTAAAAATCTTATGGTAAATAAATTGAAACATGTTTAAAAAATGTGTGAAAAAGATTTCTAAAGGTTTTATGGACCTTATATCACTCTTAAATTCATTATTTATTTATTTTTTATCCATATACCCTTAAATAGTGTCATCTCATCATTGAAAAATGATGTGTATTTACAAAAATGCCATTTTATTCACATACAAAAAGAACTCACCTCCACCCCATTAATACTCACATTATAACAAATTATCTTGATAAAAAATCTTCCATACTCTTTATTAAACTCTCTACCAATGTTATATAAGCCTTATTCTTTAAAAAATACCATGATAAGAATACTTAAGGTGTTACCTAAGGGAGAACATCCAAAGGGAGAGGTAATTTTCTCAATCGAGCTCTTTTAATGTATTTTGTTATACCCTATCTAACCTTTTATGTCCATGATATTATTATAAAATCTGAATTAATAATATATGTAAACATTATTTAAAAAATTTAACATCACTTTTTTACCTCCTTCTAAAACCATTTAAAAAATAAAGATGGTGTCATGTGTATTTGTGGCATATTGCCTCCACGAACGGCAAGTTCTATTTTTCACAACGAACATACATGGATGGTCCAAAGTGTTATTTAATGTAAAAATATAATATTTATAAAAATAAAAATAATATTAAATTATAATTGCATTATTTTTCATCCCTATCACTTTCTATGAAAAAATGTGTGTCATTCATGTATATGTGCGGACTACCACCTCTATGGAATGATGTATTTAAATTTCCATTATCTTCTAAGATAGAAGTCTTTAAAAATTTATTTAATTTATAAAAGCTATATTTTTTAAACTAATATTATATAAATATAATATTGAACATTTTATAAGTGATATTAAAAATAAACTTTCATAGTAAACTTAATCTTCCTAAATGAACATATCGGGGAACGTTTCTTAATTTGAATCTATTTTAGGAAGACTGATGGAACTATATAAATTTTGTGCTAATGGAATAATAAAATATATAAACCTATACAATTATAGATATTAAAAATATTTTTTTACAAAACATTTTACCACCGTCAATATATCAATGAATTTTCAGTTAAATTAACTGAACCACCTCAACAAACCACTATAAGATAAATTAATTTAATCAATAAATATCTTATGATAATAAATAGACCTTATAAAATTAAAATTAGTTAGAAAAAAATATTATTATTTTTTTTTTTAAATATTTCCTTTAGGAAGTTTATATCATGCGCAAAGAAAAAAGGATCGTAGGTAAGAGTTTTTGGATCAAAATTTTATTTCATTGAGATATGATTCGTATTCAATATTTTTTATTTTTATTTTTTTATGGTTTTTGTAGTTAATATAGATTTATTTTTTTCCATAAACTTCATGAAATATAATAAATTCAAAAATATATATGACATTCTACCTTTCATGGGTTTTTAATTTTAAAGATAACAAAGTTGTAATAAGCTTTTCATCCCAAATTCATTTTCCTTGAGTCATGTTTTATATTGTACACGTAATTTCAATTATATCTTGTATATAATTCCTATTGAAAATATTATATAATTAATTATATTTCATTCGTGGTATTTAAAGATCAATTTCATGATCTATCTCTCTCCCATAGTGGTTTTTTTGATTAAAATGTTACCCAAGTCCTAAGGGTTTTTTCTTTAATCTCAATTTTAAATGAGGTCTTCTTTTGAAAGATAATACAAATTTAGAATTTGAATAATTTATCTATCAAAAAACCTCATAATTCTATTCCATTCTAATTTTTCGGTGTTATATATGTATTATCCCAATTTCATTTCCCCATTTGTCTTATTATTTACCTGTTGTATGGAAATCCTCTTTACCCCTTTTTTTTAGTCAAGAATCCTCCTCTTCCACAAATGTATTACTTGGATTCTTTTATGAATTACCTTATATATTCCTAAAAACTGAATAACATAATTTTCTACTAATGTTTCCTTTACTAAAAGTTTTAATGATATTTTTAACATTTTCATATGGGTTGTTTTTATCAAATTTTGAAAATAATCCCTTTTTTTATCATTTTCTATATAAATACATATTTGAAATGTCTTTTTATTTTTCAATTGAAATTGCCATATATGTTTTCATGTTTTATAAAATAAATTATTATTATCCTTTTTTTAAATATTTCTATTTAAATAAATACTTTCAAAAAGATCAAGAATGTTTCTTATTTCCAAAATGATTTTTCTAATGCTCCAAAAAACAACTATCATCTATGTCAATATCCTTTTGGAATATCTTATGTTTGATAAATGATATTATCTCAATGTTACCATCCTTGTATTGTTAAATTTTTCTTTATATTAGGGAATTGATTCATGAATACCTGTTTATTTTCTCGTTATTTAATATTTATAAACATGATTTTTCTTCAGAAGTATTCCCTTTGTAAACACTCTATGTTTCCTCCCTTTTATTGATGGGTATTCACCAAGATTTCATATGTCATTTTATTGGGAAACATATTTACTAAAGTGTATTCCTTTTATCTAAATGGAGTACATACTACATATCTCATCATCTTAATTGAAGGGAGTTAACCAATAATGTTACTAGATATCTTTGGATACCCATTTATATTCAATGGGTTTATCATGTTCAGATTATTGATGGAATGATGACCAATTTAATTATGTGATTCCATTTGAGAAGGATAAGAAACCCATTTTATTTACATTGGTTTGTTATGATACGATGAATGGTTTATTTTAAGTGGCACACACACATAGATATATATATATATATATATATGGATGATTGTTAGGTGGGGTCCAATATTTCTCTAAAATTCATTTCATAGAAATTTATATCTCATAATACATATATATTAGGGTTATTTGTTATGAAATTTTTTAGGGTAATGTTACATGTATATTCCATATTCCAATGATTATGATCCCTGTTTTATTCTTATTATCACTTGAATCCACACTATTTTTCAATAGTATATATTTTTTCATTTAATATTACATGTTCTTATGTCATGATTTATAGAAAATATTTATTAATCCTTGTTATTTTTAAAAATATATTTCTCTCCTCTTAATGTTTTCTCATTTTCTTCTGATCTTACCCTTGTTGACATGTTGATAAGTTTTCGATTATTGAGTGTTTGATCCCACCCTTTTATTCTATTTCCTTTTACCTAAGAAATTTTATACAGGACTATATTTAAATGGATTTATTATATTGATATGCATTGTGGGAGTTATTGAAGACATAAAAATTAAATATTAATAGAATGGAAAAACAACCTTTTTGGATGAAAAAGACATGGGAATTAATTCTCAAAGACATTATACTTTCTATTCATGAGACTGTATGTTTATTTGTGAGATGTAACATTAAAATTTTGGAAATTTCAAATAATAAACACAGTTTTGACTTGGTTCATCTCACTTTATATAAAAGATATTCATTATAGAATGTGTTTTTAGCCCCCAACCACAGGGTTTGGATCTAAAGTTCCTTAAAAAAATTTCTTTTAAGAATTAAATAATGGTAAATGTTTTTTAAATGGTATATATAAACCATATATAATTCAAGTACCATCATCCATATGAAAAATAAATCACATTATTTATACTGAAACTCAAATAGTTTAATCTAAGGGCACAACACCCATGTAGTAAAAATCATGCATGGACAAAATGAACTGAAAAATACCTCTATGTAAGATTATCCCTACACAATTCACACTAATCCATACATATAAGGAATCCCTATGTAAATTTAATCTAAAAAATTAAACAACCCATGCACTAACTTTGTGGAAACCATGCACTGGATATAAATCTCTAGAATTTTTAAAATTTTAAACCCAAAGATATTTAAAAAAATTAAATTACCCCAAAGTAAGATGAAATATTTTATGAAATACCCAATAGTGACATAAGGGTTTCACAATCCAACTTCTATCAATTATAATATAAAAAAGTATTACGTTGTTTCAAATATATTAAGTTTTTAAATTATAACAGTTAAAAAGTATTTAAATTAACACATTAATTATTTAAATTTTAATGAAGTTATGAAATTCTAAAATATAAATACAATTTTTAATTGTGAACATTATTCTTTATAAAGATAATATATAAAATGATCTTTATCTAAGAAAATTACTATACGAATTTAATAGATTATTCATTGTTAAAAAGTCACTTTGAAAAACATTTAAGAGAGGTAAAAAAAATTAATTGTACATTATTCATGCTTACTAGAGATTAAAAAATTACAGATAAGGAAGTTAGAACCTTCACCAAGCAAGAAAAACTTGAATATTAACTGAATTCCAAGGTACACAATACCTTTTTATGTTCTAAGACCAATAATATATATAGTTAGATTTCATCATCTGAATCATCCAATTGTATCTAGGAGAAATTGGAAGTCACACATTTTGGTACATCTAAATTTATAGAAACAAGAAGTTCAATTCTTCGAGAATAATATCATGGTCTTATTTTCCCAATAGGGAACTATTATGCAAGATTCGACAAGTATTTATCACCATTTTCAATAGTCTTCAATTAATGGTTGAAAAGGTTCTTGATGATGAAGTACTTGTGGACAAGATAATTGATATAATTCCAAATGAGTGGGAATCAAAAATGACAGTTATTGATGAGAACAAGAATGTTACTCAAATCACTCTTGATGAGTTATTTGGAACTCTTCTTCAGGATGAAACAAGAATGAAAATATATTCAGAGTTCAATAAGAAGAATAGTGGAAATGGAGGTGTATCTTTTACTACTACATTTATATCCAAGACACCAAAATGGGTAAAAAGATCCAAAACTTAGAAAGCTATTATTATATCAGAATCCAGTGAAAGTGATAATTTAGATAATGAATTATCCAATCTTGCTAGAAGTATGAATGTGATTATTGGAAATAAATACATTCAGTACAAATCAAAAAATAAAGATAGAAAGGACTATAAATACTCAGAAGTAAAATGTTGTGAATGTAAAAGATCATGTCATATTAGAAAATATTTTCCTTTGATTAAAAGAGAATATAGGAAGGATAAAAATTATAAAAGAAACAAGAAAAATTATTATAAGTAAAATACTAAGAAATTCATGAAAGAAAATGACACTCGAAGTGTATGTGTTGGTGATTCATCAGACGAATATTTAAAATATGAATCTTCTAGTGAGAAGAATATATAACTTTTTTCCAGACTAACTTTTGAGAATAAATGTATCATGGATAAGGTATAAAACATAGAATCTCTTAAAAATATACATTTAAATGAAAATTACCCTGATGAGAAATATTTTTACTCTTTGGCTAAATAATCTTCCCCTGTAGAGGATAATTTACCTTCTTTTAAATAAGTATCCAGATTTTCCAAATTACATAAGAATGTGAATTCTAAACTCCAGAAAAATCTTGATAAGGAAAATTCTAGATTGTATATCCTTGCAAAATAAATATCATATCTTTAAAAATATCTTCATAAGAAAACTCTTGATTTTTAAAATATTTCAAAAAATCTTACAGAATAAAATTTTTTGAAGGATAAACCTTTTATGGAATTTGACCAACTCATTATAAGGAAAAATGTTTTACAAAATAAAAACAATTCCAAAAACAATTTCATGTGAGAATAATAATTTAGTCATCAGACAAAAATATGATTGTTTTTATCTTAAGAAACTTTTATCAAATTTCACTAATATAAGAAATTGTTTTCTTAAAAAACCCAATATTTAGTATTTCATTTAGTTCATTTTGAAAAAATAGGTGGATTTATAAAATTTCTTTATCTAACATTTTTTGATCCAAAAAAATTTGGGTTCCAAAAAACTAATTGATTATTTTTTATGAAATCAAAACGTGTACCATCAATAAGAATATCTAGTAAAAGGATAGTGGTTATTCTCAATATATGACTTGAAACAAAGATTTATTTGAAATTATTATTGAAATTAAAGGTGGAAGAGTGACCTTTAGAGATAATTCTCAAGGAAAGATCATTGATATAGATAATATTGTTCTTTTAGGGAAAGTTTTAATATTAAATGTTTTTATAGGTATTAAACACAACCTTATAAGCATAAGTCAATTATGTGATGAATGTTACCTGGCGAATTTTTGGAATGATAGATTTTTACTTCACAATCCTAAGGATGAATTCATTCTCTCTTCCCATAGGCATGATAATGTATAGAAACCCAACCTAGAAGACCTTAGGATCCATGAATTACCTTGATTTAGTGTAATGGAAGACCAATCTTGGTTATGTCATAGAAGGTTAGGACACTGTAACCTTAGGAAACCTTGCAAACTCTCAAAGAAATTACTTGTTAAGGATCTACCAGATCTTAGGTAAAACTCTTCAAAATTTTGTGACCCTTTTCAGTATGGTAAGAAATATAAAACTAACATTAAATCAATCAATCATGTTTTAACTTATAATGTGTTACAGTTAGTGCACATGGATCTTTTTGGTCCCACACAAACTGGAAGCATTGGAGGTAAGTACTGTGGATTTTTTTTTGTTGATGGGAGCACTAGATTGATATGGTTCTATTTTCTAGTAAAGAGATATGAAGCCTTTTTTCTATTTCAAAACTTTTAGAGCCCAAGATAAAAATTAGAAAAACCTACCACTAATAATTATTCGTACTGATCATGGTGGAAAATTTCAAAATTCGGATTTTCAAACCATTTTTTGTAAGAAAGTAATTACTCATAACTTCTCTGCTCCAAGAACCCCTTAGAAAAATGGTGTTATTGAAAAAATAAATCATATTCTTCGAGAAATGACAATGACTATGTTGAGTGAATACCCAATTGCTAAGAATTTCTAGGTGAAGTATTTAGTAATTAATATTATACTATAAATCGTGTTTTAACTAGACCTTTTCTTAATAAAACACCTTATGAATTGTGGATTGACTGAAAAACTAATGTTTCTTACTTTAGAATATTTGGATGCAAAGTATTCATATTTAATACTAAATATAATCTATATAAATCCACACCCAAATATGATGAAGGAGTTTTTCTAGGTTATTCCACTACTTATAATGCTTATAGAATTTTTTAATAGAAACTCTTGTACTGTTGAGGAAACATTGCATGTTAAATTTTAGGAAACTGACCCTTTGTTTTTAAACAATCCTTACCTACATCAACAGATGTGTTTTCACAAACTAATTCATAATCATTGATTTAAAACTCTTCTAAAAAGGTATATATTTAAAAATATGTTTCTAAAATTTTTACCCTATAATAATTTCTATCTTATTTTGATGAAAAGGTTTTAAAAAACCCAAATCAATTGTTATATATGAATAATCCAAATGATAATATCATTGGTGATGTGAATAAACCTATAAAGTCTATAAATTCCTTGAGAAATGAATTAGAACACCTTTTTTTCTATCCAAATTTGAATATAAAACTTGAAATGAGGTCATAGGTGATGAAGATCGTAAAATAGAAATGTCAGATGAACTAAATGAATTTGAAAAGAATCAAGTTTGGATCTTGGTATAATGACCAAAAAAACAGCTATAATTGGGGTAAAATGGGTTTTTAGAAACAAATGTGATGAAAATGGAGTCATCATAAGAAATAAATAAAGACTTGTTGATAAAGTCTATAAGAAAAAAGAGGTAATAGAAAATGAAGAAACTTATACTTTGGTAGATAGGCATGAATCTATTCATATTCTATTAGCCTTTGCAGCATTATTTAATTTTACAATTTTTCAAATGGATGTAAAATTTTCTTTCCATAATGGTTTAGTAAAAGAATAATTTTTTATAGAACTAACTCCTGGCTTTGTAGACTCAAAACCTCCGAGTCATTTTTTTATACTTTCCAAATATTTATATGGACTTAAAAATACCATAGATCATTGTATGATAGACTCATAGGATTTCATTTACAAAATAATTATGAAAAAGGTGTTTAATATCCAACTCTTTTTAAAAATATAGAAACAAAAAAAATTGGTTGTTTGAATCTATGATGATGACATTATATTTGTATGAACTCAATGATATCTAACTAATTCTTTTTGTGATTATAATGAAATATGAGTTTGAAATGAGTATTATGAGTGAGTTAACATTCTTTTTAGGTTTTCAAATATTTCAAAAACCATAAGGAAACCAATATATCCCAAAATAAGTATATCAAATATTTACTTAAAAATTCTATATATAACAACACTAAAAGTATATATACTCTAATCGGTACTTCGAATACATTTTATCATGATGAAACTATAAAAATAGTAGATCAAACATCTTTTAGATGTATAATAGGAAGTTTGTTATACTTAATAGCTAGTCATCCAGAATTAATGTTTTCAGTATTCATATGTTCAATATATCAATCTATCCCAAAGGAATCTCATTTAAAAGCATTGAGAATAATTTTTTTCTACTTAAAGGTAACAATGGATTTAATACTATTTTATTCTTTTGGAAATGATTTTGTTTTGAAAAGAATTTTAGATGATGACTTTGGTGGTTGTAAAACGGATAGAAAAAGTAAATCCATAACATGTCATTTCTTAGGAGATTCATTAGTTTCTTGGTCATGAAAAAAACACTCAGAAGGAATTTCCACTAATAAAGATGAATATGTAGAAGTTGGAATTTGATGTTCTCGGGTGTTGTGGATGCAATAGACACTCATTGACAATGGCATAAATTTTTTCCAAACTCAAAAACTATATGATAATACTTGTTTCATTTTTCATATTAAAAACCACGCACATCACTCACGTCAAAAACACATAGATATTATGAATCAACTTCTTATATATCACACACAAAAAAGGGATATATTATTTTATAATTCATCGGAATGCAATAATAACATGATAATATTTTCACAAAACCATTATCTTCTGATATATTTGAATACATTAAATAGAAAATAGGAATGATTGTTGTAAAGTGACCATTCACAACTATTTCTTATTTAAACTATATCCTTACATTATTTTACTCCTTTTAAAAGGGAGAGTATAAATTTCACTCTTTATGTTTACATTATATTGTTTTCACTTATTTTCACTTTTATCTGTTTCAATAATTAGTTTTTACCTTTATTGTTGTTACCCTTACCAATTTAATATTTTTACATGTACCGATTTTACATTTTTACATGTATCATTTTTTCATTTATCAGTTTCACTTTTATCATTTTTACATGTTTATCGGTCTCACTATAATCGGTATCAGTTTTATATTTAGCAGTTTTATATGTTTATCAGTTTCACTTTAATTGTTTTCTGTTTTATTGGTTTTACATGTTTATTGATTTCATGTTATCAGTATTACATTATTTTATTGGTACTAGATTATCTGTATTGGATTATTCTATTGATACTAGATTATCAGTACCAGATTGATTTTAATCCATCGGATTTATATTTCTAATCAGTCTCATATTATTTTCGGTATTTTTTATATTATGTTTATCATAAGAACAATATACTGAAACCAATACCTCTATCCCAACACTTTGACATGTCCAATTTCTAAAGCCTTACATTTTTTGTTCAAATAGATTTTTCTCAATTTATTTCTTTTAACTCTTATTCGGTTTCAGTCTGAATATGATTTTATTCTAAGGAAAACCTCAATATTTCGAAATCATTATCAACCATTGGATATTTTGGTTGTAATTTTGGCCATAAATTTATTTTTTAAAGAACCCCTCCCAACCTATCCCATATAAAACACCTCTAATTTTATCTCAAGAACTAATGCACTATAAATATTCATAAATGTTTGAAATCAATGTTACCTCATTTTTCATAATCATAGATCTACTCGACTTTTTCAACCAAGAATATCTTTAGGGTTGAGATTATATTTCATATCTAAGTCAAATGCTTCATATCCAAAGAAAATATCTCCAAAATAATTCTCTTCTATGACCTTGAGTAGTGAATGGTTAGTATCCCATGACTTTTATGAGACTTCTAATTCATCTTTTAAAAGGATAATATGTTTCTAAATATGGGAATCTATTTGTGTTGAACGAGAGATTTCAGATCAGGATTTTGTGTATCATGATGAGGTGTTACAATTTTATAAATAAATAGAGATAGAAAATGGTCTTAATAATTCCATTATGATGTATGATAATAAGTATACAACCTACATAAAATAAGTAGCTATGTTTCTAGAAGTACCATATGAGGGTGATACCCTATGTCCTTCTCAAAAACTATCAGAATATAATGGGACTTTTTATTAGAGTAAATCTATAGAATCACTTTTTAAGATTTATGAGGACAACAGATAAGTAAGTATTTTATCAGAAGATAATCATCTTATATCCCTCTGGATGAAAGTATTTTTAGTGCCTATAAATGGTGATAAGGAAGCATGGAAATTTTCAGATGTTTATGTTCTTGATTATTTGGTGAACATGAGGAAGTTTAATCTAATGGGGTTCATTTTATTGACAATTAAGAAGCTCAAATATGATTCTATAAAATCATAGTTGATCATGTTTCCCACCATTATCAGTATGTTTCTGAAAGAATGCTTGATATTTTGTAATGTTTCAATTAAGACATATCTGATTTCCTTCAAAGAGCCCTTAATTAGTAAGGATATGATAAAGATGCTCAATTTATGATTCAACCATGAATCAAAAAAGTTTTAGAAAGATCTGAATGCTGAGAAAGAAAAGGAAGTAGTTTAAGGAATTGATAAAACTTATAATCTATCCAAGAAAACTTCAAGAAAAAGATATGTAGTTAAGACTAAAAATCTAAAGGCATCATAGAAAATAAGGTTGTATCCGATGAGTTTGTGGTTGAGTGGAGAATGAAGAAAGAAGAAAGAAAAGAAATGGATCCTCAGTTTGGTGTGGATCCAACAGAAGCCCTAGAATTGAAAATAAGATCAGAAGAAACTTTTAATGAAGAATAAAATAAGTTGAGGATGAATAAGATAAAGGCCCAATCTATTGATATTGATACTCTTATCAAAATAGTTGAGCATGAAAAAATTGGTGGTGTAATAAGGGAGCCACCGGTTCAGACTCAATTGAATCCTGTAGAGAAAGGAAAGTAAATACAGGCATCTGAATGATCTTCTACACAATATCTTGTTCATGAATATGAAGAATGAAAAGATGAAAAATAAGAACAAGGATTAAAAGAACAAGGGGAATAAGAACACACTCAGTAAGAAATATATGTGCAAGAGAAAGAAGATTCAAACAAGAGAAGTCATTCCATATAATCCTCAAAAGTTCCATCATTTAATTATTCATCTCATGATCCTCATCCTTCCAAGAAAGTTTCTCAAAGGGTTACATCCAATAAATTTATTTAAATTTTAGATACAGAAGAATGAGAGGAATAATTCGATAAGAATTCGGATCAGCCATCTCAATTGATCGGTACTGAAACTCATTTTGGTGATCTCCGAGAATACACAAAAGATATGAATTATGAAAGGATAATCACATTGAAGGGAATTTATAATATCAAAAAATCTTTTAATAGATTGAAGAAGTTGATACAGTTCATTCCCAAGATTAAATCCAGATTTGGAATCCTTTCAAATTATCATAATGATAGAATGGACTCCGTCAATACTTTGATGGATAGGTTTCTAAATCATGAAGCTGATTTCAAGATATTGAAGGAATGTGTTGTTGAGCATAGAAAGTCTTGAAAAAAGTTTTTATATGGTCATATAACATTGATGATAGTCTCAAGAATCATCTAGACAAGTAAGATGAATTAGTGAATCACGTAAATGATCTGGATTCTCTCTATCAAAAGTTGATTATTGATTTGAATGAAAAACATGAAGCCTTTCAAAGACTCAATACCTCAAAATTAATAGAATCTAAACAGCTTGATGGTCTAAAAGAAAAATTGGAGAAAGAATGTAATGAGGTTGGTTTTCTATCAAATATATTTGTAATCCTAGAGAAGGCCTATAGACTCAGATTGGATCATATAAATTCTCATGAAGTAGGGCTTAAAGATTAGGATTCAATCAATTGACTTCTAGAACAAAGTCTCTGGAAACAAGAAATTGTTATTTTTGAATAATAAGTGAATTTTAAGTCTTCATAAAAATATCTTGACAAATTGATAGAGGATAAAAAATATTTCAAAAAGATGAAGCTTTTGATGTTCAATATTTTGGGAAAAACAAAAGGGGAATGATTGGTTTTTGAACTCTTTTTGTAATAAAATATTATTTAATTCCAGGTAATGAATATTGTTTCATACTCTATTTCTATAACCCTTTGTAGGAAGTGTATGTTTTTCTCTTATTCATTTTTAAAATCACAAAGTGGGAGAATAGTTTTGGAAAGAATAATTTGATGAATACCTTATTAAGGGGGTAACTCACAAGTAAAAGTAAATAGAATACAATCCCAAGTGATTTTTTTAAACCAATTGTGTAATTAGTCGTATTCATCACTACATTCAGAAGAGTTATTTACTATGGGATAGATAAGTCTCTATGTATTATTTTGTTTTTTTTTCTTTCCAAAAAGGGAGAGATTTTTGAGTAAAAATATGTTTCAGCCTTCTCATTGATCTTTTGTTTTAGGAAATCACAAATTACTTCTTGTTTATCATGTATGTGGTTTTATTATCGTAATAACATATATATATTTTTCATATATGTTGTATTCTTATCATAACAATGTATGTTGTTTACATTGTTTTATATGTTATATTCCCATCATAATTAAATATATCGTAATAACATTGAATTGTAATAATAGATTTTTTTCCATCATAACCATACATGTTTTTTATCTACATTGTAATAATATCTCGTTTTTTTCAATCGTAATCACATATATTTTTTCTTATCTTAACCAAGTTATGTATCGTAACCACATGCATCATAACCAGGTTATGTGTCATATTCAAGATATGTATCATAACCACATGTATCGTAACTAGGTTATGAATCATATTCATGTTAAGCATTGTAACCACATGCATCTTAACTAGGTCATGTGTCATAATCATGTTATTCATCGTAACCACATGTATCATAATTATTTCATATATCATACTCATATTATGAATTGTAATTATGTATCGTAAACATTATATACATTGTAATCATATTATGGATCATAATCCGGTATTATACCCAGGATATACATCATAATAACATTATGCATCATAACCATGTTATGAATCGAAACCACGATATGATTCTTAACCACGATATTCACCTTATCCTTGTTAAGCATGGTAACCAAGTTATGAATCATACTCTTGTAATGAATTGTACTCTTTTCTTAGTCCAAAACTATTTACATGTTTCTCATACTCATTGTTTCAAACTTTTCACTTACTATTTTCTAACCTAAAACAATGTCATTGAATTGGTTATATTACAATAAAAATGATGTACTGTATTCTATTTGTTATGACCATTGTAATGTCTGGTGTCCAATTCCTTCTGAATTTTTCAGAGAAATGTGACCGTTGGAGGAAATATGACAGTTGGAACCTGAGGCCTATAAATAGGAGGTCATTCGAACCAGAGTGTACAACTTTTTTTCAATTTTTCTTCTATCAAGTTATAGAGAGATATAGTGTGACTTCACTCTTGCTTCATGTGAAATCCTTGAAGATACATGATGTTAATATCTTGTTATAAGTTCTTGTATTTCTATAAGTGATTTGTTTTGCATTATGCTACCGATCATTGTTATAATGATCGAGGGATTCCAGGGATAGGAATATGTGATGTTGATCATCGTATCGAGGTAATTAAAGTTTTTAAAAGATAGATGTGTCAATTACCTTCTTAATCAATGGATCCTAGTGATAGAAAGATAGTTGTGTCAATCATCGTATTGAGGTCTTACCCTGGTGGTGGTAAGACATACCTTTTTTCCTAGGTGAAAGGATACACTACACTTTGGGATAAAAGAATTGTAATACCTTTACATTTCCACTTCTATCTATAATAGAAAGAGAATTTTATTGCTTCCTCTTTCTATTCATATTCATTTCTATTATAATAGTATCAATTGCAATTCATTATTTATATATTTTATTAAGAGATTATATATGTTATATGGTATAATCATTTACATTTGTATTACTCTAATCATTGTATTCAATTAGAATACAATTTTTTTCATTACTTTTTGTATTATAATATATCATATCCATCTGATCCAAGACCCATAACGTCATTTCTATTGGTTTTGAATGGTATTAGTTTAAAACCTCTTAATCTAAGTTCATTCTTAAGTGTTTAAATTCAAATTTTTTAAATCTAAAATTCACCCCCTCCTATATTGTGCCATATCTTATACATATACATCTATATTACTATCCAACAAAAATAATTACTAAATCATGATAAAAAAATCAAACCATGAATATACTCATTATGATAATACTATTAGTACTTTTCACTGAATTCATTTCCTGATGTTGTTGTTTTCTTCTTCTATACTTGATTAACATCCCCAAGGACTAATTAAAGGATTATTACTTCCATTGTGTATCCATGGGATATTGAATTTCTATTCTTATGAGTGGGATACATCTCCCCACAAAATGTCCGTACCACCTTGATAGGTGAAAATAAAAGATGAAGAGAAGATTAGGTTCCATGTAGTGTCTCCCAAGCATTATTGAATAATAACACATTGAAACACCATCACATTGTAGTGAAAATAATAAATCCATTGAGGATTTATCTAAGGTGAAATTTATTTACTCATCTTATTTAACTCATGATTAAATGGTTCTTGTAAATTCATGCATTCATCACATAAAATCATTTAAGACTTATAAAGATATCATTAACGTTACATTATATCACATCATATAAAATAACTTTTGAAAACTCATATAAAACTATTTAGGATTAACTATAAAACTCTTTTTGAGAATATATATGAGCTAAAGTAAATCCCAATTCAGTAAAAAACAAAGTATGGCCCCACAAGACTTTTTATAGTTGGCAAAAAAATATGAATCTTTAGATCCATAACTATAATAAAATATTTGCCTCTAGAAATGAATCAATACTACTCGATCTATAAAGATATCTAGCATGATCCCTATTAAACAGAGGTATAATTATTCCTAGTTTCACTAGTTTCATCAAATGCTTGAATTCACTCTCATATATTCCCTTTTGTTAAGATATCTTGTGATTATGGGAGATTAAGCATGTTAATCCCATATAGCCAACTCATACATTCTTGATTCTCTGAATATAGACTAACTAGGTTGATAAATACATTATATTTAATTCTCCTTTATATATGAGCATATCACATTCCCCACATCTGAATAGATAATCATGTCATACTTACTATTTGGGTATGATCACACACTCATCAAACTATCTCAATCGAGGATCCCAATGTCATAATTTCTATTCAAGAAGAAAAATACCATCTTGGTAGAGCTCTAACTAAATACATGATAAAAATCATACCCAACCACCCCCTGATAAGATAATCCTATAATATTATGTAATAAATGTATCAAGGAATTAATGTTTTGTTTTTAATTATCTCAAAAACATTAGGTATTGTGGACTAAATATGATCCATACACCCCTATTATACTAAATACATGTTGTATGGTTCCCTATGTGGTATAAATCCTAGGTTATATAGTGCATAAAAATATTTTATTTTACATCTTGAGTACATTTCATATTTTGATAAAACATTCATACTCATGATAACATTTATAATTTTTCATAACCTATAACAATCCATGATGAACATCTGTTAGAGATAAATAAAAGTCATACATTAAGGGGTCAAATATAATTACACAGCATGAATTTCATGTCGATATATATATATATATACATACAATGTGAATGGATAAAAATTTGTAAATTTTATTTTATAGAATAAATTTTATATTATTAAAACTAATAATAATTATTAAAAAAAATTATATAAGAACACATCTAACTTATCATGCATGATAGACTGTCAGATCAGCCTTATGTTTGATACACATTCTAGGGTTTTATTAACTCATTACAACAATATGTAATTCTTTCCACATCTTGTTGTGACCATATGATAAAAAATTCCCACTAAATTAATTCGTGAGTAACATTTATGAAGAAATCAAATTTAATTGATGGGAATATTTAGGAATCATATTCCAAATGTTCAACTCCTTGAACATATTCAAGCTCCATAACTCTATAACATTAAATGTTACAATGTTAATTAATTTTGTTCTATACATATAACTTTTTAAATTTTAACAATCATCATCCTTGGAACCTTTCCTAACAAATTTTCTTCTTAAAACCTATTGGTAAATAATGTATCTATTTACATTATCACATACCAACACATACTAAACTCTTTTAGGATAAAATAATATTTACTTTTTCACTATAAATAAATGTAACTCTTGAAATTATTTTTGACCTCCATTCCCAAGAAATATTTCAAAATATTAAGTAAAATTAATTTTTATTTCAATTGGTATGATATTTTAGGAAACAACGATATATACTTTTTTAAGATAACTAAATATAACTCTTAAATTTATCTTAATCAATAAATATCCTAAACTCTTTAGGATATTAACTCAAAATATCATAAATTCTTTATGGGTATTATCTTTTATATGTTAACTTTGAAATTATATATTCCAAGCATACTCCCATTAACCTCTTAGATATAATATTCTCTTCAGAATATCATGTTAAGATACACTAACTCATTTTTGTTATGAAATAACACTTATTTATTTTTAATATGAATATTCTAAAAGTAAATTGTTATTTCAATATCATATATGGTATTCTATGTTTTTGGATAAACTTCATCTGAAAATAATATTATTCAACAAGATATGACATTGATGGGTTGTGATAACATCTTCCCACATATTTTAATAATCATTTAGATAAATCCTAGAAAAAAAGTTTCCCCTCTCCTTTTAAAGACATGTTATAAAATATGATAAATAATAAACCATGTGTATTAAGATCCTTATCATATCTATTCATAATAAATCGTTTTTTACAAAAAAACTCATATTTTCACATAATGTAAATGATATATATATATAATCTTTTATTTAGATCCTTCCAAGCTTAATAAACACCTCTATATTAAAATCCTTGATGTAGAAAGTCTTTCCTTCATCATTTTCATAAAAAAATAAAATATTTATAAATTCATCCATTGATTATAAACTCATATATATTTACAACACAAATAAAGTATATATTTGGTATCATATACCCTTCAAAACTAAAGAACCCATTTCTATAACACAGATTCCATACATGGACAATCCATGAGGTTTCAAAACCCTATTTAGGTATCCTGAACAACTATATCTTATATAATTATTACTCCTTATTCCTAATTATGCCTTTAGGTTTTAGTGACCTTGATTGGATACTTGAATAAACATTATTGGACTCTTTAACTAACTTTTCTTCTTCTATTTTCAACTTTTATCCACCTATACTATATATACATCCCTAGAACCTAGACATCTTATTCCCAATTCATATATCATTAACACCTTAGTTATAATAGTTTAAAATCTTCATGAACTAATTAACACTATTAGAACATTTATATAAACAATAATATGATGATTTTTTTAACTAGTAAAAGTCTTATATAAAATATTCAATTTATATAAGTTATTAGCCTACTCAATCATGTTTATTATAATATATATACTCAATCATATTGAGAATATAAGAATAAAATTTCTTAGGTAATTTTTATATAATTTATTTGGGAACTTTAATTGAATCATTTTATGCTTCTCCTAAGAATCTATATTCAATAGATCAACAACTTCATCACATGGTTACTCGAGATGTCTTTTCTCTAACACATATAATTTTAGTTTACTAGTGAAATTTTATTAAGTTGTGAGTCTAATAAGTTTATTACATTATGAAGATTCATTTAAGAATTGGTTTTAAATATATTTTTGATTATTATGATCCTATTTATCATTAATAAAATATTTTATCAAATAAAATTAACAATTTTAGTACCATTTATTAAGGATTTTTTATTAAATGAGAACCCACTAAAATGATAACCCATTTAAAATTCATCATATCCATTAGTAGAAAAAGATCCATCTTTTTCTATGTAATTATTTCACTTTAGTTTTCTTCTCACCGCTTATATATTTATGTAGGGAATCATCGAAATCATATCATAAATGACTACTGGATGGTTAATTGGAAACGTTTTTGACTAATCCGTTATATGGACTATATAAACATGATTTATATGGTTACCAAAATCTTTGTGTTTTTTAGATAATTATACCCCAAATAAAACACCAATAATTAGAAAACATCTTTAGCATGAAACTTCCTATTCTTGTTTTCCTTATACACCATAATCTGGAGGAACCCAAATTTAACATGAACCTACCTGGTTAGATAATAGAGTTCATGAAATGTGTTTCTTTGGAAGGAATCTAACACAAAGTATTTTAAGGGTATTTAATCACACTATCTTATCACATGTTACTCCCTTTATATGTGCATGCTTATAGTGCTTTATTTTAGAATCATATTCTTTCCACAAATTTAATATGCTCAAACCATATTGATGTATAAATCATTACAAAACCCACACTTTGTGTTGCTCACCTAAAAATAGAAACCAAATATATTTAAACATAACCAAATCAATCTCATGCATAATGTACATAAACTCTTATTGTAAAGGTTTATAATTACATGAAATTTAATCTCACTATATGAGTAATCTAGTAGTCACAGATAGTCAACCTCTACCTTTATAGAATAAGGAAAAGCCTCTAGGAAAATGGGATGTCTGGCCCAAAGTACCTATACACATGGATACATTACTCCAGATATATTCTAGTTTATCATAACTCAAACTCTGAATATATATAAACTATACTCAAAAACTAAATTCAAGATAATGATTTTAATTATAAACTGAAGTCTTGGTTGACGGAAACTAAATTCATAATCAATCCTACCAGATAACTCCTAAAATTCATGTATTATAATTTAAAAGTTGATTAAAATTTAAAATAAATATTACCAATGTTACCAATATGAACAATTTATATCTATGAATAATGAACAAGTGAATAACTTTGAAAAAAATGAATAATTCATATATCCAAACCTAAGATAAAAATTTAGGAGATATTCATAAATAAAATATAAATATAAACACTTTTTAAATTAGTTACTAATTATGTATATTCTATTATATTGAATATAAAAAAATTACATTCTTTTAATAATATAAACTTCTTCATATTGTAAATTATATGGTATTTACCCTTAAATATATGATATTTTATGAATGATAATACTTTTATAATACAATTTATATTAATTAAGATTTTTATTTAATTTATATATAATATACTTAATATTATATTGATCATTTTCAAATCAATCATCAAAAATATTTTTATTTTTTTTAAATAATTTATTAAATAAGGCCCTTTTATTTTAACAATTCAAATTATTTGTTATGATCAATTCATAATCTTAAAATATAAACACATTATATTTTAGCCTTATTTTGTAATTTATATGCACTTTATAAATTAACTTTATGATTTCCAATTAACACTTTAATTTGAATTCACAAGGCATTACATATTATTTTTTAAAAGTTATTTAAATTTTAACATTTAATATTATGGGATATTTGTTAATCAATTCTTCACAAATATTTATTAAATTAATTAGAAACAATTTAAAGTTAAATAATTTATAAAAACTGTATGAATTAATAAGTATCCCCTAAATACCATTTTAGTTATTTGTACAAAAATTAAATAAAAACATTAAATTTATAAATTAATTTTAAGAAAAAATGTACTTCAATTATAGTTTATGATTGATCCTAGGTTGCAGGCTATTATTGGTGGTCTTGTAGTGCTAAAATGGTTTTATCATAATTAGTCACATTTTATGACTAATAGTTCTATAGTATTAAATGATATTATACTTAAAGTTTACTCTTATGTATCTCTCATATCTTACGATATAACCAAGATTGAACCATGATAAAATAAATTAAACCATGCATATACTATAAATGAAGAAACTACATTTACCTTACACTAAAGATGCAGCCTACTCTTGTTATTTTCTTTTCATATTATTGATGAAAATTTCTAGGGAATAATTAAAATATTCTTACTTTCATGTTTTATCAATGGGAATTTAAATCACTCATTTTATAAGAAGAATCCATATCCTCACCATGACATACTAGCACCCTACTGGGTAAAGGTGAAAGATGAAGAGAGCTCCGGGTTCTTGAGATTTTCATCCAAACATGAATGAACTAGAATAGATCAAAACACCATCACATGGTAGTGTGATTTATAAATCCTTCAATGAGTATCCTAGGGTGTGATTTTATTTACTCATGCATTATAATTCATGAGTAAATTCATATTGGTCTTTTATGAATTTATCACACTAATGGATATACTCCCTTATTGTTTCATTTTATGAAATGATTATTAATGATAACCAATATGGTTATGATTCACTTGAATGGTAATTATTATCATTTAGACTCCTCAACTATAAAAGATATATTCCATACAATATGTCAAGTCATACTCTATTAATTCCAAAAAAATGGACTTATAATATACATCTAATCATACCATACAATAAAAATGAGAAATGTCATAGAATCCCATTACATGCATAATGATATCCTTATATCATAATATATAATATATCTCTTTTACATAATATTTAATTTTAAATTCAGGGCATATATCTTTCAATTTTACTATTAATAGATGATGTTAGGGGATAAATTTAGTTACAGGGGACCGATTCGGGGAGCTGTTGGGTCAAACATGTATAATAGGTTGGAATAGAGATCATTAGGAATCAGGGATGAGAAATATATTATTATGTTTTTTGTAACATCCCATGATTTAATAATATATTTTCTTATTTAAATAAATTCATAGTGTTTGATATATTTTTTATACACAACATTGAGCTTAAATGAACCACGATATACTATTGAAATATTATTATCATATGTGAAAATTATCTCTCAGACATTGGATTGGTGGGTATGAGTTGGAATAACCAAATAATCTAAAATATGTATAAAATTTTCCCTTGGTGGAAAGGTATTTATTATGTAAGGAACCATGTTTTGAGCTAAGGTATAATTCCAGTGGAATTTGAATTTTTTATTGTTTGGTGGATGGTCTATTTTGTAAACTGACATTCGGAATGGAATTATGAGAATTATAACACTTAAATGTGTTTTTTAGACTTGTATTAAGGACCATTGGGTCCCATGGGAATTACATCAAGTTTCAGAAGCATGGAGGCCTAAAATACCTTTTTGTGGAAGAAGGCATGGTGTATGGTTTTTCTGAAACCGTGTGGCCATTAGAAAAAACTGTGAGGCCTAGTATAGTGGAGTAAGAAGCCCAGCATGGTTTTATCTAAATATGTGGAAGGAGTTTCTTGGTCATATGGGGTGTTTGTATATTTTAGCAAAGGGTTCACAAAGGTTGTGCACAATCTTCCCAAACCATGCACAAAGCATGCACACTTAGTTCCTTTTAGGTAGTGTGTGCACTATTTGGCGCATGGTTTCTACATGGTTGGTTAAACCATACATGATAACCGTGTGGGGTGTAGTTCTTAATTAGTGATAGTCACATATTTAGAACATGTATTTCCCAAACCATGAGACCCTATCTTGAAGGGTGAATTTACAATTTTTCCCTTAATGAAATTTAAAACCTAATTTTATACATTCCTCATCCCAATCCAATGGATGGCTCCTACCTTCTCCCCTATAGAGCTCTCCTCCCCCATAAACTAAGGATCTTGATATATCATAGATACATAACTCGTTTTAAACATTATTAGATGTTTTGGATATAAATAGGTAAGCTCTTGACTCCTCTTATATCCCATCTCAATTACTCTTCCCATCTATTGTGTTATTTTTGTGTGATCTCATTCTCCCTATTTTAATAGAGGATGTATGTTTCATTAATTTATTATAAAGTAGACCGAATAAAGCCTGTATATTGGATTATTTATGCATACTTGGTATATGTTAGGTGGTCTATATATTTTGTCTCATGTTTCCATTAATTTATAAATAATTCTATTGTTCCATGTGCCAGCCTTTTTTGGCACGTCATCCTAAAATGAGTTCTTCATGTCTAAATTGTATTATACATGATGTATTAATATCATTGAGCGATGATATGTTTTTAGAGGATGCCAAACTGAATTACTATTTCCCACATATGTGTGCTGGCATGATATTCTTTTATTTTATTTATTATGTTCATGTAATGTCTTATAAGAATTCAACATAGATTGAGAATATAATTTACCATGTAGTTTGTTGTCTAGATGATAATGGAAACTTCAAAGTGTTTTATGGATCCATGAAATTTATTTTCCATGTTTGATGTAGTTTGTTGTCTAGATGATAATGGAAACTTCAAAGTGTTTTATTGATCCATGAAATTTATTTTCCATGTTTGGTATATTTTTTAATAGCTCCTTTTTATTGAATTGAGTTATGAAACTTGAATTTGAAGCTTGGGTGATATAAATTAATTGTTTATTAATAATTTCATGTTTTATAATGAAACCCCTTAGATAAGGTACATTTTATTCTAAACTAAAATGTTGTGATTAGTGATTTAAATATTTATTGGCCTTATAAAATTGGAGTTATTCTTATGAATTTGTGTTATTTCTGTATTTATGAAATGATTAGTACATGGTCTTAAATGATGATCTAAAATGTATTGGATAAAAGTGCATGGCCTTCCTTGTGAACAATTATTTCAAAGATCAAACACCTTCTAAGTGGGTTGGAAGGACTTGAATATAAATTGGAATGCCTTGAAAAATGAAATGACATAATTATATGGAATTTCATTCTCCATAATGGTTTTCTTGAGTAAATTAATTAAATATATTAATTAAAATAAATTATGAATTGTGGAAAGGTCAAGCCGCTCATTGCATGATTTATTACAGGATTTAATTGAATTGTGACAACCCTATGTCATATTGGGCTAATGGATTATCTTATGAGGAAATGAATTATTATAAATATCATTATACATTTTATATAGGTTGTGAAACGGTGTTAAGGGTTCTATTGGGCATGATGATTCATGCTCTCTTACTTCATGTGTTGAGCATGATGTGTCACACCATTGACACTATTTGGACGGTGGGAATGAAACCACATGTCCCTTGTTTAAGGTTTTGGCATTATGACACACCCACCATATCGAGTGATGAGCATGACATCTCTCATTAATCATAGGATTTAGGTATTGTACCCTTTTTGGGAGCTTATAGGTATTCTTAGACTGGTTATAGATGCCTGAGTTACAACCTGGTCCTACGAGCACCTAGTATTCTAGGTATATGGATACTCACATCCACCCATAATTAGTTAATATAGGTGGGTGAAATGTATGACTAAACTATATACTATTAATATATATATATATATATATATTTAATGATCAGACACTCATTTCATCCATGAGCCAAAGCATGTTGATCCGCTATGTGTCCTTCAGGAACCTGAGAAAGACTCTATTTATTTGTTCAGTATTTTTTTTATTAGTTATATATATACACTTTTGTAATTTATATTAATGAACTTTATTTTATTATAGACATCTTTGGTGGTGGCCTACTAATTATATTTCACACCCTTATCGATTCACCATTACACTGGGGTACCCGAGCATACCTCATGTTCGCAGGACCATGGATTTTTTCTTTTTCTGTTATGATTTTACCTAGGATTTAGGGGAAAAGAACTTATCTAGATCTAAAGATGCTCAAGGAGTTTACCCTTACGTCTCATAATTGGTTTTTTATTCACGTTCTATATTTTATCATGTTTCATGTTGTGTGTATAATGTTTTAGTTTATATATTATCATTTTAACATGAATTCATTGTTGTATATTTTCATTGGCCATTTATATTTAGTTTATTTTATTCTTCTGCACATTTTACCTCCATTTTTTACTACTCTCATTATTATTTGTTAGTTATTTTCTGATATACCATTTTGTTACTCTAATCATGATGGTATAGTCTCCCCACCATCCTTTAGTTAGACCCTCACTACTAGTCGAGAGGTGCGCTTAAGGCCATGTGGTCACTGGTTCAGCTAGTGGTTTTACAGGACGCTACATTATAAAGTGGTATCAGAGCCATTATTTTTTCTTTGTCTTAATATTTTGGTTTAGAAGACATGAGACTAGTAATTTTTTGGTGATTGGTAAATAGTCTTTTCTAAGAGTGATCAACCCACCGACGGGGAAAAGTTCAAGTGGTTGGGGATGTAACTTTCATTCATGCTGGTCATTGTTATAGTTGATTATGATTTTATCTTGATAAATTTGAGTATTTTACATTGCTTACTGATTTGTGAGATTTATATTTTTTTCCCTTGTCATGGTATGGAAAGGATGATCATTACATAAGTCATTATAGGCGCATGGAGATTAGAAAACCAATCATATTCCATGCCATGTGGTTGTAATTTTAGGATGCATGTTGATTTTGATTATGTGCCTTGTGTGTTTATTATCTTGGTTATTATATACCATTTTAGGTATTTTAGTGAGATGATTAGTTTTCTACCAGTTTATGTATTTCCTTATAATGTATTCATGTATGACTTGGTTGGGTGATTTATTTAGCAAGTTAATCTCATACGATGATTTGATAATTATATGATATTCTTCCTAGTTATTTACCATGTGTTTTCTATGTGTCATGCTTCTATGATTATTTAGAAAATTCATCTATGTTTAATGCTTTTGATGACATGCCTAGTTATGATTTTGATATATAATTTGTTATTAAGTGTCAACATCAATCTAAATATTTTTTTCCTAAATATATTTATGATGAAATGTTAACTAACCAATAATGATATGTTTGATCCAAAAAACATTAATTGCATGGGATGAAACATATTGTTCATGATTAATGAGAGACAAATTCTAATCTATAAAGTGTATGGGTGCTTTATAGATTGTTATATGGAAACCCATATAGTCGAACCATTATATAAGATCATGATATATTTTGAAATGGTTATAAATATAACAGTTTTTTAATTTTGATCTATAATGAATTAGTTACCTATATACCTCTTACGTGACTTAAACCTAATAGGTTGGTTATGGTATTTAATCTCATCAGATAAAACCCATCAAGGATAATTTTAAAAATATAAATTGTTTTTTATTTTCCTCTATAATTTCTTGTGACTATATCACATGGGAATTATAATCCATACAATTAAATGATTTTTGAAAATGCACAATAGGACACATATAGGTCAGTTGTGGCATGTTTTTTATGACATAACCCACTACGGTTTTTTGAAACGTTGATAAATAAATGACTTCTATTGTGTTCAATTCTGATGATCCTAGATTGTCATAATGAGACCCTTGTAGGAATCATTATCTATGATGAATTGTTATTTAACTAATCCCTATTGTAAAGATTTTTATGGATAAATAAAATGGTTAAAATAAATTTATTTTTTATATTTACTAATTATTACGGGATGTCAATAATTGATTAATGTTTTAAAAAAAAGTTGGATATGACTTGCCTATTTTTGCATGAGGTGTCAATAAAATCATGTAAAAATTGAATTTGTCTAATAATTGGTACTTGATGTTCTAAATTAAATCTTTTAAGAGTTTCAATTTTGAAAGTGATTCAATGTAATGACTTAAAATTGAACCTTATGCAATGTCATTAGTTTAAACCCTTGAGTAAGGGTTATGTAAACACCTCTTTTAATTTCTTTAGAATGGAAATATAATCATTTTCAATAGTCCTTTACCTTTCTATAAAGGTATTAATTGATATGTGTAGGTCCTAGTGAAATTTTTTTGGGATGACTTATTGATAGGGATGATGCTTGTTCATTCGTAAGGATCTATCCAAAGGTGGTAACACCCTTATTTCATAAATTCCTTGCTAAATGAAATAAATTTTTTATGTATGGCACCACTGAGGTGTCATTTTCCCAATTAGGACTCTTATATTCTAAAATACACCCATGTTTGGATGGGTGGTAATTGTATCATTAACACTTATTATGGGTGTGAGCATCAAGTAATACTCGGTTTCAGTAGGTTAGACATGCCTAGGGCTTGGTCATCTTTTTAGTAGGTTATATGACCCTTTCTTCTCCCTCGGTGATAGATGAATTGGTATGTCATCATCTGGGTTTGTGGTTATATGGATCAATATGACTCTAGGTTAAATATCTAGTATGAACCATCTGATACTTAGAGGCATTAGGCGGACAACCTATGGACAATATTGGGGATGTGTCATATTTCTTATGAAACCAAATTTTATTGTGTGTTCATATATGTGGTACCCATAGAATTCAAAAATTATATATCAAAATGTTTGAGTTCAGTGGAGTTTTTCATCATTGATATGTTTAGTACATTATCAGGTTATCTTTAGATTAGAGTGTTCTGGGAGTTAAAAGAATAAGATTCGTCCCAATGCTTGGGATGGTGTTCCAAGGGGATTATGTTTTCTAACACACTAGTCAAGTTGATTTTATCTTTCATTCTAAATTTTATTACATTAGGGATCATGACTCGGAGAAGTGTCACATTTGAATTTAAGGTGAATCCGACCCAGCGCGCTTATGAGTGGCTAGTATGTCTCTCTTTTCGAGGATGAGAACACTCTAAAGGTGGGGCACACCATGTAATTTCTAGTGAATATGTGTACTTTTAGGTAGAAAGAACACATCCTAGGAATACCATTTGAAAAATGGTCAGTGTGGTTTTAGAATTTCTATATGGTTGGTGATTCCTGTAACAAATTGGTGCTTGCTCGGCAGCACGATGTTTATGTAGTTGGTTGTGTACTCAACCCTTAAGAAACACCATTTTTCATGGATGGAATTCAGTTGTTAATATTCAATGATCATTGGGCATCATTGGTGGTGAAGGCATTGTGATCGGTTACTAACGATGCGTAGGTAGGTGAAGCCGAGCTTCTTTTGGTAGAAGTAGAGAAGTAGTGGTTTGCGTAATCTTCATTCTAGCAGTTGGGTATGGTTGGTTAGACCATACTGAGCACTTCCCCTTATACATGATAGTGGCATCTCAATAATTTTTTGAATTATTTACATTCACTTATTGTACTCTTTGATAGGGGTGATCATATCCCCTATCTTGACATCACCATTGATGCACTAAGAGAGCGTTGGTTATACACCGAGATAAATGTTTCAAATTCCCTTATGTGTCGATGAGCATGATTTATCAAAGTTTCATGATTTATTAATGGTTTTTATAGAAGAATGGTTAGTCTATAGTGGTACATAAGTTCCTAAGTCGGAACACCAGGGATGGATTCTGGGATTCATGTTGTTTTCCTCTGACATGACCACTAGGCGGATGCTGCTTTGGGCTCAGTCAATGATCTGACTAGTACCAATGTCTCACTTGTGAACATGGATTATAGAATACCTTGGTTTACTTCCATGGAATCCATTTTAATGAATATGAATTTATCCCAGAATTGTTTTCGGGCTCATAGGTTATGTTTAAAGTGTAATGATTCTAGTTGGTTGGATCACAGTCACAACCTTGTTCATGCGACATCACA
This sequence comes from Viscum album, assembly GCA_963277665.1. Classification (NCBI taxonomy): domain Eukaryota; kingdom Viridiplantae; phylum Streptophyta; class Magnoliopsida; order Santalales; family Viscaceae; genus Viscum; species Viscum album. Next base: position 1,560,553,389 of record OY728141.1, read on the forward strand.
ATAGATTAAGTAGTCATGTAATGGTCTAATAAAATAATTTCATTGTAATTCATGTATGGGTTTCATTCAATATGGTCATAGTAAACGTGATATTCCTTAGAATATGTTTTTCTGGTTTAGTCTGTAATACATTAGTCATCTAATCCATGCATTTTTAGAATGGTTAGTAGGAGGTGGCTTGACATGTTTCCTTTTTCTTAAGGAATATGGTATATTAAGAACTATTTCTAGAACATAATTAGGTGGAGACAAAGTCTAGTATGTGTTGACTATGTTTTTTTATGAAAATATGACTTGACTGAGAAAAATGAGGACAGATGGGAATAAACTATTTGACTATTTCAACATCACTCCAAGAGAATATATAGAGAACTTAGGGCTTGCTTTGTAGAAGATTCTGATGGTGGAGGTGCCTTGGCCTGAACTAGGAATATTTTTATGTTAAAACCTATGGTGGGGATATCAATATTCCATGTGTTTAAATATATTAAAATGTGATCTTTTCTCTAGCTAAATGGGATCAGGTAAGCATTTTTTCATTTTTTCAGTTGGAAAGTGAGTGTTGGCATGGGTGTTGATGGCTTAAGTGTCATACACTTAAATAATGTTTGGAGGTGTGTTGGGAATTTGAGAATGTAATACGGCCATTTGAATGAGACTTAATGAACCATGTAGGTCAGGTGATGTTTTTCGGTTTTTCACATGGATTCTTGAGGATGATAAGATCTAAGGTGGGGAGGTTGTGATGAACCATATTATTATCAAAGGTAGAACTCTAAGTAATTTTAATTTTTTGTCACTTGGTGGATGGTTGGTTTGGTAACCGAGACTTGAAATGGAATTTAAAGAGTTGGAACACTTCAATGTATTGTTCTTAAAATTTTCTTAATACCTAAGAGGTGACATGGAATTTCTATAATGTATTGGGAGCACTAGGGCCTAAAATTCCACTTTATGAAATAAGATGTTAGGGTTCATGGTTTGTTTGAAACTATGCGGCCCTTATAAGAAAACATGGGTTCTATCCCAATAAAGGTCCTGTATGATTTATTCCAACCATGCAGAAGGAGGTTCATGTTCATGTGGGGTGTCTATAGTTTTTAGTAGAGGGTGTTCATAGTCTATTCATTGTTTTCCCAAATTGTGAGCCAATACCACATGCTTAGTGCCTTTTAGGATGTGTGTCTGCACAAATTAGAACATGTTTTGTCAAACCCTGTGGGACAACCATGTAGGGTGTGGTTCTAAAGTAGTTGGAGCTGCATAGTTGGCGCACAGTTTTCCCAAACCATGTTAACCTATCTTGAAGGGTGAATTTAAAAATTTTCCCTTAATGAAATTTAAAACTTAATTTTCTTCTTTTCTCCTTCCATTCTAGTGTAAGGGTCCACTCTTCTCCCCTGTTGAGTTCTCCTCCTCCCTATGTCAGGGATCTTGATATCTCATGGATCTGAATTCCAATTGCAACATTCTTATAAGTTTCTGATAGCTATAGGTAAGATATAAACTCCTTTTAATTACTTTATCGGTTACTCTTCCTATATGTTGTGTTGTTTTGGCGTGATCTCATTCACCATATTTTTAGGGAAGATAGCAGTTTCTTATATTTCTTCCAAACCAGACCAAATTAAGCCTTAATATTGAATGAGTGAAGAATAAATGGTATCTGGTATGTGGTATATAGCTTTTTCCCCATGTTTTTGTAGATTTATAAATATTTTTGTTGTGCCATCTTCCAGTATTTGTCATGTGTTTCAATAAAATGATTTCTTTTTGTCTAAATTGTTATATACATGATGTATTACTCCCATTGAACCCTGGTATTTTTTTAGAGGATGTCAACAAAAATTATAGCCACCCCTTGGGGTGTCCGACCATGAAATGACTTTCTTTATTTAATTGATTAAGTTCCCAAAACATCTTCTAGTCATTCATCTTATATTTTGAGTGGAATTACCTATATAAGTTTATTCCTAATTGGTAATGACACCTTTTAAGTTATTCATTGATCCAATAGATTGATTTTCCATGTTTGGAATCTTTCTAAAATGATCCTTTTTTGTGAATTGAGTTATTCCAATTTAATTTGATGATTGGTTGAGATAAATTAATTATTTGTTGACAATGTCATGTTTTATAATAAAACCCCTTAGATGAGGTTCTCTATCTTATAAACTAAAAAGTAGTGATTAGGGATCTAAATACTGATTGTCCTTATAGAATTGGTGTTATAATTTTTTCTTTATGTTATTTATCTATATGTATCATGTTTAGTACATGCACTCAAATGATAATATTTAATGTGAGGACCCAACCCCAGTTTCCCTGAGATGGTGCATTATTTTAATACATTTTCATGGTTACAAGGAATCACATCATAAAGGACTGATTACATTATTAGTCTTGAAGAAAATAGATACATAAATAGAACCCATTTTACATTTTGAAAAGAAACAAAATATGATACATAAAAAAGCTAATAAATTACATCCTTGAAAAATAAATAAATGAAAGCTTGTTCTTAACATGGGGAAGGAAAAAAATGAAAGGGGTGATATCAAATGCTAAGTAACAGTAGGAAATATAGTGGAAGTTAACTTAAACATTAAACATGGTGAATAATTGAAAACATGTGCCTTAAAAAATAAACTTGAACATAATATGGAAAAAATATTAGTTGAGTAGATATTGCCATAATATAACATAATCATAGGTATTCTACTAGTCTAATAACCACATGAACCATAAATACTATATTAATAATGATGTAATTCATAATGTGGGACAACATAACCATACCGTCAAGGCCTCGTGCCAAGACCATAAATTGTCATTTTGTCAAGGCCTTGTGCCACGATCGTATTTTGTCTCATGAGACCCACTGATGCACTGAGGGGATGTAATGGGCCCCACCCAACACTTATTATGTCCAATTCATTCCTCATATGAATGTGGATAAATACAAACAACATATACATTCATATTGAAACTAATATGTGAAATGTAAATAACCTTCCTCGAACATTAAATAAAAACACTAACCATTCGAAGTAAATTGATGACTGGTTTTAATATTGCACATCCAAATACAAAAAAACCATAATCAATTAAATTATATATTTTATATGATACCATGAAATATTAATCCCAATAATACATAATAATCAATAAGAGTGTTGAAATAGATGAAGATACTCTTATAAAATCTTCAAGTAATTCTTGAGATAAATACCCTTTTACTTTGAAAAGAAGAGTTATTTTGGAAAAATACTTGTATATAACCAGAAGTGAATTAAAGTATTATTTTCATAATAAAATGAGTAATTTTATAAATATAATGTTTTCTATACACAGATTATATGATTCTCTTGAAAATGGGTAAGAGTTTGAGAAATTCCCTTGAATTGGGCTTGTATTTTGGAATCTATTTTGAAATTTCCCTTTTAAAACATGTAACTATCCATAAAATAAGGAAGGGTTATGGTTAGTAAAAATGGATATAATACTAAAACATAATTTTTTAGGATTACATAATAATACATAAGAATTTAATCAAGGTAATTAGACAATCAAAGTAACCCGAATGAAAATGGAAGTTCGAGTGAAAAAACCCTTACCTTAAGTCTAAATGAGTTCTGCTCTTGAACTTAAGATCCTAGAATATGAAATTAAACTTATTAATAACTTAATTTAGGAGACTATTAGACATTTATTTATTTTTATAGAATTCTTTTTAGTTCATTTATTCCATTATTGATAATTTATTATATTGAATTTCATCGTTCCCTAGTGTTTGTTTTCTTTATTTTCATAATTGCTTCACTTGTTCTTAAGTAATGGAGTTCATGTGGAATGGATGTAAATCTACATAATTGAATTCACATATTATTTGTGATCATCCATTGGTGTTATTGTTCATTTATATAACTTGGTTACATGGTATGAGGATGAACTATTATATAGAACTTTAATGATAACTGTTTCAGTTAATTTGTGGGTTTTATTACGACGAACTCATTTTTATTTATAACTTAATACCATCTGTACAAAGGGATTACAGAATCTTACATAGGGTATATTAAATATCTAATAATCTAGTTCAAACATAACAAGAATAGTTTCATGACAAAAACTGAGAATGATAACAGAAATCAAAAGCTCGTCGTCCTTTAATGTGGTAAATTGCCACATCATGGATGGGGTTCTTGCTACTAGTATAAAAGAAGGGTAAAGGAAGAGATGATGACAAAATATTCCACTATCATGAAAAAATTCCAGTACATGTAAGGTATTGTATTAATCACAACATTTGGATAAGGAGAGGTAATAATAGAAAAATAAAACAAATGAACTTGAAAGGAAAGACAAATAATTAAAAGGAGGAATTAACCTCTTGAACCAAACTTCCTCGAGATCCTCCTTAAGGGATAGGTTTTGTCTTTTTATGAGACCAAGGATTTCTGGACATGGGATTGGTAGTTGGGAGGATATATGTACAGAATTTGGATAATGCATAAGGCTTTAGAGGATTGAAGAGAAGAGGGAGTGATATGGGGTTTTTATATTGGAAATGAGAGGGGATTTCTCAATTTTATATTCATTAATTTATTATTTCTCCAAAAGACAAGGAATAGTGAGTATTCCATGACCAATAATATTAATATTATCATATAAAACAAAATTAATTGGGATTACATCAACAGAACATCATACATGACTCTATAATTGGTGTATTTAGCTTATTTTCTAAATTATGGTATTTCACTATTCATCAAAAATTCATGTATTTCAAAAAAATCACAAAAATTCACCCCAACAATTTTTTTACATGTAGAATCCAAATATGAAGTCTACTTTTCAAAAATAATATTTTAAATATGATTAATTTAATATTTAATTGAAATCCTAATTTATTAAAAAAGAGTTTCAAAACATTTATTTACTTATTCCAAAACATAGGTATATCGTACTTCAACTTTAATATTATTTTTATACTATCATAGGTGAGGTAACTATTAATTATTGTATATCACTATTCATAAAGGTATGTTACTATTCATAAGGGTGGGTTACTATTCACCAAAAATTATGTGTTTCTTATCAGACTCAAAATAGCTTACTAATCACAACCGTGTGTGTCAGATTTTCAAAATTCACATCATAGAAGTGAAAACATTATGCTTAAAAGTCACATAGCACTTAGTAGTTCGTTATGTTGTGATTTCATGTGATTATGAAATTTTTATAAGAAAGTAATTTCAATTGAAAAATATTGTGTTGTTACATTCTCCCTTAATTAAAAAAATTTCATCCTCGAAATTCACAAAATGTTACCCAAAAAGATTAGGGTATGTATTAAACATAAGCTCATAAGGCTCCCATGTTTCCTCTTTCATGTTATAGTTACACCAAAGATAATTTTCCAGATCTGTCGTTTGATTTCTCAATACATGTTCTCTGGTATCAATAATCTTGATAGGCGCTTCACAATAAGACAGATCGGGTTCCAGTTCTATTTCTTCATAGGTGAGTACATGTGTTGGGTCTGGCATGTATTTAATTAACATTGACATGTGTAACACATTTTGATATTTGTAGAGACTTGGAGGTATTTCCAAATGGTAGGCTACGGCTCTAATTCGATCTTGAATTTCAAAAGGTCTGATTTACCTGGGACATAATTTTCCCTTCTTACCAAATAGTATAATACCCTTCCATGGAGATACCTTTAAGAAAACAAGATATCCTTCTTGAAATTAAAATCCATCTGTTGGTTTTCATCATATCTCTTTTTCATACTTTGATCTATTTTCATATGGGCTTGGATAATCTTAACCTTTTCTGTTGTTTCCTTAACAAGTTCTGGGCTTACTATCTTTCTTTCACCAACATCATCCGAGCAAGTTGGTGAACGACATATCATTCCATTAAATGCTTCATATGGTTCCATATTAATACTTGAATGGAAGATATTATTATTGGAAAATTCTATGAGAGGTAAATAATAATCTAACATGTCTTGAAATTCAAGTGAAAAAGTCCTCAATATGTCTTCCAAAGTTTGAATAGTCTGTTCTGATTGTCCATCAGTTTGTGGGTGGTAGGCAGTTCTCAAACAAAGATCAGTATCTATGACCTTCTGAATACTTTTCCAGAATTGTGATATAAAACGGGGATCTCAATCAGAAAAAATTGATAAGGGTGCACCATGAATTCTTAAAACATCATTTATATATAGTCTTTCTAAACGTTCAAGTTGTAAATTTTATTTTATTTCAAAAGAATGTGCTGATTTTGTAAGACGGTTAACAATGACCCATATCACATTATTTTTTCTTGGATTATTTGGTAACCACATGAAAAAGTCCATTGTAATATCATCCCACTTCCACATAAGAATAGGAAGGGGTTGCAGGACTCCTCCATGACATTGTCTTCCAGCCTTCACCTGTTGACACACCAAACATCTCGACACATAATCAAAAATCTACCTCTTCATGTTTTCCCACAAAAAATGACCCTATAGATATCTATATATCTCTGTGATACCAGTGTTTATAGTCGAATTAGAGCTATGAGCATCATCCAATAGTTCCCTTTAAAGATTAGGAATAGCGGGAACACAAATCCTCTTTTCAAATTTCAAAATTCCACCTTCATATATGAAGTTAGTCAACTTCCCGTCATTTATAGCTTTAATTTTCTTTTGAAACTCATCATCATTAGCTTGAGAACATTTTATCCTTTCTAGTAAAGAAGGTTTGGAAACCATTTGAAAAAGTTTTGATGTGTTACCTTCCTTGATAATTCCCATATCCATCTTTACTAGATCCATGAACCAAGGATCCCTTTCAACTCTCATCTTGTTCAAAACTCTACGATCCATTCCACTCAAAGCATATGATACCATATTTTCCTTCCCTAAGTGGTAGTGTATTGTGCAGTCATAAAAATTGAGTACCTAAATCCATCTCCTTTGTCTCATGTTGAGTTATTTCTGTGAGAATATATTTTTCAAACTCTTATGATTTCTATATATCTCACATTTTTTTCCGTAAAAGTAATGTCTCTAAATATTCATAGAAAATATTACCATTGTTAACTCAAGATCATGAGTTGGATAATTTTTTTCATGAATTTCCAGCTTCCTAGATGCATAGGCAATCACTCGATCATTCTTCATAAGGACACAACCATGTCCTTTCTTTAATGCCTCACTATAGATAACAAGCCCATCATTCCCCAATGGTAGGGTTATAATCATAGAATTCACTAACCTCCTCTACAATTCATCAAATAATTATTCAAATTCTTTTTTCCTTACAAACTTAACCCCTTTTCGTGTGAACTTGGTCATTGGGTTGGCTAAACAGGTGAATTTCTAAACGAAATGCTGATAATAACCTGTTAAACCAAAAAAACTATGTATCTCAGTTATGTTTGTTGGAGTCTGAAATTTTACCATAGCCTTTGTCTTTGTAGTATATATATATATCCCATCCTTATAGATGATGTGTCCCATAAAGGAAACTGATTGGAGCCAAAAATCACACTTTTTAAACTTCCCATATAATTTATTACTTCTAAGTGTCTTCAGAATAGTGCAAAAGTGATTTTCATGATCTGCATGGATTTTAGAGTATACCAGGATATAATCAATAAAAATGACACATTACTATCATGGTGTGTGACAAAAACAAATATAACATAAGTTAACATGCAGTAAATTGGTAAACCTAGGTTGTCTCCAAATAGGAGTGCACAACAATTAAACTTTTCACTGAAATTAAAGAAAGAAGAATTGGTTGTTTTTGAATTTTTTGAGTTAAAAAATAAACCAACCAATTGAAAATAATGATTGAACACTAATAGATGAAGAGAGTGATGGGAACATGGTAGGATCACCTTTTTCAATGCCATAATAGTACTAAATAACATACTCTTTCTCTTCTATTTGAATGACAAATGAAAGACTCCTTGATCGAGTTATCAATCACCCCTGGTTAAAGAAACAAATTGAACTCATTCCTTTGTGCATGGAAGGTCATAAACAATTCCTAAACAAGTATGGAAAGTAACAATCGGGAATTTCTGCTCCATAGAACTATATAAAAAGTTCCCTAGTTCTACACACCTGCCAACGATCACTGGATACTCACCACCTAACACAATCTTATCGGTTGAGACTAATTGCACTAGGCGGAGGGAGATTAAAGTCTTCAACCAAAGCTATTAAGGATGAATAAACCAAACCCAAAACACAATATCATTATGATAATTAGGAAAAAATGAGAATATAATTCATTCAAAAGAAAAATTGGGTTTTAAATTTAAGCACAAAACTTCAACATTACAAAAGTGAAACCCCCCCTTCCCAGATCACAAAAAGGTTTTACCCCTCCATGTGAAGGGTAATAGAGTTGAAAGGGGAAGAAGAGAGTATAATAAAACAAAGAAAAGATAAAATGTAAAATTCAAAGAACATCTAGAACTAAATCCTCCTGCATAGCCCATATTTCACCTTCTTTAACCCCTTTTAATGGAAGTGACCACTCTTATTTTTAGGCATGTGGAGTAGAAAATTTCCCTCTAAAATTACTACACCAAAAGTTTTACTCCAGATAGCATATTAAATAGCCACATCTCGGGATGGTGTATTCATAAATTTTGTTCCTCTCAATCTTTTTAATACTACCTCAAAATCTCAGAGAATTTTGAAAAGTGTAACAAATGTTATCCTTGAATTACTAATGATAACTTTTGCTTCCCAAGGTGACTCTTCACCTTCCTCTTTTTGACCACATTCAATGGGTTCATTAATGACTGAAATTATTTTTGAATTTTAATGTGAAAATGTTTCTCTTAGTTCTCATTCTCCTTAAACTATAATCACATCATTTGGACATCTGTAGGAAGAGATATTCTTTATTAATTAATGTGGGGTCTATTCTATCGGCCAAAAAAACTTTTTCCATTTGATGATTTTTTTGGGCCATTATGTACTGAATTGGACCTTGGTCTAGAAGACAACACTGAAACCCATGATCTTGGAAAGCATAAAAAATGAATCAATATACTAGAATCCAAAATTAAAAAATGTACCTGAAATACCGAAGCTCCACAAAACTGTTAAATTTCCAGAATTAAACAATTTCCACAAAAAAGCCCATAATTAACCAAAACACAAAAATGATACAAGTAAGCTCAAATTGATTAATTGGAAAAGGGTTAAATCATAGAAACTCATATGAAAAATAATGAAAATATTATCTCTATCAAAACACCACTACAAAGTCATCAAGATATCCCTTGAAAACTCTGTTCATTCGATCCATTAAAATAGATGGTGCATTAGTTAGTCCAAAAGGCATTACTGTAAACTCATAATGCCCATTCCTGGTTTGAAATGATGTTTTTTGAATGTCTTCCTTCCTATCAAGCAACTGATGATATCTTGATCAAAGATCAATCTTTAAAAAATATTGGGCTCCATGAAGTTGATCAAATAAATCATCAATTCTGGCATAGGATACTTATTCTTTATTGTAATAGCATTGATTTCCTTGTAATAATTGCATAACCTCATAGATCTATATTTCTTCTTAACAAAGAGGGTAGGGGATTCCCATGGAGAAAAATTGGGTCAAATAAATCTTTTATTACTCAATTACTCTATTTTTTTAGTTACACTAACTCCACAGTGGCCATTCTGTAAGGGATCTTTGAAATGGGCCTTGAACCAGGAATTAAGTCAATGGAAAACTCAATTTCCCGCTATGGAGGATGTCCAGGTAAATCCACTGGAAATATGTCAACATATTATTTTAAAATAGGTACATCCTCTGTCTATACATTCATCTCCTCACCAGTATTTATTTCATTACCTTCCTCCCCAATAATGGAATTCAGTAGATCTAGTGGGGGTGTCTCTAGATGAGAATCAAATGGTGAGGTTTATGATCTAAATATGAGGGATTATACACCATTCCAAAAAAATTATAACTTCCTTCTTCTTGTAATAGATATTCGCATCATAATTTGATAACCAATTCTACCATGAATTATATTATACTCAACCATTGGTATGATGATAAGGCTAGAAACTAATGCACGTTTATGTGTCATGAGGGGGACTAATTGACATGCCTTTATTGCAATGATACATCCACTATGGGTTTTTACTAGTAAATACTTTATTAAATCAAATTGGGAATATCAAATTTTCTTTGAAAACTGGGAAGATAAAAATTAATGTACTATCAAGAATCAAAATAAGTACTAGCTAATTTGGATGAAACGATCAATGTACCTACCACCACTTAATTAAGAACATAAACCTCTGTTTTTGTGACCACATAAGCTTAGCCTTGATCCCTTGGCCTTATTTTAAGAATGTTTCCCTGACACTTAGTACATTCATGTGCATAATGTCCAATCTCCCTGCAATTGTAGCACAAAACATTGGTAGATTCTTTTTTCCCCTTACAATCACGAGCTTGGTGGCCTTTTTCTCCACACTTATAATATACACCCATTCCCTTTAAGAAAGTGCCAGGGTGTTTTTTCCCACAATTAATATAGGATGTAAATTCAAATCTCCCCTTCTTCCCCATTTCATTATTTCCTTTTACTTAGTTTTCAGCAGCCCTCTTCTTTTCTTGTTTTCTTTTAAAGTCCTAATACTTTGAAAATTCCTTTTTTGTATTGATAGGACTTGAGACTATATCATCATATGATGATAAACATTGTGAGGCTATATCCCTTTAGAGGAATTGTTTTAAACCATCAAATAATTGATGAATTTTTATTCTTGGATTACGTATGTAGTCTGCAGCATGTCTCGCCAACCTTGTAAAGTTGGCTTTATACTTGACAACATTTGCATCCTCCTTCTGCCTTAGATTCAAGAATTGCCTCTCCATATCATCTTTCTATTCATGGGTGAAATATTTTTCTAGGAATATTTGATGCACACCTGTTGTGGGGTGTGGAAAAAATAATTATTTACTATGTTAAAATATAGTATAGTAGTTAACCTAAGTTGTCTCTGGAGAGGAGGGCACAACAATCGTGTTTGTCACTTTGTATTTGAATTTGTTTGATTTTGAAAACAATGAAACAAAACTAAAGAGAGAAATAAAGGTTAAGATTTAAAAAAATTGAAAATGAATGTGTTTAAAAAATACTTTTATGTATTGGTTGATCAGGTTGGGTTTGGTTTTTCAATTGTAATGTTATCATAGTTCCAATTTTATTCAATCTTCTTCTGCTAAGTTGGTTTAAGTGATATTTCACAATCGTGTCCTATCACTCCCTTGGTAAATGGTGATGGTGAGAGTAAACCTTAACAATATCTCAGCTCGGTCTGCTCTCCTTCCTATGTGTTAAACAGATGTAGTGAATACCCTCAATTGAGTTAGGAAATTTCTGATCGGTTCTTGTTTATCCCAAACATTTTAAAATATTCAATACCCCCGCCACACGTACTGACGATCGCTGAGTACTTCCCCACTAAGACCTGATATATTACATAAAATATAGACCATAACCTAGTGGAGGGATATTATTAACATAACCAAAGAAATAATAACAACAGAATATTAAATCAAATACAATCGAATAAGATAATAAACTGTTTATTAGAATTTGAAAACAACTTCGTAGAAGAGAGAGAGATTTTATTCAATAAAATGTAAGAACTCATAACATTAAAAATATAAAACCCTCCCTAAACCAATAAACTCATACATTTACCCCACCATGGTAAGGGTATTTGAGAATTATGAGGAAGATGAAGGAATTATAAAAATAATAAGAAGAAATGAGTGAAAAAAAAGAACATAATTTTCCCCTCCAGAATCCGTCCTTCTGAATGATAGCTTCGGTTCTGCCCTCTCCCTACCGAATGAGGCTGAGGTCCCTTCTTATAGAATGTTGGTCTTGGATTTGGACATATACCCTCAAAATATTAGATCCATTGGAGTCGTGTCAAGGAAGTTATGGCCGCATAAATGGAAGAGACTTTTCCTGGCCGCCAAACACTATTCCACCAACCCTTCTTTGACCATTTCATTGGAGGCCTTAATGAATGAATTTATTCATGATATTTTTTGAAATGCTGAACCTTCTAGAAATATTTCTAACCCAGCTGAAACCACTGCATTTTTAGGTACTTTGGCGGAGATATGATTATTTGAATGAGTCATGGTTCATTGTGCCGACCAGAATAACTTTTCACATTGACGGATTTTGTTTGGCCTGTTGGAGTTCGAATTGGAACTTGGTCCAGAATAATACTTTGTAGACAATGAACCATTTCATCCTAAAAAAGGAATTGGGTAAATTGGATGACAAATGTAGAAGTTATTCTCTAAATATAGGGGAAACATAAATCTTTTTAATGTCCATAATTAACCACTTTTCACATTTAAGCACAAAACTCATCAAAAGTCATAAAATGATGAAAATAAGATCAAATTGATTAATGGTAAGGGATTAAATAATTTAAAAACATATGTATAAATATGAAAATATGATCTCTGTCAATTCCCCCACACATAGCACTTGGACTCCTGTACAAGTAAACATTGATATTAAAACAAAGCAAATTTTAAAACACATATCCTCGAGATCTAATAAGTTAACACCAAGAAACAAAAAATATCATTCCTCATCAACAAAAATTATTTCAAGTTCTCAATTCATTTCATTAAATAAAATTCCTCTTCATTTATTCTCCCACGCACACAAAACACTTACCTATCATGCATTGTCTTCTCATCACACAAATATCAATTTTCAACAATGTCTTTCTAATCCAATACTCATGCAAGGGTCACCATAGGCTTGAGAAATTCCTAAATATCCACCCGATATGAGTCAAGGACATATTTTTATCATGAGGAATTTTCAAGGTTGTTATGTGGCTTCAGGTTGGTAGGATTTAGATGTGACAAATTCTATGCCTGAATAAGGAGGTTTTGGCTCTTTTTGAAGAAAAATTGCATTATTCTAATTTTTACTTAAATATGGTCTTCTCCTCACTCTACATAGAAGTAAATCAACTCAAACAGAATGAAAAATAAGTAAAATTTTACACCATTAATCATTTTAGCAGAAAAAGTATCAGTCATCTAAAACATGATTTTTCTTGAAATCTCCTGATAGGTACAACTTTCCTTTCCTTAGAAGCTCTAGAAAGGCACAACTTCTTTTACATGAAAGTTCCAGATAAGGAAAAAATTTTAGAATAATTCTTTTTTCCAATAGCAAGAACATATCTTCAATATTTTATTTTACACCCAAATTATCTCCAAATGAGGTAGCATAACACAAGTCAACATCCCCTCACACATAAGTTCAACTAGATTATGCAATTTCACTTCAAGAGAAGGTTGGATAGGGAAAATTGGATTGTAATGTGGCTAACCTAACAGGTTGTTCATGGATTATATGGGATACAAGGATTAAAGGTATGAGGTGGGCCATTATAAAAAGGATTTTTATGAAAAGGGGGCTGTAAAATCAACGAAATGCCTCAATAATTTAAAACATATGTACCTAAAACCCTCAAGTTTTAACCGGAATTAATCAAATTCTGGTTAAATCAAGCATGTTATGGTTATCTCAAGAAGTGAAGTGAAAGAAAAGAATAAGAAAATTAGGATTATAAGCCTCACAGGTAAGTGATTTCAAATTTAAAGACAGTGAATTGTGGCATGTGATTCAAAAATCAAAGAAATTTTCATGAAATTTCTAAATATTTTAACTTGAAACAAAGTCATTTTTAGCATTCCTTTAAGCTTAGTTTCATGGGATAAATTGTTTCACACATTAAAATGGGTTTTAAAATTTTTTATGATAATCATTTCAGCTCAAAAGTTTCAAAAACATACAAAAAAATTTAAAACACACTTTTTTTTTGAAAAAACAGAAAATCAATTAAAAATACTAACTATAAAGGTTCACTCCCCCACACTTAAATGATGCAGTGTCCATAATGAATTCAAATTGATTTAACATGTAAGAATATTTTGAATTGAATCATAAAAATCAATAATGTTTAAAGGAAAGGTACAACCTGACTTATTGTTAGTGCAATGTTGAGTTAAGCTCTTAAGTGCTACGCATATGAAAACCTACAAACAAAGGTAGAGAAAATAATATAATAAATTTATTAAAAGAAAATAAAAGTTAAATAGGGTGAGAAAATAAGGATAGATCTTGGTTTGATCCCCCAAGTGGGCCCTGGGTTTTTATTGCCTCCAGATGGGAAGTTTCAGTTGGTTATCCCCAATCTGACGGTGGGTTGAGTTTCTTTGAGATGAGCCACCAACACATTTTCCTTCCAATTAGAACTTCTTCCTTTTTTTTGAGGACAATATGGATATGGTACACCAATTACACCCCTATGAGAATGATATTAAACTTGCAAGGCGGGGTAGGACAAAGAATGAGTCCTCCTCTTTCTTGGTTTCCACTATCACAACATCTTCTTCATTTTCCATTGGTTCCTTAAGGTATGCTGTATCAAAATAATAATCACTGTGTGAATCAGTAAGTAATTCAATTTGAACAAAATTAAAGCATGAAGAATCAAAATCAAATTCTTCCCTTTCAAATTCTACATCATGTGTATCTATTTTTTCAAGAAAGTATACTTGGATCTCATCTTCAACTCCCCCCAATAAGTGTTCATCTAGTTTGGGGAGCCCTATGTGTTCTTCTTCAGGTGCATCTTCTTCTTTTTTCGCATTCACTAAGGCAATACAATTGTGGGCCAAATCTGAAAATTTATAACAAGGGGAGGTAATACTCAATTCAGATTTAATAATATAAGAATGAAAATATTCTAAGAAAAGATTATCACTCTGAGTTTTTTTAGCTTCAATTTCTTATTTAGTATGAGGTTTCTCTTGTAGTTGAATTTCACGAGAAAGAGGTAGGTAGTCAGGCTCCTCCATCTTTTCTTCAAATTCCACCATTTTGGTGGTGTCTTCCATAAATGGTTATGTATCTTCTACTTTGTAAGGAATATGTTGATCAAGTAGTTCTTCACACTCAGTGTAGAAGCCATACATATCTTGTTGATCATCCACATGTATCTCATTAGTCAATTATTCCATCTTGGCCTCTTCAAGTTCGTGCTTAGGTTCTGGTTTCTCCATAAATGAACGGACATATTCAAATGAAAGTTCTACTTTTATCTCTAGTTGTTCTATGTCACTTCTAAGTTCTTTCATCTGAACTATATTATACCCAAACTCATCTTATTGTTCCAATTGGGGGTAATTGTTCCATGAATTAAAGAGATGTTCATTTGAAAACATTATGGAAAAATATTTTTTATGTTTTTTTAAAAGTGTTAAATATTTATAATTAGATGTGGAACTGCCTCCATGGAAACGACACCAAGTTTTGACACGTGCGTGTTATGGGGTGTGGAAAAATTAATTATGTACTATGTTAAAACATAGTATAGTAGTTAACCTTAGTTGTCTCTGGAGAGGAGTGCAGAAGAATCATGTTTGTCACTTTGTATTTGAATTTGTTTGATTTTGAAAACAATAAAACAAAACTAAAGAAAGAAATAAAGTTTAAGATTTAAAACAAATTGAAAAGTAATGTGATTAGAAAATAGTGATAAGTATTAGTTGATCAGGTTGGGGTTAGTTTTTCAATTGTAATGTTATCATAGTTCCAATTTTATTCAATCTTCTTCTGCTATGTTGGTTTAAGTGATATTTCACAATCGCATCCTATCACTCCCTTGGTAAATGGTGATGGTGAGAGTAAACCTTACCAATATCTCATCTTAGTCTACTCTCTTTACTATGTGTTAAAAAGATTTAGTGAATACCCTCAATTAAGTTAGGCAATTCCTGATCGGGTCTTGTTTATCCCAAACAATTTAAAAATTTCAATACCCCCGCCACACGTACTGACGATCGCCGAGTACTTCACCACTGAGACCTAATATATTCCATTGTATATAGACCATAACCTAGTGGAGGGATATTATTAACATAATCAAAGAAATAATAACAACATAATATTAAATAAAATACAATCACATAAGATAATAAACTGGTTATTAGAATTTGAAAACAACTTCGCATAAGAGAGAGAGATTTTATTCAATAAAATGTAAGAACTCAAAAAATTATGAATTTAAAACCTTCCGTGCCCCAATAACCTCATAAGTTTACCCCACCATGGTAAGGTTATTTGAGAATTATGAGGAAGATGAAGGCATTACAAAAATAAGAAGAAGAGATGAGTGAAAAGAAAGAACAGAATTTTCCCCTCCAGAATCTTTCCTTCAGAATGATAGCTTCGGTTCTTCCCCCTCCGTACCGAATGAGGCCGAATTACATTCTTATAGAATGTTGGTAATGGAGTTGGTAATCTACCCTCAAAATATCAGAGCCATTGGATCCATGTCAAGGAATTTATGGCCGCATAAATGTAAGAGACTTTTCCTGGCCACCAAACACTATTCCACCAACCCTTCTTTGACCATTTAATTGGAGGCCTTAATGAATGAATTTATTCCTGAAATTTTGTGATACTCTGAAACTTCTAGAAATATTTCTAACCCATCTAGAACCACTGAATTTAGAGGTTGGATGGCAGATATATGATTCATTGAATGAGTCATGGGCCATTGTGCCGACCAGAATAACTTTTCACATTGACCGATTTTGTTTGGCCTGTTGGAGTTCGAATTAGAACTTGGTCCAGAAGAATAATGTGTATCCAACGAAAAATTTCATCCTAAAAAAAGGAATCAGGTAAATTAGAGGAAAAATGTTGAATTTATGCTCTAAATACATAGGCAACAAAAATCTGTTTAATGTCCAGAATTAACAACTTTTCACATTTAAGATCAAAACTCACCAAAAGTCATAAAATGATGCAAATAATATAAAATTGATTAATGGGAAGGGATTAAATAATTAAAAAACATATGTATAAATATGAAAATATGAGCTCTGTCAATATTTCCTTAAAATTACCTCATCCCATATCTTCTATTTCTTCCTCCTCCTTTCTGTTTTGGATTAACAACCACCACTGATCTGAATCTCCTGATAGATGATAAACTAACATGACAACATTCTCTCTTTCATTAGATCCCAAAGAGAGAAATATCTTCCCTAGGGAACATATCCACTGCTCTCCTACAAATGGATTGGTATCCTCATTGAACGATGGAGTATTTTTTTTGCATAAAGTGATCTAACATAGCTCCTCCATGTGGTGGATCTGGATGCTCTATATGGGTAAGGTTATTGTTCATAATATGAGTGAGTTGTCCTGGTAAATTTATGAGTTTCTCAGCACCAGTCAGAGCACCAAATCCAACATCATTATCTAGGATCAGACAGAAATCCCTACAGGGGACACATATGTTTGTGCGGTTTCCATTCCTTCCTCTAGGCACCATTTCTAGATGATGGCATACACTAGATTGGGTTATAAATTATAATATATATTCTAAACATAACAAAATGCATACCATAAATTGAGATCCTTCGCATGGATAATCCCATAGTCACAAAAAATGGTTTATTTGAAGAAATATTTAAATTTTAATACTTCATAATGGATTGTAAAGAAAATGCAAATTAACCTAAGCATATCACTTGGGAGTTTCTTAACCAAGAGTGCAGCAAGGCTAGTTTTCGTGTACCAGGATACCCCGTGTCAAGCCCAAAACTCCTTGTCAGAGCTTTCACTCATTGGTTCATCTATGCCAGAGCCACCTATACCTACTCGTATCTAGATAGTGATGTATTGCTTGAAATATTAACATAGACTATTCCCTAACAAAATACCAGGATGTTCTTCTATGTTTATCCTCAAAGACTATCTTAGGGACTCTTCCCGGATATAAGTTTTATAAATCCAGCTTCCATGTTTTCTACTAAACTTCCTATGATACCAACTATAAGGAACCGACCCTAGTGTCCCTTAGCCAGTGCCTTATTTTAATAAATTGGCATGGTTACAACGAACCACATCCCGAAGGACCGAATAGTTTATTAGTCTTGAAGAAACTATATACATACATGGAACCCATTTTACATTTTTAAAAGAAACAAAATATGATACATAACAAAATCTAATAAACTTCATCCTTGAAAATTAAATAAATTATCTCTTCTTCTTAAAATTGGGAAGGAAAAATAAATGAAATGGGTGAGCTCAAACTCTCAGTAAGTGTAAGAAATACGTTGGAAGATAACATAAACATTATGTAAAGACACATAAATTTCAAGGAAAATTTTTCTTAATTTTCTTTGGAATTTTACAAGAACACAGTTTCTGACGGAACCTGATTCCGAGGCCCGGTGTGCCCGGAATTAATTTCCGAAGTTTGGCTCAGGTACGTTCAGTGAATGAGCGAGCGGGAATTTATATCTTTTGAACCGATGCTCGGAATTGAAATCTGATTGCACTGATGAACTCGCAATGCCGGTAATAGCTTAAGGGAACCTTTACCGTAGTTGCGTTTGTGCGGGAGAAGAAGTTAATTTTTGGGGTTTAATTAAAAAAAGTGAATAAAATTGTTAAATCAATTTTATTTCATGTTAAGTTGTTAACTTCTCCCATGGGAAGTTGGTGGTGGGCCCACATCCATCCAACTTCCCATGTGTGGATATTTGAAAGGGTGGGGCCCACGCGAACCCCTCCCCACCTCTTCAAATTCCTTAACTTTCCTAACCCCTCTAAACCCCCCATTTAAGTTTTGATAACTTATCACCTCCTTAATTTTATAACATCTTATGTTAATAACTTAAGTGAGTTAAATGTGGGTTTTGAATTTTCAAACTCTTGAAATTCAAAATCTATATTGGGTTAATAAAATAAGTGGAAGGATTATTTTATTTTGGGGTTAGTTGTTCTTGTGGTGGAGACATGGGAGAGAAAAGGCTAAATTTGAAGTCTTCTTCTTCTTCAACATCGATGAAGAACACGAAGAACACCTCCAACGAAGAACATCTCCGCCGAAGAACGCGACGTTTTCTTCCAATGACGTTTTCCCTTCGAACGCATCTCGACGACCACAGAATCGACATTCATTTTTTACGACGCCCGACTTCCGCGACACTCGTCATCCGAAATTCGATTGATGTGCACCGTTTCTGAATCGAGGTAGGGGAATTTATTTTTGGTGTTCTCTTATCTTCTGAGAAAAGAACGACGAGCGTGGACCAACCAATTCCAGGTTGATCCACGGATCGTTCGTTCATGCGGAATGATGTTGAAGTTTATTATTTAATTATTTTGTTCGTGAATTCTATCTTGTCGTCATTCGTGATTTTACAACCAGTTATTATCGATTAACGAGAGGGGGCCGGACCGCACAAACACGGCCGACCCTCCTCCATTATTAGTATTGTTTCTAATATGGATGGAACGGGATGGCATGGTGTTGTCGCACCACGCAAGAATCGCTCAGTAGTATTATGTGACGCCGTCACGCCACGCCGAGAAGCCGAACAAGAACGTGACGCCGTCGCGCCACGTCGAAGGATGTCGAATGCGCCACGGCCGGAGCGGAGCCGCAGCGAAGGGGCGCGACACCAGCACGTCGCGCCGGAGAACCACGAAGACGGCGCATTTCATTTTGACATGCGGTTTGACGGGCGACGACGAAGCAGGCCGTTTGGGCGTTTGAATCCCTTCGCAGTGAAGATGGCGTCCCGAGGGGACCATAGGAGAAGACGGTAGGAAGAACGGACCACCGGAGCGCGTCCGGTGGTCCGCGGAAGGCGGCGGTGGCACGCCACACCGGCGCGGCGGCGCCGGCGACCGACGGCCGCAGAGCGCTGCCGAAAAAAGGGGTGGCCGGCGAACCGCCGGCCTCAATCAGCGGCGAAGGGTGGGGGATCCGCGCGCCCCGCCCGCGTGTCCGTGCGGCCGCGCTGGCCGAGCCGCGGCCTGCCGGTCGGGCCGGACCGAACCGGTCCGCGCCGGACCGGACCGGGCCGGGCCGGGTCGCCCCGGGCCCAGACCCCCATTTTCGGACCACTTTCTGTCAAATGCCCATAACTTGGGCTACGGGCCTCCAAACGACTTGTCGTCAACGGCAACACAATCCTTGGATCGAGACAGTCGTTTTGGTATATCGCACTCAGGGTTTAGGAGAACTTTGGGTTCGGACGGGGTGGTTCGTACACGAAACCAACCGGGCCCTCGGAGCGGAAACGCTCGTAACTTGAGCTCCGGACGTCCGAATGACGTGTCGTAGACATTGTTGGATTCCTCTTAGTGAGACGGATCTTTTGGCTTACTCTGCTCGAGGTTTGGATACCGTCGGAGTGTGGTCGGGTTGGTTTTAACTTAAAAACCAACCGGGCCCCCGGAATGAGAAAGCCAATAACTTCCAGACCGGGCATCCCGGTATGAGAAAGCCAATAACTTCCAGACCGGGCATCCGATTGACACGCCGTCTGTTGCGTTGCGTTTCTGTTGACGATACAGAACTTTTGGCATCCTTTTCCCGAGTTTTGGATGCAGTTGGATAGTGGCCGGGTTGGATTGCACCCGAAATCCAACCGGGCCCCTGGAACGGAAAAGCCGATATCTTTCTGACCGGACGTCCGCTTGATGTACCGTCAGCGACGTTGTTGATCACAATGAGAAACGGTCCCTATGAGTATACCCTATGAGAGTTTGGGGTACAGTTGAGATATGGTCGGGTTGGTTCGCTCACGAAACCAACCAGGCCCCTGAGACAAAAGGGCTAGTAACTCACAGACCGGACGTCCGATTGACGCGCCGTCTGTTGCGTTGAGACCCCTATGACGAGGCGGTTCTTTGAGATACTTCTTCGTGGGACTTTGAGATACATGGAGTATCAACTTGTAGCTCGTGGAGCGGACCCTCCCCGTGACGAGCGTGTGGAGTACGGAGACCGTGTAGCTGGCTGAGACCTGACGACTGCTTGACCGACTCGACTTGGAGTGAGTCAACTAGCCCAGTGGACGGAGCACTACTTTCTGAGGTGCAGACCCATGGCGGATGGAGCACTACCTGTGTGACAGTGCAGACCCGCGGTACTCGTCCGGAGAGTACCTCAGTAGGCTACTAGGGGGTGTGCACTACTGTGTTTGGGTGACATACCTCGGCGGGAAGCACTACTGTGTCTGGGTGGCTAACCCGCGGTACTCGACAGGAGGAGTACTTCAGAAATTTTAGGTTAGTGAGCAGTACCTCGGAGTCGTGATAGGACCACTATACACTCCAGAGACGGAGCTCTTCAGCAGTTACGGTTTCGATAATGAAAATCCTGGTTTGATATGAGACTTTTGACCTTTGTGTTTACCTCATTATTGAGATGGGTCACTTGATAACTTAGGTATATGTATGGGCATATACCTGGGTAGTGGTTATCCGTTGATTTCATGATCCTTGTGTTTCCTCATGATTGTGATGGGTTACTTGATAACTTAGGTATATGTATGGGCATATACCTAAGTAGAGGTTATCTGTTGAGATCTTCTTTGTGGTTATCCTTGTTGGTTTTAGAGAGACCTTGAGGGTCTTGGGATCCCTACTGAGTATCGTTATACTCACCCCTGCACGGGCTATGCCCGCACCTCGTTGTGTTTGTTGCAGACGACAGGCAGTGCTGACGGAGGCCGAGTGTTCGAGGACTGGACGGTACCAGGAGGTGGACTACACTACGAGTCAGTATCGGGAGGTGGACTTCACGGCGAGACGACACTCAGAGGAGGTTGACGGGCGAGAGCGTTGTGGAGGCTATCTGTACCTACCCTTCAGGTAGGATCCCTGGTGGACGATCCAGGAGCTGCGCCATCTGTACCTACCCTTCAGGTAGGATCCGAGGAGGATGACCCAGGATCCACTTCCGTCCCTCCAGCTGTTGTCTTTTTCTGTTGTACTTTGTTCAGTTGTAGTTGTACTTTCTTTTGGGTTTGTATTCTGGCCCATTTTTCTTTTCAGCACTTCTCTTTGTACTTAGTGTTTACTTCTGCTTGTACTCTGTGGTGTTTGTTTACTTTTATAAAGGCAATGCCTTCCCAGTTATCAGGATTTATGCCTTTGGTGCTAGTCGCCAGCCCCTGGTCTATGGAAGGCGGGCTTGGGGTAGTCACGGCACGGGCCCCGAGGACGGGTCGTGACAAATTGGTATCAGAGGATTCGGTTCTACCGCAGAACTTATAACTCTGATATTTTATTTCTGTGAAGCAATAGTGTTAAGAGTACTGAGTGTGTTTTTCAGTTCAGGGAGTCCAATGTTGGTGCGGGTGGCTGACGTATCCATACACTAGGACCCTGACAACTGATTTCCGACTTTGTGCACGAAAACACTGATTGCATGTGTGTTTTCAAAGGTTTCCCCTTAAAACAGCTCAAACCAGGTCATCTCACCAGGTATAATCATTTGACCGTGTTACGTTGTTTCTTTCAGGATGACTTTCCTCAGACGACCAGCAAGATCCCATAGGGATGTGCGTGCTGATAGTCTGTCGAGCGACGAGGCTTCGGTATATGGCCATCTTGAAGTTGAGGCACCAGTGGAGGCACGAGTGGTACTACTACCCATTGGGCCACTAATGCCACCAGCCCCAGTAGTAGGCGATGCACGACGCTTGAGCGCGCTGCACGAGTTCCAGTGTAACGCCCCGACCCCAGCTACCCAGAGTCGGTGCATTATTACATAACATTGGCATGATCACAAGAAAGATCAAATCTTTAAAGACCGATTGGTTTAGTAGCCTTGGAAACACTAGATATATTCATAAGTTTTACATTACATCATAAAATGAAAAACTACTACAACAACATAATGTCTCCATAATCCACACTACTATCCCCTCATAATATCCCTGCAGGTCATTCATAATTTACTTCTTCACATCCTGGGGAAAAATAAAACATAGAAAAGGGGTGAGCTCAAATGCCCAGTAAGGATAACAATATAGTGGAAACTTTCATAAATAAGAATAAACATTTAAGGCAATGCATTACTAAAACAAAAGCCTTTTAAAATTGAACTTCAACATGGTATGGCAAAAGTAAAATGAAATAATGCCATTTACTTATTCACATGGATATTCTACTAATCGAATAATCACATGCAAAAATCAATAACCACTTTCATAATGTTGGAATGCATAATGCCAGACTATCATAACCACATAGCCAAGGCCTCGTGCCAAGGCTACAAATAAGATTTTGTCAAGGCCTTGTGCCAAGACACTAGTTTGTCTCATGAGACCTACCGATGCATCGAGGAGCTATAGCGGGCTCCACCCGTCACTTATTAAGTCCAATGCATTCCCATATGAAACGGTTTAAACATAACATAAACATTCGTATTAAAACTAGCATACGAAATGTCAATACTTTCACAATAAACTATGAATGGTATAAAAATAGCACATCCACAGTCAAACATATCACAAAACCTTCAATACAATATAGAAGTTTTTTATCATAATAAATCAACTTCAAATAATCTTAAAATCCATCAAAGGATGTTGACATAGATGAAATCAAAATTCTTTTAAAAGAAATATCTCCTTTTATTTTGAAATTATTTAAGATCCATATAAAATAAAACATTTTCTTTGAAAATATTCTTATAACCTTGTATGGGAAGCTTCGACGATTTTATAACGGCGGAAAATAACCGCACCCGCCGTATAAGTTAAAAAAAACATTCTTACCTCAATTCTGTCGAAAAGGTTAAAAAGGACCTTGTTTTGAAAACGACGGAAAGATTCCTTTATAAACCTCTTATAAAAAGTCAAACAAGGGTATAAATGACTTTAACCCATATTCATGTAAATAGTAAAAATGTTTTGAAATACATTTCGAAGAAACATGGATGTGGATGATAAAGAGATCCCAGTAGATTATTACGTATAATACAACCTCGGATAATGAAGAGATTGTGAAATAACCCTTACCTTGTACTTTTCCTTGGTTGTGGTAGGTTAACCTCCTGTATAATGGTGAAATAATTGTTATTAAATTATACAAGAATCATATACATTAATATGATGTCATATATGATCTTTTAATATTGATTTGATAATAATATCTTAGTATTATCGTTGTTTCGGGTGTTAACTTACTTGTTTTCTTTCATATGTTTTGTTACGTAAGACATGTTTGTAAAGGATAGGTTGTATATTATTCATATCCAGAATGATATCAAGTCCTTAAACATCATTTTTAAATCATAAAATGATAATTACGCTTTAATGGTTACGATGGAGAATGAATCTCATCGCGTTCGTGGAGACGGTAGTCCGTACGTACGCACGAGCGACAATATCATTCTTTTGATATTAAAATAATATATAAATGGATGGTATATCATATATACATAATCATTAACATGTTATATTTATTATTTACATGAGTTACACATCATTATTATACCCATCCAAATAATATTATATTGAATAACAATTACACCACGACGTGGAGACGGTAAGCCATACGTACGCATGTATGGTGACATGTTATTCAAAGGGTGGATAGAATACTGAATATGATTGTACCATATTTATAATAACATCACAGTATATGTGAGATACTGGAGTTATTATTTCAGAATGGTAAGAACAAAGGAAGAAGAAGTGGAAGAAGAGATGAACTTAGAAAAGGGTGGTGAAATCATTACCTCTTCTTCGGGTTCTTCCTTTTGATTTGATCAAAAGGGCTCCTTAGGTTGGCTTTCTGATCAAACTAAGGCCTCTAGGTTGTATTGAGGGATGTTGGGAGAGTATTTGGGCAGAGTTTGGACGAACCAAAAGGCTTTGAAGGTGTGAAGAAATGAGAAGGAGGAGTGCCCTTTTATAAGAGGGGTGAGGGGCACCTTTGGAAAAGCTAGAAATATTAATTTATAATAAATTCATATTCGGTTTCTAAAGGCTCCAAAGTTTACTATTCAAATGATGAGGTGGGGATAGGTCGAAAGCAACTCATCCAATAGAATTTAGACAGGTTTGGGTACTTATATTAACCTTATCTTTAAGTATTAACTCTAAGTTAATTAGTTTCACTTTTACAATGTCTCTTTGTATTTTATATATTATGGTTAATAAACTTACTATATACATCCAAGAGACCCCCAAGTGGTCCATTAATGATTAACCTATCATGATATAAGTCTCTTGGCCGAACCGTAGATTTTTAGGAATTTAATATCAATTAATAATATAATATTTGTTTTAAGAATTCTTTTATGTCAATTTTGACACTATTCATTAGTTGATTTTTGTGAAACTCATAAAAGATTTATTACTTCGAACAAAGTCAATTAAATCAATCCTAATATATCATATTATCCTAGAAAATTAGTTTAATTCATTAAAAGTTTCATATTAAATTTATTTGGGTATTTATAATATCACTTATTTTAATTTTTCACTATTATAGTAATTACTGCATCATCATTGTGTCATAAATAAAATAAATTATTTAATGTCTAAAAATTATAAGTAAAATATCATTATGTAGGAAATCTTTTTAGCTTTCTAATGAAAATTTATAATCGAAAATACAACATGTATAACCCTATGTAAAAATTGTTCTTCTAAAAGATGTAATCTTATGCCATTTTTATTTTTATTTTAACTTTATTAATATAAAGTGTCCCTACCACATACAAGTGGCTCCAAGGGGTCCCCAAATTGACCCAAGGATGCCCATGGTCGGGTATGTGTCCACCAATAAGGTTAGGACACGTTTTAGGGTAATTTTGTATTATTATAATATTATTTTTTTTAACCCTTATTTACCGGATTTACCCTTTAACCATGGTAAATAAAATATTTACCACAGTAACTATTCAAAATGTCTAAAAATAAAAGTTACCTATTTACACAATTTGAACATCCTGATTCCAAATATGGAATCCATTTTCCTAAATTCAAAACACAGAAGTGGCAGAAATTAATTTAAAATTAATTCTCGCTGTTAAAACAAAAAGCGTGTTTTTAAGAGATAATAACTATCAAAAGATTGACACTTGTTTATGTTCGGTTTAATTGTAAAATTATGTCCAATGACCAAAATTATATTAAATGGTAAAAATATATTCTAAATATACTTTAAAACCACTCAAATTCATAATTTATCACTAGTAATTAATTTGATTAAAAAAGTTGTTTTTAATTAAAATTTAGTAATTTTCACTATTCATCAAAATATGAAATTATCCGAAATGTACCAAAATTTCACCCTAGGCTAAATTCGATATTCCGAATCCAAAACTGAAGTCCATTTTCAAATATAAAATATATATAATTTCAAAAAGTAGGTATTACTATTCATAACGGCTAGTTTGATTAGTTATGGTGTGTTAGAACTCGGTGTTGCGTACAACACACGCTATCACATTATTCAAAGAGAAGCGTACCATAGAAGCTTGGGGTGTTACATTCTCCCCTCCTTCAAATAATTGCGTCCTCGCAATTTCTAGGGTATTACTGCATAAAAAGACTTGGGTGGTTCTTCATCATAAGTTCCTCGGGTTCCCACGTTGCCTCTTCCATCTTATGATTTCTCCACAAAACTTTTACCAGACGCGTCGTCCGGTTTCTCAGTACTTGTTCTCTTGTATCAAGAATCCTGACGGGCTCTTCACAATAAGACAGATCCGGTTCCAGTTCTAATTCCTCATAGGTGAGTACATGCGTTGGGTCAGGCATGTATTTTCTCAACAGAGATACGTGGAACACATCGTGAACTTTGGAGAGACTTGGCGGCATTGCCAATCGGTAAGCTACAGCCCCAATTCGTTCTAGAATTTCGAAAGGTCCGATGTACCTGGGACTCAATTTACCTTTCTTACCAAAACGTATGACTCCCTTCCACGGAGATACCTTCAGGAAAACATGATCACCGACTTGAAATTCCAAATCCTTCCTTCGATTATCGGCATAGCTCTTCTGCCTACTTTGAGCTGCTTTAATGTGATTTTGGATTACCTTCACCTTTTCCACCGTTTCCTCCACCAGTTCTGGGCCTACAAGTTTTCTTTCACCAACGTCATCCCAACAGGTTGGTGTACGACATCTCTTTCTGTATAACGCTTCATATGGTGCCATCTGAATACTCGAATGGAAGCTATTGTTATAGGAAAATTCTACTAGTGGTAAATATTGATCCCACATACCCTGAAAATCAAGTGAGCAAGATCTCAACATGTCTTCTAAGGTCTGAATAGTCCGTTCTGATTGTCCGCCTGTCTGAGGGTGGTAAGAAGTGCTCAAATGAAGTTCAGTATCCAGGGATTTCTGAAGACTTTTCCAAAATCTTGAAGTAAAATGGGGATCACGATCAGAAACAATCGATAGGGGTACTCCATGAAGTCTCACAACTTCATTAATGTATAGTCTTTCTAGACGTTCCAGGGGTAGATCTTCTCTTATAGCAAGAAAATGTGCTGACTTGGTAAGACGATCAACAATAACCCATATTGCATCGTTCCTTCTAGGAGTCTTTGGTAGCCCCATGACAAAGTCCATCGTAATATTGTCCCATTTCCACTCCGGTATGGGAAGAGGTTGCATGACTCCTCCAGGCTGTTGCCTTCCAGCTTTCACTTGTTGACAAACCATACATCTTGACACAAAATCAGCAATCTCCCTCTTCATGTTGTCCCACCAAAAATGTTCCTTCAAATCTCTATACATTTTGGTGCTCCCAGGGTGTATAGAGAAATTGGAACTATGAGCATCATCCAACAATTCCCTTTTCAGATCAGGTAAATCGGGAACACAAAGTCTCTTCCCGAATTTCAAAATTCCATC
Source organism: Viscum album (assembly GCA_963277665.1). Lineage (NCBI taxonomy): Eukaryota > Viridiplantae > Streptophyta > Magnoliopsida > Santalales > Viscaceae > Viscum > Viscum album. Next base: position 1,560,581,198 of record OY728141.1, read on the forward strand.
TTCATACACAAAGTCTCTCAATCTCCCATCATTCACAGCTTTAATCTTCTTTTGGAATTCTTCATCATTGGTCTGAGAACTCTTAATCCTTTCTAGTAAAGATGGTTTGGCAACCATTTGAAAAAGCATTGATGTTTCACCTTCCCTGGTTATTCCCATGTCCATCTTCTCTAGATCCATGAAAATTGGATCCCTTTCAATTCTCATATTGTTCAAAACTCCATGGTATTTTCTACTCAAAGCATCTGCCACCTTGTTTGCCTTCCCCGGGTGGTAGTGTATCGTAAAATCATAATCCTTGAGTAATTCAAGCCATCTCCTTTGCCTCATGTTGAGTTCTTTTTGTGAGAAAATATACTTCAAACTCTTGTGATCAGTATAAATCTCACATTTTTCACCATAGAGGTAGTGCCTCCATATCTTCAAAGCAAAGATCACTGCTGCTAACTCGAGATCATGAGTAGGATAGTTTTGTTCATGAATTTTCAACTGTCGTGATGCATAGGCAATAACTCTATCATTCTGCATAAGGACACAGCCAAGTCCTTTCTTTGATGCATCACTATAAATAACGAACCCATCATTCCCCGATGGTAGAGTCAATATAGGAGCATTGACTAATCTTCTCTTCAGTTCTTCGAAACATTCTTCACACTCTTTTGTCCAAACAAATTTAACCCCTTTACGTGTGAGCTTCGTTAATGGGTTTGCCAATCGGGCAAAATTCTGGACGAAACGTCGATAATAACCTGCCAAACCAATAAAACTACGTACCTCAGTTATACTCGTAGGTGCTGGCCATTCTTGGATTGCCTTGGTCTTAGAAGGATCAACAGAGATTCCATCTTTAGAGGCAATATGGCCAAGAAAAGAAATCTCCTGAAGCCAGAATTCACACTTGCTAAACTTTCCATATAATTCATGCCTCCTCAGAGTCTTCAAGATAATGCGCAAGTGATTTTCATGATCTTCATAGGTTTTGGAGTATACCAATATATCATCAATAAATACTACCACAAATTCATCGAGATACTCCTTGAAAACTCTATTCATCAGATCCATGAATACAGAGGGTGCATTGGTCAATCCAAACGGCATTACAGTAAACTCGTAATGCCCGTACCTGGTTCGAAATGCTGTTTTCGGAATGTCTTCCTTCTTCACACACAACTGATGGTATCCAGATCGAAGGTCAATCTTTGAAAAGTATTGAGCTCCATGCAGTTGGTCAAATAAATCATCAATACGAGGTAGGGGATACTTGTTCTTTATCGTTATAGCATTGATCTCCCTGTAGTCAATACATAACCTCATAGATCCATCTTTCTTTTTAACAAAAAGAACAGGGGCTCCCCATGGAGAAACACTAGGGCGAATAAATCCCTTATTACTCAATTCCTCTAGTTGTTTCTTTAGTTCGACTAACTCTACAGTGGCCATTCTATAAGGGGTCTTCGATATAGGCCTTGATCCAGGAATCAAATCAATAGAAAACTCAACTTCTCGTTCTGGAGGATGTCCAGGTAAATCTTCCGGAAATACATCTACAAATTCTTTCACAACAGGTACATCCTCTATTTGAACATTCCTTTCCTCACCGATAGTTACTTCATTCTCTTCCTCCCCAATAATTGAATTAAGTTGAGCTACTGGGGGTGGGTCTAAATAAGAATTAGGTGGTGACGATTCTGCTCTAAAAATAAGGTGCTCCTTATCATTATCATCATGAATCGTAACCTCTTTCTTCTTACAATAAATCTTCGCATCATAGTCCGAAAGCCAGTCCATACAGAGGATTATATCAAACTCAATCATAGGTATGACGATGAAATCAGCAGATAAAGAAAATTTATGTGCTCTAATGGGGACTGATTCACAAAACTTTGTTGCAACGATACTTCCCTTAGGAGTTTTAACTGACAACTCCCTTATTAAATCAAATTGGAAATATCTAATTTTCTTAGCAAACTGGGAAGATATGAAACAATGCGATGATCCAGAATCAAATAATGCATTTGCTAAACTTGAGGAAACCATTAAATTACCTGCCACCACGTCTTTCGGAGTTTCTACCTCAGCAGTAGTGATAGCATAAGCCTGGCCTTGATCCCTTGGCCTTTTCTGAGGTAAGTTCTCCTGACGCTTAGGACATGCATTTGCATAATGCCCCATCTCCCTGCAATTGTAGCACTGAACATTGGTAGCTTCCTTCTTCCCCTTGCAATCATGAGCTTGGTGGCCTTTTTCACCACACTTGTAACAGACTCCCATTCCCTTCAGGCAAGCACCGGGGTGTTTCTTCCCGCACTTACCACAAGATGGATATTCAACCTTTCCCTTCTTCCCCTTATTTCCATTCCCAGATTGATCAGCAGGTCTCTTCTTCTCTTTCTTTGCTTTAAAGTCATAAGACTTAGAGAATTCCTTTTCGGTCTTGATAGCACATGAGACAATGTCTTCGTACGATGAAAAGGATTATGAGACTAATGCTCGACGGAGAAATGGTTTTAACCCATCAAAGAAACGATCAATCTTACTTCTTGGGTTGCGAATATAATCACCAGCGTACCTCGCTAACCTTGTAAAGTTAGCCTCATACTTTGTGACATTATCATCCTCCTTTTGTATGAGACTCAGAAATTGCCTTTCCATATCTGCTCGATGGTCGTGAGGAAAGTATTTTTCTAAAAACAGATCTTTGAACTCCCTCCATTACATGTTTGATACTTCATCATCTTCCTTCATGTTTTGAATCAATGACCACCATTGATCAGCATCTCCAGTGAGGCGGTAAACTGCCATGGTAACTTTTTCCCTTTCACTACTCCCCAAAGCCTGAAATATTTTCTCTAGGGAAAATATCCATTGCTCAGCTACTAAGGGATTTGTACTCCCATTGAACGTTGGTGGTTGTTGTCTCATGAATCGATCTAACATTGATCCTCCACGCTGCGGATCAGGGTGCTCCATACGGGTAAGGTTATTATTCATAACCTGAGTAAGTTGTCCCAGTATGGTGATTAGCTGATCGGCACCAGTTGCATCACCAGCCCCACTATAATTATCTTGAGCAGGAGGGCAATCCCTACATGGAGTGCGCGCATTGATACGGTTTCCATTTCTTCCACTAGGCGCCATTTCTAAACAATGGCATAAACTAGATCAGTTTATGAATCAAAATACATAATCCCATACTTATAAAACACTTAACATAAATTGAACTATTTATGGATATAATCCATAATCATAAAAATGTTTTTCTTTGAGGAAGTATATACTCATAAACCCTTCATAATGATTTGTAAAGATAATGAGAGTTATCCTAAGCATATCCCCCGAGAGTGTCGTAACCAAGAGTGCAGCAAGGCCCGTTGTCGTGCACCAGTTCCCGTTCGAGTCTAGCTCAAAGCGGTGTTTTCGGGTTTTACCCCTAGGTACATCTGTGCCAGAGCCGCCTCTACCTGATCGTATCCAGACAGGGATGTATTGCTCGGAAAACTCACAAAATCTCTACAATACCAAAATTCTAGGAAGTTCTTCTATACTAATCCTCAAAGTTCATCTTAGGTCTAAGTGCTCTAATCAGAGTTTATCTAAATCTAGCTTCCAAGGTTTGTACTAAACTTCCTCTGATACCAACTGTAACGCCCCGACCCCAGCTACCCAGAGTCGGTGCATTATTACATAACATTGGCATGATCACAAGAAAGATCAAATCTCGAAAGACCGATTGGTTTAGTAGCCTTGGAAACACTAGATATATTCATAAGTTTTACATTACATCATAAAATGAAAAACTACTACAACAACATAATGTCTCCATAATCCACACTACTATCCCCTCATAATATCCCTGCAGGTCATTCATAATTTACTTCTTCACATCCTGGGGAAAAATAAAACATAGAAAAGGGGTGATCTCAAATGCCCAGTAAGGATAACAATATAGCGGAAACTTTCATAAATAAGAATAAACATTTAAGGCAACGCATTAATAAAACAAAAGCCTTTTAAAATTGAACTTCAACATGGTATGGCAAAAGTAAAATGAAATAATTCCATTTACTTATTCACATGGATATTCTACTAATCGAATAATCACATGCAAAAATCAATAACCACTTTCATAATGTTGGAATGCATAATGCCAGACTATCATAACCACATAGCCAAGGCCTCGTGCCAAGGCTACAAATAAGATTTTGTCAAGGCCTTGTGCCAAGACACTAGTTTGTCTCATGAGACCTACCGATGCATCGAGGAGCTATAGCGGGCTCCACCCGTCACTTATTAAGTCCAATGCATTTCCATATGAAAAGGTTTAAACATAACATAAACATTCGTATTAAAACTAGCATACGAAATGTCAATACTTTCACAATAAACTATGAATGGTATAAAAATAGCACATCCACAGTCAAACATATCACAAAACCTTCAATACAATATAGAAGTTTTGTATCATAATAAATCAACTTCAAATAATCTTAAAATCCATCAAAGGATGTTGACATAGATGAAATCAAAATTCTTTTAAAAGAAATATCTCCTTTTATTTTGAAATTATTTAAGATCCATATAAAATAAAACATTTTCTTTGAAAATATTCTTATAAGCTTGTATGGGAAGCTTCGACGATTTTATAACGGCGGAAAATAACCGCACCCGCCGTATAAGTTAAAAAAAACATTCTTACCTCAATTCTGTCGAAAAGGTTAAAAAGGACCTTGTTTTGAAAACGACAGAAAGATTCCTTTATAAACCTCTTATAAAAAGTCAAACAAGGGTATAAATGACTTTAACCCATATTCTTGTAAATAGTAAAAATGTTTTGAAATACATTTCGAAGAAACATGGATGTGGATGATAAAGAGATCCCAGTAGATTATTACGTATAATACAACCTCGGATAATGAAGAGATTGTGAAATAACCCTTACCTTGTACTTTTCCTTGGTTGTGGTAGGTTAACCTCCTGTATAATGGTGAAATAATTGTTATTAAATTATACAAGAATCATATACATTAATATGATGTCATATATGATCTTTTAATATTGATTTGATAATAATATCTTAGTATTATCGTTGTTTCGGGTGTTAACTTACTTGTTTTCTTTCATATGTTTTGTTACGTAAGACATGTTTGTAAAGGATAGGTTGTATATTATTCATATCCAGAATGATATCAAGTCCTTAAACATCATTTTTAAATCATAAAATGATAATTACGCTTTAATGGTTACGATGGAGAATGAATCTCATCGCGTTCGTGGAGACGGTAGTCCGTACGTACGCACGAGCGACGATATCATTCTTTTGATATTAAAATAATATATAAATGGATGGTATATCATATATAAAGAATCATTAACATGTTATATTTATTATTTACATGAGTTACACATCATTATTATACCCATCCAAATAATATTATATTGAATAACAATTACACCACGACGTGGAGACGGTAAGCCGTACGTACGCACGTATGGTGACATGTTATTCAAAGGGTGGATAGAATACTGAATATGATTGTACCATATTTATAATAACATCACAGTATATGTGAGATACTGGAGTTATTATTTCAGAATGGTAAGAACAAAGGAAGAAGAAGTGGAAGAAGAGATGAACTTAGAAAAGGGTGGTGAAATCATTACCTCTTCTTCGGGTTCTTCCTTTTGATTTGATCAAAAGGGCTCCTTAGGTTGGCTTTCTGATCAAACTAAGGCCTCTAGGTTGTATTGAGGGATGTTGGGAGAGTATTTGGGCAGATTTTGGCCGAACCAAAAGGCTTTGAAGGTGTGAAGAAATGAGAAGGAGGAGTGCCCTTTTATAAGAGGGGTGAGGGGCACCTTTGGAAAAGCTAGAAATATTAATTTATAATAAACTCATACTCGGTTTCTAAAGGCTCCAAAGTTGACTATTCAAATGATGATGTGGGGATAGGTCGAAAGCAACTCATCCAATAGAATTTAGACAGGTTTGGGTACTTATATTAACCTTATCTTTAAGTATTAACTCTAAGTTAATTAGTTTCACTTTTACAATGTCTCTTTGTATTTTATATATTATGGTTAATAAACTTACTATATACATCCAAGAGACCCCCAAGTGGTCCATTAATGATTAACCTATCATGATATAAGTCTCTTGGCCAAACCTTAGATTTTTAGGAATTTAATATCAATTAATAATATAATATTTGTTTTAAGAATTCTTTTTTGTCAATTTTGACACTATTCATTAGTTGATTTTTGTGAAACTCATAAAAGATTTATTACTTCGAACAAAGTCAATTAAATCAATCCTAATATATCATATTATCCTAGAAAATAAGTTTAATTCATTAAAAGTTTCATATTATATTTATTTGGGTATTTATAATATCACTTATTTTAATTTTTCACTATTATAGTAATTACTGCATCATCATTGTGTCATAAATAAAATAAATTATTTAATGTCTAAAAATTATAAGTAAAATATCATTATGTATGAAATCTTTTTAGCTTTCTAATGAATATTTATAATCGAAAATCCAACATGTATAACCCTATGTAAAAATTGTTCTTCTAAAAGATGTAATCTTATGCCATTTTTATTTTTATTTTAACTTTATTAATATAAAGTGTCCCTACCACATACAAGTGGCTCCAAGGGGTCCCCAAATTGACCCAAGGATGCCCATGGTCGGGTATGTGTCCACCAATAAGGTTAGGACACGTTTTAGGGTAATTTTGTATTATTATAATATTATTTTTTTTAACCCTTATTTACCGGATTTACCCTTTAACCATGGTAAATAAAATATTTACCACAGTAACTATTCAAAATGTCTAAAAATAAAAGTTACCTATTTACACAATTTGAACATCCTGATTCCAAATATGGAATCCATTTTCCTAAATTCAAAACACAGAAGTGGCAGAAATTAATTTAAAATTAATTCCCGCTGTTAAAACAAAAAGCGTGTTTTTAAGAGATAATAACTATCAAAAGATTGACACTTGTTTATGTTCGGTTTAATTGTAAAATTATGTCCAATGACCAAAATAATATTAAATGGTAAAAATATATTCTAAATATACTTTAAAACCACTCAAATTCATAATTTATCACTAGTAATTAATTTGATTAAAAAAGTTGTTTTTAATTAAAATTTAGTAATTTTCACTATTCATCAAAATATGAAAGTTATCCGAAATGTACCAAAATTTCACCCTAGGCTAAATTCGATATTCCGAATCCAAAACTGAAGTCCATTTTCAAATATAAAATATATATAATTTCAAAAAGTAGGTATTACTATTCATAACGGCTAGTTTGATTAGTTATGGTGTGTTAGAACTCGGTGTTGCGTACAACACACGCTATCACATTATTCAAAGAGAAGCGTACCATAGAAGCTTGGGGTGTTACATCCAGCGCCAGAGGCCACCCAGGTTCTGGGGAGAGACGGACCCGCAGGAGGATGAGGTTTGGCTGGAGGCTATGGTGAGAGTCTTCAGGCTAGTGGGGACGTCGATAGACTTCATGGTGATCTTTTCTACCAGCCTCCTTTAGGAAGCAGCAGGCAGGTGGTGGAGCCACTTATTCCAGTTTTGCGACGGGATGACCTTCGCATGGGAAGACTTCGAGACCTTCTTCAGGTTGGAGTTTGTGCCTATAGCTCTACACCCCGAGCGTGTACAGGAGCTTTTGCCTTTTCCGTGTGTTTTTCGATCAGCAGCTGAGTCATCTGTGGGCAGTAGACAGATGATGCAGAGGTCCAGGAGGACCAGACTAGTAGTTGGACGATCTCGGGTTTTAGGACCAGTGGAGCGGGGCACCCGGGGTGGGAACAGAGCTAGGCATGCCAGAAGCAGATTGTGTTACTCATGCGGCGGAAAGGGTCACCTGGTACGTGACTGTCCGAATCCTCGTACGGTTGATCAGCAGGTGTTGGAGGATCCACCGAGGTAGAAGCAGCGACGAGTGCTTGAGCAACAGCCGAGCAGTGGACAAGGCAGTAGAGCTCTGAGAGCAGGTGGGCAGGAGAGGAACTAGTGGATACGTCCTTTGTACTTCTAGTTCCATGTTGCTTTTGTATTCGTGTCTTTGTACTATGAGCTATGAGCTGCAATAATAAAAAGACACTTATCTTTGAGATGTTTTATTTCCTGTCCTTTTGTTTGGTTGATTCTGAGTGGTCCCGGTTAAACTGTTGACTTGACCCTCACTTTCGAGATTTTTATTAGAGGGGACCCAGGGACCTCACACTGATGCCGATAGTGTGACTCGACCCTTGGAGGAGAGAGTGACAGTTGGATCTCTTAGTAGTTACGTCAAGTCCTTACGACGTCATCCATGGCATGAATGCCTCATTCATGTCAGGATTGACTGTATTAGGCAACGAATGTAGTTCATCTAGGGGATGAGACCGGGTTTCTCTTATCGGCAAAGAAAAAATCATGGAAGCTCTTGTGAGACTAAAGGAGGTCCAGGTTATCCAAAAGCGGATGAATACTACACAGTGCAGTAAGAAACAGGAAACCAGTGCCAGTCTTAGAGACTCGGGCATGTTAAATGTTAAAGAAGAGGAAGCTTAAAGGAAAGATGAGTTTACGAAGCAGTAGACGTAGAGGCAGAGCTAGGAGAGCAGCATGAGGTGGTGTACATCCTAGCATGGTACAACCACCCGCCTTAGTTATTACCGCCAGACTCAGGGAGCAGGTGGGCGGAGGAAGAGTGCGGCTGCATGCGGTCAAGGAATGTGACCCAATGGCTTTAGAAATGATTCGATGGACAGTCTGTGTCCACTACTAGCTGCTGTAGTAACGGACGTCGATATGAATCATTCCTTGCTTTCACAAATTTTGTTCCAGTCCTAGAGTTTCCGGTAAGCCATGGACTTGATCCTCACGTCTGGAGATACCTTGGGAGGAGACTTGATGATCACACTTACGTCGATGGTGTGGTCAGACCCTCGAGGCGAGAGTTTCGGTTGGAATATCTTGGTGGAAGCGTCGAGGCCTTACGACGTTAGTTTGAGTATGGAATTTGCAATAACTGTTCATACTCAAATTGACTGTTTTAGGAAAACGTCGGGATGGGTTTTCCTTGGACGGTGAAAAGGAAACCCCAGGCAGCACGGGATAAACTCTTTCACAGGAGGGTGCGACCGATCACTCTTGAGTCAGTCAACCATACCCTCGTGGCAGCAGCCTTTTTAGTTTCAGTTCTAACAGAAAATGGAGACCTCTGGAGTTTGAGGATGACGATCACGTCCTTATATGGGTCTCACCTCGACGAGGTTTACGGAGAAGTGGCCAAGGCGGCAAGTTATCTTCGAGGTTCGGCGGACCTTCTTAGGTCCTCAGCTAGGTAGGCGGGGTGGTTTACTGCTTGACCCATTCACCGTAGTTGCACCAGGTGCACGACATCTTCCACGTATCTCAACTGAGCAGATACGTGCTCGACCCTTCGCATATCATCGGCCATGAGGAGCTGGACGATGGCAATGAGGTGTTTTCCACGGAGGTTCTAGTGGGGATCGAGGATCGACAGGAGCAGATCCTACGAGGACGATCGAATCCTTGGGTTCACTTTCTTTGGCAGTACGGAACCTCCAGGTAAGCACATGGGAGCGGAAGGCTCAGATGCGTGCTCTGTACCGCTTTTGTGACCCTAGTTTGTGTTGAAGCTTTACGGGGACTTAAAGCCCTGAGGTGGGAGTAATGTAAAGACCCGGAAATTTCAAGGAAAATTTTTCTTACTTTTCTTTGGAATTTTACAAGAATGCAGTTTCTGACGGTGCCTGATTCCGAGGCCCGGTGTGCCCGGAATTAATTTCCGAAGTTTGGATCGGGTACATTCAGTGAATGAGCGAGCGGGAATTTCTATCTATTGAACCGATGCTCGGAATTGAAATCCGATTGCACCGATGAACTCGTAATGCCGGTAATCGCTTAAGGGAACTGTCACGACCCGTCCTCGGGGCCCGTGCCGTGACTACCCCAAGCCCGCCTTCCATAGGCCAGGGGCTGGCGACTAGCACCAAGGCGTAAATCCCAACAAAAAGGAAAGGCATTGCCTTGGAAAAGTAAACAAGCACCACAGAGTAAGAAAGCGGAAAAGTAAACACTAAGTAAAAAAACTGTAAAAGCTGTGCTGAAAGTAAAAGGGGCCGGAAATACAAGACCAACTGTAAAGTACAACTGAAAGGAAAAACAACAACTGAAAGGAAAAACTGCAGCGTCGAGCCGTCCTCTGGATGTCCCACCTGAAGGGTGGGTACAGATAGCCTCCACTGCTCCTCGGGTCCACCTAACCGCTCCGAGTACGTCCCGCCCAGTGGTCCACCTCCAGGTACTGTCCTGCTCCGCATGCCTCCTCCACGATCAGCGCTGTTCGTCGTCTGCAACCAACACCACGAAGTGCGGGCATAGCCCGTGTAGGGGTGAGTATAAGCTACTCAGTAGGGACCCCGAGACCCCCCGAAGGTCTCCCAAAATCCACAAAGGATAAGACACAATGGAGAGATACAATCACGAAGTAACATCTGACACGGCTTAGGTATATGCCCATACATATACCTAAGTCATCAATTCCCCGATCAGCTCCAACGTCTGAGCCCTAGCACAACCCAGTCCACACAGGAAAGCAAAACGCATGCCCACGCAGGATAGAACAACACAATCCACAAAGGAGAGTAAACAGTAAATCCACACAGGATAGCTCAACACAATCCACAAAGGAGAGAAACAAAAGATTCATCTCACACAGGTATACTTCTTCGGATGATGAAAAGATGATCTCTGATCCATATAAGTCGTCGGACCCACGAAGGTTCGATAGGTAACTAATCTCTGCAGTGACCCACACAGGATCGGACCCACACAGGATCGGGCCCACGCAGGACCTTTAGGAGTTGGCTCACACAGAACCGCTGAGTGTTGACCCACACAGGATCGGATCCGTACAGGATCGGGCCCACACAGGACCGGGCCCACGCAGGACCTGTAGCAATGATCCACGTAGGATCGCTGAGTGCAGTAGTCGTCGCAGTCCGCTGAGGATCTCTGCACAGTCGTCGCCGCAGTCCACTGAGGATCTCTTCACGGTCGTCGTCGGAGTCCACGGAGGATCTCTGCACAGTCGTCGCTGCAGTCCACTGAGGATCTCTGCACGATCGTCGCTGTCGAAGTAGCAGTCGCAGCCAGCCTAGGGTTCCCGCACACAGCAAACTCGTTCGGGAGGGTCCGCTCCACGAGCCGAGAGGCTGATATATCAACTGACACAAAGTCTGAAGTTGATGTATCCAAAAGTTTCGTATCGACAACAGGAACTCAACGTCGCAGACGGCGCGTTAATCGGACGCCCTGTCTGAGAGTTATTGGCTTTTTCGTCCTAGGGGCCCGGTTGGTTTTTAAGACAAAACCAACCCGACCGTACTCCACCTGTGTCCAAACCTCGGGCGGAGTATGCCAAAAGATCCTTCTCACATAGAGGAATTCAACGAAACAGACGGCGCGTCAATCGGACACCCAGTCTGTTAGTTATTGGCCTTTCCGTCTCACACCCACCCTGGGAAACTTTCCAAGAGGTCACCTATCCTGATCACTGCTCTAGGCCAAGCACGCTTAACTACGGAGTTTTAACTACGCAGGCTCTCGAAAAGGAAGGTTCACCTTGATTATAGTATACTGAAACGACCGTCTCGATCCAAGGATCGCGTTGCCACTGACGGCGCGTCGTTCGGAGGCCCGTAGCTCATGTTACGGGCGTTTGAACGAAAACCGTCCGAAGACGGGGGTCCGGGCCCGGGCCGACCCGGCCCGACCCCCCCCCCCCCCCCCCGGGAGTCGGCCGAACCGGGTCGACCCGACCCGGTCCGGTCCGGCCCGGGCGCGGCCCGGCCGGTCGGACCGGCCTGGCCGGTTCGGCCGAACGACCGAGGCACGCGGGTCGCCACCCCCGTGGCCAGGTGGTGTCGCGGTCCCCCGCGTGGGGCCGCGAAGGAATCATGGACGCGGCTTTCAGCCGCGCCCGAGGGCACTGGACCCACGGGTCCGCGGGTGCCGCCGCCGCCGCGGTTTCAGCCGCGGCGGGCTGTCCGGTGGCGCGCCGGGGCGCCGCTGCTCCCGGCCGCCGGCGCCGCCGGCGTGTTCTGCGGGCCACCGGGATCGCTCCGGTGGTCCGATTCTCTTCCCGTCTGCGCCATTGCTCCTCCCGGGATCCGTTCTTTACTGCGGAATCGTCAAACATCTGTTGCGGTACGTTCCATCGTCGCCCGCCAAATCCGCACAAAACGAAGAACGACGGAGGGTCGTCGGGCCGTGTTCGTTTGGCCCGCACCCTCCGCGTTAGAGATAAACAAACGGGAGAAATTTAAGTTCAACACATGAACGCATATCCGAAACAATTTTTAATGAAATAAAATTGTTTCATTAACGGGTTCCTCATTTGAACGGAAAAAAACAATTTTAAAAAATTTTAAAATTGTTCACAAGCCAATTCTTTACTTTTTTTTTAAAGAAACAATTATGGGAATATAAAAAGAAAAGGGGGGTAATTCCCAAAATAAATCCATACCTCGTCGATCGTCGCGCGCAGGCGTTCTTCGCGGAAAAGCTCGTCGCGGAAGAGAGGGATCGTCGCGTCGTCGCGGGGTGGCGTCGCGTCGTCGCGGAATCCGGTGTTGAGTCGGCGAACTCAACGCACCATGAAACAGCAGATTTAATTTAATTAATTAAATCCGTGTTTTTGGTTAAGAACCACGAAGGAGATAAAAAAGGAAGGTCCGAGACTATTAACTCAAGAAGCCGATCGAAGATCCGTCGCGGAGGAAGAGACGTCGCAGAAGAACGTTGTCGGCGATGCGGATCAAGGCGTCGCGTCGTCGATTTCCGGGTTCGGCGTTCTTCGCGTTCTTCGTGTTCTTCACGAGGGAGAAGAAGAAACAAGGATCCTCTCAAATCTTCTCAAAAGATTTTGGGTTGGTCTTATTTTATTAATATGCCAACACACGAAAACAGGTTAAGAAACGATTGAATTTATTCATTGAATTTATTCAACGAAAGAAACAGGCCATTTAATTCACGAAAGAAACAACCCATTTAATTCACGAAATAAACCGCCCAATTAAATGGTCTGTTAAGAATTTAGAAAACGCATCCGTTGACTTTCATTAAGACGGGTTTTCACGGGTGCGTTTCTTAGCGGAATGAAACGGCGGGGCTCGTGCGGGCCCCACCTCACAAATATCCTACCAAGGGGGTAGGATATTTCTGGATAGCATCCTATCCAGTTCAACTCAGTTCAAGCCGCCTTTAAGTGGCTTCAAGTGGCTTCCAAGTGGCTTAAGTGAAATAAAATAATGTTGTCGCAAAATTATTTTATTTCTTAACTTTAAGCCCGAAAATTAAAAACCACACCCGAGCAAACACAACTCCGGAAGAGGCGTTTCTAAGCTAATATCGGCGCTGCGATTTCATCGGTGCCCTCAGAATTCGATTCCGGGCACCGGTTCAAAAGTTAGAAAAACCCGCTCGTCCGTTCACTAAACGTACCCGAGCCAAACTTCGGAAAATGATTCCGGGCACACCGGGCCTCGGAATCAGGTGCCGTCAGAAACTGCGCTCTTGTAAAATTCCAAAGAAAATTAAGAAAAAAAATTCCCTTGAAATTTAAGGGTCTTTACATTAATCCCACCTCAGGACTTCACGTCCCTGTAAAGATACATCATAAACTAGGGAAACAAATGTGGGTACTGAGCACGCATCTGAGCCTCCCGCTCCCAAGTGCTCTCCTGGAGGTTCCCATGCTGCGATCTGATGCGCACAAGAGGGATCGATCGCCCACATAGGACCCGCTCCTGTTGATCCTCTATCTCCACTGGGACCTCCGTAAAAGTCGCCCCATCATCCACGTCTAGCTCCCCATAGTCAATGATGTGCGTCGGGTCGTGCACGTATCTCCTCAGCTGGGATACGTGGAAGACGTCGTGCACCTGGTGCAACTGAGGTGGCAGAGCCAGGCGATAATCCACCTCGCCAATCCTGCTGAGGACCTGGAAAGGCCCGATGAAGCGTGGAGACAACTTGCTGCCTCGGCCAAATCTCTGCAAACCACGTCGAGGTGAGACACAATGAAGACGTGGTCGCCATCCTCGAACTCTAGTGGCCTCCGCCTCCTGTCAACATATGACTTCTGCTGGCTCTGTGCTGTCCTCATCCGCTCCTGGATGACCTAGACCTTCTCTGTCGTGGCCCGGACCATCTCTGGTCCCACAAGTGCTGACTCTCCAGGGTCTGTCCAGCACAAAAGAGATCTGCAAGTCCTGCCGTACAACGCCTCGTAGGGTGCCATCCCGATGGTGGAGTGGTAGCTGTTATTGTACGCAAACTCCACCAAGTGTAGGTGGTCCTCCCAACTGTGACCAAAGTCGAGGACACATGCACGGAGCATGTCCTCAAGAGTCTGAATGGTCCTCTCCGTCTGACCATCCGTCTGAGAGTGAAAGGCGGTGCTCAGACGTAGTCGTGTCCCGAACACCTCCTGCAACCCCTTCCAAAGCCGGGAAGTAAAACGAGCGTCCCGATCAGAGACGATAGTCGATGGCACACCGTGAAGTCGTACAATCTCCTGAACATAGAGATGCCCCAAGCTATCCACTGAGCCCTTCTCTCGGATGGGTAAGAAGTGTGCCGACTTGGTGAGTCGGTCAACAATCACCCAAATGGAGTCGTGACCTCTGGAAGTGCGTGGAATTCCAGTCAAAAAGTCCATAGATATCCCGTCCCACTTCCACTCCGGGACCTCCAAGGGTTGTACCAAGCCTGCTGGTACCTGATGCTCTGCCTTCACCTGCTGGCAGGTGAGGCACCGTGAAACGAACTCTGCCACAGCCTTCTTCATGCCCGGCCACCAGTGCTGTCGTCTGAGATCCTGGTACATCTTCGCCACTCCAGGATGTACCGCCAAAGGAGAAGTGTGATACGCTCTCAGCACCTCCTCTCGTAAAGCGACTGGTACCAAGGTACGTCCTCTGAAAAGGACATCGTGCTCTGCTCCAAGGGAGAAACCATCAGGTGCCTGTCCCGAGGATATCTGTGCACGCCGTGTCTCACAGTCAACGTCCCCACGCTGTGCCTCTCTGATCCGCTGAAGAAGTGGAGGAGAGAATGTGAGAGACTGAAGGAAGGATTCTCCGTCTCTATCCACGAAGGATATCTGCAAAGCGGCTAGCTGCTTTGTCGCCTCCCCAAGTAGTTGGATGCCCGTCCTCCTGCTGAGGGCATCAGCCACCATGTTCCCCTTCCCAGGAGTATAGACTATCTCAAAGTCATATTCCTAGAGGAACTCGAGCCATCGCCACTGTCTCAGGTTCAGGTCCTTCTGAGAGAAGATGTACCTGAGACTCTGGTGGTCAGAAAAGACTGTGAAGCGCTCGCCCATCAGATAGTGTCACCATGTCTTCAGGGAAAAGACCACTGCTGCCAACTCCAAGTCATGGGTAGCGTAGTTATGCTCATGAGGCCTCAACTGACGTGATTCGTAGGCAATCACGGCCCGCTCCTGCATCAGGACACACTCAAGTCCGGTCCCTGATGCATCGCAGTAGACTACGTATCCAACTCCCTCCTCAGGCAACCTCAAGATAGGTGCGCTGGTCAACCTCTGCCTCAGCTCCTGGAAGCTCTGCTGACATCTGTCTGACCACATGAAGGGTTTCCCCTTCTTCGTCAACGCTGAGAGTTGGGCCGCAACTCTGGAGAAGTCTGGCACAAATCTCCGATAGTATCCGGCTAGGCCCAAGAAACTCCGCACCTCTGTCACGCTCTTGGGTGGCTCCCAAGCTAGCACTGCCTCGATCTTCGCGGGATCCACTGCAACTCCCACCTCAGAAATGACGTGCCCCAAGAAGTGGACCTCACGTAACCAGAACTGACACTTCGAGAGCTTTCCATAAAGCTGGTGCTCTCAGAGTGTGTCTAGTACAACACGCAGGTGGTAGGCGTGCTCCTCCTCCGTCGTCGAGTACACCAAAATGTCGTCGATGAAGACCACGAAAAATCGATCGAGGTATGGCTGGAAGATCCTGTTCATGAGGCTCATGAACACTGCTGGAGCGTTGGTCATGCCGAAAGGCATAACCAAGAACTCATAGTTGCCATACCGACACCTGAAGGCCGTCTTCTGCACATCTTCATCTCGAACTCTAAGCTGATGATAGCCTGACCTGAGGTCTATCTTCGAGAACCACCGTGCTCCCTTGAGCTGGTCGAAGAGGTCATCAATCCTGGGTAGCGGATACTTGTTCCTCACTATCACCTGATTCAGGCGACGATAATCGACACACAGTCGCAAGCTCCCGTCCGCCTTCTTGGCGAACAAAATCGGGGAAGCCCAGGGCGAAACACTGGGTCGGATGAACCCCTTGCCCTGCAAGTCCTCCAACTGTACCCGCAGCTCTCGAAGCTCAGAGGGGGCCATCCGATATGCTGGAGTGGATATCGGGGCTGTCCCGGGGTACAGGTCAATATAAAAGTCTACCTCTCTTCGAGGAGGTAGTCCTGGAACGTCGTCGGGAAAGACGTCCGCATACTGATCCACCACTGCAGGAAAACTGGGACTCCGCACGTCAATTGCTCCCAGGATGAGGCTAGCCAACTGATGAGTGATGGGCTGACCTCTCCTCTGTGTGAGTCCATCCTGTGCTGCTAAGGCTCCCTTCTCGCCGGTGAAGGTGAACCTGCTCCCGTCGGTGCGCACACATCGCACCTTGCGCCTAATGCAGTCAATCTGAGCATGGACCGTAGATAACCAATCCATGCCCAAGATGACGTCTTAAGGCCTCGACGCTGCTACAAGAAGATCCCAGCCGAAGGTCTCGCCTCCTAGAGTAAGCTCACACTGCCAGCACCAGTGCGTAATCGTCGAGTCTTCTCCCGTAGGAGTCTCTAGCCGTAAGGATCGAGCCAACGGCTCCGTCAGAATCTCCGAGCTCCGAACAAGGGCAGTGGCTATGAAAGAGTGACTCGCTCCTGTGTCTATCAGAACTGCAGAAATGGTGGAATAGACACAGATCGTACCTCGAATCATCTCTGGAGCACCGTGGTCGTAGGCCTCCACTGCCTGGAGCTGAGCCTGTCTCTGCCCGCCAACTCCCTGTGGTCGGGGCGGGCCTCCTGGTGGTGGTGGTGGTAGAGCATCAAAGCGTCGCCCACCACCTGCTGCTCGGCCAGCTCCTCTGCCCCGTCCGCCTCCTCCCTGCGGACCGCCACGATCGACCCTCTACCTCTGCATGGGTGGTCCCTCCACCGTCTGCTGACCCTCGGTACGACAGGTCGGGCAGTCACGAGCCATGTGGCCCTGCCCGCCGCACTCGTAGCACTGCCTACCTCTCGAAAGACTGGCTCTGGGCTGGGTGCCCTGCACTGCTGAGCCAGTGTCTCGAGGTCGCCTGCCGGAAGGTCTGGTCCGCCTGGAACCCTGAGTCATCCGCCGGCTACCAGCTGCCGAAGACTCCGCTATCTGCCGCCCTGCAGTAGGTCTCGCTGTGGACTCAGCCAAGAAGCTCTCGATCAGGAGGGCTCGCTACAGTACTCCTGCCTGGGTCGGGATGCTGAGGGAGATCAGCGATGCCCTGATATCGTGTCTCAAACCCTGCTCGAAGGTCCGGGCCTGGAAGAAGGGGTCTCGTACCATGTTTGTCGAGTACCGAGAAAGGTCGGTGAACCTCGCCGCGTACTGAGCGACCGTCAAGCTGCCCTGCCGCAGCTGAAGAAGCTCCTGGATGCGCACCTCACGGAGGGTGGCCGGGACAAACTCTGAGTGGAAGAGGCTCTCGAAGTCCGTCCAGATGAGGGTGGCCTCATCGTGTACCTGGAGCATCAGGCTCCACCAGCGTCCGGCTGCTGCGTGCAGTAGGCTCGCCGTGAGGATCACCATGAGGTCTGCTGGTGTCCTCACTAGCCTGAAAACTCAGACGACCGCCTCCAGCCAGTCCTCGGCTGCCTGGGGGTCCGACTCCCCACGGAACCTGGGTGGTCGCTGGCGCTGGAACTCGTGCAGAGCTCCAAGGCGTCGTGCGTCGTCAGCTACCAGTGCTGGAAGCATCGGGGGCTCGTCGGGTAAATGTACCGTCGGTGCCTCTGCTGTCAACGGGCCCTGTACCGAGGCCTCATCGCTCGGCGGGCTGTCGTCGCGCACTACTCTAGGAACCCTAGCTGGCTGCTGTCGTCGTGCCATCCTGAAAAGGAAACAAGTGCACCATGGTCAGAACAGTATACCTGGTGAGCTGACACAAGTAATCACAAAGAAAACTTGAAACACACATGCAATCAATGTTTTCGTGCATTAAGTCGGAAATCAGAAGTCAGGGTCCTGGTGTATAGATACGTCGGCCGCCGCACCAAAACTGGACTCCCTGGACAGATAACCACACTAAATACGCTAAACACTATTGCTTCACATAGAAGAAAGATCAGAGTCTGCGGTAGAACCGACCGCCTTTGATACCAATTTGTCACGACCCGTCCTCAGGGCCCGTGTCGTGACTACCCCAAGCCCGCCTTCCATAGGCCAGGGGCTGGCGACTAGCACCAAGGCGTAAATCCCAACAAAAAGGGAAGGCATTGCCTTGGAAAAGTAAACAAGCACCACAGAGTAAGCAAGCGGAAAAGTAAACACTAAGTAAAAAAACTGTACAAGTTATCCTGAAAGTAAAAGGGGCCGGAAATACAAGCCCAACTGTAAAGTACAACTGAAAGGAAAAACAACAATTGAAAGGAAAAACTACAGCGTCGAGCCGTCCTCTGGAAGTCCCACCTGAAGGGTGGGTACAGATAGCCTCCACTGCTCCTCGGGTCCACCTAACCGCTCCGAGTACGTCCCGCCCAGTGGTCCACCTCTAGGTACTGTCCAACTCCGCACGCCTCCTCCACGATCAGCACTGTCCGTCGTCTGCAACCAACACCACGAAGTGCGGGCATAGCCCGTGCAGGGGTGAGTATAAGCTACTCAGTAGGGACCCCGAGACCCCCCAAAGGTCTCCCGAAAACCACAAAGGATAAGCCACGAAGGAGAGATACAATCACGAAGTAACATCTGACATGGCTTAGGTATATTCCCATACATATACCTAAGTCATCAATTCCCTGATCGGCTCCAACGTCCGAGCCCTAGCACAACCCAGTCCACACAGGAAAGCAAAACGCATACCCACGCAGGATAGAACAACACAATCCACAAAGGAGAGTAAACAGTAAATCCACACAGGATAGCTCAACACAATCCACAAAGGAGAGAAACACAAGATTCAGCTCACACAGGTATACTTCTTCGGATGACGAAAAGATGATCTATGATCCATATAAGTCGTCGGACCCACGAAGGATCGATAGGTAACTAATCTCTGCAGTGACCCACACAGGATCGAACCCACACAGGATCGGGCCCACGCAGGACCTGTAGGAGTTGGCTCACACAGAACCGCTGAGTGTTGACCCACACAGGATCGGGCCCACATAGGACCGGGCCCACGCAGGACATGTAGCACTGATCTACGTAGGATCGCTGAGTGCAGTAGTCGTCGCAGTCCACTGAGGATCTCTGCACAGTCGTCGCCGCAGTCCACTGAGGATCTCTGCACGGTCGTCATCGGAGTCCACGGAGGATCTCTACACAGTCGTTGATGTAGTCCACTGAGGATCTCTGCACGGTCGTTGCTGTCGAAGTAGCAGTCGCAGCCAGCCTAGGGTTCCCGCACACAGCAAGCTCGTTCGGGAGGGTCCGCTCCACGAGCCGAGAGGCTGATACATCAACTGACACAAAGTCCGAAGTTGATGTATCCAAAAGTTCCGTATCGACAACAGGAACTCAACGTCGCAGACAGCGCGTCAATCGGACGCCCGGTCTGAGAGTTATTGGCTTTTTCGTCCCAGGGGCCCGGTTGGTTTTTAAGACAAAACCAACCCGACCGTACTCCACCTGCGTCCAAACCTTGGGCGGAGTATGCCAAAAGATCCGTCTCACTTAGAGGAATTCAACGAAACAGAAGGCGCGTCAATCGGACGCCCAGTCTGTTAGTTATTGGTCTTTCCGTATCACACCCACCCTGGGAAACTTCCCAGGAGGTCACCCATCCTGATCACTGCTCTAGGCCAAGCACGCTTAACTACAGAGTTTTAACTACGTAGGCTCCCGAAAAGGAAGGTGCACCTTGAGTATAGTATACCGAAACGACCGTCTCGATCCAAGGATCGCGTTGCCACTGACGGCGCGTCGTTCGGAGGCCCGTAGCTCAAGTTACGGGCGTTTGAACGAAAACCGTCCGAAGACAGGGGTCTGGGCCCGGGCCGACCCGACCCGACCCCCCCCCCCCCCCGGGAGTCGGCCAAACCGGGTCGCCCCGACCCGGTCGGACCGGCCTGGCCAGTTCGGCTGAACGGCCGAGGCACGCTGGTCGCCACCCCCGCGGCCAGGTGGTGCCGCGGCCCCCCGCGTGGGGCCGCGAAGGAATCAGGGACGCGGCTTTCAGCCGCGTCCGAGGGAACTGGACCCGCGCCGCCGGCGTGTTCTGCGGGCCACCGGGATTGCTCCGGTGGTCCGATTCTCTTCCCGTCTGCGCCATTGCTCCTCCCGGGATCCGTTCTTTACTGCGGAATCATCAAACATCCGCTGCGGCACGTTCCGTCATCGCCCGCCAAATCCGCACAAAACGAAGAACGGCGGAGGGTCGTCGGGCCGTGTTCGTTTGGCCCGCACCCTCCGCGTTAGAGATAAACAAACGGGAGAAATTTAAGTTCAACACATGAACGCATATCCGAAACAATTTTTAATGAAATAAAATTGTTTCATTAACGGGTTCCTCATTTGAACGGAAAAAATCAATTTTAATAAATTTTAAAATTGTTCACAAGCCAATTCTTTACTTTTTTTTAAAGAAACAATTACGGGAATATAAAAAGAAAAGGGGGGTAATTCCCAAAATAAATCCCTACCTCGTCGATCGTCGCGCGCGGGCATTTTTCGCGGAAAAGCTCGTCGCGGAAGAGAGGGATCATCGCGTCGTCGCGGGGAGGAGTCGCGTCGTCGCGGAATCCGGTGTTGAGTCGGCGAACTCAACGCACCATGAAACAGCAGATTTAATTTAATTAATTAAATCCGTTTTTTTGGTTAAGAACCACGAAGGAGATAAAAAGGAAGGTCCGAGACTCTTACCTCAAGAAGTCGATCGAAGATCCGTCGCGGAGGAAGAGACGTCGCAGAAGAACGTTGTCGGCGATGCAGATCAAGGCGTCGCGTCGTCGATTTCCGGGTTCGGCGTTCTTCGCGTTCTTCGTGTTCTTCGCGAGGGAGAAGAAGAAACAAGGATCCTCTCAAATCTTTTCAAAAGATTTTGGGTTGGTCTTATTTTATTAATATGCCAACACACGAAAACAGGTTAAGAAACGATTGAATTAATTCGTTGAATTAATTCAACGAAAGAAACAGGCCATTTAATTCACGAAAGAAACAACCCATTTAATTCACGAAATAAACCGCCCAATTAAATGGTCTGTTAAGAATTTAGAAAACGCGTCAGTTGACTTTCATTAAGACGGGTTTTCACGGGTGCGTTTCTTAGCGGAAAGAAACGGCGGGGCTCGTGCGGGCCCCACCTCACAAATATCCTACCAAGGGGGTAGGATATTTCTGGATAGCATCCTATCCAGTTCAACTCAGTTCAAGCCGCTTTTAAGTGGCTTCCAAGTGGCTTCCAAGTGGCTTCCAAGTGGCTTAAGTGAAATAAAATAAAGTTGTCGCAAAATTATTTTATTTCTTAACTTTAAGCCCGAAAATTAAAAACAACACCCGAGCAAACGCAACTCCGGAAGAGGCGTTTCTAAGCGAATACCGGCGCTGCGATTTCATCGGTGCCCTCAGAATTCGATTCCGGGCACCGGTTCAAAAGTTAGAAAAACCCGCTCGTCCGTTCACTGAACGTACCCGAGCCAAACTTTGGAAAATGATTCCGGGCACACCGGGCCTCGGAATCAGGTGCCGTCAGAAACTGCGCTCTTGTAAAATTCCAAAGAAAATTAAGAAAATAAATTTCATTGAAATTTACGGGTCTTTATAGGAACCTTTACCGTAGTTGCGTTTGTGCGGGAGAAGAAGTTAATTTTTGGGGTTTAATTAAAAACAATGAATAAAATTGTTAAATCAATTTTATTTCATGTTAAGTTGTTAACTTCTCCCATGGGAAGTTGGTGGTGGGCCCACATCCATCCAACTTCCCATGTGTGGATATTTGAAAGGGTGGGGCCCACACTAACCCCTCCCCACCTCTTCAAATTCCTTAACTTTCCTAACCCCTCTAACCCCCCCCCCCCATTTAAGTTTTGATAACTTATCACCTCCTTAATTTTATAACATCTTATGTTAATAACTTAAGTGAGTTAAATGTTGGTTTTGAATTTTCAAACTCTTGAAATTCAAAACCTATATTGGGTTAATAAAATAAGTGGAAGGATTATTTTATTTTGGGGTTACTTGTTCTTGTGGTGGAGACTTGGGAGAGAAAAGGCTAAGATTGAAGTCTTCTTCTTCTTCAACTTCGACGAAGAACGTGAAGAACACCTCCAACGAAGAACATCTCCGTCGAAGAACGTGACGTCTTCTTCCAACGACGTTTTCCCTTCGAACGCACCTCGACGACAATGGAATCGATGTTCGTTTTCCACGACGCCCGACTTCCGCGACGCTCGTCATCCGCAATTCAATTGAAGTGCACCATTTCTGAATCGAGGTAGGGGAATTTATTTTTGGTGTTCTCTTATCTTCTGAGAAAAGAACGACGAGCGTGTACCAACCAGTTCCAGGTTGATCCGCGGATCGTTCGTTCATGCAGAATGATGTTGAAGTTTATTATTTAATTATTTTGTTCGTGAATTATATCTTGTCATCCTTATTGATTTTACAACCAGTTGTCATCGATTAACGAGAGGGGGACGGACCGCACAAACATGGTCGACCCTCCTCCATTATTGATATTGTTTCTAATATTGGTGGAATGGGATGGCGTGGTGCTGTCGCACCACACGAGAATCGCTCGATAGTATTACGCGACACCGTCGCGCCCCGCCGAGAAGCCGAACAAGAACGCGACGCCGTCGCGCCGCGTCGAAGGAAGTCGAATGCACCGCGGCCGGAGCGGAGCCGCGGCGAAGGGGCGCGGTGCCAGCACGCCGCGCTGGAGAACCACGAAGATGGCACATTTCGTTTTGACATGCAGATTGACGGGCGATGACGAAGCAGACCGTTTGGGTGTTTGAATCCCTTCGCAATTAAGATGGGGTCCTGGGGGGACCATAGGCGAAGACGGCAGGAAGAACGGACCATCAGAGCGCATCCGGTGGTCCGCGGAAGGCGGCGGTGGCACGCCACACCGGCGCAGCGGCGCCTGCGACCGACGGCGGCGGAGCACCGCCGGAAAAAGGGGCGGCCGGCGAACCGCCGACCTCAATCAACGGCGAAGGGCGGGGGATCCGCGCGCCCCGCCCGCGTGTCCGCTCGGCCGCGCTGGCCGAGTCGCGGCCGGCCGGTCGGGCCGGACCGGACCGGGCCGGGCCGACCCGGTTCGGGTCGAACCGATTCGGCCGACCCAGGGGGGGAGTCGGGCCGGGTCGCCCCGGGCCCAGACCCCCGTTTTCGGACAACTTTCGTTCAAATGCCCGTAACTTGGGCCATGGGCCTTCAAACGACTCGCCGTCAGCGGCAACACGATCCTTGGATCGAGACGGTCGTTTCAGTATATCGCACTAAAGGTTTCGGAGAACTTTGGGTTCAGTCGGGTTGGTTTGTACACGAAACCAACCGGGCCCTCGGGGCGGAAACGCTCGTAACATGAGCTCCGGACGTCCGAATGACGTGCCATCGACTTTGTTGGATTCCTCTAAGTGAGACGGATCTTTTGGCTTACTCTGCTCGAGGTTTGGATACCGTCGGAGTGTGGTCAGGTTGGTTTTAACTTTAAAACCAACCGGGCCCCCGGAACGAGAAAGCCAATAACTTCCAGACTGGACATCCGATTGAGGCGTCGTCTATTGCGTTGTGTTCCTGTTGACGATACGGATCTTTTGGCATCCTTCGCCCGAGTTTTAGATGCAGTTGGATAGTGGCCGGGTTGGATTGCACCCGAAATCCAACCGGGCCCCTGGAACGGAAAAGCTGATATCTTTCTAACCGGACGTCCGTTTGACGAACCGTCAGCGGCGTTGTTGATCACGATGAGAAACGGTCCCTATGAGTATACCCTATGAGATTTCGGGGTACAGTTGAGATACGGCCGGGTTGGTTCGCTCACGAAACCAACCGGGCCCCTCAGACGAAAGGGCTAGTAACTCACAGACTGGGCGTCTGATTGACGCGCCGTCTGTTGCGTTGAGACCCCTATGACGAGGCGGTTATTTGAGATACTTCTTCGTGGGACTTTGAGATACTTGGAGTATCGACCTGTAGCTCGTGGAGTAGACCCTCCCAGTGACAAGCGTGCGAAGTACGGAGACCGTGTAGCTGGCTGAGACATGACGACTGCTTGACCGACTCGACTTGGAGTGAGTCGACTAGCCCAGTTGACGGAGCACTACTTAGTGGACGGAGCACTACTTTCTAAGGTGCAGACCCATGGCAGACGGAGCACTACCTCTGTGACAGTGCAGACCCGTGGTACTCGTCCAGAGAGTACCTCAGCAGGCTACTAGGGGGTGTGCACTACTGTGTTTGGGTGACATACCTCGGTGGGAAGCACTACTGTGTCTGGGTGGCTGACCCGCGGTACTCGACAGGAGGAGTACTTCAGCAGATTTAGGTTAGTGAGTAGTACCTCGGAGTCGTGACAGGACCACTGTACACTCCAGAGATGGAGCTCTTCAGCAGTTACGATTTCGATAATGAAAATCCTAGTTTGAGCTGAGACTTTTGACCTTTGTGTTTACCTCATGATTGAGATGGGTCACTTGATAACTTAGGTATATGTATGGGCATATACCTGGGTAGTGGTTATCCGTTGATTTCATGATCCTTGTGTTTCCTCATGATTGAGATGGGTTACTTGATAACTTAGGTATATGTATGGGCATATACCTAAGTAGAGGTTATCTGTTGAGATCTTCTTTGTGATTATCCTTGTTGGTTTTATAGAGACCTTGAGGGTCTCGGGGTCCCTACTGAGTATCGTTATACTCACCCCTGCATGGGCTATGCCCGCACCTCGTTGTGTTTGTTGCAGGCGACAGGCAGTGCTGACGGAGGCCGAGTGTTCGAGGACTGGACGGTACCCGGAGGTGGACTACACGACGAGTCAGTATCCGGAGGTGTACTTCACGGCGAGACGACACTTGGAGGAGGTTGACGGGCGAGAGCGTTGTGGAGGCTATCTGTACCTACCCTTCAGGTAGGATCCCTGGTGGACGATCCAGGAGCTGCGCCATCTGTACCTACC
This sequence comes from Viscum album, assembly GCA_963277665.1. NCBI lineage: Eukaryota > Viridiplantae > Streptophyta > Magnoliopsida > Santalales > Viscaceae > Viscum > Viscum album. The sequence continues at coordinate 1,560,606,673 of OY728141.1, forward strand.
CTTCAGGTAGGATCTGAGGAGGACGACCCAGGATCCGCTTCCGTCCCTCTAGCTATTGTCTTTTTCTGTTGTACTTTGTTCATTTGTAGTTGTACTTTCTTTTGGGTTTGTATTCTGGCCCATTTTTCCTTTCAGCACTTCTCTTTGTACTTAGTGTTTACTTCCGCTTGTACTCTGTGGTGTTTGTTTACTTTTATAAAGGCAATGCCTTCCCAGTTATCGGGATTTACGCCTTTGGTGCTAGTCGCCAGCCCCTGGTCTATGGAAGTCGGGCTTGGGGTAGTCACTACATGGGCCCCGAGGACGGGTCTTGACACATTAGACATTCTGAATAATTGAAAACAAATGCCTTTAAAAATAAACTTGAACATAATATAAAAGAAATATGAGTTGAGTAAATATTTTCATAATATAACATAATCATGGGTATTCTAATAGTCGAATAACCACATGAACCATCAATACTATATTCATAATGAGGGAGTTCATAATTTTGGACAAAATAACCATACCATCAAGGCCTCATTCCAAGTCCATAAATAATAATTTTGTCAAAGCCTTAGGCCTAGACCATAGTTTGTCTCATGAGTCCTACCGATGCACTGAGGGGATGTAGCAGGCCCAACCTAACACTTACTATGACCAATTCATTCCTCATATTAATAGATCTAAATACAAACAACATATACATTTATATTGAAACTAATATATGAAATGTAAATAACATTCCCAGAACATTAAGCATAAACACTAACCATTCAGAGTAAATTGATTAATGGTTTTAAGATAGCACATCCATATAAAAATAATAATAAACCATTAAATTTAATATGGTATATGATACCATGAAATATTAATCCCAATAATACATAATAATCAACAAGAGTGTTGAAATAGATGAAGATACTCTTATAAAATATTCGAGTAATTCTTGAGATAAATACCCTTTTACATTAAGAAGAAGAGTACTTTTGGAAAAATCCTTTTAAAAACCAGAAGTGAACTAAATTAGTATTTTAATAATAAAATGAGTGATTTTATAAAGATAATTTTTTCCAAAAAAATATTATAGGGTGCCCTTGAAAATGGGTAAGAGTTTGTGAAATTCCTTTGAATCGGGCTTGTATTTTGGAAGGAATTTGGAATGTTTACTTTTAAAACGTGTAATTATCCATAAAATAAGGTAGGGTTATTATTGGTAAAAAAATTTAGAATACTCAAACATAATTTATTAGGAGTACAAAATAATAAATAATAATTTCATCAATGTTATTATAAAATCAAAGTAACCCGAATGAAAATGGAAGTTCGGGTGAAAAAACCCTTACCTTAAGTCCGAACATGCTCTGCTCTTGAAATTAAGCTCCTGAAATATTATATTAGACTTATTAATAACTTATTTAAGAAAATATTATAAATTTATTTAGTTTTTCATAATTCGTTTCAGTTCATTTATTCCCTTATTGTTAATTCATTATATCAAATTTTTTCATTCCGCAGTGTTCGTTTTGTTTATTTTCATAATCAGTTCACTTGTTCTTAAGTAATGGAGTTCATGTGGAATGGATGTAAATCTTCAGAATTTAATTCCCATATTATTTATGATCATACATAGGTGTTAGTGGTAATTTATATAACTTGTTTACATGGAATGAGGATGAATTATTATATAGAACATTAATGATAACTATTTAGGTTAATTTGTGTGTTTTGATTACAATGAACTCATTTTTCTTTATAACTTAATACCATTTGATCAAACGGATTACAGAACCTTACATAGGGTATATTAAATATATAATAATCTGATTCAACCATAACAAGAATGGTTTCATGACAATAATTGAGAATGATAATAGAAATCAAAATCTCATCGTCCTTCAATGTGGTAAATTGACACATCTCAGATGGTGTTCTTGCTACTAGTATAAAATAATGTAAAAGGAAGAGATGATGATAACTTATACTACTATCATGAAAACATTCCAGTAAATTTAAGGTGCTGGATTCATCACAACATTTAGATAAGGAGAGGTAATAATAGAAAAAAGAAAACAAATGACCTTTAAAGGAAAGACAAAGAGTTAAAAGGATGAATTTACCTCTTGAACCAATCATCCTCGAGAGCCTCTTTAAGGTATATTTATTGGTATTTTTATGAGACCAAGACTTGATATATGTGGGATAGAATGTTGGGAGGATATTTGGACATAATTTGTAGAAGTCACGAGGCTTAAGAGGAGTGAATAGAAGAGGGAGTGATGAGTGTTTTTATAGTGGAGGGGAGAGGGGATTTCTCAATTTTATATTCATTAATTTATTATTTCTTCACAAGACAAGGAATAGTGAGTCTTCCATGACCAAGAATAGTGATTTTATCATTTGAATCAGAATCAATTGGGCCTACATCAGTAAAACATCATACATGACTCTATAATTAGTGTATTTAGCTTATTTTGTAAATTAGGGTATTTCACTATTCATAAAAATTCAAGTAGTTCAAAAAAATACCAAAAATTCACCCCAACCTTTTTTTGACATGTAGAATCAAAATGTTATTTCCGTTTTTCAAAAATAATGTTCTAAATATGATTAATTTAATATTTAATTAAAATCATAATTTATTAAAAAAACAGTTTTAAAACATTTATTTACTTCTTCCAAAACATAGCTATATCATACTTAAACATGAATATTATTTATATAATATCATAGGTAAGGTTACTATTTATTAGGGTATATCACTATTCACAAAGTTATGTAACTATTCATATGGGTAGGTTATTATTCAACAAAACTTAAATTTTTTCTTATCGTACTCCAAATAACTTCTTGATCGCAATCGTGTATGTCAGATTTTTGAAATTCACATCACAGAAGTGAAAAACTTATGTTTAAAGGCCACATATAACTTAGTAGTTTATTATGTTTTGATTTCAAGTGATTATGACATGTTTATAAGAAAGAATTTCGATTGAAAAATATTGGGTCGTTATATTCTCCCTTACAAAAATTTCATCCTCGAAATTCACAAAATGTTACATAAAAAGATTCGGGTTTGTCTTCAAAATAATCTCCTCAGGCTCCCATGTTGCATCTTCCATTCTATAATTATTCCAAAGAACCTTTACCAGACAAGTTGTTCGATTTCTCAATACATGTTCTCTAGTATCAAGAATATTGATAGGCTCTTCACAATAAGACAGATCAGGCTCAAGTTCTATTTCTTCATAGGTGAGTAAATGTGTTGGGTCTAGCATGTATTTCCTTAACATTGACACGTGGAACAAATTGTGAACTTTGGAGAGACTTGGTGGTATTTCCAAATGGTAATCTATGGCTCAAATTCGATCCAGAATTTCATAAGTTCTAATGTACCTGGGACTTAATTTTCCCTTCTCATCGAATCGTATAATACACTTCCATGGAGATACCTTTAAGAAAACATGATCTCCTTCTTGAAATTCTCAATATTTCTTTTGGTTTTCAACATATCTATTTTTCCTACATTGAGATATTTTGATATGGGATTGGATAATATTCACCTTTTCTATTTTTTCCTCAACACGATCTAGGCCTACGATCTTTCTTTCACCAACATCATCCCACCAAGTTGGTGTACAACATCTCTTTCCATACAATGGTTCATATGGTGCCATCTGAATACATGAATGGAAGATATTAGTATAGGAAAATTTTAAAAGTGGTAAATACTGATCTTACATGACTTGAATTTCAAGTTAACAAGACCTCAACATGTATTCCAAAGTTTTAATATTCCGTTCTGATTGTCCATCAGTTTGTGGGTGGTAGGCAGTTCTCAAACGAAGATCAATATCTAGGGCCTTCTGAAGAATTTTCTAGAATTTTGATGTAAAATGGGGATCAAAATCAGAAACAATTGATAAGGTTACACCATGAATTCTTACAACATCACTTATATATAGTATTGTTAAACGATCTAGTGGTAAGTCTTATTTTATAGTATGAAAATGTGTTTATTTTGTAAGACAATCAACAATGACCCATATCGCATCATTCTTTCTTGGAGTCTTTGGTATCCCCATCACAAAGTCCATTGTAATATCATCTAATTTCCACATAGTAATAGTATGGAGTTGTATTAATCCTCTAGGAAGTTGTCTTCCAGCCTTCACCTATTGACACATCAAACATCTCGACACATAATCAGCAATATCCCTCTTCATGTTTTCCCACAAAAAATTCCCCTATAGTTCTCTATTAATCCTTGTGATACAAGAATTTATAGAGAAATTAGAGCTATGAAAATCATCCAATAGTTCCCTCTTTATCTTAGGAATAGCGGGAATAGAAATCCTCTTTTCAAATTTCAAAATGCAACCTTCATATATGAAGTCAGTCAACTTCCCAACATTTATAGCATTGATTTTCTTTTGAAACTCCACATCATCATCCTAAGAACATTTTATCCTTTCTAGTAAGGAAGTCTTAGAAACCATTTGAAAAGGTTTTTATGTGTTACCTTCCTTGATAATTCTCATATCCATCTTTACTAGATCCATTAACAAAGGATCCCTTTCAACTATCATCTTGTTCAGAACTTCATGATCCTTTCTACTCAAAGAATCTGCTACCTTATTTTCCTTCCCCGGGTGGTAGTGTATTGTGTAGTATAATAATTGAGTAACAAAATCCATCTCCTTTATATAATGTTGAGTTCTTTTGGAGAGAATATATATTTTAAACTTTTATGATCTGTATATATCTCGCATTTTTCACCATAGAGGTAATGTGCCTAAATCTTCAGAGCAAATATTACCGCTGCTAGCTCAGGATCATGAGTTGGATAGATTTTACCTGAATTTTTAGCTACCTAGACGAATAGGAAATCACTCGATCATTCTTCATAAGGACACAACTAAGTCCTTTCTTTAATTCCTCTCTATAGATAACAATCCCATTATTCCCTGATGGTAGGTTTAGGATCAGAGCATTCACTAACTCCTCTTAAATTATTCAAACCATTCTTCACATTCCTTTTTACATGTGAACTTAACCCCTTTTCATGTGATCTTGGTCATTGGGTTGGCTAAATGGGCGAAGTTCTGAATGAAACACCAATAATCACCTACTAAACCAATAAAACTACGTACCTCAGTTACGTTCATTGCAGTAGGACATTCATGCACAGCCTTTGTCTTCGCAAGATCTATAAATATTCCATCCTTATAGGTAATTTGGACCAGAAAGGAAATTTATTGGAGTCAAAAACCACACTTTATAAACTTCCCATATAATTTATTTCTTCTAAGTGTCTTCAAAATAGTGCGCAAGTGATTTTCAAGATCTTCATGTCTTTTAGAGTATATACAGGGATATCATCAATAAAAACTAGTATAAATTCATCAAGGTATTCCATGAAAACTCTTTTCATTAGATCCATGAAAATAGATGGTGAATTAGTTAGTCGAAAAGGGATTACTATAAACTCATAATGCTCGTACCTAGTTCGAAATGCTATTTTTGGAATGTCCTCCTTCCTCGCAAGAAACTGATGATATCCAGATCGATGATAAATATTCAAAAAATATTGGAGTCCATGAAGTTGATCAATTAAGTCATCAATTCGTGGAAGAGGATAATTATCCTTTATTTTAATAGCATTGATTTCCCTATAATAAATGCATAACCACATGGATCTATCTTTCTTCATGACAAAGTGGACAGGGGCTCCCTATGGATAAACATTGGGTTGAATAAATCCTTTATCACTCAATTCCTTTAGTTATTTCTTTAGTTACACTAAATTCATAGTTTACATTATATAAGGGTTATTTTATATGGTCCTTGATCTAGGAATTAAGTAATTAGAAAACTCAATTTTTTGCTCAGGGGGATGTCCAAGTAAATCCTCTAGAAAGACATCAACATATTCTTTCACAATAGGTACATACTCTATCACTACATTCATCTCCTCACACATATTTATTTCATTCCCTTCCTCCCCAATAATTTAATTCAGTAGATCTATTGGGGGTGGATCTAGATGAGAATCAAATGGCGATATTTCTGCTCTAAAAATAAGGGATTCTACACCATTCTCAAAAATTATATCTTCTTTCTTCTTACAACAGATCTTCACATCATAATTTCATAGCCAATTAATACCGAGAATTATATCATAGTCCACCATTGGTATGATGATAAGGTTAGAAAATAAAGAACATTTATGTGTCATGACGGGGACTAATCGACACACCTTTGTTACAATGACACATCCACTATGGGTTTTGACTGATAACTCCTTTATTGAATCAAATTGTAGATATCTAATTTTCTTGGAAAAATAGGAATATATAAATGAATGTGATGATCCATAATCAAATAAAGTATTGGATAAGTTATATGAAACGATCAATGTACTTTCCACAACTTCATTAGGAACATCAACCTCCATGGTTGTGACTGTATAAGCTTGGGATTACTCCCTTGGCCTTCTTTGGGGAATGTTTCCTTGAAACTTAGTACATTCATGTGCATAATGTCATATATCCCTACAATTGTAGCATAGAACATTGGTAGATTCTTTCTTCCCTATACAATCATGATCTTGGTGGCCTTTTTCTCCACACTTGTAACAGACACTCATTCCCTTCAGGAAAGTGACAGGGTGTTTCTTCCCACAATTTTTATAAGATGGAATTTACACTCTTTCCTTATTCCCCATTTATTTATTTCCTTTTCTAGAGTTTTCAGAATCCCTATTCTTTTCTTGTTTTCCTTTATAATCATAAGACTTATAAAATTCATGTTCTATCTTGATATAACTTGAGACTATATCTTCATATGATGATGAAATTTGGGAGACTAGAGACCTTTGTAGGAATGGTTTTAAACCCACAAAGAATCAATCAATTTTGCTTCTTGGATTATGTATGTAGTCATCATCATGTCTCTACATACCTGTAAAGTTGGATTCATACTTTCCAACATTTTCATCCTCCTTCTGCCTCAGATTCAAGAATTTCCTATCCATATCTGCTCATTGTTCATGAGGGAAATATTTTCTTAAAATCCCTCTATTTTATCTATTCTATTTCATTATCCTCCTTTTTGTTTTGGATTAACGATAACCATTGATCCGTATCTCCCAATAGATGATTAAATACCATGACAACCTTATCTCTTTCGTTACATCCCAAAGAGAGAAATATCTTCTTGAGGGAATATATCCACAAATCTACTAAAAATGGGTTTTTAGTCCCACTGAATGATGGAGGCTGTTTTCACATAAAGCGATCTAACATAGCTCCTCCACGTGGTGGAACCGGATGCTCCATATGGGTAATGTTATTGTTCATAACCTGAGTAATATGTCCTAGTATATTTTTGAGTTTCTCAGCACCAGTCACAACACCAGAGACAATATCATTATCTTGCATCGGGGGGAAATCCATACAGGGTGTTGGTCGGAGTGGATACTCAAGAGGGGGGTGAATTGAGTTCTAATTAAAATTTCTGTTAAAAACTTTATGATTAAAATCCCCCAAATTAAATAAAAATTAAACTGTAGAGAATTTATAATGATTGTAAGTTTTCAATTAGTTTCTCATGAGATTGATTATTTCTCAGTTAACTTAATCTAAAGATTACATAACTTTTGAAATGAACTTACTAGCTAACAAAAGTTATAACCACTTGCTAGTTTAACAATCAGAGTAACATTAAAACATATTTATATTTAAAGTACTTAGCAGTAGAATATTCAAATTGTTTTATCAAAGGTAACAAGTATAGTAGTTTAAAACAAGAGGTTCAGTCTCAAGTTGAGACTTAGTCCTCTAAAATAGTTTATATAAACTTTCATCCACACCCTGGATCGGGGTTAACAATAGTACAAAGACTGTCCAGGTCCTATGACCTCCACCACAGTTCTACATGGGAAAACAAAAATAACAATAGCACATAGGTTGTCCAGGTCCTCACACTTCTACCACTATCCACATTGGGATACAAGATTTTAAGAGAAAGATTGAGTGAGGATTTAGAAATCCTCCAGTTCATCACAAGAGACCGTGTGTGTCTAAAAATACAGAGCACACACACTTCTGAAATTGTAAATAAATGAAACATAATAGCGCAATACAAACAGAGATTAGTTTAGAATGATCTATGTGTTTTGAGTGAATCTATGGACTCCTTGGATTGATGCAGATGAAGCTTTGAGTCATTCTCTAGTTTTTTTCAAGAAAAACAGATTGTCATTTTTGTATTTGACTTCTAGGTCCATGTTGATCAGTCTGATCAGCTTGAATGAAGGTGAAATCGTTGAAGCTCTTTTCGCCTTGAATGTTCAGGTTCTACAAATACAGTATGTATTCCTCCTTCTTCTTCTATGCATTTAATTTCTTGAGTATCTAAATAAGATTGTCTCGTATGTACATGGATTGTCTGGCCGATGTTCCTTTAGTAGTTTAAGGTTCCCTTATATACCTTCATCTCTGGAAATGGGAATGATTACCTTTTACAAGTATGAGGAATGGTTCCCTGACATTCAATAAACATTAATTAATTAATAGAAGTTTCATTAAAAGCACCAAATATGACCGTTGTTAAATAAACAATAGAACTAGTGTTTAGAGATATAGTGACTGGTTTCCATCGATAGCTCTTAGTATCAATGATCTTGAATCAGTGGACTTGAGTCAGTAGGTCTGTATCAGTAGTTGCTACTCTTTATAACAATAGACTGTTTGAATCGTTAGCTCCTTCTATCGGTATCTCCTTCTATAGGTAGCTCCTTCTGTCAGTAGCTCCTTCTGTTGGTAGCTGTATGTATCGGTGGACGTTGTAGTTGTATCTGTGGACTTCATATCAGTAGTTGTTTGTTTGTCTGTTTGTATCAGTAGCTTGTATCCGTAACTATGTACCAGTGACCTTGTGTCACAGGAAGCTTGTTGTATCAGTGACCTTTACTTATAAGTAGACTATATTCTGGTAGGTCTTTATTAGTAACTCAACACTTAATACTTATCAGTTCTATGCAAATCAAATTCAGATTGAGTTATTAATATTTTTAAACAAGTATAAACATAGATAAACATTACTTAACATATTCCAATGATCATTTGGATATTTTATCAACTTAATAATATGATGTCATAGATTTAAAGAATAATTATTATAAAGGAAAACATTATTTAGGATTATCAAATCATATTAAAACATATTTGAGATTGTCAAAAAAGGTGAGGTCAACAATCTCCCCCTTTTTTGATAATCACAAATTATGATATTATACTTCCAAAATAAGCAGTAATGTATCAGTGTAAAATACACTGGTTCTCATGACATTTTCAAATGTATCAGAGAATAGATCATGACATGAAAATGTATCGGAGGTAAAATTATAAAATAAATGTACCATAGGTATGAAACAACTGTATTAGAGGTAGAATATATTATCCTCATATTCCATATTTCTCTCCCTTATATAAAGTATGCTATATTATGCTCATATTTCTCATATTTATCCCCCGTATATAAATTATTCTATATTATTCTCATATTTCTCATATTTCTCCCCCTTATATAAATTATTCTATATTATTCTCTTATTTCTCATTTTTCTCACCCTTTGTGATTAACAAAAAGTAGTAAACAACGGATGAGAGAAGTAATAGAATTTAAAATAAAGTAAGATCATATATATTTCGTGGGGAAAAAATATACAAAGAAATAAAAAATGAATACAAGTGATTCCTATCAAATTTCCTAGCCACTATTCAATCCACCTCCTCGGAATGTGATTTTCCCTTGGAATTAGAAGAGGATTCAGGTTTGGTGGATGAAGGTGGAGGATTAGGAACACCAGATATGATCAATGGAGGTTGAGCTACTGATACAGTTCCTGGCCTATACTCTGTATCTCTCTGGGTGATCATAGAAGTGAGGCTCTGGATTGCTTGAGATGGAGTCATCTGAGGAATGGAGGCTGACTGAGCAGAGGCAGGCAGAGTTGGAGGTACAATAATTGGAGTTCTGTCTACATGAAAAAATGGCAGCAATAGATTCCTAAAGTCTATTATGATCCCTCCTCCTCTTTCCATAGTAGAAATGAAGTCATCCTTGTTCTCCATAAATTTATCTAGAGAAAGATTCAACTCCCTGATCATACTTACTTGTTCTCTAAAAGCCTGAGAGACTGGGGGCAGTTTCATATTTTCTAACAGAAGCTTGCAATGATTTTTCAACTGATGCTAAGTGTAGATCTTTTGGAAATATAAATCCACTTTTTCTTTGACTTACTTTTGAGAAGCAGTGGCCTCTCTCATAAAATTCTGAAAAATTTTCACTATATCCCTAGTGGTAGTCACCACAGGGGTTAAATCAGCAGAGTCTACAGAGCCAATGGTAGAATACTATCTAATCTCTTCTCTCATCATAGCTCGAATCTGATCAATATATAATGAAGGCCTGGTAGTAATCTGAGGTGCAATAGTAAATGAAACTATTTCCTTGAAGGATTTAGTCATCCCACTTATGAGATTTTTCACAAGAGAGTCATGGGTGCTGACATTCTGTTCCCTGGAAGTCTTAAATTCCTCAAAAACTGATACCATCTGGCCAACTACACTCTTCACAAAAGCCAAGTCTTTTTCTGATTGAGATTTAGAGCTCATATAAGACTCCATAGATACAACTAATTCCTTTAGAGATTTTACATCATCTTCCAAGATTGAAATTTGATTCTGGAAGGTCTTGACTTCATCCAAAACACCAGAGACTGATTCAGTCATCACAGACTGAATAGAAGATATTAAAGAGGTTTCCATTTTTTTTAATTTCTTCCACAAAACTAGCCTAGAGTTCAGACTTCAGCTGGTTTAAATCATATATTCTTACTATGTCCTCATGTAAAGTTTGAGAAAGGAGATTATAAGTGATAGGAGGTCTATTGATGGGTGTCTCATCTACTGAATAATGATAGTCTGACCCAAACACTACAAAACCTGGGTCTTCATCCCAATCTTCAATCTCACGAGCAACTGAAACAGTACCATGTCTGGAAGGATGCTCCCCCTCAATCTGTGCATTATCCTATATATGTACATTAATAGCAGCCTCAACAGGTAGGTCTTCCTCAGAAAAATCTTCCACAACCATATCCAATTCAACAACAGGAGGCTCATCAGGAATAGGTGCAGGTCTATCTACTTCATTAATTTCCGCAGTAGGCATTGAGGAGTGCCTAATCAGTGGACTGAGACTCAAGAAAGCGGAAACAGTTGCTTCAGTTTCAGATTCTCTTTCAACTTCATTCTCTAGGGCAGTCTTTTCATGATCTGAACTACCTTGGTCTTCCTCATCAATTGGTTCTTCTTCATTGATTACACCCATAACTGTTGCTTTTCTAGGTAGGTTCAAGGAAGGATTTTCCTTTTCATGTGATAACACTTCACCAGCTAGACTAGGTGGAAAATCATATCCCCTCCATCTTCTACAGAGGTATCCTCCTCATCAGTATCATCACTATATTGTGGTTCCTCTTCATCAGATCCTAGACCTAGATCTCTCTTATCTTTTTTCCTATTAGGATGGTCAACAAGGATAAACTTATCATAAACCCCCTCATCATTAATTACCCACTGCCTTTTCTATGGTTTCCACCCAATCCTCATATATTTACAAACTGTGCTTGTGATGCAAAAAATGGTCCTTACCACCACTGTCTCATCCTAAGACTCAACTACTTCCTTCACTTTGATCATAACCGAAATTAACTTGGAAAAGAATAAAGAATTGGACTTTGATTTAAGATTGGTAATATCCTCAATCTGAATCATTAAAAGTCTACACAGATTCACCTTAACACCATGTCTTAACATATGCAACAAATATATATCATGATATCTCAGATTTTAAAAGTCTCCTATTCTTGGACTTATCACATGTTGGATGAACTTGAAAAGAATTCTATTTTGTCCATCCGTCTCTTCATCCACTACTTTCCTTTGTTTTCCACTACCGGTGAGATCTTCCAAGGCAATATCATAATAAAAAATGTCACTGGTAAGAGGGTTTTTCTTCTATAAATACAAAAAAATTACTTCATATGGGAGATTCAAACATTCATCCCATTCAACAGAGGAAAAAGATATTTCCTTTCCATTCACAATTGAAACCATTCTATTCTCTTCTCTAGATTTCTCAAAGTGCACAAATGCATAGAACTCTTTTAACAGCTTGGGATAATAGGGGCCACTGTTGTTTGTGAATAATTTGAGCCATCCTTTCTCCTCCAATACCTTTAGAATCAACAACTTACTGGACCTAATCCATTCTGCACAAAGTTCCTTCTCTATTACAATTTCTCTATTATATAAATTTGGGTTCAGTACATTCCTTCCTGACCTTGTTCTACTACCACTACCACTAGCTTCAGGTCATGTTTTCTTCTTCTTCGCATTCGGCTCATCACTCTCATCCCTAACTATCAGGAGATTTGTTCTTGCCAACTCCAATTGATGAACTTTGGGTTCTCGCAAAATGTGGGGGTTCGAGAAGAGGGATTCGAAGAGAGGAGAGTTTGCAATGGAATGAAATGTGACTAAGGCTTATTATTATCATTTAGGAATCAAAATGTAATAAAAAAAATTATACCAAAAACAGTAAGAGTTTCGGAAAAAGAAAAATGAAAAATTAGACAGCGTAATACATATCGGTGATAACTACAGATGAGCACCCTAACGGTGAGGTTTACCTATCAATGAGGCCTCTCTAACGGTGAGGTGTGTCTAGTGCTGAGGACTCTAGCAGTGAGGACTCTAGAGGTGAGGTCTTTCTAAGGGGGAGGTTTCTAATGGTGAGGTTTCTAATAGTGAGGTTTTGTAACGGTGAGGTTTCTAACAGTGAGGATTCTAACGGTGAGGTTTCTAATGGTGAGGTTTCTAATGGTGAGGTTTCTAACGGTGAGGTTTCTAATGGTGAGGTTTCTAACGGTGAGGTTTCTAACTCTGAGGTTTATAACATACAAAGTCTATCATTCCAAACTCATGTCTAATGTAAATTAACCTATCTGAACTTAAGGGCTTGGTGAATATATCAGCCAATTGATGTTTATTACCTATAAATTCAAGAGTAATACCACCTTTTTTCTAATGACCTCTCAAAAAGTGGTGCCTTACATCAATGTGATTGGTACCTGAGTGAGATATAGGGTTCTTTGATATGTTAATTGCACTAGTGTTATCACAGTTTATAGATACATGTCTAAATTGATATCCATAGTTCAGTAAAGTATGTTTCATCTATAGAATTTGTTCACAACAACTACCAGTAGCAATGTATTCTGCTTCAGCAGTAGACAATGAAACAGAGTTCTACTTTTTACTACACCAAGATACTAGAGACTTACCTATAATATGACATGTTCTAGAAGTTCTCTTTCTATCTAACATGCAACCATCAAAGACACCATTTGAATAACTTATTAAATCAAAGGATTTTCCTTTTGGATAGAATAATCCTAAGTTAGTAGTATGATTAAGATATTTGAAAATCATTTTAACAATAAGAAAGTGTGACTCATTTGGATTAGCGTCAAAAATTTCACACATACATACACTAAACATAATATCTGGTCGACTAGTAGTAAGATAGAGAAAACTCTCTATCATACGTCTATAGTTGGTTTGATCCACTGGTTTTCCAGTATCATCAGCATTCAACTTACAAGTTATACTCATGGGTGTGTCATTACCCTTAATACTATCCAAACCAAAAAGTTTTAAAAGATCCTTTTTATATTTACTTTGATTTAAGATAATACCACTGTCATTTTGAAAAAATTTAAATCCAAGAAAATATTTGAGTTCTCCCATTAAACTCATTTCAAATTCATTTTTCATACTCTTTGAAAAATTAATACACAAATCATTTTTAGAAGATCCAAAAATAATATCATCAACATAGATTTGTACTATCAAAACATCTTTCGAAATTCTTTTAATAAAGAGAGTTGGATCAACAATTCCTTTAGAAAAACCTTTTTTAAATAAGAAACCTACTAATTCTATCATATCGAGATCGTGGAGCTTGTTTTAAAGCATATAAATCTTTAGAGAGCTTAAAAACTCGATTTGGAAAATGAGGATTAGTAAATCTAGGTGGTAGTTCAACAAAAACATCTTCAATTATAAAACCATTTATAAAAGCACTTTTAACATCCATTTGATATAACTTGAAATTCAGATGAGCATCATAGGAAAGTAAAATCCTAATAGCTTCTAATCTAGCTACAGGTGAAAAGGTTTCCTCATAGTTTATTCCTTCCACATGACTATAGCCTTGTGCAACTAGCCTTGCTTTGTTTCTAATGATATTTCCTAATTCAACAAATTTATTTCTAAAGACCCATTTAGTGCCTATGGTCAAAGTGTCCTTAGGTCTTTCAACTAATTCCCAGAATCTGTTTCTTTCAATTTGATTTAATTCTTCTTGCATATCCATTACCCAAAAATCATCATTAATTGCATCATTGATATTTTTAGGTTCTAACTGTGAAAGAAAGGCTTGATGTTCAACCTGGTTTCTTAGAGAATCTCTAGTATGTGTCCCTCTATCAAGATTACCTACAACAGAATCTAAAGGATGGTTCTTTAGAATCCTAGTTGATCTGGTAAAGGTAGGACTATAAATTTCAGGTTCTTCTCCAGGTTCGGGTTCACCAGAAGTAGATTATGGAATATTCTCAGAACTATTTGTCTTGACCATAAGGTCACTATTTTTCTCATTAAGATTTATAATAGATAAATCCACTTCAATACTATCAAGAGGGGTCTTAGGTTCATGTGGATTAGTTTCATCAAATTTGATGTGAACAGATTCTTCCACACATTTGGTTCTTTTATTAAAGACTCTATAAGACTTACTGGTTATATAGTAACCTAGAAAGATTCCCTCATCACTTTTAGAAGCAAACTTGTTAAGGATATCCTTAATATCAAGAATAAAGACTTTGAAACCAAAAACTCTAATGTAACTAACTTTAGACATCCTATTATTACACAGTTCATAAGGGGTCTTTTTAAGAACAGTTCTAATAAAGACTCTATTTATAATATAACAAGCTATATTTACAGCTTCTGACCAGAAGTAAACAGGTAGGTCATACTCATTAAGCATAGTTCTTTCAATTTCCTGAAGGGTTTTATTCCTTCTTTCTACAACACCATTCTGTTAAGGTGTCCTAGGGGCAGAGAAATTATGATTGTATCCATTATGTGAGAAATATGATTCAAATTCATGATTTTCAAACTCACGGCCATGATCACTTCTCAAGGTATTAATCTTAAGTCCACTAAGGTTCTCTACAGACTTGGAGTATTTAATTAAATAGGAACAAGCTTCACTTTTGTGAGAAAGAAAGTATACCCAAGTTTATCTAGAAAAGTCATCTACTAAGACATAGACATAGTGCTTCCCATTCAAACTAGAAACTCTAGTAGGTCCAAACAAGTCCATGTGAACCAAATCGAGAGGTTGAGAAGTTGTAATTTCTTTATTTAATTTGAATGAAACTTTATGTTGCTTTCCCTTTTGACAAGGAGTGAAAACTTTGTCTGATGGAAATTTTAGTTGAGGTAGGTCTCTAACTAAATTTTTCTTAGTCAGTTTCCTAAGTTAGTGAACATTGCAGTGTCCCAATATTCTGTTTCACAGACAATATTCTTTATGAAAAGCATTTAAACAGGTAAAATTTTGTATCTATAAAGAATTTAAATCTACAGCATATTCATTTTCATTTTTCAAGGCAGTAAATACCAAAAACAATTTAGCATCAAATACATGACAGACATCATTTTCAAATTTAACATTGAAACCATCATCACACAACTGATAAATTCTTAACATATTGTATTTTAATTCGTCGAAAAATAATACTTTATAAATTATAATTGATTCAATGTTACCAATTTGGCCTAAACTGATGATTTTTCCTTTAGAATTATAACCAAAGGTGGCATGTCCTCCATCAACCTTCATTAAGCTCTGGAAGCATGAAAAATCTCATGTCATGTGTCTTGAACATCCACTGTCCATGTAACATGTCTTCCTACAAGAACTTTTTAAGTAGGTCTCCGACAAAATAGGTTTAAACAGAAAATTATTTTGGTACCTAGATTTTTTTTGGGTCCAGACAGGTTAGAAAGAAAAACTTTTGGTACCCATATTTTTCTAATGGGTTTCATATAATGAATAGATTGAAAATATTTTGAAAGATAATCTTTTTTTGATCTATAACTATGTGAATAGCTAGTTGAGACATAGGAATTTCTAGAGTTGGAACTAGAATCATACTGTTCAGATTTTTGAATAAATCTATTTTTTGTAATCTGTCTTTGTGCAGGTTGGTATCCCAAACCAGTAGTGTACTTTGGTGCCACTTGTTTTCGAATAAATTGAGTCATAGTATTCTTTCCATTAGTGAACTTCTCCAAATATATTATAAGTTGCTCATTGGAAAATTTAAGTTGAGTATTCTCCTTTAATAGTTGATAATTCATTTCCTTTTCTATACTAATATCAAATTTAATAGTACTGGACAAGGAATACTATTTCTTTAATGATTTGTACTTATCCTTCAGCTCATTTCAAGTATCCTCTAACATGTTACAGTATTAAAATAATTCTTTACTAGTCATGTTTTCAGAATCAGAATCATCTTCAAAATAATAAGAATTTAAAGCAGGAGTATCTAATGTTACCTCAGATGTGTTTGTCATTGTAGAGACCCGTATCTTGACGTACATGGACATTACATTACATTTGCGGAATACTTAGTACATAACAAAAACACACACACAAGGACCGTAATAGTTTAGTGTCTTTGGAAACTCGGAATATAATCTTCTAATCGTGGTGAAAGATCTTCAACATCTCCCATAAAGATCTTCTCTTTTTCTTTATACCTAAAACCTTTCTTTATATCCTGGGGAAAAGAAAACATAAAAGGGTGAGCTCAAATTCTCAGTAAGGGTAAACAAAAGAAACATCAATCACATCATATACATAAGCACATAACTTTTGGAAATCTTAACCTGCAAAAGAGATCATAATTTCATAACATGGGGTAAATCATGGCAGTGAAATGTAATCACAATAATCATAACATAAAACATGAAACTTTGTGGCATTCACACATAATCATAGAGAATCATTTCTTGTTAGTCAAGACTCATTGCCAAGACTATCTTAGTGGACAAAGTCCCTTTCTGAATCGAGTAACCCTCGTTTCAGTCCTGTTTCACTGAACCGGTATAACCTACCATTCCAGCCATGTCTATATCATGAGATATAAAATCATTACCCAATGCATTGGAGGGAGATATAGGTCCCACCTATCTCATAATGATACCATTCTTATGTGTGCCACAAAATCATAAATCATACATCATTTCATAACCCATGTAATAAAATGGGATTCTTAAACATTATGCCATCATAATCCATAAACAATTGATATCATTTCATCATAAGAAAACTGAAACCATTTAAATCATAGAGACATTTTACTTGAAACATACATATCAAATAACGTCATCTTAGATGGAAAAATAGTTTTAAAAAAAACACTTGAAATGAATTCTTGAGGAAAATATCCTTTCTTCTTTAAAAACATTTTTCCTTTCTTAACATGTCATAAAACTTTAAATTAAAAGAAGTTGATTAAAAATAAACTTGAAAACTTGTAAAGTAAGATTCTTGGAAATAATGTTTTAAAAATCCATTCATGCCGTATACGTTAAAAAAAACATTCTTCGTACTTTTGTCGGAAAAGTCAAAAAGTACCTCGTACGAAAAACGACAAAAGATTCCTTTCATATCTTTTACAAAAAAACTTACCGAAGGGTAAAATTGGATATAAACTATTGCAGGTGGATGGAAATAATATTACATATTGATGAAACATGGATGTGGATGATAAAATACACCCCAGTAAATACTTACGAATAAACAATCTCGGATAAAAATGAGATTGTGATATTTCCCTTACCTTAGGTCTGATTTGCTTCGTATGAGTCCGAACCTCCTGTATAATGATTTAAATAGTGTCATTGAATTATTACAGAATTATATTCATTGTTATGATATCATATATGGTTCACTTATGACATTATATTACCCGTTCTTTTGTAAATTCCATGTTAAAGAAGCGTTTTGGGTAAAATCGTTTCATTTATCTTAGGTGTTTTGACTTGTTGTTCTTGAAATTATTATTACTTATATCATGATTTAATTAATTCCAGAATATAAAATATGATTTATATATCATATAAATTCAGTATATATATATATATAATAGATAGATAAATGAAATGAAAAACACCGTTCATGGAGACGGTAGTCCGTACGTACGCATGAACATTGTTTTCCTTTCCTTATTGTCTTGAATGGAAGTAAGTAGATGACATACATATATATATATATACATAAATCCAGTAGCTTTATAATTTCATATATTTCATTATCATTTCTTATATATACTTTATAATCATTCTTAAATGGTTAACATGGAGAATGAATCTCATCGCGTCGTGGAGACGGTAGTCCGTACGTACACACGAGCGATGATATCATTTCCATAAATATTGAATTGGAGTGGAGTGGATTATACAATATATCAGAATCAATATGATGTTGTAATAACTATGTATAGTTATTCTTTACACCATTATACCCATCCATGTAAGGTGGTGGTGGAAAATAGATTACACCACGGCGTGGAGACGGTATTCCGTACGTACGCACGCGCGGTGATTTCTTTTTCCGTAGGATGGATAGATGGTGAAATAGGGTTGTTTCATACTTATAATAACATATCAGTATATGAGTGATACTGATGTTATTACTTCATAATGAAACAACCTAAGAATAATAAGTGGAAGAAGAAATAAAGATGAAAGAATTGGTAACGGTAATTACCTCTTCTTTGAAGCGCCTCTTTGAGACCTCCTCTTAGGGCACTAAAATTGGTCTTTTAGGAAGACCAGAACCTCTAGGATGTTTCTAGGGAAGTGGAGAAGAGATTTTGGCAGGGTTTGGCCGAGCTTGAGTGCTCAAATTGGTGTGAGGAGGAGGGGGAGGAGGTGTCCTTTTATAAGGGAGGAGAGGGGCACCTTAGGAATATCTCAAAATATTATTTTATATTAAAGTCAAAATCGGTTTATAATGGTTCCAAAGGGTATTATTTAGAAGCTAAAGTGGGGATGGGTCGAAATACTATCATAAAATAGGATTTAGACAAGTTTAGGGTATTATTTTAACCTTATCAAGTAGATTTAACTCTAAGTTAAATAATTTAACTTTTACCGTGTCTTTTTGTTTTCTTTCACTATATGGTTAATAAACTTACTATAACATGCCAAAAGAACCCCAAATTGTATCTTATTAACACATATATCCTTATCTAAGTCATTTGGACGAACCTTAGATTTTTAGGAATAAAATAACAATTAATAATATAATATTTAATTTAAAAACTATTTTGTGTCAATTTTGACACTATTTGATACATGATTTTTGTGAAAGTCATAACAGAATTATATGATCGAAACAAGTTGCTTAAATCAACACTAATATATCATATTAACCTAGAAAATTAGTTTAATTCATAAGAAGTCTCAAATTACATTTATTTTGGTATTTATAATATCAATTATGTCAATATTTCATTAATAAGATAATTACTGCATCATCTTTGTGTCATAAATAAATTAAATTATTTGATGTTTAAAAATTAAAAATAAAATACCTTAATGTAGGAAATCTTTTTATCTTTCTAATGAATATTTACAATAGAATTTATCTTATGTACAACCCTATATTAAAAATGATTTAGTAAATACACTTTGATTTTAACTCTTTTAACTCTTCTTTGAATTAAATAATAATAAATGTCCTAATCTAATCCAAGTGGGCCTAAATGGTCATATTTTATTCCTAAGCTTGTTTTTGGTCGAATTACACTTGTCCAAGAGAATTAGTACATGTGTTAGGGTAATAATAATATCATTTTTACCCTTAATTACCCTATTTACTTTTAACCGTGGTAAATAAAAGTAAAAAGTTACTATTCACCAAAAATTATTTTCATCTCATTGAACCACATTTTTCTTACTCACATCAACCGTGTCTCTCGGATTTTTGAAATTCCATTCACAGAAGCGGTAAAATTAAGATTTATGAAGAAATTAATTTTGTTAACTACCACTTAGTAGTTTCACTATTCATCAAAAATTGATGTTTTTTAGAACAATGCCAAAATTTCATCCTAAGCTATATTTCATATTCAGAATTCAAAAATGAAGACTATTTTACCAAATTCATATCATATAAGTTGCATTAAATAATTTTATAATTAAACCCCGCTGTTAAAACAAAGAGCGTGTTTTTAAGAAACAATATCTATCAAAAGATTGACACTTGTTTATGTCTGGTTTAAATGTGAAATTACAACAAATGACCAACATTGTATTAAATTGTAAAAATATATTCTAAATATACTTTAAAACCACTCAAATTAATAATTTATCACTATTAATTATTTCTATTAAAAAAGTTGTATTTAATTATAATTTAGTAATTTTCACTATTCATCAGAATATGAAAGTTATCTGAAAAGTACCAAAATTTCACCTTAGGCTAAATTCGATACTCCGAATCCAAAAATGAAGTCCATTTTGAGAGCTAAATTTTCTAAAATTTAAAAAGTGGTTATTACTATTCATAACAGCTAGTTTTAACAATATTTTAATAGCATATCATTGTTTCGTGAAATTCAGTATTGCGTACTACACATGCTATCGAGGAAGGTTGCGATTGCGTGTAATGCAAGGCAAGTCAAGGATGTGTGTTGTGCAAGATCCTTTTGGTGTAGCGTACAACACAAGACATTAGTGAAATTAAAAAGAATATTATTCATAAAATCTTGGGTTGTTACATTCTACCCCCCTTAAAATGAATTTCGCCCTCCAAATTCGTCGGGGTTATAAATGGTTTACTATTCGAAAGTTTCTTTAATAGAAACCCACATCGTAAAAAGGAATACCAAAACCAATATTTAAAAACAAAAGTTTGAAACTTAACGGTTACCCAAATAAACTAATTACTGGGTTTCCACATAGGTGAAAATATGGATATGGAAGAAAAATCTAACCATCATGTTCTGATGGAGAGTGGTAGAGAACATGGCTATGGAAAATCCAGTAATCACAAATCCATAGATTTGTGATGATATAAGGTACCATCTGATTCATCAGGTATAAGATCACCAGGACAACATTTTTGGTTTTCAAGATCATTTCCCTAAAGTTGAAAATTTGAATTAGAATAAATACTTACTTTATTTTGGTACAATCTCACTGTTGTTCGTGCCTTGAACAATTTCCACTTCATATCTTAAATAAATGAAGTTGAATTTGTTATTCGTGATGTGTTAGCAGATCATGTAATAGAATGATGGGTCATTCCATCTGTCTCAAACAAAAGGTTTGAAAAGTTATAAGTTCATCTTATGGTTATATTAATCGTATATGGTTTCAAAAATGAACTTATACTTCATATATCATACCGCTTAATAAAATAAAACTAGTTTCTACTAAACAGGGACTTCCTGTAGGCCAGTGGTAGGCGATAAAGGCCAGTCGCATTTCGGTTGTGGGTTCGATTCCCACAGCCTTGTCCGAAGTGATGGGCTGTCGCCCGTCCTGCAGGTTGTCCTTTTTCCAAAACTATATAACATCCCATCAATAATATCGAAAAAACAAACAATACTAACTTATGTCCAACATAATCCATTCCAATCTTTTAGGCTTATCCATAATACTGCAGTCGACTCTCATAATATAGTGAAAATGATTACCAGAGATTTAACACCATCATCGATCCCCATATATCATAAGATATGTTTTGTTGGTCACATTCCAAACATTCAAAGTCCTTAATCGTGTATTCTCTTGAATACCTTAGTGAAAACATGAATGCAGTTAAAAGTTAACACCTTCCACATACTAAAATCCTCAAAATTCTTTATAATCAAACCATGATATCACTTAGTCCTTATATCAATCATGAGCTCATGAATACTGTCAAATATTTAATTTTCTCATTTTCCCTTCATTATGCGCATATCATTCTTTTTCCAAAAAATATCTCAATCACTTTCCATGGTTAATGGTACCATAAAATTATTGAAAACCACAATAGACCAATACATAAATATTCCAATATTCCACGACACTATTTTGGAATCCCATTACATAAATACTTAATCATTCCACCACATCATTGTCATATTCAACATCGCCAATAGTGATCGTGTGTGACTTCCCTTTGTCCTTTGCCTTAAGTGGTTTCTCATGTTGATCATCACTAACCCTTGGATTAGGGCATTTATTGGCATAATGTCCCATCTCCTTGCACTTGAAACATTGAAGTGTTGGTGGTGCGTTCTCTGCAGTGTTTGCTTTGTTCACATCATTAGAAATCCTTTTTCCATTACTTCGACACTCAGCTACTCGATGACCTTCTTTTCCACACTTAAAACATTTTCTAGTCCCTTTAAGACAATCTCCACCATGCTTCTTTCCACACTTTGAGCATAAGGAAACATTCATCTTCTTTTCACCATTATTCTGAGATTTCTCCTTGAACTCCATCTTTCGTTTCTTTTCAAAACCATGAGATGGATATGTAACACCAACTTCCATTTCTACCTTCATAGCACAACGCAAAATTTATTCATAGCTACTGAAGTCTCGTATAGCTAATGCCCTTCGAAGACTTGGTTTTAAGCCACTGAAAAATCGATCAACTTTACGTTCAGGTTGGATGATAATGCCAAATTCATACCTTGCAAGTCTTGTAAAATTCGCTTCGTATATACCAACAGATTCATCATCCTTCTGTTTCAGCTCAAGAAACTCCTTTTCCATCTTCGTTCGAAGAATACGAGGGAAGTACTTATTGAAAAATAAGTTCTTGAACTCGTCCCATTCCATGGACTCAATTTCATCTCTTTGCCTTGTATTCTTAATAAGATTCCACCATTGATCAACATCTCCTTCCAAACGATACACTGCTAGGATGACTTTATCATGTTCAGAACATTTAAGAACTGAAAATATCTTTTTAGTAGTACTAATCCATTGTTCAGAAACTAATGGATCAGTAGACCCACTGAAAGAAGGTGGACGCTGCCTCATGAAGGATTCAATAGAATATTGTTCCCTTATCTGCTCATTTGGAAGTCCAGAATGATTCATAGCTTGTGTAAGTATAGAAATAAGATTTTTCACTCCATCTCCCATAACATTTGTTTGTTCAGGAGGACAATCATTGCATTGTCCATTGCATTGATCAACACGGTTCCTTCGGGTTCTAGCCATCGTCTAAAACCCAAAAAGAATAGTGTGAGAGGCAAAAATCATGCTAGGGAAAACAACATAATAAAGGGGAAGTACCTTCAATATCTAACATCTTAGGTTTAATTCTATGATCGTTAGCGTAGTTCTAGTACTATAACTTATACGTATACTTAACCTTAGGGACATCCCTAGACATACCGTAGAAATATCTCCAGGGATCTCACTAACGTTTTCGCATCCTAGTTTCCAAAGGTTGACTAAACCTTTCCTCTGATACCAACTGTAGAGACCCGTATCTTGACGTACATTAACATTACATTACATTTGCGGAATACTTAGTACATAACAAAAACACACACACAAGGACCGTAATAGTTTAGTGTCTTTGGAAACTCGGAATATAATCTTCTAATCGTGGTGAAAGATCTTCAACATCTCCCATAAAGATCTTATCTTTTTTTTTATACCTAAAACCTTTCTTTATATCCTGGGGAAAAGAAAACATAAAAGGGTGAGCTCAAATTCTCAGTAAGGGTAAACAAAAGAAACATCAATCACATCATATACATAAGAACATAACTTTTGGAAATCTTAACCTGCAAAAGAGATCATAATTTCATAACATGGGGTAAATCATGGCAGTGAAATGTAATCACAATAATCATAACATAAAACATGAAACTTTGTGGCATTCACACATAATCATAGAGAATCATTTCTTGTTAGTCAAGACTCATTGCCAAGACTATCTTAGTGGACAGAGTCCCTTTCTGAATCGAGTAACCCTCGTTTCAGTCCTGTTTCACTGAACCGGTATAACCTACCATTCCAGCCATGTCTATCTCATGAGATATAAAATCATTACCCAATGCATTGGAGGGAGATATAGGTCCCACCCATCTCATAATGATACCATTCTTATGTGTGCCACAAAATCATAAATCATACATCATTTCATAACCCATGTAATAAAATGGGATTCTTAAACATCATGCCATCATAATCCATAAACAATTGATATCATTTCATCATAAGAAAACTGAAACCATTTAAATCATAGAGACATTTTACTTGAAACATACATATCAAATAACGTCATCTTAGATGGAAAAATAGTTTTAAAAAAAACACTTGAAATGAATTCTTGAGGAAAATATCCTTTCTTCTTTAAAAACATTTTTCCTTTCTTAACATGTCATAAAACTTTAAATTAAAAGAAGTTGATTAAAAATAAACTTGAAAACTTGTAAAGTAATATTCTTGGAAATAATGTTTTAAAAATCCATTCATGCCGTATACGTTAAAAAAAACATTCTTCGTACTTTTTTCGGAAAAGTCAAAAAGTACCTCGTACGAAAAACGACAAAAGATTCCTTTCATATCTTTTACAAAAAACTTACCGAAGGGTAAAATTGGATATAAACTATTGCAGGTGGATGGAAATAATATTACATATTGATGAAACATGGATTTGGATGATAAAATACACCCCAGTAAATACTTTCGAATAAACAATCTCGGATAAAAATGAGATTGTGATATTTCCCTTACCTTAGGTCCGATTTGCTTCGTATGAGTCCGAACCTCCTGTATAATGATTTAAATAATGTCATTGACTTATTACAGAATCATATTCATTGTTATTATATCATATATGGTTCACTTATGACATTATATTACCCGTTCTTTTGTAAATTCCATGTTAAAGAAGCGTTTTGGGTAAAATCGTTTCATTTATCTTAGGTGTTTTCACTTGTTGTTCTTGACATTATTATTACTTATATCATGATTTAATTACTTCCAGAATATAAAATATGATTTATATATCATATATATTCAGTATATATATATATATAATAGATAGATAAATGAAATGAAAAACACCGTTCATGGAGACGGTAGTCCGTACGTACGCATGAACGTTGTTTTCCTTTCCTTATTGTCTTGAATGGAAGTAAGTAGATGACATACATATATATATATATACAAAAATCCAGTAGCTTTATAATGTCATATATTTCACTATCATTTCTTATATATACTTTATAATCATTCTTAAATGGTTAACATGGAGAATGAATCTCATCGCGTCGTGGAGACGGTAGTCCGTACGTACGCACGAGCGATGATATCATTTCCATAAATATTGAATTGAATTGGAGTGGATTATACAATATATCAGAATCAATATGATGTTGTAATAACTATGTATAGTTATTCTTTACACCATTATACCCATCCATGTAAGGTGGTGGTGGAAAATAGATTACCCCACGGCGTGGAGACGGTATTCCGTACGTACGCACGCGCGGTGATTTCTTTTTCCGTAGGATGGATAGATGGTGAAATAGGGTTGTTTCATACTTATAATAACATATCAGTAAATGAGTGATACTGATGTTATTACTTCATAATGAAACAACCTAAGAATAATAAGTGGAAGAAGAAATAAAGATGAAAGAATTGGTAACGGTAATTACCTCTTCTTTGAAGCGCCTCTTTGAGACCTCCTCTTAGGGCACTAAAATTGGTCTTTGAGGAAGACCAGAACCTCTAGGATGTTTCTAGGGAAGTGGATAAGAGATTTTGGCAGGGTTTGGCCGAGCTTGAGTGCTCAAATTGGTGTGAGGAGGAGGGGGAGGAGGTGTCCTTTTATAAGGGAGGAGAGGGGCACCTTAAGAATATCTCAAAATATTATTTTATATTAAAGTCAAAATCGGTTTATAATGGTTCCAAAGGGTATTATTTCGAAGCTAAAGTGGGTACGGGTCGAAATCCTATCATACAATAGGATTTAGACAAGTTTAGGGTATTATTTTAACCTTATCAATTAGATTTAACTCTAAGTTAAATAATTTAACTTTTACCGTGTCTTTTTCTTTTCTTTCACTATATGGTTAATACACTTACTATAACATGCCAAAATAACCCCAAATTGTATATTATTAATACATATATCCTTATCTAAGTCATTTGGCCGAACCTTAGATTTTTAGGAATAAAATAACAATTAATAATATAATATTTAATTTAAAAACTATTTTGTGTGATTTTTGACACTATTTGATACATGATTTCTGTGAAAGTCATAACAGAATTATATGTTCGAAACCAGTTGATTAAATCAACACTAATATATCATATTAACCTATAAAATTAGTTTAATTCATAAGAAGTCTCAAATTACATTTATTTTGTTATTTATAATATCAATTATGTCAATATTTCATTAATAAGATAATTACTGCATCATCTTTGTGTCATAAATAAATTAAATTATTTGATGTCTAAAAATTACAAATAAAATACCTTAATGTAGGAAATCTTTTTATATTTCTAATGAATATTTACAATCGAATTTATCTTATGTACAACCCTATATTAAAAATGATTTAGTAAATACACTTTGATTTTAACTCTTTTAACTCTTCTTTGAATTAAATAATAATAAATGTCCTAATCTAATCCAAGTGGGCCTAAATGGTCAAATTTTATTCCTAAGCTTGTTTTTGGTCGAATTACACTTGTCCAAGAGAATTAGGACATGTGTTAGGGTAATAATAATATCATTTTTACCCTTAATTACCTTATTTACTTTTAACCGTGGTAAATAAAAGTAAAAAGTTACTATTCACCAAAAATTATTTTCATCTCATTGAACCACATTTTTCTTACTGACATCAACCGTGTCTCTCGTATTTTTGAAATTCCATTCACAGAAGCGGTAAAATTAAGATTTATGAACAAATTAATTTTTTTAACTACCACTTAGTAGTTTCACTATTCATCAAAAATTGATGTTTTTTAGAACAATGCCAAAATTTCATCCTAAGCTATATTTCATATTCCGAATTCAAAAATGAAGTCTATTTTACCAAATTCATATCATAGAAGTTGCATTAATTAATTTTATAATTAAACCCCGCTGTTAAAACAAAGAGCGTGTTTTTAAGAAACAATATCTATCAAAAGATTGACAATTGTTTATGTCTGGTTTAAATGTGAAATTACAAAAAATGACCAACATTGTATTAAATTGTAAAAATATATTCTAAATATACTTTAAAACCACTCAAATTAATAATTTATCACTATTAATTATTTCTATTAAAAAGGTTGTTTTTAATTATAATTTAGTAATTTTCACTATTCATCAGAATATGAAAGTTATCCGAAAAGTACCAAAATTTCACCTTAGGCTAAATTCGATACTCCGAATCCAAAAATGAAGTCCATTTTGAGAGCTAAATTTTCTAAAATTTAAAAAGTGGTTATTACTATTCATAACAGCTAGTTTTAACAATATTTTAATAGCATATCATTGTTTCGTGAAATTCAGTATTGCGTACTACACATACTATCGAGGAAGGTTGCGATTGCGTGTAATGCAAGGCAAGTCAAGGATGTGTGTTGTGCAAGCTCCTTTTGGTGTAGCGTACAACACAAGACATTAGTGAAATTAAAAATAATATTTTTCATAAAATCTTGGGTTGTTACAGTCATGAAATACATATTAGCTTTGTCATATTTTTCATTCCGAGTAGAATCAGAATCACTCGAACTGTCTTCTGAAGCACTCCAGGTTGCTTTCATAGCTTTCTTATATTTTTTGTCAATGTTTTTATATTTCTTCTTGTACTTTAATTTTGGACAGTCAGCTTTCACATATCATTTTCTCTTGCATTTTTAGCAGACCATGTCATCACTTTTATCAGTCCTTTTCTAATCCTTCTTCCAATGACCTTTAATATCATATTTTCCCTTATAATTGGATTTTCTAAAGAACTTATTTTTCCTATAAAATTTCTTAAATCTTGTGGATATCTGACCCATTTGAACATCACTGTCAGATGCACTGTCTTTACTGCTTGAACTAGCACATGTAACTTGAATTTTTTTTCATTGCCCTTGGTTTTTGAGGTAATAGACTTAAATGCCACTGACATACTCTTTGGTTCATCATCTTCCTATTTGTTTACCTTTATCTCTTATTCATACATCATAAACTTACCAATTAGATCCTTAACAGGTAGTGAACTTATGTCTCACGATTCTCTTATTGATACTGATGTTCCTCTCCATCTTTCAGGCATACATCTTAGTTCCTCATGATTTTTTCTTTTGTAGGAACAACTTTTCCAAGTGAGCTCATTGTATATACAATTTCATTGAACCTGGGATACATGTCAGAAATAGGTTCATCAGGCTTCATTTTAAAATTATCATACTTAATAGTGTAGGTATTCAATCTCATTTCAATAACATTGGTTGTTACCTCATGAGAAACATGCAAAGTGTCCCAGATTTCATAAGCAGTCTTACAAGATGATATTCAATTAAATTATTTATCTCTTAAATCAGAGTACAAAGCATTCATTGCTTTACAATTATTATTATAAGCAGTTTTCATAGGCTCATGCCAATTAGTTCTTTCAGTTTCTGGAATCTTATACTGAATCTCTATAGCGGTCCAAATATAAAATCCCATACTTTCTAAATGAATTTTCATTTTCAGTTTCCATTGGACATAATTAACACAATTAATGAAAGGTGTCATGTTTGTAGCAACACATTCTGATCTATTATCCATAATTAGATTTCAGTAAATATATTTAAAGAGATAAAATTTATAACTAAAACAAAGTTAATCTCTTTAAGATACAACTAAATCACAGTTGAAAAACAGAGTATTTGGAAGTCCTTTATTAACAAAGATTCCTATGATACCAAATGTTGGTCTGAGTGGATACTCAAGAGGAGGGTGAATTGAGTTCCAAGTAAAATTTCTATTAAAAACTTTATGATTGAAACCCCAAAAATTTAATAATATTAAATTGAAATGAATTTATAAATACTGTATGTTTTCAATTAGTTTCTTAAGAGATTGATTATTTCTCAGATAACTCAATATGAAGATTAATTAAATTTAGAAACTAACTTACTGGATAACAAAAGTTATAAACACTTGCTAGTTTAACTATCAGAGTAACTTTAAAATAGATTTATATTTAAAGTACTTTGCAGCGGAGTATTCAAAATAGTTTTAATAAAGGTAACAAGCACAACAGTTTAGAACAAGAGATTCTTTCTCAAGATGAGACTTAGTCCTCTCAAACAGTTTATATAAACTTTGATCTACACCATGGACCGGGGTTAACAACAGTACAACGAATTTCCAGGTCCTATGACCTCTGCCACAGTTCTACATGGGAAAACAAAAATAGAAATAGCTCACAGGCTATCCAGGTCCTCAAACCTCTACCACTATCTATAGTAGGATACAAGAGTGTAAGAGAAAGATTGAGTTAGGATTTAGAAATCCTCCAATTCAACACAGAAGATAATGTGTGTCTAAAAATACAGAGCACACACACTGCTCAAAATGTAAATAAATGAAACACAATAGATCTAAACAAATAGAGATGAGTTTAAAATGCTCTATGTATTTTGAGTGAAGATCTGGACTCTTTGGATTGATTCAGATGAAGCTTTGAGTCCTTCTATATTTTTTTCCAAGAAAAACAGAGTGTCGTTTTTGTATTTGACTTCCAGGTCCAAGTTGATCTGTCTGATCATCTTGAATGAAGGTGAAATTGTTGAAGCTCTTTTCTCCTTGAATGTTCAGGTTCTAATGATTCGGTATGTATTCTTACTTCTTCTTCTATGCATGTAAGTCCTTGAGTATCTCTATAAGATTGTATCGTATGTGCATGGAAAGTCTGACTGATTTTTCTTTAGTAGTTCTAGGTTCCCTTATATACATTCAGCACCGGAAATGGGGCTGATTACCTTTTTACAGGTACGAGGTACGGTTCCCTGACATTCAGTAGACATTAATTAATTAATAGTTGTTGCATTAAAATCACCAAATATGACCATTGTTAAATAAAAAATAGAACTAGATTTTAGAGATATAGTGACTGGTTTCCATCGGTAGCACTTAGTATCAGTGAGCATGAATCGGTGTACTTTAGTCAGTAGGTCTGTATTGTTAGCTGTTACTCTTTATAATGGTATACCGTTTGAATTGGTATCTCCTTCTATCGGTATCTCCTTATGTCGGTAGCTCCTTCTTTTGGTAGCTCCTTCTGTCGGTAGCTGTCTTTATTGGTGGACATTGTAGTTGTATCGGTGGACTTAATATCTGTATCTTTCTATCTGTCTGATTATATCAGTAGCTTGTATCGGTAACTATGTACCAGTGACCTTGTGTCACAGGAATCTTGGTCTATCATTGACCTTTACTTATCATTAGACAATGTAACGGTAGGTCTGTATCAGTGAGTCAACACTTAATACGTATCTTTTCTATGAAAATCATATTTAGATTGAGTTAGTAACATTTCTAAACAAGTATAAACATAGATAACCATTGATTAACAAATTCCAATGATCATTTGGATATTTTATCAGCTTAATAATATGATGTCATAGATTGAACGAATAATTATTATAAGGATAAACATTAATTGGTATTATCAAAGCATATTGAAACATATTTGAGATTTTTAAAACAGGTGAGGTCAACACAGGGGACACATACTTTTGTGATATTTCCATTCCTTCCACTATACAACATTTCTAGATAATGGAATACATTAGATTATTTAATGAATCATAATGTATAATCATAACTTAACAAAATACGTAGAAAAAGTTGAGAACCTTCTCATGGATATTCCCATAATAACATAATTGGTTTCTTTCAGAAAATATGTACATTTAAATACTTCATAATGGCTTGTAGAGAAAATATGAATTATCCTAAGCATATCCCCTTGGAGTATCCTAACCAAGAGTGAAACAAGAATTGTTGTCGTGTACTAGGATACCCTGGGTCAAGCCTGAAACTCCTTATCAGAGCTTTCACTCCTAGGTACATCTAGGCCAGAGCCGCCTATACCTGATCATATCCAGACAGGGATATATTGATTGAAATATCCACATAATCTATTCCTTACCAAAATTCCAGGACATTCTTGTATGTTTATCCTCAAAGAGTATCTTAGGGACTTTTACCTAATCTATGTTTTCAAAATCTAGTTTACAAGTTTTCTACTACACTTCCTTTGATACCAACTGTAAGGACCCAACCCAAGTTTCCCCGATCCATTGTCTTATTTTTTTAAATTGGAATGGTTACAAGGAATTACATCCCGAAGGACCGATCATTATATTAGTCATGAAGAAACTAGATACATACATGGAACACATTTTACATTTTGAAAAGAAACAAAATATGATACATAACAAAAGCTAATAAACAGCATCCTTGAAAACAAATAAAAGATATCTTCTTCTTAACATGGGAAGGAAAAACAAATGAAAGCGGTGAGCTCAAATTCTCAGTAAGAGAAGGTAATACAATGTAAGAAAACTTAAACATTATACATAGTGAATAATTGAAAACACGCGCCTTTAAAAAATAAACTTGAACATAATATGGAAATAATATGAGCTGAGTAAATATTTCCATAATATAACATAATCATTGGTATTATACATGTATAATAATCACATAAACTATCGATACTACATTCATAATGGGGTAATTCATAATTCGGGACAACATAACCATATCATCAAGGCCTCGTTCCAAGACCATAAATAATCATTTTGTCAAGGCCTTGTGCGAAGACCATAGTTTGTCTCATTACACCTATCGATGCACCAAGGGGATGTATCACCCCCCCCCAAACATACTATGTCCGATTCATTCTTCATATTAATTGGGATAAATAAAAAAAACATATACATTCATATTAAAACTAATATATGAAATGTAAATAACTTTCCCCGAGCATTAAGCATAAATACTAAACATTGAAAGTAAATTGATGAATGGTTGTAAGGAATAACATCCACAAAAAAATAATAAACCATTAAATTAAATATAGTAAATTATACTATGAAATATTAATCCTAATAATACATAAAAATCTAAAAGAGTGTTGAAATAGATGAAGATACACTTATAAAATCATCGACTGATTCTTGAGTTAAATACCCTTTTACTTTGAAAAGAATTGTTCTTTTGGAAAAATATTTGTATCAAACAAGAATTTAATTAAATTAGTATTTTCATAATAAAATGAGTGATTTTATAAAGGTAATTTTTTCCAAAAATAGATTATAGGGTGCCCTTGAAATTGGGTAAGAGTTTGAGAAATTCCCTTGAATCAGGCTTGTATTTTGGAATCAATTTTGAATGTTTTCTTTTAAAATGTGTAACTATCCACAAAACAAGGAAGGGTTATGGTTGGTAAAAATATATATAATACTCAATAATAATTTATTCGGAGTACATAATAATACATAAGAATTTAATCAAGGTAATTATACAATCAATGTAACCCAAATGAAAATGAATTTCAGGTGATAAAACCCTTACCTTGAGTCTGAACGCGTTCCCCTCTTAAACTTAATCTCCTGGGATATGAAATTAGTCTTATTAATGACTTATTTAAGAAGGTATTATGAATTTATTTAGTTTATAATAATTCTTTTTAGTTCATTTATTCCCTTATTGATATTTATTATATTGAATTTCATCGTTTCGCAGTGTTCATTTTCTTTATTTTCATAATTGGTTCACTTGTTCTTATGTAAGGGAGTTCATGTGGAATGAATGTAAATCTCAAGAATTGAATTTGAATATTTTTTTTGATCATACATAGGTGTTAGTCGTTATTTATATGACTTTTTTACATGGAATGAGGATTAATTATTATATATAACATTAACGATAACTCTTTCGGTTAATTTTTCGGTTTTGATTACAACTAACTCATTTTTCATTATAACTTAATACCATTTGAAAAAAATGATTAAAGAAATTTAAATAGTTTATATTAAATATATAATAATCTGGTTCAATCATAATAATAATGGTTTCATGAACATAATTGAGAATGATAATATAAATCGAAAGCCTATCGTCCTTGAATGTGGTAAATTGACACATCTTGGATGGTGTTCTTGCTACTAGTATAAAAGAAGGTAAAAGTAAGGGATGATGATAAATTATTCCAATATAATGAAAACAATCCAATAAATGTATGTTAATGGAGTCATCACAAAATTTGGATAAGGATAGGTAATAATAGAAAATGAAAACAAATGAACTTGAAAGGAAAGACAAAGAATTAAATGGAGGAATTTACCTCTTGAACCAAACATCCTCGAGATCCTCTTTAAGGGAGAGGTTTTGGTATTTTTATAAGACCAAGGCTTTATATATGTGGGATAGGAGGTTGGAATGATATTTTGAAGGAATTTCAAGAAGTCACAGGCTTGAGAGGAGTGAAGATAAGAGGGAGTGACGGGGGATTTTATAATGGAGGGGAGAGGGGATTTCTCAATTTTATATTCATTAATTTATTATTTATCCACAAGAAAAGGAATAGTGAGTCTTCCATGACCAATAATAATAATTTTATCTTGTGAATCCGAATAAATTGGGTTTACATAACTATAACATCATACATGACTATATAATTAGTGTATTTAGCTTATTTTGTAAATTATGGTATTTCACTATTCATAAAAAATTCGAGTATTTCAAAAAATACCAAAATTTTTCCCCAACTATTTTTTGAAATTTAGAATTGAAAAATGAATCCAATTTTTAAATATTATTTTCTAAAAATTTTAATTTTAATATTTAATTAAAATCATAATTTATTAAAAAACCAGTTTTAAAAAATTTATTCACTTATTCTAAAACATAGGCATATAGTACTTCAACTTGAATATTATTTATATACTATTATAGGTAAGGTTAATATTCATTAGGGTGTATCAATATTCCTAAGGGTATGTTACTATTCATAATGGTTTCCTATTATTCACCAAAAATTAAGTTTTTCTTATCGGACACCAAATAACTTACTGATCGCAACCATGTATGTCAGATTTTCGAAATTCACATCACAGAAGTGAAAAACATATGTCTAAAGGTCACATAGAAATTAGTAGTTCATTATGTTGTGATTTATTGTGATTATTACTTGTTTATAAGAAATTAATTTCCATTGAAAAATATTGGGTTGTTACATTTAATGGGCTGAATAAAAGGGCATGGCCTTCCATGTGACCAATTATTCCAAAGACAAACCACCTTATAACTAGGTTGGTAAGCCTTGTATAAAAATTGGAATGCCTTGATAAATGAAATGAATTTATTATATGTAAAATATTACTCAATGATTATTTTCTTTCCTAAATTAATTAAATGGATTAATCAAAATAAATTATGAAAGGTGGAAAGGCCGCACTGATCATTGCATGATTTCTTACAAGATTTAATTGAATTCTGATTCCCTTTGTTATATTGGGATTATTGATTATATTATGAGGTAATGAATTATTATAAATATGATTACAACTCTAATATAGACTATGGAATGATGGTAAGGGTTCTATTAGGCATGATGATTCACTGTCCCTTACCTCAGGTATTCATTAGGATGTCTCACACCATTGACATTATTTAGATGGTGGGATGACGCACCTTATCCTTTATTTTGGGTGTTGCAATGATGAAAAAATTACCATCTTGAGTGATCATCATTAATTATAACATTTATTATGATATATAGGGTTTGTATACCTTGCTTGATCTTATAGGCTCGATTAGACTGGTTATGGATGCTTGAGTTATGCATCGGTCCATCCAACGCCAAGTATTCTAGATATATGGCTACATAAATCCCCACATATTTAATTTATATATGTGGATGAAATATATAGCTAAACTACTTATATACTACTTCTATATATTTATATACATTTACTGATCACAAACTCATTCCAGCCATGAGCTAATGTAGGTAGAGCCGCCATGTGTCCTTCGAAAACTTAAGAAATCTAGTATTTATTTGTTAGGTGTTTTTTATTATTCTTTATATCTCCACACCATTGTACTTTATATTCAAGGAATGGATTTAGCTGTACACACCATTGGTGGTGGCATGTTGAGTATATCTCAAACCCTAGTCGGGATCCCATTGCACTAGGGAACCTGGGCATACCTCATGTTCATAAGAACATGAATTATTGATCACACTGTTTTTCTTGTATCTGGCATTAAGTATCAAGGAACTGATCTAGAGATCACAGTTCTCTTGGGGTTCTCCCTCAGGGCTTCTAATTCTTGTCTTTATTCGTTCACTTCATTTTATCATGTTGATTGTTGTGTGACTAATGATTTATTTTATATATCATCATTTGGACATGCATGAATTGTTGTATATTGGAATTGGCCAATTATATTCAGTTTACACTATTCTTCCACTGCTCTTTATTAAATTTATTACCACTTCTGCTATTTTCTGTAATTTATTTTCTGATATACCATTATGCTACTCTAATCATGAGGGTGTAGTATCCCCACTTTCACCTCATTGTACCCTCACTAATAGCCGACATACTCTACCATATAGGGATATTCACTTGATTCCATGTGTTAAACTATCCAATTTATATTTTTATAGGCTAGTTAGGTACATTACAGATTTATTCTTAGGAATTGATTACTTGTCTTTAAATGTTAAAAATATTTTCATTTTATAAATTTTATCAAAGAATGGTATTTTTCTATATAATGAATCTTGATTACTAATGAACTAGAATTTTGATGAAATATATTGTTTTTTAATGAAATCAAATGTATGATCATTCATATATTTATTATAAATTGGTTATAAGTTAAGATAAATCAATTGTAGGCAAAAAGTTTTCTTTTTCAAAAAAAATGTTTTTATGTGTGAAATATATTTTTACCTTAGTAAATTAAATTAATAATTGTTTATTATTATTTTTAATATAATTTGTATTTATTATATTAAATAAATATTAATATAGTGGTTCTTAATAAAAAATTAATGAGAATAAAATAATTTTTTTGCTTAAAAATACATTTTCTCTAAAAATGGTTTTTACGCATTTTGTGCGGGAATATTATATTTAATTTCATCCAATTTTTAAAATTGATTATTATAAAATGGATTCCATATTTTTAATCATCATAATAAATATTATGTAATAATTCTAAATTAAATTTTTTACATATTGAATAGTTACCATGGTAAAAATCTTATTACCGTGGTAAGGGTTAAAAGGGTTAAAAGAGGGGTTAACCTAAGAGATAATGTTTAAGATTTAACAAAAAACTTGTTTTAATTTTATTGGTTAATTTTATTTTTACCCAAGCCTTCTTATAAATACATTTTTTCCTTTCGGATCCTCTTTACTTGAGTAAGAAATATATTATATAATAAAATTTCAAGTATTTATAAGTTTTCCACCCACCTCACTTATAAATGAGGACCTCCTCTTATCACTTATCCACACCACATGAGCCCTTTATATTGACCAATATCATTTCAAATAACATTAAAACATATTTATCCATGAACCTGATGTTATGGTATTTTATAAATACCCTTCTATTAATCATTAATGTGTCTTTCAAAGGAAGATATTTGAAGAAGAGGTATATGTTTAGACCAAACTTTTTATTGTTTCATACTTCTTAAACCTCCTAAAAATATTCCATAACCATATTAAAATTATGAAGTTAATATATTTAATATAATTAAATTTTTATATGTCAATTTAATGTCTATTTTCAATTTCTTTTCCATCTAATTTTAAAGGAAAACACCACTCATGTGAATATATGGACTACCGTCTCCATGAAGTGATGTATTTTATTTTTCATCATCAGATATGTGGGATAATTATATAGTTTAATTAAATGGATATATATAATTTTTATAAAATAATTATGATTATAAGAATATAATATATTATCTACCTTTTTACCCTTCTTTCAATGGTAAAATGATATCATTTCTCGTGTGTACATGTCTACCACCACCTTCACAAAACGATGTGATTCATTTCTCATTTCCCTTATACATGGATGATAATAAGGATATATTTAATGAATATA
The DNA here is from genome assembly GCA_963277665.1 of Viscum album. Taxonomy (NCBI): domain Eukaryota; kingdom Viridiplantae; phylum Streptophyta; class Magnoliopsida; order Santalales; family Viscaceae; genus Viscum; species Viscum album. Next base: position 1,560,644,041 of record OY728141.1, read on the forward strand.
TATTAATTTATGACATAATTATTACACTATAAATTTTAATTATTATTTACCTTTATTTTATTCTAACCATCAAAAAATCGAAACATCGCTCATGCGTGCGTACAGACTACTATCCCTACGAACTGATGTAATTCATTTTTCCTCACCACCATATATATATATTATAAATGTGTATATTATGAATAAATATAATATTTATTAAATGATAAATATTCCATATATTATTAAATAATTACCATGTATAAAGGACCATAATTTTCAAATAGAAACATGCATGGAAAATAGACCATTTTCACCTAAATAATGATTTTAGTGAGGAAGTGTTAATAAAATGCTAATTTGAAATTATACAGGATTTATATAAATTAATATATGCATGAATTTTTTTTATAATATATTTATAGTAAATATATATTAATTATAAATTAATTTTGAACATGTCTGATGAAAGGAGGGACTTTTGGTAAGGTTTTTTTACAATTTCATTTTTTTTTGGATTATCTGTGTTAAATTTACATTAAGATAAATTATATTATCCCCATATTCGAAACCACTTATATTTTCTTCTCTACTTATTTTTTTGAATTATTTTTACCCTTCTCCTCTCTTTGGTACTCAAAATGATTGGGAAAATATTTTTGATAAAAGTTTCCCTTATTTCAAATTTTTTGGTCAGGAATATTTCCGCTACATGTTCATGTTACACAAAATGATTTATGAAATTTTTTACCCCCGATGAATTTTTTTACAATTTATTAAAAGGAATTTTTTTAAATGCTTTTCATAAAACTCATTTTGAGTTTTTACAAGTGTGAAAAAAATATTCTCTTTTAACATATATAATATGAATGGATTTTACTATTCTCTTGTCATTAATTATACATGGTGATTACTTTACAAGTTTCAAAGGTTTTATAAATAAAATTATATTCCCATTTTATAGTAATTTCATTTTTAAAAGTTACTAAAACAAAAGTTATTATTTCTCCTTATTTTCAAAGTGAAATTCTAAATGATTTTATAAAAGAGATTTCTCATATATATCAACATCCTTTAAGGATTTTTATGCTCCACTAGGGATATTATATTATGATACAATACACTTTCTTTATCAATATTTCTTATGATGATAATTTTTTACGGAAGATTTAATGAAACTCATTACCTTTCCAGTGGTTAATTTAGCTATAATGAAATCTTTATAAAACTTAGTTATTTTCCACAGGTTATGACGTGAGGAATGTTTTTATGATATTATGGTATTCTTATATATGGTTTTCATTATGTTATGGGTGGGTATTGAATTATATATACATACAATGTATTAGGTTAATAATGATATCTCATGAGATAATATGTATTTGAATGGGGAGTGGACACAGTTCGATAAGGGACTCCTTCCACAAAAATTATCTTCCAAGTGATCCCTGGCAATGGAAATGATAGGAATGGGGAGTGATCCCAACAATCTAGGGGTATTTGTCCTCTATGATAGTATTTTCAGTGATTATTGACTAATGAAATTATTTTTTATGGTAATGTGTATTCCAAAAACATGTGTCTTATGCATATGATTTTTTATTGTGGCTCATTATTGATTATTGACAGTTTCACACTCTTATGAATTTTGAATTTTGTTCTGTAAAATCATTATATCATGATTGATGATTACTGATTTTTGATTTAGTGGGTGTGCCTTTCATAATTTATGATCATATGATCATAATGTTATGCTTATCTTATGATCACTTGTGATCTTTAACAAATATATCACATATTTACCCTTACTGAGCATCTAAGATGACCATTTTTTATAATTTTTCCATAGTTTATGAAGAATTGGTTTGTGTAAGGTATGTATAATATGGTTACTATGTGAGATAAGCTTTGTAGGATATATTGAAGATCTTTCAAGAAATAAGATAATTATGTTTCTAGCCTCTAAATTAACTACACCTTTATGGTTATAAGGAATATATTATTATGATATATATTGAATATTCATCTAAAATGATTTAATATTTATGTAAGTAATTATTTAGTCACCTCAGTTGGTATCAGAGTGGGTTTTATTTATTTCTAATGATTAATATTAGAAAACATTACTAAAAACCCTAGGTATGTCACTATGTATAGGATAATATCCTAAAATCTTGGTAAAGAAAATAATTGTTTGTTTTCTAGAAATGATATCCCTGTCTAGATAAAATTACGTGGATGAGGGCCCTGGAACAAATACACATTGGGGAAATAACCCTGAAAAATTTAGTAGTGTATTAAGTCATTCCTCACCTAGTTCATAAAAAAGAGGCTTAACATCAAACTTGATTTGAAACTCTTGTAGTATATTGTTTGGTTAATTTTCATAATATTTATAAACTATTATGATAAATGAAATAATATAATATATAACAACCTATAATGAGATAATGTAACAAGCTATGAACCTTAGTGTCCTAAGTTTAAATAATATTCCACAATTTATGACATCATAAGAATCATCGTCATCATTCTTATGACATAATAAGAATAATATTCATTATCATATGATTACTTAGTCTTATTATTTATGTCTAATACTCACAGTAAGACTTTTTGTTTTTGTCTGTTCCTAGAATAGAGAGGAATCCTATGAACAGAAAACATAACATCTAATGAAATGACCCTACTAGTGGGAAACCAAATGAAATGGGAGATGGGTTTTTAGATCATATATCTATGCTCAAAAAAATTTATTAAGCAATTAATAATAACATGAATCATGTTATTCATCCAAATATCCAAATGAAGGAATCTTTCACTACTAATTCATTTATGTCGAAACATCCACCTTCTTTTAGTGGTTCCTTGAATCCACTTATTATTTTGAAATAGTTCAATTATATTGAATATATATTCTTATATATCCAGTTCTCAAACCAAAAGAATTATTTTAGTTGTGTATCATTTATATTGTGAAGTGTATCAATGTCAGAATCTTATCAAGAATATGAAATAAGAGGGGGAAATTGAATCCATGATACAGGAAGATATTAAGAATGTATTTTTTAATAAGTGTTTTCATATAAATATTCAAATAAAATGGAAAGTTAATTTCCTAAACTAATATAGAGAGGTGATAAATCAATTAATACCTATGAATAAAACATTAAAATACATTCAAGGTATACTTTTGGTTTTATATTCAACACTAGAAGAAAATTTGACTGTTTAGTTACTGTATTAATAACAAGTCACTGAAAGTAATCGACTATAAGATACATTGGTATAAATGAATAAATAATTAAATATACTCTCAATATATAAATTGATATTTTATAACTTCATTATTTTCTGGGTTTCAGGGACAATAATATAAAGATGAAATTTTGAGAAAATTATATTAATAAAACTCATATAGGAAAAGAAAATTAATCTTCTTTTATATTAGAATTTTGGAAGAAATAATGGGGGAAATTACCTTAATATTTCTCATAAATTATATTAGTTTGTAAAATAATATAACTGAAAAAAATAATGTCAAATTGAAGTGAATAATAACACTAAATAAGTGTATGAAGCGAAAGATCAATTTAATGTTCCACCTATACTAAAGTGATATAATTTCAAGGAGTATGAACAATGTTCCAATAAATTCATTAATTTTAGGGTAAATTATATAAATAAGTATCAATAACCTCTTAATCTAATATATATAGGGAAATATAATGTGATCATAACTACTAACGTGGGTCATGAGAACAAAGTGGTGAAAGTTATGCTTACTATCCACTCTATAACTGAAAATGTATTATTTGATTCTATATTTACCCACACTTTTCAGTCCAAATAATTTTTAAGGGTATCACATCACCAACTTATATATTAGATGAAGAGTTAGTGGTAAAACTCTTAATGGTATGATGATCACATCTACGATATATATCTCCTCTTAGGTAAAAGTTTTCTTGAATTTGCTTCCAAAATATCTTGGTATTCTCCCTCTAGTTGAATTTGATCATATTTTGTTCATGTATTGAATTTATTTATATAGATCCCATATAAATTTATAAGGAAGTCAAATCATATTTTACATTCTAAATTGAACTATGATCATCAATATGTGTGAGTAATAATATGAAGTTACCATGAAAATTAATTACATGGTATGGGTCTTAATACCTATTTATGAGTGATATTTATCTAAAATGGATTGGAAAAAACTCAGCATTTAATATATTCCTATTATTCAAAAATATTCTAATGTATTTCTTGATGACATAACCTAGTCATCCATTGAATTTTGAAGGTGATTTTTCAATATTAATCATACCTAGTGTTATATATATTTCAAAGACTCCTTATAGAATGGACTCAATTGAGTTATAGGAATTAAAGAAGAAACTATATGAGAATTTAGAGAAGTTATTCATATGATTTATTACATAACCATTGGATGTACCTATTTTTTTTATAAATATGGTTCAATTCGTCTTTAAATTGACTATAATAAACATAATAAGATCACTATTAACAACAAGTATCATTTACACCATATATATGAATTGGCTGATAAACTACGTTGAGATCAATACTTTTCCAAGATTTACTTTCATCATGGATGTCATAAATTTAGGGTAAAGAAGGAAGATATACCCAAGAAAACCTTCAGTATGAGGTGTGGACATTATGAATTTATAGTGATTCCATTTTGACTTACCAATTTCCACGATATATTTATGGATCTAATGAATAGAGTATTTAGAGATTACCTTGATTAGTTTTTGGTAGTCTTTATAAATGATATTATTATATATTCAAATAGTAATGAAGTGGAAGAATATCATTTGAAAATTGTACTGAAGACCCTAAGTAATGAGAAACTATATTAAAAAGTTAACAAGGGTAAATTTTAGATATACAATGTCTAATTATTAGGTCATTTAATTTCAGTTGAGGGTATATTAGTGGATCCTTCAAAGATAGAATTTATTGAGAAAAGAATAGACCAACCACAGTGACTGAGATCTATAGTTTTATTAAGTTATATGGATCCTGAAGACACGTTTTGAGATAAATCTCATTGTTTTAATTTCTAATAACCAATTTGACACTAAAGGGATCCAAGTTCCTTTAGATAGATGAATGTGAGGAAAATTTAAAGGATCCTAAAATATAGTTTTCTAGAGGAAATTCTCTCTAATTACCCTAAAGTGGATAAGGCTTTGTGATCTATAGTGATACATAGTATAATGGAATGGTATTTTTTCTCATTTAGAACAATATTGTGGTACTTTACACCTCACTCTAATTTAAGGATCATGAGAAAAATTACCCAACTCATGATTTGGAGTTGGAAGTTGTAATTTTTTTTATTTAATATATGTATTAATTATCTATATGGTGAATGGTGTGATATATATACTGATCATAAAATCATTAAGTGTATATTCACATATAAATAGTTGAATATGTGTCAAAGGTGATAGTTGGAATTGATTAATGATTATGACTACTCAATAAAATTCCATCATGGGAAGGCGAACAAGGTGGAAGATACTCTAATTTGGAAGGAAGATACTTATTTTTCCATGATATGTATTTAAATATATCCAATAAATATTGATTTTTAGTTATGGATATTAAAATAATGTTGAAAGGGATAGATCTTAACTTTCCCATATTAATGTTTAACCATCTATACACATGAGGATTAAAGAGGTGAAAAGGTGGATGTAGAACTATAGAAGAAGGTGGAGAGTGATCCTAATTTCAACCTTTTTTGTGATGGACTAATTAGTTTTAGGAACCAAGTATGTGTCCCATCAATACAAAACTTGAATGATTTATTTGATGAAGTTCATAGTTTTTTATTCTCTATCAGTCCTGGATGTTTGATGATTTATAGAGATCTAAAAGAGTATTTCTGGTGGTAAAACTTGAAAAGGTAAATTTTAGAACATGTATCTTTATTCCTAATATGTTAGAAAATAAATTCTAATAGATATTAGTCTATGCGGATGTTATAAATATTACCCATACCAGAACGGAAATAGGAAAACACCCCCATGTATTTCATTTTTGGAAACCCTAAAACATCTAAGTAACATTATTTTATTTGGTTTATATTTGATGGCTTAATATATTAAGAACATTTCATTAGTATTAGATAATATTTATCACTTTATCATATTTCTAGATTACACATTATTTATGTGGTAGGATTGTATGGGGTACCATATTATATTGTATCTGATCTGGATTTGTGGTTCACCTTGATGTTTTGGAGAATTATTCATCAAGATTTGAATATAGAGTCAATTTTTTTTACTATATATCATCCTTAGACATATGTTCTCTCTAAGAGTCTCATTCAAATCCGAGAAGATATTTTGGGAGATTTTTCTGTAGATTTCAATGGAAATTATGATCAACAACTTCCTCGATTCAATTTTTCTTAGAATAATATCTTTCACTCAATAATTCAGATGAATCCTTATGAATTAATCTATGGAAGGAAATGAAAAAATCTAATGTTATAGGATGAAGTTGGAGAATAAAATTTATTTATAATTAAGTTAGAAAAGTAAATAGAAGAGAATGTTAGAATCATTCAACAGTACAATATGGTTTCTCAAAGTCAATAAAAAAGTTTTGCTGACAATTTTCGGTGACATCATAAGTTTGTAGTTAGTGACAAGTTATTCCTATTAATATATATTTCGAATAAGGTTGTGAGATTTGGGAAAAAGGGAGAACTGAGTGATATATTTATCATCCCCTTCAAAATTCTTGATTATGTTGGGAGGATTTCTTATTTCTTGTTGTGTATATTGAATCTCTCTCAAGTTTATGTTGCAGTCCATCTATCTCTTTTGGGGAAGTATATACATGATACTTAAATGGTTTTTAACTCAAAGGTTATACTAGTGGATAATGAAATTTATTATGAGAAATAAATGGTGGATATTCTAGATCAAAGAAAGAAAGTGTTGTAAAATAACACCACTCACATGGTCAAAGTTTTTTTGTGAAACCATAAATTTAAGGAAGCTATAGTTGGGGTTTGCCTTAGTGGTAAGCACCCCATAACGCTACATGAAAAATGGGGGTTCAAAACCCATAGGGCGCAGGGGACTATAGTATTATTGTAGCGTAATGTAGCAGCAGCGGAAATGTAGCAACGACGGGTACTGTAGCGGTGGCAGGTCACTGTAGCAGTGGCAGCATACTGTAGCAGTGGCGGGTACTGTTCGGTACTATATCAGGTGGGTACTGTAGAAATACTATTCATATAATGGGCCTTAGGCCAAAAATTGGGGCCTACGGGCCATGTAATGCGATAGATGCCCCCCTGGGCCATTGGGCTATGTAATGGGTCTCCCTCTACCCAGTTAAAACAGGTCTTTTCTTTGCTTTAATAATAAATGAGGGTTCGGCCCCATCCTTTAAAAAAGGATGTTTTATGGGAACCCGGGGATGTGATGAGGCATAAGTATCCTCATTTGTTTGTATTAGAGTAATGTAATTTTGATGATTAAATTCATATAATGGGTTAGAATGTAACACCTCATAATTTTAGAATATATTTTCCCACTTAAAAATATTCAAAATGTTTAATAGCGTTATTTATACACAACCATGAGCTTAAACAAACTTTGATATACTACTAAAATATTATTATTAAATATGAATTTTATCACCAATACATTCAATTAATGGGTATGAATAAGTCTAAATAAATTATGAAAAATATATATAATATTTTATTTAATTAAAAGGTACTAATTAATGATTGGTAATTAAGTACACAATTCTAAATTTTGAAAATAATATCATTTTATAAATTTTTTTGTAGTATTATATTTTCCTATATTATGTATATCGATCATTAGTTAACTAGGATTTTAATGAGATATATCATTTTTAATGCAAAAAAAATTAATAATCACTCATACATTTATTATCCATTGGTTATAAGTTAATGTAAAATCATTTAAAAGTTAAAAGGGTTATTTTTTAGAAAACTGTTTTTATATGCACCATACACTTTTATAATTGTAAATTAAATTAATTACTATTGATGAGTGATTTTAAAGTAATTTTTAGATAATTTATTCAATTAAATATATTAACTTTCATTAAATGTCTATTACAATTAAATGAATGAGAATAAACCCATTTTTATTCTTAAAAAATTCATTTTATCAAAAAATGGATTTTACATATTTTGTTCACGGATATTATAATTAATTTATATTAATTTAGGAATTGAATCTGGTAAAATTAATTTAATATTTATAATAAAAATAATTAATATTATGTAATATTTTAAACATAATTTTTTCATAATGAATATTTACCATGGTAAAAATATTATTACTACGATAAGGGTTTAAAGGGTCAAAAGAGGGGCTAACCTATGAGATAAGGTTTAAAATATCACAAAAAACATTCTTTAATTTTTCTTTCTTATGGTATTTATAAATTATCTTTATTATCTTTGAAACTATTTCTATTTGAATATTCTTTACTTGAGTAAGAAATTTATTATATATTGAAGTTTCAAGTATTTGCATGTTTGCCACCCAACTCACTTAAAAAAATGGAACCTCCTCTTCTAACTTATCCACACTACCTCAGTGGTTTATCTAGAACAATATCTAGCAAAATACTCTAAAAAAATCCTTATAAAATACCTTGATGTGATTTTATTCCTAAAATATCCATCGTTTAAGCCGCAAGGTGCTTCTCAAAGGAGGATACACAAAGAAGAGCTATATGTTCTTACCAACCATTTTCATATTCATTTCTCCTTAAACCTCCAATGAATCTACCATGACCATATTAATATGATTAAAAATATTGTATTTTCTATAATATTTTTTTTTATTTTAACGGTATATCCATTTTCAATCTCACTCCCATATAATGATAAATAAAAGCATCACTCAAGCGTATGTATGGACTACCATCTCAAAGAAGCAATGTATTTTATTTTTCATCATTGTATCTACTGGATTGTAATATAGATTAATTTAATAGATATATATTATGTTTATAATTATTATTTTGTAAATATATGATATTATCTACCTTATTACCCTTCCATACATTGTAAAATGATAATGTCCCTCATGCGTGAGTGTGGACTACCACCTCTATAAAGCAATTTGATTTTTTTCAATACCATTTTACCTCAGTCATAATAATTATATATTTAATTAATATATATTAAATGTATGATATAATTATTACTCTATAAAGGTGGATTATTTTTTAACTTTCTTTCCATCCATCCATCAAAAAAGGAAACATCACTCGTGCATCAATATGGACTACCATCTCCATGAAGTGATATAATTGATTTTTAATTATCACACTATATGTATTGTAATAAAAGTTTATAAAATGAATTAATATGATATTTATGAAATGATAAAGAATCTATATATGATTAAATAATTACTAGGTTTACGTACAGGATCCGTCAAACCAAAACATGCATTGAAAACAGACATGTTTTCACCAAAATAATGATTTTAAAGAAGAATTATTAGAAAAAGGGTAATTGGAAATTATAATGGAATGATATATAGTAGTATATGTATTAATATGGTTCTGTAAAATATTTATAATTAATATATATTAATTATATAGTAATTTTCAATGTATACAATGAAATATGGGACTTCTGGTAATGGTTTATGTTATAATTTCATTTCATTTCAGGATCATCTATATTAAATATCTATTGAGGGAAATTATAAGATTAAAATATTTTAAAATCCATATTTTTTATTTTAATATGGTTATTTTTAGGTCAATCTAGTATTTTTACCATTATCCTCTCTTTTTTACTCAAAATGATCTAGAAATTATTTTTAAGAACAACAAAAATTATTTCTTGTTTTTGGGTCAAGAATATTTCTTCTCCATATATATGTTATTAAAAAAATTGTGTAAGTTTTTATATATACTTAAATGTTTTGAAATGTTTATTTTTTCCACCATTTAATTTCTTTACAAGTTATTAAAATAAAAATTTTGAATTTTTTTTCGTATGACTCAGTTTTTGATTTTTTACAAATGTGGGGAAAGAATGTCCTCTTTTAAAATATACGGTTTGAAATTATTTCCCTATATTTATGTCATTAATTTTTCATAAAGATGTTCCTAAAAAATTTTAAGGATTAACAGAGAAAATAAAATTCCCTATTTATGTTAATTTCAGTCTTAAAAGTTACCCAAATAAAATGGATGTTTCTTTATGATTTTCAAAGAATAATGTAATGATTTTATAGAACATATTTTTCATATATGTCAATATATTTTAAGGAATATTATGATTTATTGGGGATATGATATGATGATACCATTAAATTCATTTTTATGGATGACTTATGATGACGAGTTTTTAAGTATGACTTTATGAAACTTTTTACATTCCCATGGATTATTTATGTTTTGATGAAATCTATATGAAAATAGTTTCTCTTAAATTGTTTGTTCTTTTATGATTGTTTTTATGATATTGTGTGACACTTAAATATGGTTTTCATTATATTATGGGTAGTCTTAGAAATATATATCCCACTAATTCATTAGTTAATGAGTGATATCTCATGAGATAATATGAACTGGGATGGGGAGGGATCCCAGTTCAATAAAGGAATATATCCTATATGATAGTCTTAGCATTGAGCCATGTCTATGGAGATGATGAGCCCATGAGGCATGGGTGATTTGGTTAAAGGCGGTGACGTCTTGACCCAGAGGTTCCAGGTTCGAGTCCTCGCAAGGCAACGCGCACTATATGCTAACAAACCTCTCGTGGTCCTATCTACCCCATTGGGAACTGGCCTAGGAACAAGGTTTGGCCACCTTGGGCCTCACTAGGGATGTGCGACACATAGTTGGGGAGGCCAACTCAATACCTTATTACCCAAAAACACATTTTGCCAACGCATTCATACCTAAGTGGTAAGGGCTCATGCTTGGCAACCAAGTGACCCAGGTTCAAAACCGTGTGAAGGTGAATTTTCAAAGAACTGTAGCAGTACTGTAGAAGTACTTTAGCAGTGTTGTGGTTGGTACTATAGCACTTACTGTAGCTGACACTGTTAGGTATTGTAGCAGCCAGAACTATTCACCCTATTTGGGCTTTCGGGCCACCGGTTGGGGCCTACGGGTCTCAGGGGCCTTCAGCTCATCAAGGACTTCAGGCCACAGGGCCTTCCGGCCATAGAGACCATTGAGTAGAACAGTTCACATTGATCAGGCCCCAGAAGAAGATCATAGAAAAAATTGTAGCAGTCATAAGAAGCAGAGCTAACCGGATTTGAAAAATGAGAAGGTATGGCAACTACGATTGCGACCAGGCACCGTGCAACTTTCTACGGGGCAATTCTAGTTGATCAGCAATTCAATTTGGGGAGCTAGGCGATCAATGATGCTAAAGCTGGGGAGGGGAAATTCTAGTGGGTTGGGTCTACGGGTCATTTAATGGTCATATATGCCTCTGGACCTTTGGGTCATGTACTGCGGGTCATGTCGGGATTTGTGCCTTGGGCCTACGGGTCATGTATGGGTTCCCCTTAAACACTTAAGAGGATTATTATCCATAAAAAAATAAAAAAATAAGGCCTTCGGGCCATTCAGGCATATGGAGATGATAATAATAACGAGTATACCCAATAACATTTGGAAATTTTTCCAATATTATAGTCATGGACGTGATACTTGACTAAGGAAATGATTTTTTATACTTATGTGTATGCCACCAACTTATGTTTTATTCTTATAATATTTTTCATGGATCGTTATTAATTATTGATGATTTCACACTCTAATAAATTTTGTCTTTTATTTTCACAATTACTTAATTCATGACTTCTGATTAATGATATTTTACTAATTGGGTTTGAATTTTATAATTTATGAATACTTTATCATACCATTACACTTATCTTATTCGCACTTATGATCATTGATTGATATCTCCTACATTTACCCTTACTTAGAATATGAACTGACACTTTTTTATATTTCATTGTCCCAAGGATATGATGAAATTTTTTATGTAGGGTATGTCTAATAAGGTTATTATATGATAAGAAATTTTTGGGGGATATTGAATATATTTCACGAAATAAGTTTAATATATATCTACCATACAAATACACTAAACATCTACAATTATATGGCATGTATTATAATGGGATATATTAAATATTCATCTAAAATAATGTAATATTTATGTATTTAATGCATGGATCACCTCAATTTCCAATTATGATGGAGAGGGAAAATATAGTCAGCTAAGTGTATAGAGAAACCTATTTCCATGTCCTATTAAAATCATGTCAATGGGTCACGTAATTATTGTGGTCCATGTGGACCATTGATATTGGATGCATTACTACTATAACCTTGAATGGATATGAAAATAGCTTTACTCAAAAATAGACAGTTCCCACTATAAAATATGGCTATAATTTAATTATATACACAATACAAGTGGATTGTGGTTATAGATATTTGGGGATGTCACATTTTTCTATTAGTAAATTTCCCATTTGTACATTGTATGGTTTGAAATTAAAGAAATTATAGGGAGGTTAGTAGAAATATTTGTATATCTAAAAATAAGTTAGTTAAAACAAAAGAATTGTATTAAGGTTGGATGAATTCGAAGAATAAAATAAGTGTGTTTTTTAGAGAGATATGGATATTTTTCATGTGTGCCTGCGTGAATGCATTTTTTCTTGAGAGAGAGAGAGATGGCATAAGTCCAAAAAAGAGTGTGAGAGTCCCTTTACCTTAAGTCTCTAATCAATAAATATGCTACTCTAAACTCTTAAATAATTAAATTAGATTCATTAATTATTCATATTCAAACCATATTAATTCTTATTTTATTCGTTTACATCCCTTTATATTCAATTATTATCTATATTTTTAGTTTAACTATGTCCATTTTAATCACTCGAAAATATTGGTTCTATGTAAGTAATGGTCAAAGGCCTTTGTCCAATGGTACCATAATCTCTAGAAATATTAAAATAGATATTTAATTTCATTCCATATGTTAGAATGTTACATGATTTATAAAATATCCCAAAATTTGATTGGATAAATGATATCATATTTCAGTATTCTCATTTAGGCGGTTTTATAGATCATGGTAAACATAATTTGTGATAATTTTTTTTATATTTGATTTATTATTCCATAATATGAATAATATTATAGAATAATTACTAATTTAATTTTCAACCATTAAATTTATTTTTTAAGAACAATCATGAAATATTGTGATATTTGTTTAATGACATTTTCAATATAGGTAGTTTAACACAGAAATGAATGAAATACTGTTAAAAATAACCATAAATTTAATTTAATTCATTATATGATATGAATATCAATGTTACAGTATTACTATATCCTTTATTTTATAATGAAATTCCTGTTTTTTAATTTTAGAGATATGTGGTAGAGTGATATGAAGAAAAGAAATTAATTTATCTTGATTGAAATTCTTAGCTTCTTCATTGAGACTACTCATTTGGTATGTGATTTATGTTTTTAAGGGATGGAATTTTGTCAGACCAAGACCATATTAACATGGATAAGAGGATTGGGGATATATTTTGAAAACATTTGGTCAAACAAATATTTTTTGAAATAGATTATAAATGAATGAAAGATTTTGTTAATTATAGAAGAAAGGGAGGGGTGTTCTAGAATAAAATATGGAATGATTATTAATTTATTTAAATGGTGATCAATTCTATATTTTACAGTAAGAGGTTTATGATTTAATATTAAATTAGACCATTTAATATCCATTTATCTGACACCCATATGTCATTTTTTACCATGTATTTTATTTATTTATTTTTTGTTTTGGGTTTAGTTTATGTTTGGGAGAATTTCAGGTTAAATTTTTATGTTTCATAAAAAAATTCTTATATGCATCGTTTTCACACAAATTTTAGAGGAAACCATGAAACTACTTTTACATAATATTTTTTTAGTTTATTTTATATAGAACATGTTTTTCCATCATTGGTGTCACATGGTTTGGCCCAAATCATATGTGGCCAAGGAGAAATCATGGGAGTCACTTTGTGTTTATTTAATGAGAATTAATTAATTAATGGTTTTAAAATATTTTAAAAGGGAGTCAAGTGTTTTGTAATTCCTTAAAGAAATAGGTCTGAGGAGCTCAAATGGTTACCTTATTTTGGAAAGGAATTAGTGTTTTTAAAATTTGGGTTAAATGTTTTCAAATTCGTATTAGAGAATTGTGATTTTTAATGAATTTAACCGTTTTTAAAATGTTTGGGTTTTTTAAACACTCTTTTTTTAGAAAATGGTGTTTTATTATATTAGGGATTCATTTGTTTTTTTATGAAATTTGGTTTTCACACATGTTTTTCCTTAACTGATATATGTTTTTGAATTTTTCCCCTATATGTTGGGTGGTAACAATAAATCAAATTTAGGAAACATAATTTGGTTGTGTTCACGTTTCATTTTATTTAAGGTATGCCTCCTGGAATGGACCTGTATAAAATTATATGGTTAGTCTCTAGGTGTAGTTCCCATATCATTTGTGCCTCTTTCCTATACTCTAAATGGAGTGTAAATCATTTTTTTCACCTTTTAATTGAGTAGTGGTGTATTATCCATCAGTTTTAGTTGAGAGACTATTCTAGGTGATCCATGGATAGCTACTTGGATTCTTTAGTGAAGACTAGTCTCCTTGGGTTTCTAGTGTTGGCACGTTTGAGTATTTCTTTCTCAATAAGTTCAAAAACATGTATCCTTGAGGTATCTTTTGTTTCATGTGTTCCTGGGGTTCTCTTTTTGTTGGTCATATTGAGAATTTGTTGTATGATATGTCTATTCCACTTGTTCATTATTCCTTGGATAGCTATTTTGGTGAATTTGGCCTCATTGTGATTGTTATAAATGGGATTTGTTTCATTTTTTGACATGGGATATAGTAGGGTTGGTGATATAAGTTACTAGGAACGAAATGGCACCAATTGAGACTATTCACTAGAATTTTTTGGATTAAATTTAATTAGATTTAACATGTGAGGGTTACCCAATTATGAGGCCCCATTTCTCCCCTTTTAACTTAGTTTCTGATCTAAGGTTTTAGCCTCCAATATTTTCTTGATTGATTTGTTTCTTTAGTCATTGAGATCATTAGATGTTTTGGATGGAATGGTTTTGGTTCATTATGGTTACCCAATATTGTGGTCGTGGGTGTTCCATTACTTTGATTTATTTTGGATGTTTCTTAATTGATGTTTCCCTTTTTGAGTTGAGACAGCATACACATATCCATGGTTTTTGGAATCTGATTCTTTCCATTAATAATAATTGTTTTCTTAGTGATGCTCTCATTATATGAGAGGTCATCATTAATGCATCATTTATATTAATTCTATATGGTGGGGAGACCACATTCTGTTTCCCTTTGGATAGAATTACTTATCAAGTGTTTTTTGGTTGATTTCTTCTTGAGTTTTTTGATGTTTTTAAGAATTTTAAATTTTTTTAGGGTTTCTCTTTATATTTTTTGGATTATTTTAGTTTGGTAGACTTTATCCCTTTGGGATAATCTTTTGGAATTAATCTTAGGACTTATTAGGATTCATTTTACAGTACCCACAACTTTGAATTGGTACTTTATAACAGAATAAAGTGTCATGGTGGGGAGAATTTTGACACCCATATGTCCATATTACCTAATATTTTATTTTATTTTATTTTATTATTTGTTTAATTTATGTTTTTTAGAATTTTGGGTTAAATTTTTATATTTCTAGAATATTTTTCCATATGTGAATGGTGTTTACACATGGTTTAGAAGAAATAATGTGGCTACCATTACAGATGGTGTTTTCTATGTCAATTTTTATAGTTAATATGTAACATATAGTTCGATCTAAATTGTTTGAGGCCTAGGAGAAAACATGTGAGTCTTCCGGTGCATGTTGGTGCTGGTGCACAACTTGTGCATGGTTAGTGAAAGTCATGTGAAAAGTGTCTAGTATGATCTATAGTTTTAGTTTTTGGGTTTTACATGGTTAAAAAAGGTTTTATAAAACATTTGTCCAAACCATACGAGGTTTTTTTCTTAGGAAGTTTTATTCTCACAGATGGCACGCTGTTTGGAAAACCATGCATAAATCCATTTGGCCTTCCCAGATTTCCCTAAAATGGTTAAACTCCATT
Source organism: Viscum album (assembly GCA_963277665.1). Classification (NCBI taxonomy): domain Eukaryota; kingdom Viridiplantae; phylum Streptophyta; class Magnoliopsida; order Santalales; family Viscaceae; genus Viscum; species Viscum album. The sequence continues at coordinate 1,560,660,280 of OY728141.1, forward strand.
TAAAACCCTCATTATTTATGTATTTAGCCCTCATTTACCTATTCCTTGATCATTTTAACCATGTGGTTAGTATTAGGAGTTCTTCCCATCTCCCTCCATTCATTTTGGTGATTATCCTTCTTTATTTCAAGTAGAATCTAAGGTGTTTCTTCTTTGTTTCATCTCATCTCCTTCACATTTTCCCTATCTCTTTATTTTCCTATCATCCACAGACCATAACAAATTTCTACGTTGTTATTAGGATTTGTGATGGTTCTAATGATGGGGATTTGGGTTTTTAGGGGAATAAGAGGATATTTCTTGGCTTTCTTGTGTGTTCTCCATGGAAAGTGATGAGTTTTTTATTTTTATACATGATTATGGTGTGTGTTTCATTCAAATTACCTATTAAAAGTTATAAATTTTTGGAATTATTGTATATCATTTATTATAAAATTATATACCTGTATTATTATTTTTTGAGTTTTAATTGGATTGAAAATGGTTTAAAGACAGGTCATGGACTTATGTCGCATGCCATGTTTTTTTAAATGATTGATTGTATTTTTTAAAATCCTTTAAATGTTTTTAAAGGTTGTTTGAAATTAGTTTTCCTTTAAATTAGATGTGTGATATATCGAATATGTTTCTTAAAATGAAGGTATTTTACATTTATCCTCTTTATATGGTTTTTATACTATTAAGTATCATAGTGGATTGATATGTTTTCAAAAAGGAATTGATGTTTTAAAAAATAGTTCTTGGAAAAATTTTATATCTAAAATAAAGTATTCTATTCATTTATAAATTGTTTTGTATAAATGGATGATTTTTTAAATGGGATTTCAATTGTGAATTATTAAATTGTTTTTAAAATACATTTGAGGTTTGTTTTTTAAATGGGGTAAAAATGGCTTGGCTTTCCGAGTATTCTTTTAAAATCCCAGTTATAACTTTAAAGGAGTTCATTTTATAAATATGTGACACCCTCAATTGAATCCCATGTACTTATAGTTCCCATTATTCCCTTGGGGGTATTTGGAAATTTTAAATCTTATTATGAAGCTTATGTATGAATTTAAAGGCATTTGTAATATGAGAGCGTATAGGAGTTGAGGATTAATTTCAATTGATTGTAATTGTATTTATGTGATGGTATATTATTTTATTGGTAGTTACGATTTTTTGTTAACATATAATGAGAGTCCTATGAGAAAAATATGGATTCAGATAAGTGAAATACCTAGTGCATGTTGTGTTTCCTAAGGTATGGAATAAGTAAGACTATGTGATTTGATGAAAAGTTTCTATGGTCTTGTAACATAATTAAATGACCAAGGGTAAACTTTGAGTCCCTAATTATGATAGACCCCATTTAGTTCTTCTAGAAAATCAGGATATTAAAAGTTTGATTGTGCCTACCTAGGTTCCCCATCATAAATTTAGAATCTCGATAAATGAGTCTTTGGATGTTTCTCATGAAACTTGGGTCCTTTTCAATACACTTTAAGGGATTCATCTCTTGAATTATTTTTATTCCCCTAGTTTGTTTGATTATACAAAACATTTTTTTGTTTTTTTTATTATGATTCCATCATATTTTGGTGTATGTTTGTTATTTCATATCACTTTGTGTGCTATTTGGTTGACTTTCAATTTTTTATTTTAAAATGATATGTAAAGTATGGATTTAAAAAATTAAATTGATTGATTATTACATAAATGGTATTTAATAAATGGATATTAATGTGGTTTATTGTGAAAAAAGGGTTTTCAGAAAACGCCTGGAAAAGAGGCATAAATGGTTATTTAATTTATTTTCTATTGTTTTAAAGGACCTATTTCCTTGGTTTGAATGTACAATGTTTAAACATCATTGTTATAGTTTATAAAAAGTGTGTTTTTTAAAAAAAATTAATTGTTATGGTATTTCTCTTGTTTTATTGAGCATGTAAAAACTCTATTTTATATCTTAAGTTCAAACTAGCATTTTATTAACTACATTACTAAGGGGTTTCCATAATCTCGGTAGGTGGTAGAATATTAGGCAGTTTAGATCACATAATTATATGTTTTAGGTTTTAGGAACCCAATTATATTCAATTATTTTGGTTCAGGTTAGTCCATGGATGGATGGTGGAATGTGGCATGTTCCGTCTCTTTTATCCTTTTGGGATGTTGTGTTTTCCTTTTGTTCTGGTTTTTTATATCTATTGGATTTCAATTTGTATTTATTTCAATTATTAACCATATATAGATGTTTATATATTATTCCATGGTTGCCTAATTTATTTATTTTTTTACACTAATAATTTATTTTATATTGACATCGGAAGTTGTATTCATTCTTAAAGAGAATTATCGATACCCAGACACTAGTTGTCAGCCCATGTGGATCATGAATGCCCTTTAGGCATAGTGGCATCCTATTTTAGGTGTCATTTTAGGTGGTAGACTAGGATTTTTCCTTAAAAAATTTCTTCTATAATCCTTAAAAAAAATATGTTTAAACATAGTATTAAAAAATACCATATTTATTGGAATTTCACTATTTACCAACTTATTTCACTATTTATGAAAATTACCAAAACTTAAAACTTACCTAATTTTGGAGCCCTAATTCCAAAAATAAAATTCATTCTACCAAAATACATCTAGAAATTTTAAAATTAAAATATTTATTTTTATTATGAAAATTATGATTTTATTATAGAATTTAAAACATGTTTTTACAAAAAATGTATACTTAAACTTGTATCATGTTTAATGGGTTCAATAAATATTTTATATTATTTTGATACTTATATTAACTTATTTTTTTCTTCGTAAACATTTTATATGAGGTTAATTAATTAGTTCCCATGATAGTTTTAATTTTTCAACAATATGGTTATTGTTATAAAGGTTGGGTAATTATTCTAAAAACATATTTCTAATGACTATGTTGCTCGTTTACAATGGTGGAATTTACATTTTTATTCATATAAATTCCAAATAATTCCATTATTCGTCATTAACTTAGTTTTATCTCAAGGTTCTCTATATTTATTTTACTAAATTTCTAACTTATTTATAATTTTTTACTTCCTTAGTGTAACATTTTTCATAGTTATGGTATTTATAAATGACCAAAAGCTCTCATATTTCCAAAATATATTCATTTTATTTTCATATGATTATTTTCCAATTATACTTATGTTATTTTTTAAATTTAATAATCATTTATTTTTAATGTTTATTATAATATTAAATCATGATTTCTTTGTTACATGGTGTATAAAAATGGTTTATAGTATAATTTAAACTATATTTTATTAAGGAAATAATTTATCAATAAAATATGTAATTATAAAGAAACAATTTCATATATAAACATGGTATTTTATAATAATAGTTTGCATACAGGGAAGATTGATAATATTCGATATAAGGACTATAAAATGGTTCAATATAGTTAGTGAACTGTAAATATTCATACATGTTCATCGTCATGATAATATAATCATATCATCATAATCCTTAATATTCTATGACAATCATAGGTTAGATATACTACAAATGTTTTATTATCATTTCATATCTCATTTTATAATAAAATTAACATAAATACATGATAAATAAAATTTTCATGAAAAGTAACACATGATACAAAAATGTATCTAAACCCATATCACATGTTTAACTCATTATCACATACCCCAACACAACTCCCCTACACTCCTCAAATAAATTTATTCATAAATGTTTCATAAACATCATTGAGAATGAAATTGAAATTCATTATTTAATTTTATATGAGAATAATAAGTTATTAAACCATGAACTTTAAAAAATTCCATTTCAAAAAACCATTACTCTTTTGTAATGATTCATGGAATTTCATTTATATGTTTCTTGATATATTCAAACATAATAAATTAATCAAAATGTAATAAGATTTTTACAGTCATGAATACCATAATTATTGTAAAATAGATGTTAAAACAAAATATGTTAAATGTATGTTATAATAGGAACCACGTTAATGATCATGGATGAACTACGATATCAATCCAAAGAAAGCATGAAGGAAAAAATACAAGTATATAATTAAAAAGTAACAAAAAAAGGACTAAAGGCAAGTGGTTAAAGGAATAATTGACACAAGATTTTATATTAAATTATTATGTAAATATATATATACAATATGTATATATGATAAATGGTGTAACTTAATCCCTATTATCTATAAAATATCCAATTTTATTGATCAATGAAATAGGATGTATATTGGTAGGTGAATGGCCTTGGTAATTATTTTCAATAAGAATCAATGCCTATGTAAATTGTGATAATAAAAAACGATTTCATAATAACCCCCCTTTAATGTCATCAATTTGATGGAATATTATTTAAAATTTACCTTAAAACCCAATGAAAAAACAAGGGAATAAAAAAATTGAATTCCATGCCAATTTTAACCTTCCTCGTTAAAATATTATCAAGAAATCCCAGTGGGAAAACCTGATGAAGGGAGAATATTATATAATTCCCTACTCTACTTGATTATATCATGGTATACTTCGTAGTATTTTTATACTAATTTTAAAAATAAATTTCTAAAAATTTGTTATCAATAATTCCTTTGTGAATAAATTTTTGAGATTATCATAAGACCATATTTGATAGATATCAATCTCAATATTCTTTTAAATCTCATGATTAAAGAGTGTTTTTGGAGAGATATGTTTTATTCTAATGCATTTGAAATACCAATCATTCAATTGTGTTATAAAATTAGCATTATATTCATATAATATGGTGGGAAATAAATATTTATATCTAATCTAAAATTAATTATGATTTGATGAATAATATTTCTTTACCAAACATATTCTCAACTTTGTTCATGAATTATAATAAATCACCATTATTAAAGAAAGTCATGGGAATAAATTTTTTATAGAATTCCATGATATGGTAGTTGCATAATATGTGAATATATACAAATATTGCGATTTAGCTTTATATAGATCAAGAAAATATCTAACACTAGTATAACCAATCAATTTTAGTTCTGAACTCCTAGATAAAATAATCCACAGTCAACAGATCCTTGAAATTAAATTAATATACAATTGATACAATTCCAATGTTGATGGTAATATATTAATTTCACCTAGAAAATAAATTCCTATTAAATTATATACCTAGCCTTGTATTATTTACAAGGTTCATTAAGGCCTCTATATCACTAAGATATAGTACATAAGGACCAACAGGTTCTCAAGTATCCTCTTTTGGTTTAAAAGTATCTTTATCATAATAAATAGATCATGAAACCATCATTTTACTTAACGGATGAAATTTTTATATATAAAACCTCAGTAATATTTTTTTATAATAAGTCTATTAAAAAAATTCATGTTCAATATATTCAATTTGTAATCCAAGGGAAAATGTTGTCTTTCATATGTCTTTTATTTTAAATTATTTCTTTAATTGATCCAATAACTTAGAATGTTTATCATGTGTCCCAATAATATCCAAATAATTTACATTTAATATAATAATGAATAATTTAGATCCACTCCCCTTAATTAAGACACATAGACAAATTGAATCATTTTTAAAACCCTCTTTTATCAATTACTCACTCGTATGGTTATACCATATACGATATGGCTATATTAATCCATATAATGATATATTCAACTTAAAATAAAAAATATATTAAGATCCCAAACTTGTTTCCATAATTTTTAATCCTTATGGAATTTTAATATAAACATCATTATCCATATTACAATGTAGTTATTCAGTCACTACATCCATTAGGCATAATTCAATATGTTCATGTATAACAAAAATCATGAGATATTGAAAGGTTGTAGAAGCAATTATAGGAAACTGTGTTTTATCATAATAAATTTTTGGTCTTTTTGAGAAACCTTGAGCAATTAACCATTCCTTATATCTCAAAACCCCATTATTTTAATTTTTTTCAAAAATACCCATTTATAACCAATAGATATAATCCCTTTAGTTGTTTTCAAAATCCATCCAAAGGCCTCATGTTTATTAAGTAACTCTAATTAATATTGTATTTCAACTTTCTATTTATCCTAATTTGGTATATCATGAAATTCATCAACCATTTTAGGTTCTTGATCCTTATCAATAGTATTGAGTGCCATAATCTATGAAAAAATCCATAAATAATGGTATCTAATAGGTTTTAACATCTTTCAGTGTTAGTAAAATTTAGATAAATTTGATCTTGACCATGAAAATATATTACATTGTTTTCTTAAGGAATGTCATGATCGAGGAAATTTTCATTCTCATCATGTTCATTTTTCTCTTCACCCAAAATGAGTTGTTTCCCTTTCATTTTCCAAGGATTTGTATCTTTTGAGACAAGTGATCTTCTACACTTTAGATATGGATCGAAATCATTATTGATAACACGATTAGATTTTCCTCTCGTTCATATATTCTGATTAGTAAATTTTTAGTGAACCAATATGATTTTTGTAACCCATTTTGAATCATTTAATTCATCAAGAAACTTATTTTATAAAAAATTTAAATTGATAAAATCTTGAACTTCTAGTTCACTCATATTTATATGAGGATCAAGATATAACCATGAATTCATTTTTCATTTTATTTATTTTTATGTTGACTGTTATTCCCCATTTAATGTAGGAAATATTTTTTCATCAAATTTCCAATCAAACAATATTGTTACAAATACATATTAAATAATTATCTCATTATGGTGTTTGATAGAGTGATATTTAAATCCAACACAAATATCTAATATTCTTTGTGTTCCCTTTATTCATTGAGAGGGTGTTAATAGCACATATACAATATAAAGAAGTATTTGTAAATGTGAAGTATTTTGTTCATTAGGATAAGTTAATATAAAAGGGGGCTATTTATGATAACTTGATGTAATTATTTAAACTATTTCAGATAAATGAAAAATTACAAATCTGAATGAAAATTTGGTCAATTTTTTCATAAGAAAATTTCTAATGATAAGTTATAGTCACTTTATTAATGATTTAGTCAGACCATTTTAATCATAAACCTGAGCTTCAGGATGTTCAACACATATTCCAATCAATATGAAAATGTTATTAAAATCATGTGAGGAATCATAATTATTATGCTAAATATACATTATTTAGAAAAATATGAAATGTTCTCTTAACTTTATTATTTTTTCAAGAAACTTTACAGATGTCAGGATGCATGTTGATAATTAAAACGCATGAGGTTATCCAGTTAACATGTCAATAAACACCATAAAATATCTAAACTTTCTACATTGTGTATTTATCAGTCCTCATATGTCCCCATGAATTAATTCTAAAAGCATAGGGCATTCTATTGTAATTTTGGATGATGGTTATTTTATCATTATTTTTTCTTAAGAATAAGAGTGCATGATAAATCCATATATTTATGAACCTTTTTATCAACCAATGGATGACTATGTATGAATTTAACCATTTTCCTAGAAATTAGTGATATTTAATTACCTAAATGGTCATGAAATACAATAAATGTATCATGGTTGTTATTTTATTAAGTATTAGGGGAAAACAAAGAATTGTTTCTTAAAAGCTACAGTGTAACATCCCAACCTAGATCGGCTACTCAAACCCAACCTTGAGCTGAGTAGAAATTATACTCAGCAATTAGCACTATCCCATGACTAAGAATGATAAAATAATTCAATTAACCAAATTAGTAAACTGAACCACAAGAAATTGAATAATTTAATTTGTTTTTTCTTAATTCTTTTATTTCGGTTTTCCTTTTGATCAACTCAGTCAACTCAATTATTTTTTTTTATTCTCCAACTAAACCAACTATATTTTATAGAAAATATATTTTTGATGATTTTTTATAAATTTAGGAAAATAAAAGAAAATTTTGACTTTAAAAAAATTTCAAATGATAGTTTGAATAAGTTTGTAAATTTAAGTTACCAAAACAAAATATAAACACTAAAAAATGTTTTATTTATTATATTTTTAATTTATAAGAATTTATTTAAGTTATTTTATATTAACCAACTTATTTTATACATATTTATTTATTTAAATTTTCATTTTTACATTTAGATCTATTTAGTTTGGTTATTTTGAATATTTAAGTCAGTTATTTCATTTTTTGGAAAAATAATACTAAAATTATTGAAATAATCAGTCATACACCCCTACCCCATGTCATTAACATCCCAATAATAGAATACAACCACCAATATAAATCCGGGTGAATATCATGAAAACCCAATTCACATAACATATGAATCCATGTAAAACAATGTGCAGTAGAAACCAAGAATAAAATGTATACATACAACCATGAGTAAAATGACAATACAAAAACTTCTATGTTACAAATACAACCGAATAAAAATAACCAATTCACCATATAAGACGCATACTCCGCTAGTCTCTACTAAAGGAATCCCAGTACGTTGTCCACTACAAGGAATAAATTTCCATGGAACCTATAACTCATGTCAAAATTATCTACATGTGCACCAATATTACCATGTTACAGGTTCACTACAAGGCGTAGTATGATATCCCCAAGAATTCCCATGCACCCTGTGATGTTGAAGTCTTGAAAATCTAAAAATTAATTTAATAAAATATTCCCAATCCCATGAAATTTAATAAAAAAATAAGTTACACAAAAGCAATGAAAAGGATTTCAGTAAACCACAACCAATTTTTTATTAATATTATATATCAAAATCTAACTCCATTTTATAAAACCAAAACCATATATTGTCGACATAATAATCCCAAATCCAACACCAAGAATCCATTTTATCAAAAAAAACCAAAGGGAACCCTTGGAAAATGATTTATAAACAAGAATAATTATCTCCAACTCATGAGTATAATGACTACCCCAAACCTCACCTTTGCATTACTGATAAGGTCCCTACACACAAGTGGTATTTTTTCCAAACCTCGCCCAATCGATACTAATGTGGTCCCCACACCAAAGTGGTAGTTCTCCACCACATAACCTTATCATTATGGATATGTTCATCATACTCAAGTGGGATTTCCCTATATTCATGTTCAGGTCCTAACCCAACTATCCCATCTAAAAAATTGAAATAATAATATCCTTGCAACACAAACCATCCCTCAACTACTTAACCCAATAAAAAACCTCAAAAATAACACCAACCATGCAACCGAGTGGAAAACCCAAAGTAACATCAGTCATGAAACTCAATACACAACCCACCCTAAGAACCAAATTCATGAAACAAAATACAACATCAAAATCTCAAGATTAAAGAAACACAACAAAACCATTAATATAAATATAAAAATCACTTTATCATTTTATAAAAAAATTCTTGAAAAATACACACCCAATGAAAAAAATAGAATTTTCATTTTATTAAAAAATAACACCCACCAAAACTCACTTGGAAACAATATTTCATAAACATAATTAGATATTTTTGAAACTATAAAATGATTTAATCTAAAATCCTACATCCAATATCATTAAATTTTCAATAAAATAGAGTTTATAAGAAGATACCTACCTCATCCTAATGGAAAATCCAAACCACACAACCAAAACAAATATAATTACTCCACATATACTTTCTAATACCCAAGAAACAAAATCCATAATAATCAAAAGGGTTTCTTATATCTATGGTAAAACCTGCAAGTCAAAACCCTAGATCTGAAGAGAACAAGAATTGGGAATGAGAAAGGAGTGTTATATAATCAATATAAAATAAAAAAAAACCAAATATTCATGGGAGAAGATATCCAAAGGGATAAATACACCAAGGATAACAAAATATCACCTCCCATGAGATAGGTATTAAAATGGATATTATGAAGGGAATTAAAGCCTTAAACAAAAATTTCAGTGCACTTTTTAAAATTTGCATTTCCTGGATGCATGGACTTAGGGAACATGTAACTCTCCTTGTATAAGATTCATGGTTTCATGACCTGACTACATGGAACCAGGGATCGTTCACCAATAGTGAAGTACCCTCTATTTAACAACCCATGTGGCATGGTCTGGCTAACCGGTTCTAGGGACCTAGTGTCAATTGTGTAGTCCCCTCTGTTTTAGTAACTATGATGCACGACCTGATTCCATGGTACCTGTGATAATTCAACAACCATGAATCTCCCATAGGATACTAAAATAACACATCCAAACATCTCTAAACTCCTTCTAGACCCTCCAAACACTTCCCTATACTTCCCCATTATTAATTTGGGCATAGAATATGCATGTGAACTATAACATCTTGAAATTTTCATTATAGAATTTTTTTTTCTAAATGACGTTTTCTATAAATTTTAGATGTATCATAGGTTCTTTATATATTTATCACATTTTAAATTTTATTTAAACCCAATTTTGGATATAATTTATAAATATTTTATAAAAAAATTTAATAAATTTTAAATTTTATTTTTACCCTTATATGTGGAATATTCCCTATAAAGGGTTAAACACTCCCTACCATTATGTAGAATAGTTTTTAGTAGTTGGTTAAACTTTTAAAGGGATAAAAAAAGGTAACCAAATCATTCTATTATTTTCTTATGGGGGATATTTGTTTCTATATGTTATGTAATGGTAATCCATGTTTTCTATCGGTTGTATAAGTCTAACCCTTAATTTCTTAAGGATACGTAAGGGTAGTTCCATAGTTTTAAAATATGTGTCTGTCTAACCTAATAACTTCGTGAAATAGTTATGAACTACTTAAGGATAAAACCATGTTACCCTTTCTTAGTGCTCCTTTCAGAAAAAAAATGTAAATCCCAATTTTTCATTCTTTATCCTCCAAAATGACCTTGTAAAGCTTTATTGATTTTCTGAAGGCCTAAAATAATGATAATTTAATTATTTTGAACCATTAAATGTTGTAACTATTATTTTATAATATTTGAAACCATTCTTATTCAAGATTCAATTAAAAAATAAGAATAAACAGTTATTTTAATTTGGGGTTTTTATTATTGTGAACTATAATGCATTTGGTATTTTAAAAAAAATACTCAATAATTTTTTCCCTTGATTTTGGATATCATAATGTGATGTTTTGCACATAAAACTATTGTATAAGAAAATCTAAATTTTAATATTGTTTCTTGTTTATCTCTTGATATTGTAGTTTCTTTTTCATGACTGGTTGTGGAAACCTTATTGGGTATTTACCATTTCTAATTTTGAGGAAGATGGTTTCCTAAGTATATCTTTATCAATTAAAAACTTTAATGATTGTCTAATTTATTTTTTTTCCTATCAATTTATAAATCTCAAATTGAGTCCCTTGATAAATTATTTGAAATTTAATAGTGTGTGTGTGATGAGATTCCTATGAAAATGGATTTTGAAATAAATTATGATATCTAGAAAAGTAATATTAATTTTAAATGAATGATTTGAAGAAATATTTGTTGAGATTAAAAGGCATGAAATGTTTTATGATTTTAAAGGAGATGATTCTAAACAAAATGAATAATTTTTGATAAAAATGATTTCATGTTAGTTTTTAAAATGAAGGTCTATTTTAAAACATAAAAATGGGGGTGATTGATATTATTATTTGAAATAATTTTAGATTAATTGAAAATAATGATACCTACAGGTATTTTTTATATGAATCACATCCGAGCTTGGTTATTTGGATGGTAATAACACATGCTAGTCATGTATTATCTCTATCTGGAAATAGATTGATGATTACTGTGCTAACTGAACTATCTTTAAGAAAATGATTTTATTCCTTAGGATTATCTCATTCTACCCCTTTGCCTTGATCTAGGGAGTGTGTGCACACATGGAATCATACATCATTGAAATTTTTTAGAATCCCTTTATTAATCTAACATTGGGTCTCTTAACCATGTTTCTATGATTGAAATTGATTCTACATTCCATTGATTAACTGAAATGATTTATTCAATCCTATTTTTTAAAAGGATTATTTATTATTCCTACATTATTGGAAATTAATTTTTGTTACTATCAATTGATATATATGTTTTATAATTTTTTTTTATACAAACAATGAAAATATTTCCATGATATGTTTTATTTTAAATTGGGAAAAATTGGTTTATTTGATATTGATTGAATATAAAATGATTAGTGAGGTAGTACAAGGATTTTTTCTCACATCCTATATTTCCCTATGAGTTTTTGTATATTTTCTTACTCCTTGTTTTGGAAAACTAAAATCACCACTCATAGGAGGTGGGTATACATTATTAGTGGGGCCATGGGAGTTGATAGTGATAAGTGGAACATGTAGTCCACTAGTTTTATGGTGTTTCTAGGATGTGTTCTTTGAAGATTTGACTTAATGACTTTAGTTAATGTATAATTTTGTAAACTTGTATCTATATACTTTTGGTACTTTATTCCTTGGTAAGTGCTTTTTATACTGACTATTTCTTATTTTTTATCTTCTTCTTTATCTTGGTGAGTTTTTCTTATTGTGCAATAAATTTAACTTGATTATTTTATATGCCTTAGTGCTTGTCCCCAGCCCATGGGGATAGGTAATTTCCTTCAATAAGTGTTAAAGTTATTCAGTTTCCATTCAGGTTGGTTTTCCAGGTTGTTTTATTACAAAAAATATGCTTGTAAATTTTAATTTTTGGTGTAGATCTGATCTAAAACTTTCATATTTTCATGTCCTTATCCCGAATCAGAGAACATGATGTGCACGTTAGTGTGTAATTAAATTAATTGTAAAATAATTTCCAAAATTCAATCAATTCCCACTAATTATATTTGTTAAACATTTTCAATAGGATTATTACTTTAGTCCTTCTTGATATATACACATGTGAATCCATTAAACTTTGGATGCCAGTCTGGATGTGTCAGGTGCTAGTGAGACAAATCCTGATCAATCCAGTATCTCATATCCATCTCAAACTCTAATATTGTGCATATTATTCTCTCAGTTCTTGAGATATTGGGAGAGAACTCTTTACATTGTAAAAATTACTATAATAACACTAATACATAGCATTAAAATGTCTTAAATACTAGTATTTCATAAAAACAAAACTATAAAAAGGACCCTCGACCTTTTTAACTTTTAAAAATATACCCCTTGACACCATTAAGAATTTATTTAATAAATAAATAAATAAATTATTTCAATGACTTAATAATATTTATTATAATAATTCTTAAATAAATAATCAAATTTATTTAATAAATATATTAGATAAAATTCATGCACTATTCAATATTTAAACCATTAAATATCGCATGTAATCATCTCATTAACTTGATCTAAATTTTCCCATAAATAATTTTTTCATTATTCATTAGATTAAATAACATGTGAATATTTAATATATATAACTAAATGCCCTTATATAAATCAATACTAACTTTTAATTTAATTATGATTGGCTTAGCTTTAATTTATATCGTTCCAAAATCATTAATTGGTTCTATTCTAATAATTAGATTTTTTCTAAATCTAACAAGATTCCAGGATAACTTAGTGTTTGACCCTATAGAAACCTTTCTTGATGTTAGTAGGTCCAAACCATAAACTAACAGTGGTATCTAGAAACACATCATAAAACCTAATGAGAAATAGATAAGTCATGGAAATAAAAACCTTCTATGAATACTATTGTGTAATATAATACCTTTTTGACAAATATCTCATAAAGTGGGATATATAATTGTACCATAATACTTTAATTTTTGATATTTATGGATTGAGTAACCTTGAACCAAATAATTTTTTACATTATATTACCATAATATTATTAAATATCTTATCACATGAGGATTTCTCTTCTACAAAACATTAATGTGATAATGTCCATGGAGTATTTGTTACATTGAAAGGTTATATAAGTTCCACGTTATGATGAAAACCAAGAGGTGATATAAAAATATTATTAAACATATATCATTTGGTCTATATAACAATTGTTTTATGAGATGAAAATGATGTTTGATAATCAGTTGTTGGAGGCTCATAAGACATTGAGATATCTCGTGAAGTTTCAACTTGGTGATCTCTAATAATGGAAGTTATAAGGAAAGAACTACTAATATGAATTAAAAAAATTTACATGTCATTGGATATCCATATATGTGGAGGTGTGTATTTTTTTTATAGAATTTATATTATTGTTAATGTATATCACGAATCACGAATTTTTTTGTATGGATGAAACCGATGATGATATATGATCTCGAAGAGGTAGCATACATTGGGTGTGTTAAAAGTGATATAAAATTAATTTAATATTTCAAGAAACAATTTTTCCATTAAATATTAATAAAATAAGATATTATTTTACCTTCTATTAAAATTTAATTGCATTATTAGATCCATGGACATCTTAGTTCCTTGAAGAGTTCATTTTAGAAAGTCAAAGAAATATAAATAAAACTTATAATATAATTACACATGTAAGAATATTAGTTGATTACATATTATTAGATAAAAGAATTATAATACATAGTATCATTTATAATAATGTTTTTATAGTTTTGACATTAACTTATTTCTCTATGACTATCTTGATGTGTTTCTAGACACAATTCTTGGACTTTAGTTAAGTTAACATAATGCCGCTAAGAAAGAGTCCTAAAGTGTAACACACTAGGTGTATCCAGAATCACATTAAATGCTAATTACTTTTAATATTAAGAATAAATATTATTCTCACCATGTGTAATAATAATTAATCAAGTATTATTGATTGAAAATATTAAATCTTGAGATATTTTAGTTTATAAAGAGGGATTTCAATTTTATCTCGTATTTATTATTTATAATGTTAGAAATAAATATATTTTTATTTTCAAATTTTTAGAATAGATTAGTATAATATTTATTTAATTATTAGATTAATAAATTAAACATTTATTCTTGTTCTTAGTGAGTGTAATATTTTTTTATTCTAATATATATTGTATTGTTCGAGGTTCAATGAATTCTATGGGAGGACTGATGGGATGATTTAATGGACTAATGGAAATGATATTTTTGATATCATTTAAATAATTATTATTTTATTAATCAAGAAACGATATTTAAATAAACCCTTATCATGAGATATAATAATATTATTATTACAATTATTTGACCTAGGATATTACTCAGATTAAATATATTGATAAGGGCCTATGTAAAATTATCTATGTTTAACACTAAGTATATAAAAGAAAATATATCAGTTTTTTTGAGTGTGTGATTTGTTGTGCATAGTGAAAAGATCTAAATTATTCCCTTGATCCTAGAGAGAAAATCCTCTCATCCATCATCTCAAGAAAATTTATAGAGCAATATAACATTGTTATGATCAACATAGAATGACATGAAGTGGGTTCTTATGTTCTAGTACTCAGAATACTAAGAAAATTATCTGGAGATTCATGGATCATGTATGTATACAACAAGAGGATCCCTCATTTGGATTATTAATGGAAATGATAATAAAAAAAAGGGTAAAAATGTATTTTGATCATATATATTTCTAGTTTAATGTAATTATAGTTTTAAATTAATTATAAATTAAATGTGAATGATTCTATTTACATGAATACGAGGTTTCATCTGTCGTGTTATTTTAATATTATCCATTGAACCTAATGAAAATAAAAAATCATCCACCCAACCACCACTTCTTCTACACCCCAAAATATTAAAATGGTATCAGAGTGGTCACATTCTAAATTATAACTTTTTATAATTTATATAATCAATTTTATTATTTAGTTTGAAAGTTTTTCATTTCTAATTTTTTTTATTAATCCAATTATGGTGATGAATCATTAATTGAAGTAAATATAACCAATAACAAGTCAAAAAACATGAATAATACTAAAATATACCATTTTAAGGTGCCATAGTCATTCGCTGCATGACTTGGATACACAGCGTGTAACAATGAATTACACATCATGTACCCATGGTCAACTCACCAAAAGAGTGAGCCATATAAATATTATAAATATGTGTAACTTGGTATGTGACATAATTAGACATCATGTATTGATTGAATACATGAAACATTGTTTTATAGGGATTACACAATGTGTGTGCTTAGTGTACACACAATGTATCCTCACATGGGTTTGACCCCTCTTAAATCATGGAAAGTCATGTGGTCAATACGTGGTTTCATTACATATTGAATATTAACTGCTTGATGATAGACATCAACAGATGTAAACTATATTAAATGTATCTTGAAAAACATGATTTGTAACGTGTTTCAATCCACGTAAGGAACACACCAATATTTTAGGTGTATCATGTGGGTAAAAACATAAGATAATTAAAGTGAAACCCAAATTTCATGGCATGTAGTGGCTATA
The DNA here is from genome assembly GCA_963277665.1 of Viscum album. NCBI lineage: Eukaryota > Viridiplantae > Streptophyta > Magnoliopsida > Santalales > Viscaceae > Viscum > Viscum album. The sequence continues at coordinate 1,560,676,651 of OY728141.1, forward strand.
CACATCTTGTGATAGGTTTCATTTTACACCATTCATGCACCAAGTTATTTTCATAATTCCATGTGGGTATAAACACATAATAATTAGTACCACATTAATTCTACAACTACGTGATATGTAATGGTTTTCATGCATTCCATGTACATCACATGCATATCCCTCATGACATGTTTTATATATTATGACATGTAATGTAGGAATACATGTCATCTGTAAGAGAATTTTACATGATAAGGACTGTATACAACATGTTCCACATGACATGTTGATTAGTAGTACACATCAGATATAAATCAAATTTCAAAAATGGGTTTAATATAATGCAGAAGGTGCATGTTCTGTGGATTCCCAACAACATGTCATGTACTTAATTATATTAAAATTAAAAAAATAAATCTATTAATTAATTTAAAATAATATAGGGTGGGATACTTTTTTTTATCTCAATGGATATTTTGATATAATATTAGGATAAATAATTAATTGTGTAATTAGTTGATTAATTTATTAATTCTAGTAAGTTTATCTTAAATATAATCAATTTAAATAAATTTTGGAAATTCTAAATACATTTTCATTTCATTTTGTGATTGAACATGAACTTGACCAACATGTGTATGTGTTGGATTTATTCATTTAATTTAATTATTTATTACATCATTTTATATGGTAATTTTATTAAATTAAATATAATGATATGTGAATCATTCATCCCTCCTTTGTTATGTACAGACCTACATGTCCAAGGTTTATTTTATGTATCCCTAAACACCTAATACCCCTCACTTGATAGTGAGTAAATGTTTATATTGGATCAATATTTTAGTGATAGGAGAAGGTTAAATAATCAATACATGTTGAATGAACCAAAGTAATACAAAGGATATTAGAGAAATTTTGTAACTCAAGCCAAGCATGGTATTAAGGAGTTTTCCCTTAGGGTCATGATTAGTTTATCTCCACTCAATAAACCAACCAGTAGTTAAAATATCATGATCGTATGACATGTTTATTTTATATTTTAGTACATGACTATTAATTTATTTATGCGATGTGTGGTTTCTTTTGAGGATTAAGCAAGATCACATAAATTAAATAAATCAGTGAGAATATTAAAGATTAAATAAAATAAAATTATTATTCATAAATTATTTTATAAAGAATTGTTAGTTAATTATTTAAATTATGAAAAATATTAACAGTTATGTGTAGAAAAAAATAAATAATATTTATTCATAAGTTAAATAAAATCAATTAATCAAAATATTAAGTCATACAATATCATTCATCGCTTGAGTTAAAATGAAACCATAGTTTAAATCATTGGTTTTTCCCTCACCAGGTTTCGTTAAATTATTTGGGATTTCTAATGAAATATTTGGTATAACTCTACGAATTTGGAATCAAGAATAGTTACCCCATAAGACTTGGTGTAACTTAGTGCCAAGAGTTTTATAAATCCAATTTTTTATTTTATTATTGGGGATTCAACACAAAATATCAAGGATTTCTGAGTTAGTGTAATTAGGAATAATATTATACTAAGATACATTTAAATAATTTGATAAGGACTCCATCAAGGCAATTTGAAGGGGAATATGGATCCTTGGAACTATAATGTCTAAGTGACTAGGTATTATGAATCCAATGATGAAGAGTATTTTGATTTGATAAAATATTGGGAGACTAATTAAATTAAATTATTATATCATAATCAATAATCAAGATAGAGTAAGAAGTATTTTATTTTATTTATAATATAAAAATGTAAAGTCATTCAACCTTATCACTATCCCTGTGATCCATTTTAGAGAAAGATAATTTCTTAACTTTTGATAACATCCATGAATGGTACTGGTGTTTTTACATTGTATTATGCCATGAGTAATGATTGTATATACTAGAGTACACAGTTCCTTCTAATCCCTATTAAGAGGCTGGTAATGAGGATCAAAGAAAAATATAAAAATAGGTAGATGATGGATTCGAAGTCCAATTCCTCATGTTATTATTCATGACTAGTGATCTATAGAATATTCACGGGGATATGGATGCATACTCCATGTTATCTCATCTTTGTGATCTATATCAAGATAAATCATGACCAGACAAGTATGAAATCTCTATTGAATTATTTACATGCATTCTAAGTGAATGATTTATAACTAAAACTCATGTAGTTAAGATGACTGAATATATTCAGCATTTGGAAATTCTTAGATTCACACTACCTAAGGAATTATTCATAGACCTCACTCTATACTCACATAATCCATCCTTATCAAGTATTATTTTGAATCTAAAAATTAATAATTTAGAGAGGGAACTCCCATATCTATTAACATTGATTATACAAGAAGATAGAGATATGGATCATGAAAACCCTTTTATCATTATGTTTAAAAGGAGGAAAGGGGGTTTGAAAAGATATATAGAAAACACTAAGTTTAAGAAACCTTCAAACCACCATTCCCAAAAGTGAAAGATCTGGAAAGAAGCTAAAAAATTATATTGTATGCATTGTTTATGGCATGAAAATCAACTATAAGAATAATGTTTCCCCAATAAATAAGTAAGGGTAAGATTTAGGTTGTTTGTTATCGAATGTAGTCTTTCCATTTTGAAAACATAGGTATTAGATATATCTTCTGGTTCTCAATTTTTTATTCATATAAGAACCAAGTAGATTTTTGAATAATTCCAAAGGTTATGTGGATATCTAAGCTACTAATGGATTGAGACTAGCTTTTTTTTCTAAAAGAGACTAGTATCTCATGTTTCTAACTAAAATTCATATATTTTTAAAGAATTTTTATTATGTGTGTAGTGTAGAAAGGAACATCATTTATTTGTCTACTTTAGACGTGAATGGTTTTATTTTCAACTCAAAAATAACGAATTATACTTCAATAAAAATAGAATATGTTATGTCATGACATATTTGAATAAGTTCATGTACATACTAGAATATGAAAATGATATTTTGGTAATAGACAATGAATCAAGTTCATAGGACTCATATCACACCCAATTGTGGAATAACATACGTGGTTGTGTAAATGAGAATAATTTTAAAAAATTATATCAAGAAGTTTATTTGGATTCTTTTAAATTAAACTCCTTGGATATATTTCATGCTTATTTATAATGTAAAATGAATGAGGATACATTTAGAGGAAAATATGTGAGAGCTATAGATATTTTAGAATTAGTTTATACATATGTGTGTAGAAATTTTACAATAGAGGCTAAAGGTGAATACACATAATAACTTTTCCTAATGAATTTATTATATATTAATATATCTATTTAATGAGGTATAAGTTTCATTCCTTTCATAAATTTAAGGAATATAAGAATGAAGTAGCGAATTATCTTGGTAAAAGGATAAGGAAACTCCGACTAGAAATAGGTGTAAAGTATCTGAACTGGAAAATAATTTATTATCCAAAATATACTATAATATTATTTCATTTCACTTCTCATTATACACCATGGTGGAAGGGTACTAGTAAAAGAACGAACCGTAACTTGTTCGACATTTTGAGATAGACAACGAGTCAAGAAAATATTCTATTATCTTTTTTTGGATATTTATTAAAATAAAAAACACAACCACAAAAAATGTTCCAATTAATGTAGAAAAGTTCATTCTTTCAGTACCGCTTGATTTTATGAATTATTTTTAACAAATTTAATTTTTTTGATAGCTTGCGCTATACACAACACCGTGTTTTAATGAAACCAATATACTAATTATTATTATTTAATATGGTCATTATGATCTAAAATTTAAACTTGGAATACTATATTTTAAAAAAAAATTAAATATTATTCATAATTATTTCATATAAAAAAATTCATTACTTTCTCTAAATGCCTTCGTATGTTTCGAAAACACTATTTTCTCAAAAAATTGTTTTATATTTATTTTTGAGATAAAAAAGAGTAATATTTTAAACAATAATAAAATTTATTTTACAAAAATTAACTTCATATTTTAAATATACATGTTAAAATTATAATAGGGTTAATTTTTGATAATTTTCTGAAAATATTAATTTTTTAGTGAATAGAAAAAAATACAGATTTTTATTAAAAGACTTCATAATCATTTAAAACATTTAAAAAGTATCAAATTATTTAAAAATATTTTAAAAGTATAATTATCTTAGTGATATTATAATTAATACAATTTTTTCACTAGAATAAATTTAATATTAAATTTTTATAGTAAAACTATCTGTACTTCTGAAAATGTTCTCTTTGGAAAACCTTATTTTGGTCGTGTTTTCACGTTTAATGTTAAATTAAAATTTTCCACATATGTGAATAGACTTTTTAAAAATGGATTTAATATTTTTAAATATAATAATTTATATTATATAGTATTTTCAAATTAATATTTTTTCACAATGAACAGCAGAAAAATATTTTTTGTGGTTATGGTTAAAACGGGTTTACTATGGGTTAAACTAAAAAGATAGGGGCTAAAATGACACATAAACTAGTCCAAATACCATTTTATGGAAATATTTAGACCTTATAACCCATAATTTTCAATAATTATCCCTTTTTTTGCCTTTTAGAATATAAAAACATGGCTACACCTTTTTATTTTCAAAAATTATAAGTGTGTCCTCACCTCCACTTATAAAAGGTCACCTTCTCTCCTCTCATATTAACAATTCCAAAACCCTTTTTTTAGATAAAACCTAAAAATATATATTTATTAATTATATAACCACATCCTATAGTCCTTATTTGGATTATTATTCTCTACTATGAAGGCTTTATGAATAAACCTAAAGAGATTCTATGAAGAAGTGGTAAAAAAAATTAAACTTGAGTTTTTGTTTTATTTCTTATTCCAACACATTAAAATAATATTAAACCATGATGATATGATAACATAAATATTTACCATATAATGATATTTTATTATTTTAATTTCATGACTTACATCCATCTCCACTTCCATCAAGTGGGAAAAACCATCGATTGTGTGCATGGAAGAATACTACCTTACAAAATGATGTTGTTATATTTCCATCCCCGCCTCTAAAGGATAAGTAAAATGATGTATTTAACATATTTTTGTGGTATTTATGTCATAATTATACTTTTTAAATTATAAATTCACATATAACTTTTTAATTTCCATTTTGTGGGGTTATGATAATGTCACTCGTGTGTGTGGAGGACTACTGCCTCACGAAGTGATGTGATTAGTTCACACTTTACAAGGAAGGTAATAAGTATGGTTTTAATGATTATATGTAATATATATGAAAAAAAAATTATTCTATAATGTTCATATTTTATTTATATTTTTTTCATTTCATTCTTATAGAAAATAGAAACAACATTCACACGTATGTACGACCAATCACCTCCATTAACGGTGTAATTCATTTTCTATCTATAACTTTTATGGATTATTGTAAATAAATATATACTGAATATATAAGAAATTTATATAATGGTTAATATTATTTATATTATGTTACCATGATCAAATTAAAAGAACCGAAAATACCAAATCAAAACATACATGAAAAACAAGTCAATTATTACCAGAAATGTGACTTTAGCAGTGAATTGTTAATAAACGAGTAATAAACGGTCATAAGTGAATAATATATGGTATGATATATATAATTAATATTTTTTAATATATGTATAACAAACCTATCTTTATTATATAGGGTATAAAACATGTACAAAGGAATTCAAGACTTATGGTAAGGGGTTTTTGTCTCAACTAGTCTTCTTTGAGATATATGTTATGTTATGAACCTATATTATTTTATGAGGTGTATATAAATACAAATTTATATGGAAAATTATGAATTTATTTATTCTCATGGTTTTTTCGGTTTCACTTAATTTTATTCTCTCATGGGGCTTACAATTCAAAGTTACTAAATTGGTAAGGGTTTTATGATATAATCTCATTTTTTCGGTATTATTTATATTTACGATTCTGATGATGAAATATTTTTATATATATCTCATGAAATTAATTAATTTTATTCTCCTATATTTTATTCATTAGAATACATTTTTTCACTTAAATTTCATCTTTTATGCCCTCAATATTCAAAAATAATGTTTTTAACTAAAACATTCTTTATTTCTCTCTTTAGTCAAAAACCCTTTATCTTCCATATCCATGTTCTCTAAAAGTATTTTAAAAGATATATTGAAATTATATAAAGGATTTTTTAATTATATTATTACCTATGTTTGATTGTTTTACATGGTTTTTTGAAAATAATCTTTATGTCATATTCCAAACAAGGCCTATTTTTTTATTTATAAAAATTGTGAAAGAAATATTTTATTAACACGTACGACATGAATAGAATTTCCCATCATCATGACCATTATTATCTTTTAAGATTACACTATAAGTTTTCAAGATTATTTTAAAATAAATTTTTTTACCAATATTTTATGAATTATTTATTTTTAAAAGGTTATTATCAAATAACGTTTATTTTTCACAAGAAATGTTCCAAGTGATTTTTATTTCAATGTAATTTTCCATATAAAATGAAATACTTTGATGTTATAAGATATTTATTGGGGATATGATCCAATAATAAAATATTAATTCTTTATCTAGATGTTTTAATTTTATGATGTGAAGATCATTGTAACTGAGAATTACATTTTTTACATATCTCTTTTTTTTGATAAATTACTCTTGCATCACATTAAATTAAATTAAATATACAACAAAAATAATATATATTATTTACTTTTTCTAAATATTACTTTTTATATTTGATTATTTATTTAATCATACTCTATTTTTAATTGTTATAAAAAAATTAGCCTTCTACATAGGCCACATAGGCCAAACCATCAACCGCACTAAGGGGGTCCTTAAGGTCAAACCTTGTGGGAGGTCCAGCTATCATAGCCTGCATATAGCCTAGGTCAATCATACTACTCACATAGAATAACCAAACCCATGTATAAGGTCAAAGGAGTGTGTAAATGGGTTGGTCATAGGTCTCCCACATAATATGTGATTTTTGTTTTCATTTGAATGCAGTATCATCATGCCTTGGTTGATAAATCGATTGACAAGAACTAATTTGAATCAATGTGGGATGTGTGTTAAAAACCTGGATTCAAAATCATACATTGATTTTTTTAATCTAATCCATCTTATCTCACATCTTAACATGAATTCTCATTTTTTGAACTCCCTCTTTTCATTTATTCTCCCATTCTTCCCTTATTCAAACATCTATTTTCTTCCTTTGTTGTTCAGAAAATCCCCAATACAGCAAAGAATATCACATGAAACACCCAAAAATCAAATAATCATTCATATTTCATTCCTCTATAGTACCTCTCACTCGAAATCTCTTTTCATTTTAGTTTACTGTACTATTTTGGCTTATATGTTTTCGTCTTCTTTCATTTTTTGAGAGTGGCCAAGAATGTTTTTATTCATCACCTCTATTATTCTTTTGGTTTGAAGTCTTCCTTTTTGGTATCACTTAGAGTCCCTATTGGAAGAACCCATAGGTAGGTGATTTGAGTCACCTTTGGATTCCAATTATGAGTCACGAGTCACCATTGGATACCAACAGTGAGTTACGAGCGACCATTAGAAGCCAATGGTGGATCATTGACCAATTTCTAGCTTTCAGTGGTGAGTTATTTTTACCCATTATTAAACATCTAGGTGGGTCATCTTATCCCCATCAGTTGTTCATATTTTCTATACATATCCTAAGAATTAGTCTGTTAAAGATCTTACAGGACCCCTTTCTTCTTATTTCGAGAATAGTTTTTTACTTTATTTTGTTTAGATCTAGTTTTTTTTATTTTTTTAATTTTTTTATATTTTTTTGTTATATATATTTGTATCTTCTTCCTGGTTATTTTCTTCTTCAGGTTATAGAATCTTGGAAGCATCTTCAACATTGTATTTTTTTATTTTTTTATTTTATATTGTAAAAGATTGTCCATGATTCAACATGAGATATACTCTTCCTTTGATCATTTACAGTAGTATTATTACATTTTTTTAATTTTATCTTTTATCTTTATCAAATCAATTTTCTTCTATTTATCCTTTGTTTTTAATTCTATTGTTTGGAAATATTTTTTCATGATCCACCATTAGATTCATGAAACTGTAGGTCATGACACACTGTTACAACCCAACAGTGAGTCAAGATTCACCTTTAGACATCCAATGATAAGTAATTTCTTATTCTTCTCATGAATCAATTTATTTCAATGATTCATGGAATTTGTTTTTGTTTTGATTAATTATTTTTATTTTTACTTAAATTTCAATGGTAAGTCATAATTTGATTTTCCATCATGGGACATTTCCAATGGTGGGTCAGGACCCACGACTCTATATTTCAATGGTAGTTCATGACCCACCGTTAGTTAAAAATTACTTCCAAATTTTTTTTATTTCATAGTTTTAATTAATTTTGTTAAAATAAATTACTTTGTTAAATTTTTTAATTATTTTATTGTGAAATATAAATGAAACATGTTTAGAAAAAATTATAACATTATTTTTATGTACCCTAATTCATGTAGTATTAAATTTAAGGGATGGTCTATTTTTTAAAAATGTTTTGTTATCTATTTATTCCATTATATTTTATTTTTATTTCATTTGTTTTAAAATTAAATGTTTTATATAATTTATATTCATGAAATATTAATTGTTATATTTTTATATTTCATGAACAATTATAAATACTAATTATGTCTTGTTTTTAGTAGGTCTTTAATGGATAAAAGTTAACAGTCATATTATTGTATTTTTATACGTTAACAATTGTAGTATAGATATTGGATATGGATACGCTCCTATAGGATCCTTCTTTAATGATCGAGGAGGTCTCTTCGACGATTAAAAACAATTTCAAGTGCATATGATTCAATTCAATGAGAATATGATGATAAAACTTTTTCTACTCTCAAATTTATCAAAAAAAATTTTAAAATTAGGTTGTTATGATGTGATCACTGAGAACCTTAATTTCTTTCATCTTCCACCACTAAAGTGATAAAATAACTCAAGCTATAGTGAATTTCTACATCATCTTCTTGGTTATTGTTTTAATTATTTTTTTGTTCTTTCTCCATTGAAATTCTTCTTACCACCTGTTTATCATTTAAAGTGTTGGTTTATGGTTTTCCCATCCAAAATATATTATTAGGTTATTCATATAATCTAAAAGGAAGGTTGGGTTGTTCCTACGAGACAAAAGGAAGGTACATTGTGACTCCTCTAAAATTCAAGGTTTATATCATCAGGTTTGAAAAATGTATGTTTCATCTGTATGTTATTGGGTTACCAAACCCATTTAAATGTGAGGATCTAGTTAATACTTGTCTCTTAAAGGAGTGGAGAATATTGATGAGAGTACTAGGATCTTGGTGATCTGAACCTCTATAAAAACTTCTTATGTTATCTATTTTTTTCAATGAATGTTTTAACACCGATCAAACTCTAATAAATTAGTATTTCTAATAATAATTCAAAAAGGATTAATCATCCCTCCCACCTTCTAGTAACTTATACCATACCAATAGACCTAAAATTTGGTATTAGAGAGTGATAAATTTATAATTTTTTGGTTTCAATTGTTTCATTATCTATTTATGAACTAACCATTATCTTAGACTTAAAAATATAAGGAAAATATCCACTACTTTTGTATGGAAATTTAGGATGTCAAGATGTTGAATCCTGCCAGACCACCTCACTAAAATGGATGTGCCTATTTCTAATGGAAATATATAATGAAGGTATTTATTTAAAATATAGGCCTTGATTATTAGACTATAATGTAAAATCAATATAAATGTCATGATGTGGATTTACAAACTCTCACTGGTAATGATTTTTTAAAATTTGTTTTTAATTACAATGTTATGAATTAATTATATTTATCTATACGTATAAATATGAATAGTCATATTTCATCCTGTAAATTTTTTTCTAACATCAGGAGGACATTCAAAGTCACTAATCAAGGAACTAATAAGTTTCAAAGAACGAAGTTTGGTATATACAAAGATGAGTTTTGATAATTTAGAATGAATGATTAGGAATGAATAAATGAGATGTACAATACATTAAAAAAATTATCAATAGTGTGACGTAACTTAGAGATACCATGAAGAATGAATCTCTCATTAAAATATTATTGATCTCTACACAAGAGATTGAATTTAATGAAAGTTTCTGTTGAAGAAATTAAGGATTTCACTGAATATTCAATGTGTAAGTTGATAGGATCGCTTATTCAATATGAAATGGAAATGAAGAATGATAATTTTGATGACCATTATAAAAGGAAACATATAGCATTTAAATAAAATATAAATGGGATTGTAAATTCCTCTAATTTTGGGTTATAATAAAGTGAGAAGGATGAAATTGAAAATTTCACTAAAGGATTTTACAAGTACATGATCTGTAAAAGCGGCTTGAAGAAGCTTCCCAGAAGAGATTAACTGTCACGACCCATCCCTTATGGCCTATTCTGTGACTACCCAAAACCCGCCTTCTATAGGGAAGGGACTAGAGATTAGCATCAGAATGGCATATCCCTAAAATGGAAAGGCATTGCCCTTAAACCTATACAAACACATAGATTATAATGCAACAAGATGCAACCATGAAGTAAACTGTTGTAGTAAAGAGTTCCGAAAGTGAAGGGGGTTAGAATACAAGCCCAACTGGAAAAAAATACAAGTACAACTAAAAAGTACAAAATATATGAAAAGTGAAAATCGACACCTGGATCGTCCACCATGGATCCTACCTGAAGGGTAGGTACAACTCACGATCAGTAGTCCCTACGTCACTTCATGACAAATAGTCCACCTCCAAGCACCATCCAATCTTAGCTCCCTTATCCTCAATCAATGTTGTATGCCGTATGCACAATACACAACTAGGTGTGTGTGAAGCCCGTACAGGGGTGAGTATAACGATACTCAATAGGGACCCCGAGACCTCGTAGGTCACCTAAAGTTCCACAAAGGAAAAACTATAAAGCCAGACTTAAACAATACTTAGGTATATGCCCATACATATACCTATGTTATCAAGATATACTCATCTCATACATGAGGGATGAATACCACAAAGGTAACACCACATAGACAAGGAGTACCACACAGGTAAAAGACTTAGTTCAAATAGATACTCAGCTCAAACTAGGTATTAGTGAAGTAAAGAAGTATAGATGATTAGTCACGGAGATGGATCATCTTATTATGTCAAGAGGCACTTCTTATAATGATACAGGGTCTGACCCACATAGGATAGATAGGTAACTAACCCCCACTGACCCCCACAAGATCTGACCCACAAAGGATTGATAGTTAACTAACCCACGCAATGACTGACACAAGATCTAACCCACATAGGATCGATAGGTAACTAACCCCAGTAATGAACCACACAGGATCTGACCCACATAGGATCGGTATGTGCTGACCCACACAGGATCACTAAGTACTGACCCACACAGGATCTGACCCAAACAGTATCGGTGCTAACCCACATAGGATTTCATGGTACTAACCTCCGTATGATTTGTCTCCAACCTCCACCTCACTTCCAGCCAATGGATTCCTCGCACCTAGTGCGCTTGAGTTCCATGGAATATTCCAAAGAGATATCAGTCATATCTCAACCACCACTAAGCTCCAAAAATGAGTAACCCAAAGACTGTCATGTTGTAAGGGTTCCAACGCGACAGACAGTGCATCAATCAGACGTGCAGTCTGTGAGTTATAAGCATTTTAGTTCCGGGGGCCCGGTTGGATTCGACATCGATCCAACCCAGAAATACTCCAAATGTATCCAAAAATCAAGAAGAGTCTACCAAAAATGATTGTCTTGATCCAAGCATCCCAAATCCACAGACGGTCCGTCAAACGGACGCCTGATTCTAAGGATATGGCCCTTTAAGTGCTTTTGGGCCTGGGGGGCCCTGGGTTCAGTCCGACCCAGTCCAACCTGATCTGGGTTGGACCGCAGCGGGCTTGGACCACTAGTCTGAGGTCCATCCTGGCCCGAAAAAGTGGCTCATCCCGCAAAGGGCGGCCCGACCCGCTATGGGGTGGCCTGAAAAGGCCGTCCCTTAAGGGGGCATCCCGGCCTGCATAGGGCATGGCCCGTAAGGGGGCAGCCCAGCCACGTAGGGTGTTGCCAGAAAGGGGGGAATCCCAGCCATGTAGGGCATGACCCACAAGGGGGTGGCCCGGCCGTGTAGGGCACAACTCGCAAGGGGGTGGCCCGACCGTTATCTGCCCGAGCTGGCGGGGGGGAGGGGGTGTGACCCCTGGTCTCCAGAACTCTCGAATGGCATGGATTCCGTTCAGTTTGTGAAGAGGCGGCACCATGTAGGTGCCGCCCGGTCTCTGCAGAACCTGCTGAAAGCATGGTTTCTGCCTCAACTACGGCTTCATCCGTGGCTTCTTCTCATCGGCGGCGCACTAGTCGCTTTACCTCCCCACTCGTCGGCAGCGCACTGGTCCTGCCGCATCCTCTGTTTTCCATGGATAATGAGTAGCAGTCCTCTATACACCGGTGGAATGTGATGGCACACCACACTTTCTCTACGGCCATCCGATTTCAGCCGCTCTGATGATCACCGCGACTTTGTGATGTGGCCTCCTCTTGTGAAGTGTGTCCATGCACTACCTTCTTTGTAGCCGGTTGGTGTTACTGCGCAAACGGTATTCCATAGAGGTTCAATGATATCAAGATATCGAAAGGTCCATGTCTTGTTCGTTAGGCCCGCTCCCTCCATGTTAGCTTGTAAACAAGAGGGGGGTTGAAGGGGTTCAATAAAATTCCCTTGAAATAAACAACAGTTAAACCCCTACCTCATAAAACCATTGTAGAACGTCCATGCTTGAAGGTGGGTCGTGTTCTTCATTCCTAGAACAGGTTCCCAATGATGCTGCTCATATGTCATCCTTCGTTTCATGGTTCGGTGTCACCTATCACCCCTCACTGGGATTTTCTTTTTCTTCTAAGGGTTCAACGTCACAACACTCTTTCACCACTTTGTTTCTTGTCAAAGCTGTTCCGACACCTCTTCCCATGCACCATATAAACAGGATAGGGGGAGAGTAAGTAATGACGTGGGGAATTAATGTGGGGCCATTAATTAGGAACCTCCCTAATTCCCCAATAACATTTTTACTTAAGATTGATAGGTCGATCCATTTATTGGCTTGACACATCATGGGTCCCACAATCAGTTTGACCGTTGGTGGAGAAGAAAGAAAATAAAATAATAAAATTATTTTATTTCTTTTCTTTTAAAAATTCACAAAAATTAACTTTTTTTCTAGACCTACTATGGTCAATGTAAGGTCTCCCTTAAGCGAATCCTTACACTGCGGATTCAACGGTGCCCTCTGATTTTTAATCTGAGCAACGATTAAAAAGATAGAAAATTCTACTCACATGTTTATTGAATGTACCTTAAAAAAGTTCAGAAATTCATTACTGGCACACCAGGACATGGAATCAGGCGCCGTCAATTTTCACAGAATTATAATAATTCCATATAATTAAATAAAATTACATGGAAAATTCAGGTCATTACATTCTCCCCACCTTAGGAATTTTCATCCCTGAAATCCAAAAAATAGACTAAGGAAACAACAGGGGGTACTGAGCACGAATCTGAGCCTACCACTCCTATGTGATCTCCTGGAGGTTCCCGTGCTACCAGAGAATGTGCACCAGAGGTATCGACCGCCCATGAAGGACTCGCTCCTGTCGATCCTCAATCTCCACTGGAACCTCTGTAAATGTCGCCCCATTATCGATGTCGATCTCGTTGTGGTTGATTATGTGAGATGGTTCATGCATGTATATCCTCAACTGGGATACGTGGAAGACGTTGTGAACCCTCACCAATTGTGGTAGAAGTTTCAAGTGGTATTCCACCTCACCTATCCTCCTATGTTTCTGAAATGGTCTGATAAACCTTGGTGATAACTTGTCTCCTCGACCAAATCTCTATAGTCCCCGTCGAGGAGAGACTCACAAGAATACTTGGTCCCTCTCCTGGAACTCAAAATATCTCCGTCTCCTGCCAGAATAAGACATATGTCACCTCTGTGAAGTCTCCGTCCACTCCCGGATAATCTACACCTTCTTAGTGGTAGTCCATACCAACTCTGGACCCATAAGTGATGACTCCCATAGGTCTGTCCAGCATAGAGGTGATCTGCAAGGTTGACCATACAAGGCCTCAAATGGTTCCATACCGATGGTGGAGTGATAACTTTTGTTGTATGCAAACTCCCCCAAGGGAAAGTGATCCTCCCAACTATAACCAAAATCTAGGATGCATGCATGAATCATGTTCTCCAACATTTGAATGGTCTACTCCGTCTGACCATATTTCTGAGAATGAAAGGTGGTGCTCAAACGTAGCTGAGTCCTGAACGCCTCTTGTAATCCCTTCTACAACCAGGATGTAAAATGTGTATCATGATTAGAGATGATTGTTGATGGAACCCCATGAATTCATACAATATCTTGTACGTAGAGGCATCCAAACCATCTACATATCCATTCTCTCATATGGGTAGGAAGTGGGCTGACTTGGTGAGTTGGTCAACAATCACCCAGATAGAATCATGAACCATGGAAATACGTGGAATACATATCAAAAATTCCATGGAGATTCCATGCCACATCCATTTTGGAACCTCCACTAGATGTGAAAAGCCTACTGGAACCTAATGCCAAGCCTTCACTTGCTAACAAGTGAGGCATCAGGAAACAAACTCTGATACATCCTTCTTCATCCCTGACCACCAATGCTAATGTCAGAGGTCCTGGTACATCTTCGCTACACCAAGATGTACCGCCAGAGGGGACGTATGGAACTCCCTCAACATCTCCTCTCGTAGCGCCACCGGTACCATGGTACGTTCTCTGAAGAGGATGACATGATCCCCACCTTTATAAAATCAATCAGGTTCTTGTCTTTAGGATATCTGAACACATCAAGCCTCATAGACAATATCCTCAAGATCTGCCTCCCTGACTCGCTGAAGGAGTGGGGGAGTGACTGTCATAGACTGGAGGTATTCTGCTCCATCTCTATCCATGAAGGATATCTGCAATGCGGATAACTGCACTGTTGGCTCACTCAGCAGTAGTAGATGAGACCTCCTACTGAGAGCATCTGCTATCACGTTCTCCTTCCCATTACTATAGAATATCTCAAAGTCATAGACCTAGAGAAACTCTAGCCATCACTATTGTAATAAGTTCTGGTCCTTCTGAGAGAAGATATACTTGAGACTCTTATGATCAGAGTAGACTATAAAACACTCTCCCATCAAGTAATGTCACCACACCTTCAAGGCGAAGACTAGTACTTCTAACTCCATGTCGTGGATATCATAGTTTTTCTCAGATTGGATCAATTGTCATGAGCCATATGTGATCACTACTCACTCATACATCAGGACACAACAAAGTCCGGTCCCTGATTGTAACAGCCCAAGATTTTATGAAAAATATTCTTTTTAATTTCACTAATGTCTTGTGTTGTACGCAACACAAAAAGTAGCTTGCACAACATGCATCCTTGACTTGCCTTGCATTACACGCAATCACAACCTTCCTCGATAGCGTGTGTAGTACGCAATACTGAGTTTCACTAAACAACGATATTCTATTAAAATATTATAAAAAATAGTCGTTATGAATAGTAATAACCACTTTTTGAAATTCTGTAAATCTTATTTTTCAAAATGAACTTCATTTTTGGATTCGGAGTATCGAATTTAGCCTAAGGTGAAATTTTGGTACTTTTCAGATAACTTTCATATTCTGATGAATAGTGAAAATTACTAAATTATAATTAAAAACAACTTTTTTTAATCGAAATAATTAATAGTGATAAAACATTAATTTGAGTGGTTTTAAAATATATTTAGAATATATTTTTACAATTTAATACAATGTTGGTCATTGGATGTAATTTCACATTTAAACCAGACATAAACAAGTGTCAATCTTTTGATAGATATTGTTTCTTAAAAACACGCTATTTGTTTTAACAGCAGGATTTAATTATAAAATTAATTAATGAAACTTCTATGATATGAATTTGGTAAAATAGACTTAATTTTTGAATTCGGAATATGAAATATAGCTTAGGATGAAATTTTGGCATTGTTCTGAAAAACATCAATTTTTGATGAATAGTGAAACTACTAAGTGATAGGTTAAAAACTGAATTTTGCATAAAACTTAATTTTACCACTTCTGTGAATGGAATTTCGAAAATCCGACAGACACGGTTAATATCAAGGACTAAAATGTGGTTCAATGAGATGAAAATAATTTTTGGTGAATAGTAACTTTTTACTTTTTTTTACCACGGTTAATAGTAAATAGGGTAACTAAGGGTAAATATGATATTACTATTACCCTAACACATGTCCTAATTCTATTGGATAAGTGTAATTCGGCCAAAAATAACCTTATTAATATAATATGACCATTTAGGCCCACTTGGATTAGATTAGGACATTTATTATTATTTAATTCAAAGAAGAGTTAAAAGAGTCAAAATCAAAGTTTATTTACTAAAACATTTTTAATATAGGGTTATACATAAGATAAATTCGATTGTAAATATTCATTAGAAAGATAAAAAGATTTCCTACATGATGATATTTTATATATAATTTTTAGACTTTAAATGAATTAATGTATTTATGACACAACGATGATGCAGTAATTACCCTTTTAAGGAAATATTAACATAATTGATGTTATAAATGCTCAAATGAATGTAATTTGAGATTTTTTATGAATTCCACTAATTTTCTAGGTTACTATGAAATATTAGTGTTGATTTAATCAACTTTGTTCGAACATATAATTCTGTTATGACTTTCACAAAAATCATATATCAAATAGTGTCAAAATTGACACAAAATAGTTTTTAAATCAAATATTATATTATTAATTGTTATTTTATTCCTAAAAATCTAAGGTTCGGCCAAATGACTTAGATAAGGATATATGTATTAATAATAAACAATTTGGGGTTCGTTTGGCATGTTATAGTAAGTTTATTAACCATATAGTGAAAGAAAACAAAAAGACACGGTAAAAGTTAAATTATTTAACTTAGAGTTAAATCTAATTGATAAGGTTAAAATAATACCCTAAACTTGTATAAATCTTATTGGTTGGTATGATTTCGACCCATCCCCACTTTAGCTTCTAAATAAGACCATTTGGAACCATTATAAACCGATTTTGACATTAATATAAAATAATATTTTGTGGTATTCCTAAGGTGCCCCTCTCCTCCCTTATAAAAGGACACCTCCTCCCCCTCCTCCTCACACCAATTTGAGCACCCAAGCTCGGGCAACCCCTGCCAAAATCTCTTCTACACTTACCTAGAAACATCCTAGATGTTCTGGTCTTCCTCAAAGACCAATTTTAGTGCCCTAAGAGGAGGTCTCAAAGAGGCGCTTCAAAGAAGAGGTAATTACCGTTACCAATTCTTTCATCTTTATTTCTTCTTCCACTTCTTCTTCTTAGGTTGTTTCATTATGAAGTAATAACATCAGTATCACTCATATACTGATATGTTATTATAAGTATGAAACAACCCTATTTCACCATCTATCCATCCTACGGAAAAAAAATCACCGCGCGTGCGTACGTACGGAATACCGTCTCCACGCCGTGGTGTAATCTATTTTCCACCACCACCTTACATGGATGGGTATAATGGTGTAAAGAATAACTATACATAGTTATTACAACATAATATTGATTCTGATATATTGTATAATCCACTCCAATTCAGTTTAATATTTATGGAAATGATATCATCGCTCGTGCGTACGTACGGACTACCGTCTCCACGACGCGATGAGATTCATTCTCCATGTTAACCATTTAAGAATGATTATAAAGTATATATAAGAAATAATAATGAAATATATGACATTATAAAGTTACTGGATTTATGTATATATATATATATGTATGTCATCTACTTACTTCCATTTCAAGACAATAAGGAAAGTAAAACAGCGTTCATGCGTTCGTACGGACTACCGTCTCCATGAACGGTGTTTTTCATTTTATTTATCTATCTATTATATATATATATATATATATACTGAATATATATGATATATAAATCATATTTTATATTCTGGAAGTAAGTAGATCATGATATAAGTAATAATGATGTCAAGAACAACAAGTCAAAACACCTACGATAAATGAAACGATTTTACCCAAAACGCTTCTTTAACATGGAATTTACAAAAGAACGGGTAATATAATGTCATAAGTGAACCATATATGATATCATAACAATGAATATGATTCTGGAATAAGTCAATAACATGATTTAAATCATTATACAGGAGGTTCAGACACTTACAAAGCAAGTCGGACATAAGGTAAGGAAAATACCACAATCTCATTTTTATCCGAGATTGTTTATTCGTAAGTATTTACTGGGGTGTATTTTATCATCCACATACATGTTTCATAAATATTTAATATTATTTCCATCCACCTAAAATTGTTTAAATCCATTTTTACCCTTCGGTGAGTTTTTAGTAAAAGAAGTGAAAGGAATCTTTTGTCGTTTTCCGTACGAGGTACTTTTTGACTTTTCTGACAAAAGTACGAAGAATGTTTTTTTTAACTTATACGGCTTGAATGGATTTTTAAAACATTATTTCCAAGAAGCTTCCTTTACAAGTTTTCAAGTTTATTTTTAATCAACTTCTTTTATTTTAAAGTTTTATGACATGTTAAGAAAGGAAAAATGTTTTTAAAGAAGAAAGGATATTTTCCTCAAGAATTCATTTCAAGTGTTTTTTTTAAACTATTTTTCCATCTAAGATGACGTTATTTGATATGTATGTTTCAAGTAAAATGTCTCTATGATTTAAATGGTTTCAGTTTTCTTATGATGAAATGATATCAATTGTTTATGGATTATGATGGCATGATGTTTAAGAATCCCATTTTATTACATGGGTTATGAAATGATGTATGATTTATGATTTTGTGGCACACATAAGAATGGTATCATTATGAGATGGGTGGGACCTATATCTCCCTCCAATGCATTGGGTAATGATTTTATATCTCATGAGATAGACATGGCTGGAATGGTAGGTTATACCGGTTCAGTGAAACAGGACTGAAACGAGGGTTACTCGATTCAGAAAGGGACTTTGTCCACTAAGATAGTCTTGGCAATGAGTCTTGACTAACAAGAAATGATTCTCTATGATTATGTGTGAATGCCACAAAGTTTCATGTTTTATGTTATGATTATTGTGATTACATTTCACTTCCATGATTTACCCCATGTTATGAAATTATGATCTCTTTTGCAGGTTAAGATTTCCAAAAGTTATGTGCTTATGTATATGATGTGATTGATATTTCTTTTGTTTACCCTTACTGAGCATTTGAGCTCACCCTTTTATGTTTTCTTTTCCCCAGGATATAAAGAAAGGTTTTAGGTATAAAAAAAAGAAGATCTTTATGGGAGATGTTGAAGATCTTTCACCACGATTAGAAGATTATATTCCGAGTTTCCAAAGACACTAAACTATTACGGTCCTTGTGTGTGTGTTTTTGTTATGTACTAAGTATTCCGAAAATGTAATGTAATGTCCATGTACGTCAAGATACGGGTCTTTACAGTTGGTATCATAGGAAAGGTTTAGTCAACCTTTGGAAACTAAGATGCGAGAACTTTAGTGAGATCCCTAGAGATATTTATAAGGTATGTCTAGGGATGTCCCTAAGGTTAAGTATACGTATAGGTTATAGTACTAGAATTACGCTAACGATCATAGAATTAAACCTAAGATGTTAGATATTGAAGGTACTCCCCCTTTATTATGTTGTTTTCCCTAGCATGATTTTTTCCTCTCACACTATTCTTTTTGGGTTTTAGAAAATGGCTGGAAACAAGATGATTCACAATAATGGAGGATATGATGGACAATGGAATGATATTCTTCATGAGAAACCAAATGAAATAGGATTTGGAAGTCCAAACATCATTATTATGCCGAATCAGCAATCTCATAATATGATCAATAAAGTAAAATTTGGTAAGTTTCCTGACTCGGCTAATAAGAGAAAGATGGAGTTTCATGATGACCATAGAGGAAAGAAAGTTCAATTTCCCCTATGTAAATCATGTGGGAAGAGGCATCAAGGAGAATGTTTCAAGGGAACTGGAAGATGCTTTGGGTGTGGAAAAGAAGGACACAAAGCAAGTAAGTGCAAAGGAAAAGGGTCGGTTAACACCATGGATGAGGATAATGGTATTGCTACGACATCAACAATGGTTAAGTGTTTTAAATGTGGAATGTATGGGCATTATGCAAACAAATGCCCTAAGGGAAAGACTCCTGAAGAGAATCAGTATGGTCGTATGGGTAGTATTTATGTGGATGATGATGAAGAGACTACAAATGATATGTGAGATGAAAGAATTGTTGAAGCTCGGTTAATGGTTTAAGAATGTAGTGAAATGATTACATGTTTATCAAGTGTAATGTTGTATAAGTAATCTCATGGTACTATGGAATAAAGAGACATCTAAGGATTGTTACATTGTTGTCTTTCCTTGAGTTTTAAAAGTGTTTTATTAATGTTACCAGTATCCATGAAAGGTTATTCAGATATTTTTGGAATGTAGATGATATGCGCATAATGAAGGGAAAACGAGAAAATGAAATGTTTAACAGTATTC
The DNA here is from genome assembly GCA_963277665.1 of Viscum album. Lineage (NCBI taxonomy): Eukaryota > Viridiplantae > Streptophyta > Magnoliopsida > Santalales > Viscaceae > Viscum > Viscum album. The sequence goes on from OY728141.1 coordinate 1,560,697,482, forward strand.
ATGAGCTCATAATTGATATCATGGTTTGAGTATATAGAATTTTGAGGATTTTGGTATGTGGAAAGTGTTAACTTTTAACTGCATTCATGTATTCAAGAGAATACACGATTAAGGACTTTGAATGTTTGGATTGTGACCAACAATACATATCTTATGATATGTGGGGATCAACGACAGTATTAAATCTCTAGGAGTGGACTGCAGTATTATGGATAAGCCTAAATATTGGAATGGATTATGTTGGACATAAGTTAGTATTGTTTAAGGATAGAAGTTTTTTTTTGGGATGTTATAGTAATGTAGTTTTAGAAAAAGGACAACCTGCAGGACGGGCGACAGCCCATCGCTTCGGACAAGGCTGTGGGAATCGAACCCACAACCGAAGTGCGACTGGCCTTTATCGCCTAACACTGGCCTACAGGAAGTCCTTATTTAGTAGAAACTAGTTTTATTATATTAAGCAGTATGATATATGAAGTATAAGTCCATTTTAGGAACCATATATGATTAATATCACTATAGATGGACTTATGTATTTTTTGATAAATTTTCTAACCTTTTGTTTGAGACAGATGGAATGACCCATCATTCTATCACATGATCTTCTAACACATCACGAATAACAAATTCAACTTCATTTATTTAAGAGATGAAGTGGAAATTGTTCAAGGCATGAACAACAGTGAGATTGTACCAAAATAAAGAAAGTATTTATTCTAATTCAAATTTTCAACTTTGGGGAAATGATCTTGAAAACCAAAAATGTTGTCCTAGTGATCTTATACCTGATGAATCGGATGGTACCTTAGATCGTCACAAATTTATGGATTTGTGATTGTTGGCTTTTCCATAGCCATGTTCTCTACCACTCTTCGTCAAAACATGATGGTTAGATTTTTCTTCTATATCCATATTTTCACCTATGTGGAAACACAATGATTAGTTTATTTGGGTAACCGTTAAGTTTCATACTTTTGTTTTAAAATATTGGTTTTGGTATTCCTTTTTACGATGTGGGTTTCTATTAAAGAAACTTTCGAATAGTAAACCATTTATAACCCCGACGAATTTCGAGGGCGAAATTCATTTTAAGGGGGGTAGAATGTAACAGCCCAAGATTTTATGAAAAATATTCTTTTTAATTTCACTAATGTCTTGTGTTGTACGCAACACAAAAAGTAGCTTGCACAACACGCATCCTTGACTTTCCTTGCATTACACGCAATCACAACCTTCCTCGATAGCGTGTGTAGTACGCAATACTGAGTTTCACTAAACAACGATATTCTATTAAAATATTATTAAAAATAGTCGTTATGAATAGTAATAACCACTTTTTGAAATTCTGTAAATCTTATTTTTCAAAATGAACTTCATTTTTGGATTCGGAGTATCGAATTTAGCCTAAGGTGAAATTTTGGTACTTTTCAGATAACTTTCATATTCTGATGAATAGTGAAAATTACTAAATTATAATTAAAAACAACTTTTTTTAATCGAAATAATTAATAGTGATAAAACATTAATTTTAGTGCTTTTAAAATATATTTAGAATATATTTTTACAATTTAATACAATGTTGGTCATTGGATGTAATTTCACATTTAAACCAGACATAAACAAGTGTCAATCTTTTGATAGATATTGTTTCTTAAAAACACGCTATTTGTTTTAACAGCGGGATTTAATTATAAAATTAATTAATGCAACTTCTATGATATGAATTTGGTAAAATAGACTTCATTTTTGAATTCGGAATATGAAATATAGCTTAGGATGAAATTTTGGCATTGTTCTGAAAAACATCAATTTTTGATGAATAGTGAAACTACTAAGTGGTAGGTTAAAAACTGAATTTTGCATAAAACTTAATTTTACCACTTCTGTGAATGGAATTTCGAAAATCCGACAGACACGGTTAATATCAAGGACTAAAATGTGGTTCAATGAGATGAAAATAATTTTTGGTGAATAGTAACTTTTTACTTTTTTTTACCACGGTTAATAGTAAATAGGGTAACTAAGGGTAAATATGATATTACTATTACCCTAACACATGTCCTAATTCTATTGGATAAGTGTAATTCGGCCAAAAACAACCTTATGAATATAATATGACCATTTAGTCCCACTTGGATTAGATTAGGACATTTATTATTATTTAATTCAAAGAAGAGTTAAAAGAGTCAAAATCAAAGTTTATTTACTAAAACATTTTTAATATAGGGTTATACATAAGATAAATTCGATTGTAAATATTCATTAGAAAGCTAAAAATATTTCCTACATAATTATATTTTATTTATAATTTTTAGACTTTAAATGAATTAATGTATTTATGACACAACGATGATGCAGTAATTACCCTTTTAAGGAAATATTAACATAATTGATGTTATAAATGCTCAAATGAATGTAATTTGAGATTTTTTATGAATTCCACTAATTTTCTAGGTTACTATGAAATATTAGTGTTGATTTAATCAACTTTGTTCGAACATATAATTCTTTTATGACTTTCACAAAAATCATATATCAAATAGTGTCAAAATTGACACAAAATAGTTTTTAAATCAAATATTATATTATTAATTGTTATTTTATTCCTAAAAATCTAAGGTTCGGCCAAATGACTTAGATAAGGATATATGTATTAATAATAAACAATTTGGGGTTCGTTTGGCATGTTATAGTAAGTGTATTAACCATATAGTGAAAGAAAAAAAAAGACACGGTAAAAGTTAAATTATTTAACTTAGAGTTAAATCTAATTGATAAGGTTAAAATAATACCCTAAACTTGTATAAATCTTATTGGTTGATAGGATTTCTACCCATCCCCACTTTAGCTTCGAAATAAGACCATTTGGAACCATTATAAACCGATTTTGACATTAATATAAAATAATATTTTGTGGTATTCCTAAGGTGCCCCTCTCCTCCCTTATAAAAGGACACCTCCTCCCCCTCCTCCTCACACCAATTTGAGCACCCAAGCTCGGCCAACCCCTGCCAAAATCTCTTCTACACTTCCCTAGAAACATCCTAGAGATTCTGGTCTTCCTCAAAGACCAATTTTAGTGCCCTAAGAGGAGGTCTCAAAGAGGCGCTTCAAAGAAGAGGTAATTACCGTTACCAATTCTTTCATCTTTATTTCTTCTTCCACTTCTTCTTCTTAGGTTGTTTCATTATGAAGTAATAACATCAGTATCACTCATATACTGATATGTTATTATAAGTATGAAACAACCCTATTTCACCATCTATCCATCCTACGGAAAAAGAAATCACCGCGCGTGCGTACGTACGGAATACCGTCTCCACGCCGTGGTGTAATCTATTTTCCACCACCACCTTACATGGATGGGTATAATGGTGTAAAGAATAACTGTACATAGTTATTACAACATAATATTGATTCTGATATATTGTATAATCCAATCCAATTCAGTTCAATATTTATGGAAATGATATCATCGCTCGTGCGTACGTACGGACTACCGTCTCCACGACGCGATGAGATTCATTCTCCATGTTAACCATTTAAGAATGATTATAAAGTATATATAAGAAATAATAATGAAATATATGACATTATAAAGTTACTGGATTTATGTATATATATATATATATATATATATATATATATGTATGTCATCTACTTACTTCTATTTCAAGACAATAAGGAAAGTAAAACAGCGTTCATGCATACGTACGGACTACCGTCTCCATGAACGGTGTTTTTCATTTTATTTATCTTTCTATTATATATATATATACTGAATATATATGATATATAAATCATATTTTATATTCTGGAAGTATGTAGATCATGATATAAGTAATAATGATGTCAAGAACAACAAGTCAAAACACCTACGATAAATGAAACGATTTTACCCAAAACGCTTCTTTAACATGGAATTTACAAAAGAACGGGTAATATAATGTCATAAGTGAACCATATATGATATCATAACAATAAATATGATTCTGGAATAAGTCAATAACATGATTTAAATCATTATACAGGAGGTTCGGACACTTACAAAGCAAGTCGGACATAAGGTAAGGAAAATACCACAATCTCATTTTTATCCGAGATTGTTTATTCGTAAGTATTTACTGGGGTGTATTTTATCATCCACATACATGTTTCATAAATATTTAATATTATTTCCATCCACATACAATTTTTTAAATCCATTTTTACCCTTCGGTGAGTTTTTAGTAAAAGAAGTGAAAGGAATCTTTTGTCGTTTTCCGTACGAGGTACTTTTTGACTTTTCCGACAAAAGTACGAAGAATGTTTTTTTAAATTATACGGCCTGAATGGATTTTTAAAACATTATTTCCAAGAAGCTTCCTTTACAAGTTTTCAAGTTTATTTTTAATCAACTTCTTTTATTTTAAAGTTTTATGACATGTTAAGAAAGGAAAAATGTTTTTAAAGAAGAAAGGATATTTTCCTCAAGAATTCATTTCAAGTGTTTTTTTTTAAAAACTATTTTTCCATCTAAGATGACGTTATTTGATATGTATGTTTCAAGTAAAATGTCTCTATGATTTAAATGGTTTCAGTTTTCTTATGATGAAATGATATCAATTGTTTATGGATTATGATGGCATGATGTTTAAGAATCCCATTTTATTACATGGGTTATGAAATGATGTATGATTTATGATTTTGTGGCACACATAAGAATGGTATCATTATGAGATGGGTGGGACCTATATCTCCCTCCAATGCATTGGGTAATGATTTTATATCTCATGAGATAGACATGGCTGGAATGGTAGGTTATACCGGTTCAGTGAAACAGGACTGAAACGAGGGTTACTCGATTCAGAAAGGGACTTTGTCCACTAAGATAGTCTTGGCAATGAGTCTTGACTAACAAGAAATGATTCTCTATGATTATGTGTGAATGCCACAAAGTTTCATGTTTTATGTTATGATTATTGTGATTACATTTCACTGCCATGATTTACCCCATGTTATGAAATTATGATCTCTTTTGCAGGTTAAGATTTCCAAAAGTTATGTGCTTATGTATATGATGTGATTGATATTTATTTTGTTTACCCTTACTGAGCATTTGAGCTCACCCTTTTATGTTTTCTTTTCCCCAGGATATAAAGAAAGGTTTTAGGTATAAAAAAAAGAAGATCTTTATGGGAGATGTTGAAGATCTTTCACCACGATTAGAAGATTATATTCCGAGTTTCCAAAGACACTAAACTATTACGGTCCTTGTGTGTGTGTTTTTGTTATGTACTAAGTATTCCGAAAATGTAATGTAATGTCCATGTACGTCAAGATACGGGTCTTTACACCGATGGATCGCAGTAGACTACATACTCAACGCCCTCTTCTGGTATCCTCAAGATGGGGGCACTCGTCAGTCTCTGCATCAGCTCTTGAAAACTATACTAGCATCTCTCCATCCATACGAAGGGTTGTCCCCTCTTCATCAAACCTGACAAGGGTTATGCAACTCTAGGAAAGTTAGGCATGAATCTCCAATAGTATCCAACCAACCCCAGGAATCTGCACACCTCTGTCACACTCATGGGTGGCTCCCAAGAAAGTATTGCCTCTATCTTCGTTGGATCCACTGAAACTCCAGCCTTTGAGATAAGTTGTCCCAGAAAGTGGACCTCTCATATCCAAAACTAGCACTTCAAGAGCTTACCCTAATATTGTTACTCTCAAAGTGTATCCAGAACTATCTGAAGATTATTGGCATACTCCTCCTCCGTCTCTGAGTACACTAAGATTCCATCAATGAAAACCACCCCAATGTGATTCAGGTATGGCTGAATAATCCTATTCATGAGTGCCATGAATACTTCAGGGGAATTGGTCATGCCTAACGGCATAACCAACAACTCATAGTGGTCATACCAACATCTTAAGGTCATCTTATGCACATCCTCATCTCATACCATGAGCTGTTGATAGCCTGACCTGAGTTCTATCCTTGAAAACCAATGAGCTCCCTTCAACTGATCAAAAAGATCATCAATACTCATAAGTGGATACTTGTTCTTCACGGTCACCTAGTTCAGGTGTCGGTAGTCTACATGGAGTCTCAAACTCTCATCTGCATTCTTGGTGAACAAAATCGGGGATGCCTATGGTGAAATGTTGTGCATGATGGACCCTTTACTATGAAAGTCCTATAATTATATCTGTAACTCAAGAAGCTCCGTGGGAGCCATCTGATATGAAGTTGTAGATATCGGTGTCATCATGGGGTATATGTTGATGTGAAATTATACCTATCTGCATAGAGCTAGTCCCATAACATCATCATAAAAGACATCAGCATCCTAGTCCACTATAATAGGATAGCTCGAACTCTCAAAATCTACTACCCTGAGGGTAAGGCTTTCCAACTGATGTGTAATCAGTTTCACCCTCCTCCGGGTAAGTCCATAATGTGTTGCAAAGGTTCTCTTCTCGCCGGTGAAGGAAAACCTGCTCCTATCTGCAAGGACACACCACAGTTTGCTCCTAATACAGTCAATATGTGCATTGAATGTGGATAACCAATCCATACCAAAGATGACGTCGTAAGACCTCGACGCTGCTACTAGGAGATCCCAACCAAAGCTCTCACCTCCAAGAGTAATCTCACAATTCCAGCACTAATGTTTAATCACTGAATCTTTTCCATAAGATTCTCTAGCCATAAAGATCGAGCCAATGGCTCCACTGGAATCCCCAAGCTCTGATCAAGGGTCATGAAAAAAAAGAGTGACTGGAACCTATGTCTATAGGTACTACATCGAGGGTAGAGTAGACACAGATTGTACCCTTAATCATCTCTGGAGTGTTGTGGTCGTAAACCTCAGCTGCCTGGAGTTGAGCTCATCCCTGTCCACCCGCTCCCTATGGTCGGGGTGGGTCACTAGGTGGTGGTGGTGGTAGAATCTCGAATCTCCGCCCATGACCAGCTACACAGCCAGATCCCCTACCACATCCGCCCACCTGCGGACCTCCTCGCTCGAACCTCTACCTCTGCCACGGCAGTCCCTCGACCATTTGTTGGTCATCCGTACGGCGGGTCGGGTAATCGTGAGCCATGTGACCCTTCCCACCACACATGTAGCACTTTCTATCCCTCATCTAACCTCCTCTTCCTTGCAAGTTCTGCACCTCCGACCATGCGTCTCGGGGCCATCAACCAGAAGGTATGGTCCATTTGGACCTCTATGTCATCTTCCTACTACCAGCCACAAATGACTCTACTACGTGTGGCCCGGTGGTGGGTCTCAGTGTTAGTGCATGCTCATCTAGGAATCTCTCCACCAAAAGTGCTTGCTCTAGAACCCTATCCTATTTGGGTATGCTTATTGATATCATTCATGCTTCGATCTCATGTTAGATACCCTGCTCAAAGGTCCAGACCCTGAAGAAAGGTTCTCGTACCATGTCAGTGGAGTAGCGAGAGAGATCAATGAACCTCGCCAAGTACTGGGCCATGGTCATGCAACCCTGTTGTAGGTGCAGCATCACTTATTTATACCCAAAGCGTAAGGTCACTAGGATGAACTCTTCCAAGAAATGTCTCTTGAAGTCCTCCAAGATGAGGGTCACCTCATTGTGTTTTTATGAGAATCAAGCTCCACCATCTCCCTACTACTTCCTGGAAGATATTGGCTACTAGGATCACCATAAGGTCAGCTAGTGTCCCAACCAAGAAGAAAACTCTGACCACAACCTTCAGCCAGTCCTCAGCCACCTGCAGGTCTATCTCACCTCAGAACCTCAGAGGCCTCTACCACTGAAACTCATTCAACGTGCCCAGTCGGTGTCCACCCTCTACTGGTGGGGTTGGCGGAAACGACTACCTAACGGGTAGTGGTGCTACTGGTAAACCACCCGAAGGTGCTAAGGCCATAAGAGGGTACTACACCGAGGCCTCATCGCTTGGTGGGCCTTCATCGGGTACTATCTCAGGAATCCAACCACACTGTCTATGTTGTGACATCCTGAAAGAGGACAGATGTGCCATGGTCAAAAAGTTATACATGGTGAGTTGACTCAAGGAAATCAAAAGAACAACTATTCAAGAACACACACAATTAATGCATCCATGTATTGAGTCAGAAATCATAATTCAGGGTCCTGTTGTGTGGATACGTTAGCTGTCGCCCCAACACTGGACTCCCCGAACTGAAAACCACACTAATAACACTTAACACTATTGCTACATTAAAAAGATCAGAGTCCTAGTTCTTTGGTAGAACTGACTCCTCTGATACAACATTTTCATGACCCGTCCCCCGGGACACATTCCATGACTACCCCAATCTGGCCTTCCATAGGCCAATGGATGGAGACTAGCACTGGAAAGACGTATCCCTAAAAAGGGAAGCCATTGCCTTTAAACCTGTACAAACACACAGAGAAGAACACAACAAGATGCAACCATGAAGTAAACTGATGTAGTAAAAAGTTTTGAAAGTGAAGGGGGGTGGAATACAAGACCAACTGGAAAAAAAATACAAGTACAAATGAAATGTAAAAAATAGCTAAAAAGGGAAAAGTAGCTGGTGGATCGTCCACCATGGATCCTACCTAGAGGGTAGGTACAACTCACGATCAGCAGTCCCTACATCGCGTAACGCCAAATGGACCACCTCCAAGCATCGTCCAGTCCTGGATCCCTCAGCCTCGATCAATACTGTACGTCGTCTACTCAAGACTCAACCAGGTGTAGGTGAAGCCCGTGTAGGGTTGAGTATAATGATACTTAGTAGGGACCCCAATACCCCGTTGGTCTCCAAAAGTTCCACGAATGGAAAACCATAAAGCAAGACTTCACCCCTACTTAGGTATATACCCATACATATACCTATTTTATCAAGAGATACTCATCTTATACATAAGGGAAGACTACCAAAAAGGTAACACCATGATGATAGGGAGTACCACACATGTAAAAGACTTAGTTCAAACAGAATCTCTGCTTAAACCAGCTATTAGTGAAGTAAGAAGTACATATGATTAGTCGTCAAGCTAGATCATCTTATTATGTCAATAGGAACTGATTCTGACCACATGGAGTCTTACCCACACAGTATCAATAGGTAAATAACCTCTGCTAACCCACATAGGATCTGACTGAAATAGGATTGATAGGTAACTAACCCCCGCAATGACCCACATAGGATCTGGCCCACACAGGATCGGTATGCACTGACCCACCTAGGATTGCTGAGCGTCGAACCACAAAGGATCTGAACCACACAGGATCAGTATGTGCTGACCCACACAGGATCACTGAGTACTAACCCACACAGGATCCGACCCACATAGGATCCAACCCACACAGGATCGGTGCTGACCCACATCGGATCGCTCGTTACTAACCTCTCTATGATCTGTCTCCAACATCCACCTCACTGCAAGCCACTGTATTCCTCACACCCTGTGAACTCGAGTTCTGTAGAATCTTCCCTCAAGATAATGGTTGAATCTCGACCACCACTAATCTCCAAAAAGGAGTCACCCAAAGGACCTCCATGTCGTAAGTGTTCCTACATGATAGATGGTGCGTCAATCAAACGCCCGGTCTGTGACTTATAAGTGTTTTAGTTCTAGGGGCATGGTTGGATCCGGGTTTAATCCAACCTAGCCATACTCCAACCATCTCCAAAACTCAAGAGTAGTATACCAAAAAAGAACTATCTCAATCCACTAATCCAAACGACGCATACGGTTCATCCAATGGACGTCTGGTTCTCGGGATATGGCCCTTTAAGTGTTTCTGGGCCAAGGTCTGGTCCGACCCAGTCGAACTAACCCAGCCTGACCCAATCTGGGCTAAGCCACAGTGGGTTCGACCCAATGGGCCATGTTCCAGCCTGGTCCGCAAGGGTGGCCTAGCCCGCAATGGGTGGCCCACAATGGGTGGACCACAAGGAAAGCTCATCCCGCAAACGGGCAGCCTGCAAGGGGGCGGCCCGGCCCATGTAGGGAATGACCCGTAAGGGGGTGTCCCACTAGGGGGTAAACCCAGCCATAGTGGGCACAAACTCTAAGGGGGGAGTCCCAGCCATGTAGGGCACAACCCGCAGGGGGGCGGCCCAGCCACTGTCTGCCCAAGATGGCAAGGGGGGGAGACCCCCTGTATCCCGAACATCTGAACGGCCCAGAGGTCGTTCGGTTTGTGAAGTGGGGGATCCATGTGGGTGCCTCTTGATCATCTTCGAACCCTCCGGCGGTATATTTTTTGCCTCTGTCATGGCTTCGGTTGCGGGTTCTTCTCGTCTGTGGTGCGCTGTTTGTGCCGCCTCCCTGCTCACCGGTGGCGCACTGGTCACGCCTCCTCTCTTTTCGTAGCCATACGATGTGTCAGCTACCTCCTCTATCTGCTATGGCTGTTGATCTGTGGCACTCTTCTCATTGGCAGTGCGCGATGGCGCACCACACTTCCTCCATGACCGGTCGATGTCGGCCGCTCCGATGACTGTCGCAGCTTTTTATCACGACATCCTCTTGCGACGTCCATCGACGCACTGCCTTCTTCATAGTCGGTCGGTGTCTCCACGCCGATGGTATTCCATGGATGTGCAAGGATAGAAAGATATTGGAGGATCCATGTCATGTTCGTTAGGCCCATACCCTCCATGTTATCTCATAAAACAGAGAGACGATAATGGGGTTCATGAAATTTCCCTTGAAATAAACAACAGTTAAACCCCTACCTCGTAAAAACATTGTAGAACGTCCACGCTTGAAGGTGGGTCATGTTCTTCGTTCCTGCAATAGGTTCCCAACGACGCCTCTTGTATATCGTCCTTCAGTTTGTTTTTTGGTGTCAACCGTCACCTCTTACTGGGATCGTCTTTCTCCTATAAGGGTTCGACGTCACGACACTCCTTCAGCACTTCATTGCGTGGAAAAGCTATTCTGCCACCTCTCCCCAAGCTCTACATAAATAGGACAGGGGGAAGGTAAGTAGCGACGTGGGGAGTTAATGGGGGCTCATTAATTAGGAGCCTTCATAATTTCCCAATGATTTCATTACTTAATATTGATAGGTAAAGCCATTTATTGGATTGACACATCATGGGTCCCACACTCTACTTTTCCATTGGTGGAGAAGAAAGAAAATAAAATAAAATAATTATTTCTTTTCTTTTCTTTTAAATAGTCACAAAACATAACTTTTTTTCCATACCTACTATGGTCAAATTAAGGTGTCTCATAAGAAAATCCTGATGGTGCGGATTCAATAGTACCCTCATATTATTAATCTAAGCACTGATTCAAAAGTTAGAAAACACCGCTCATGTATTTACTGAACATACCTTGAAAAAAGTTTAGAAATTCATTCCGGGAACCCCAGGCCTTGGAATCAAGCACCATCAATTTTTGCAGAATTGTAATAATTCTATATAATTAAAAAAAATACATGGAAGATCTGGGTCTATACATTATAAAAAGTATGAATGAGCGGGTAGTAAAAGCTGTAAAAATAGGAAATTTGATGTTTTTGAATTAATATTCTAAGAATTCAAGAAAAATGGGCATATAAAATAAGACTCTCCCAAATTAAAACAACATAGAAAAAGATAATCAATACAAGAAGGAACAAAGAAAAGAACATCATATAGGATTGAATTGTAAAAAAGAGTCTGAATCAAGTGATGTGGGTTTTGAATGTGAAAAAATAATTTCCAATCTATGTTTGATGGATACCATGGTAAATGTGGTATACTCTGATTATAATTATAATTATTGTAATGAATCTAATATTTAAATTGAAGTTAAATAATTAATTTCTCAAAATGAAAATTTTCAATGTGATATATTTATAATGGATTAATTGTATAGGGGAAAACAAAGAGAAAATAATAAGATTAAAGAAGAAAATAAAAAATTGAATGCTTCTATTTTAAGTAATATAGAAGATAAAAAGGTTATAGATTATGAACTATTAAAACGTAAAGATGACGGTGTAATAAAAAATTATTTCCTGTCAAAAAAAGAGGAAGATCATCACTGAATATTTACCTTAGTTTGTGGTGATTTAGATAAAATTGAAAAAGAATGTAAGAATCTTAATCATAAAAATAAAAAACTAAAAAATTATGGATCATGTTAAAATGTGAAAATATTTGATTGCATGGAAGTTATTCACGAATAAAATGTAAAACATAAAATGTAAATTACAGGTTCAATGGAATCCTTATCTATTTTTTAAATGATAAGTGAAATTTGATAAGATAATGGCTATGAAAAAAACAAATAGAATAAAAATAGGTTGTCGTTATAATAATAAGCTTTCTAATATGCATAGAACTATTTTTTCAAAGGCATAAATTTTAATATTTCAAATTTTACTTCCTTTAGATGTAACATGAAATGGAATTATGAAAACAAATATTCGTTTAATTTTACTCAGTATTGAGGCTATACTAAGACTTTAATTTCTCAAAATATATCTTCTATATTATCATATAATAAATGTCTCAAATATTTATGGATACCTAAAACATTTTATACAAATTCAGTTGGTTCCAAACTAGTCAGGGTACCAAAGAAACAATCTACCTAATTTGTTTTAAAGGAATCTTTCTTGAAGAGTTCCAAAGTCACATGGTATATGGAAAATGGGTGATTAAGTCACATGACAGGTGAAATATATAATGTCTTATCTTTTAAATCTTGTGATGGAGGTACTGTAACTTTCAGTGACAACTCTAAATGTATGTTTAATGATTTTGGAGAATTAGTTATATTAAATTATGTTATAATTTATAAAGTATTATTTATATAAGGATTAAAACATGGTTTAATTAGTATATCACAACTTTAGGATGATTCTAAGAGTGTTAAATTTGAAGATAATAAATTTCTTGTTCATAAATATAATATTATTTTATTTTATGCTAATATAAATGAAAATATATATTCTATTAATTTTTTAGAACTAACCTAGAGGAATGTAAAATTATTAAATGTTATACATACAAATCACATTTTATGGAATACAAGGTTGGTGAATTTTTAACTTTGACTACTGTACAAGCTGGATAGACATGAAAAAGTTATAGAAATTCCATAATTCTGTACATGAAAGTGCTATGTATTTGATTATTATCTAAAAGGAAAACAGTGAAAACAGTCATTTAAATATTAAAATATAGTTGATACGACTATATTATTAGAACTTCTTCATCTTGATCTTTTTGAACCCATGATAACTGCTTGTTTAGGTTCAAAAAGATATTATTTTTTAATTTTATAAGATTTCAATAGATTTAGTTGGACTATTTTCTTATCTCATAAAAGTGAAACCTAAAACAAGTTTTTTGCATTCTATAAAAAAAATCAAAGTCAAAAAGGTCATTTAATTTCTTCTATTATAAGTGATAAAGTATGAGAGTTTGTTAATTTTTAATTTGAAACAGTATGTGAAACTAATGGACATTTTAATAATTTTCCACCCCTAAAATGTCAAAATATAATGGTGTTGTAGAGAGGAAAATAGAACTATTCAAGAAATGGAAAGAAAACTTCTTAATAAATTCAACCATAGGAAATATTTTTGGGTTGAATCGGTTAACACTGCTTTTTATATCATATATACAGTTTGTATCATACCTTTGTTAAATAAAACTACCAATGAACTGTTTAATAATAAGATAACCAAAATTAGTTATTTTAATGTTTTTGGATGTACTATTTATATTTTAAATACTTAATATAATCTAGAAAAGTCAAATTATAAATGTAATAAAAGTATCTTTTTAGGTTACTCTAATAACAGTAATACTTATAGGGTGTATAATAAAAGAACTATGATAATAGATACACTATTCATGTTAAATTTGTCGAAAATGATGAAAATGGGGTACTGATTATTTTGATAATGCTTAAGTTTTTAAATAATTCAACTTTGATGCTGACAAACATGAAAATAATAATGCAATAGTTTAGGGAGAGAATATCTCAACTCAATATGATAATTTAAATAGGAAAAATCCAAAACATAACTTTTTAGAAATTTTTATAGGAAATTTTCAATATGGTACTAGGACTAGAAATTATTTTTTAAATTTATGTGCTAATTATACCTTTGTTGCTGATTTATTTCATGTTAATATTAAAGAATATTTAAAAGATTATAACTGTATTAATTCCTTTCTTGATAAAATTTACCAGTTTGATATAAATAATATCTATAATCTAGTTGATTTTCCTAAAGATACAATATCTATAGGAACTAAATGGATTTTTTGAAATAAATTGGATGAGTCTAGTAATATAGAAAAAAAAATAAAGATTTGTTTCCTGAGGTTATCTTCCAGAATAGGGAATCGATTTTGAAGATCATTTTCTATAATTGATAACTATAATCCATTCACATTTTATTATCTTTTTTAAGTTTTAAAATATTAACTTTTTTCAAATGAATGTAAAAAAAATCATTTTTAAAAGGTGTAATTTCAGAAGAGTTTTATGTTTAAAACCCACATAGTCTTGAAAATAATGAATTTCCAAATCATGGTTTCAAAATTTCTAAAGATTTATATGGTCTTAAGAATGCTCCTCAAGGTTAGTATGAAAGAATAACTCTATTTTTAATTCAAAATTATTTTTTAAAATGTGGGTTTGATCCAAACTTATTTATAAAAAGTGTTTTAAATTGTATAAATATTATACAGATTTATGTTGATGATATTATTTTTTGTTCTAGAAATGATAAAAATATTAATGAGTTTTTACAAATAATAAAAGATGAATTTGATATCAGCCTAATGGGGGGATTAAATTTTTTTATTTATTTACAAATAAATCAAAGGAAATATGGTATTTTCTAAAATAAATAAAATTATTCTATAGAACTAGTAAAAGGTTTGGAATTGATTCTTGTAAAACTATGAGAACCCAAATTACCACAAATTCTAAAGTGGATGATGATGAATCTAGAGAGTCTATTCCTGATAAATTTTATAGATTCATGATAGTAAGTCTTTTGTATCTTGATGCTTCTAGGATGTATATTATTTTTATTGTTTCTTTGTGTTCTTGATATCAGTCATATCCAGACAAAATTCACCTAAAATCTATAAGAGTAATTATGTATATAAAAGGTACTATTAGTACTATAATATTCTATTCTAATGAAAATTTATTTGATTTACTATCTTACTCTAATTCTGAATTTGGAGGTTACAGACTTGACTAGAAAATCACTTCAGGTATGTGTCACTTTTTAGGAAAAAGTTTAATTTCATAAAGCTCTGAGAAAAAATTATTAGTAGCAATATCAATAGATGATTAGGAATATATTGCTATTTCTAGTTTCTATTTAGAATGTATTTGGATAAAACAAACATTGTATGATTTTAATGTTAGTTTCTATTAAATTCATATCTACTCTAATAACACCAGTTCAATTTTAATTTTTAAAAATCCTCTACAACATTAATGAACAAAACACATTGATGTTATACTTCAGTACCTTAGGGACCATTTCAATAAAGGTGATATATCTTACAATTTCATCCCAACTGAGAGACAATTAGTTGATATCTTCACAAAACTCTTTGTTTCTATTAATTTTGAAAAGATGAAATCAGAATTTTTTATACTAAAAGCTTGAGTTTTACTTAGTATAACTACTATTATGATTAGTCTATTCGATTTTTTTACTTGAGTTCTATATCTCACTATAATTTTCTACTCTTTTTAAAAGATAATTAGATGTTTATAGTTAAAATTATTTGTTAAAATAATGGTATAAATTTTTATTTCTTTTAATATTATATCATTTATACTTTCATGATAACATATTACTTTATTATTTTTATAGTAATCATCTTTATGATTATAAGTGAATATTTTTTTACAACTTTACTTTTTGATAAATTTCAAAATGGGGGGGGGGGGATGTTTTTTGATATTTAATAAATGATTGAAAAATTTGATTGCAAATTTAATAAATTTTATGTATTTTAATTTTAAAAAAGGGGTGATAGTTTTAAATTAGGTTTTAACATTTTTACATATCTAGTTTTTTTGATAAATTACTATTACGTCACATTTAATTAAATTCATTATAGTTTAAATATAATATTTCTTATTTAATTCTTCTAAATATTCCTGTTAATCTTTGATTTTTTTACTTTATACTCTTTTTTTGTTAATTCTTATAAAAAAAATTCCCTGCTACATAGGTCACTTAGGCTAAACCTTGAACCTCACTAAGGGGGTCCCTGAGGTCAACCCCTATAGGAGGTTAAGACATCGTGTCTCGCACAAGGCATGGGTCAAGCATACTACGCGTATGACATAATAGGGATCATGTATAAGGCCAGAGGGGTGAATGCATAGGTTGGGATTAGGTCACCTACATAGTTTGTGATATTTTTTATTCAAACTCAACATCATTGTGCCTTGGTTAATAAACCATTGAGTAGCAGCTACTCGGAATCGATGTGGGACATGAGTTAAAAACTTGGATTTAATCTTTTATATTGATTCATTTTAATATCATCCATCATATCTCTCATATTATCACATGTTATCATTTTTTGAAATCCCTATTTTTATTTATTCTCTCATTCTTCTTCTATTGAAAATATTCTCTTCTTCCTTGGAAATTCAGATGGTCTCTAGTACACTGAAAACTATCACAAGAGACACCAAAAAATCAAATCGTCATATGATTTCATGCCTTTCCGGTAGAACTTTATCAAATACTCTTTACATTTAAGGTTGATGAACTATTTCTACTTATATATGCAAATATTCTTTAATTTTTCTACAGTGGCCATAATTTTTTTCCTTCATCCCCTCATTTGTTATTCTGGATCAAAGTCTAGATTTTTGGTTGCATAAGGATTCACCATCAAAAGAACCCAATGGTGGGTGATTTGAGTCGCCATTGGATATCAACAGTGATTCACGATCCATCATTAGATACCAACATTGAGTCTTGAACAACCCTTGGAACCCAACGGTGGGTCATTGACCTACTACCAGATTTTAGTGGTGATTTATTTTTACCCACCATTTCACATAAACGGTGGGTCATTTTCTCACCACCAGTTGTTCTTATTTGATGTACATCACCTTGGAAGTAAAATCCTCAAGCTCCTATAATATACCTTTATTCTTTTTTCAAGAACAATGTATTAATTATTATTTTTTGAAGATAGTTTATTTTATTTTCTTTTTATAGACATTTTTATTCTATATATTTGCATCTTTTTAATGGTTATTTTTTTCTTCAATTTAATTGAAGCTTGAAATCGGATTTACCTTTTTATTATTATTATTTTGAGTTTGATATTATAGAAGCTTGTTAAATATTAAATGGGAGAAATAATCCTACTTCGATCATTTACAATAATATTATTTTGTTTTATTAATTTCTTATTATATATTTATTAAATAAATTTTCTTTTTTTTATCATCTATTTTTAATTATATTGTTTGGAAATATTTTTTCATGAGCCTATGCTGGCTCCATGAAACTGTGGGTCATGAGTCACTGTTGGAACCCAACAACGAGTCATGATTAAAAGTTGTACATCCAATGGAAAGTAATTTTTTATTCTTCTCATGAATCTATTTATTTCTACGATGCATGGAATTTCTTATTGATCTGATTAATTTTTTTATTTTTACATAAAATTAAAATGGTAGCTCATACTCTATTTTTCCACTATTGGAAACCTCCAATGCTGTGTCATGACCAAACACTCTCTATTTCAATAGTATTTCATGACCCACCTTTAGTTAAATAAATTATCCAAAAAAAATTATCTCTTAGTTTGGATTATTATTTTTAAAATAAATTACTTTTTTAATTTTTTTATTATTCTATGTTAAAATATAAATGAATCATGTGAAAAAAATAATTGAAACATTATTTTTAAGTACACTAATAAATGTATAATAAAATTCATATGATGATATTATTTTTACAAACATTCTATTTTTTTATTCTATAATATTATATATTTTTTCAATTTTATTACAATTTTAATTTATTTTGAATTGTTTTTCTTAATGTACTAAATTTTATATTTTAATATTTAATAAATAATTATAAATCCTTGTTATGTTTTGTTTCAAATGACTTTAACAGATAAATGGTAAATTTCATATTATTATATTTTTACACACTAACATGTTTTGTGCAGATATTGGATATAAATACGCTCTTATAGGATATTTCTTTAGTGATTTTGGAGATCTATTCAAGGATTAAAAAAAATTCAAGTGTATATGATTCATTTCAATGAGAATATGGTGATATAATTTCTACTGATCTTTAATTAATAAAAAAACTTCTTTGACTTCTTTGGCTTCTTTTTTTCTACTATGATCACTGAGAGTCATTATCGCTTTTATCTTCCACCACATAAGTAGTAAAATAACTCAATAAGAACTGAATTTATAAATAATATTCTTATCTATTGTTTTAATTGTTTTTTGTTATTTCTCTATTGTAATTATACCTATCACATTTCCGTCTTCTTGAGTTGTAGTTTAGTATTTTCTTATCCAAAAATTTTAATTGGCCTATTCCTCCCATATAAAAGGAACGTTGGGTCATTCCTCCCGAACAAAAAGAAGGTAGGTTCTCAATCCTCTAAAAGTCAAGGGTTATACCACTAGGTGTGAAAGAGTAACATTTCATCTGAATATAATTTGGTTATCACTCCCTTTAAAAAGTGAGGATTAGCTAATATTATTCACTACAAGTAGTAGAGGATATTGATGAGAGTACTAGGGTATTGGTGATCTAAGTCCCTATAAAAACTTCATGTGTTATCTGTTTTTTTATATAAACCTTTAACACTAATCTAACTCTGATAAATTTGTATTTGTAATAATAATTCAAAAAAACTATTTACCCCCTCTAGTAAATTATATTATATTAAGGGACCATACACATGTTTATTTTCCCTATGTTATGCTATGATGGAATTTATGAAACCCATTTCTTGTCATGGTTACTGATATGATGAATATTTTATGATATTGTGGCACACATATGTATGATTTTCATAATGTGATGGGTGGTAACTATGTCACCATTTAATGCATTAAGTAAATATTTATATCACATGGGATAAAAATGGAAAGAAAAAGTCAACTAGATTGATCCATAATGAGAAATAGGCCGACAGGCTTGATCTGTAATGGGAAATAGGTAATGAGGCCAGATCCACTATGTTTTTTAGTCTTGGTAGTTAAAATTGAAAAATTAAATGATTTATATACCTATGTTTGTTCCATAATTTTATAACATCAGCTTATGGTTCATAAATTTTTATGATTTCACACTCTTATGAATCATGTCTTCTGGAATTATAATACTTTTTCCATGACTCATGTTTATGATCTATGACGGGTTATGTATGAACATTGTATGTTATGTTCATGATATCATACCCTTATAATTTTATTATGATTTATATTACCATATAAAGATATATCACATGTTTACCCTTATTGAGCATTTGATCTCACCCTTTCTTATGATTACTTTCCCCATGTTAGGAAGAAAGGATTTAAGTAGGATATATTTATAAAGTGTACAAAAGGAGAAGATCATTATTTGAGATGTTGAAGATATTTTATTAAATTAGAATATCATGTACCTAGTCTCCAAAGAAATGAAACCATTACACTCCTCTGGCTTGTATTTGTGTAATCTGTTGAATATTTATCTAAAAAGAAGTGACGTTTATATATAAAAATCATGGTTTATTTTAGTTTTTATCAGATGTTAGGTTTAGTTAACCTTTGGAAACAAGGATAACAAAACTTTAGTGAGAACCCTTAGGATGAGCCTATGTTTTGGATAACATCATAAAGTTTTGTTATAGAAGAAATTATGTGGTTTAACTAGAAATACATCCTTGTCTGGATATTACAAGTGGATGTGGTTCTAGAACAGATGTACTTAGGGGTAATAACTCTACAAAATGAACATTTGGATTGACTATAGCATTACTTGGTATATAAAAATGGTCCTTATTGTTCACTTGGTTTGACACTCTTGGGTGATATACTTTTGTTAATTTGCATTTTCTTTACTAACCATCATGAAGGATTTGAATAGATGATGACCATTTTTGACTTAAGTTAAACTTAAGTTATCATAGATTTAAAATAATGTGTCCTAATTTAGGCAACCTATAAATGATTCTTCAAGACTACTTGTTTTTACACTTAGATTAGTGTTTCTCACACTATTACTTTTAGTTTCCTTCAATGGATAGAACTGCAAGTAACTAAGGTAATGTTGAATATGAGGGACATTACAATTATTTTCCCCTTGAGAAACTAAATTCTATGGGATATGGGATAAAAAATTATTCTTATGCTCACGCAACTTACTTTAGTCATGAATCATGTAGAGTTTATGAACAATTAAAATTGGGAACAACATTCTATTAAATATTTTATGAGACAACATCCACCCTCTTTTAGTAGGTATTAGGATCCAATAGTGGTTAATAGATGGATGAGTTCCATTAAGAATATATTTTCTATTATCCAGAGTTCAGAACAGGAAAAGGTTGTCCGACCTTTTTATCATTTAGATGGTGAATAATATCAATGGTTGTACCTTATTAATAATTAAAGGAAAAAAATAATGAAATTGACTCTATATAGTGGAATGGGTTTAAGAGAATATTTCATAGAATTTTATTACCTTTTATTATATATGAAATATTGATAAGGAATTCCTTGATCTTGTAAAAAATGATGATAAATCTATTGGTTCCTATGAGGCTAATTTTATAATGATTTCAAGGTATGTTTTTGGTTTAATTATCATCCCTAAAAGAAAACTTGATTGATTATTTGGTGGCTTGAAACCAATTATATGAAATTAGTTACCCATGAGATACTTTAGTATATATGAATAAATTTTCTAATCTACACTCATGGTAGAATTGAAAATCAGATATTCCCACTATTCCCATGGTTTTGATAGGAAAATGAATAATGAGTCGCATGAAAACTCTAATAAATCACATGGTGGAAATAAATTACAGCCATATTCATGCAAAAAAATGTGGTAAGAAACATCAAGGGAATTTTTTGAATAGAACTAGGATGTGCTTTAAATGTGGGAGGGTGTCCCATAATGCTTTTTAATTTCAAAATGTGATAAATGGGATAGATAATGTAATGGTGGAGACAGGGACTCCACGTAATCTACTACCAGCTCTCCAATGATTCAAATGAAAGGAGTGTGGGAATTATGCCAAACAAAGCATGAATTTGAATCTTTTTTATGATAAGTGTCAACATCCTCCTAAGACCAAGTATAAAGGTAAATCTCATGTGATCACGATTGTCAAAGTGGGTTATGAGAATGATGTGGTGAAAGGTACATTTATCATTCAATATAAAATGGATAATGTATTATTTGATTCTATATCTAACCACTATTTTATATCTATTGAATTTGAAAAGGCTATTAAATTTATATCTCAATGATTAGATGCTGAGTTAATGGTAAAAACTCATAGTGGTATGATGGTCACATCACAAGCCTATAGTTCCTCTACGATAGACGATTGTGAGAACATGCTTCATGCAAATCTTATGATTCCAACTTTAATTGAATTTTGGGTGATTCTAGGCATGGATTAGATTTCTTTTTATGGAGCCTAAATCAATTATTGAGGATGGGAAGTTTCATTTTGTATTCCAAATGAACCCATTCTCATTTATTAGTTTGAATATGAATACAAAATTCCAATGTGAATTAATTCGACCTTGTGGGTCTTGATTCCTATCCATGAAGGCTACTATCCTTAGATGGTTGGGGAGAAGCTAAAAATAGAAGACATGCCTATTGTTCTTGATTTTGTTTATGACATTTCAAAATACTTTCTTAGTATTTTACCAAATCATGAAGTTGAGTTCTTGATATTGTAAAGACCCGTAAAATTCAAGGGAATTTTCTTCTTAATTTTCTTTGGAATTTTACAAGAGCGCGGTTTCTGACGGAACCTGATTCCGAGGCCCGGAGTGCCCGGAATCAATTTCCGAAGTTTGGATAGGGTACGTTCAGTGAACGAATGAGCGGGAATTTCTAACTTTTGAACCGGTGCCCGGAATCAAATTCTGAGGGCACCGATGAACTCGCAGTGCCGATATTCGCTTAAGGAGACCTTTTCCGAGGTTGCGTTTTATGCGGAATGAAAGTTAGTTTTGGGAAAAATAAAAAGAAGTTAAATAAAATGTGGAAACAAATTTTATTTTTAACTTGTTGGTTAACTCCTCCTAAAGGGAGTTAGGGGTGGGACCCACATCCACTTAACCTCCCTTGAGAGGATTAATTGTGGTGGGGCCCACACGAACCCTAACACTTCATCTTCTTTTTTTAAAACTCCCTATAACTCCTCTTTAATTAACTTGACAACTTGGTTAATTAATTGAGTTGAGTTGTTTGAATTTCAAACCTTTGAAATTCAAGTTGATAATTGTGTAAATAAAATAAGCCTTAGCTTATTTTATTTTGGTTGGTCTCCTTAGCCATCTTGAGATAATTTGAGAGGTTCTCTCCACCTTCTTCAACTTTGACGAAGAACATGAAGAACACTCAAGCTCCGACGAAGAACGCCGCTTCTCCCTTATTCGTAGCCGGTGTGTTTCCGAAGATCGACGACGCCGCTTCTTCGATCTTCTTCCCGTATCAACGAAAGGAGACGTCGTTTCCTCCTCGTATTATCTCCGTCAGCTTGCGAAGCTTCTCCAGCGATGTACCTCTTCGGACGCACCTCTACGTCAATGGAAACCCGCGACGCCCGACTTCCGCGACGCTAGTCTTCCGTGGTTTGTTGACGTGCTCCGCACTTGAAACCGAGGTAGGGGTTTATTTTATTCTTTAGTTCATGATTTATACCCGTGATTATTTCTTCGTGAAATTTGTCCAATTGTTAGCAAATAACGCGTGGGGGCCAGACCGCATGAACACGACCGACCCTCCTCATTTTTCACGTTGATTTCTGTTGTGGATTGAAAACGGGTGTGGCACGGTGCCGTCGCACCGCGCAAGATCATACGGCAAGAAACGCGCGGCGCCGTCGCGCCGCGTCGTAAAATAATGCAAGGACGCGACGCCATCGCGCCGCGTCGAAGAAATTCGGAGACACCGCGGCCGGAGCGGGGCCGCGGTGGAAGGGCACGACGCCGTCGCGCCGTGCCGGACAACGAAGGTCGTGGCCGGTTCCGGGCCGCAGCGGAACGAGAAGACCGGTGGCCAGCCGAGCCGCCGGTGTCGGAAGCCGGAAAGGGGACCGGCCTTTCTGGTCCCGTTGAGGAAGAACCGGCCGGCCTTGTCGGGCCGGACGGAAGGGAGAAAATCGGGGGAAATAATTTCCCCCGGCCAGCCTTAATGGCCCCCCCATTATGTGGGGGGCCGGTTTCACAAAGGGGGGCAGGCGGCCCCCAGGTTTTCCATCAGCTCGGCCTTCGGCCGAGCTGGCAGCGCGCCCAGCGCGCTGCTTTGCACCGAACCGGCGCGCCTGGCTGCTTCGCCGGGCCACGCCGGGCCGGGCCGGGTTGACCCTGTCCGGGGCGGTCGACCCGGTTCGGGCCATCAAGGGGGTCTCGGGCCGGGACGGCCCGGGCCTGAAACCCCCATTACCAAGCGGTTTGTATTCAAATGCCCATAACTTGGGCTATGGATCTCCAAACGACGCGCCGTTAGTGGAGATATGATCCTTGGATCGAGTCGGTCGTTTTGATATATCGCTCTCAAGGTTTCGGTTTACTTTTAGTTCGGCCGGGTTGGTTCGTGCACGAAACCAACCGGGCCCTCGGAGCGGAAACGCTCATATCTTGAGCTACGGACGTCCGAATGACGTGCCATCAGCTTTGTTGTGTTCCTCTTAGTGAGACGGATCTTTTGGATTACTCCGCCCGAGGTTTGGACGCAGGTAGAGTACGGTCGGGTTGGTTTT
The DNA here is from genome assembly GCA_963277665.1 of Viscum album. Classification (NCBI taxonomy): domain Eukaryota; kingdom Viridiplantae; phylum Streptophyta; class Magnoliopsida; order Santalales; family Viscaceae; genus Viscum; species Viscum album. Next base: position 1,560,721,457 of record OY728141.1, read on the forward strand.
TCCTTAAAATCCAACCGGGCCCCTGGGACGAAAAAGTCAATAACTCTCAGACCGGGCGTCCGACCAACGCGTCGTATGTTGCGTTGAGTTCCTGTTGACGATACGGAACTTTTGGATACATCAACTCTGGACTATGTGACAGTTCATGTATCAGCCTCTCGGATCATGGAGCGGACCCTCCCGAACGAGCTTGTTGTGTGCGGGAACCCTAGAGCTGGCTGCGTCTGCTACTGCTACTGCTACTGTGACTGCGACGACGACAGTACAGAGATCCTTAGTGGATTTGACGACGAAGACTACAGCACTCAGCGATCTTACGTGGATCAGTTCTACAGGTCCTGTGTGGGCCCGATCTTGTGTGGGTCTGATCCTGTGTGGGTCTGCGCTCAGCGGTCCTGTGTGAACCAGCGCCTACAGATCCTAGGTGGGTCCGATCCTGTGTGGGTCTTTGCGGGGGTTAGTACCTATCGATCCTTTGTGGGTCCGACGACTTAGATGGATCAGTGATCATCTCTATCGTCTACCGAAAAAGTATACCTGTGTGAGCTGAATCCTGTTTCTTTCCTATGTGGATTGTGTTGTGCTATCCTGTGTGGATTTCGTTTTGCTTTCCTGTGTGGAATACGTATACTTTCCTGTGTGGACAGAGTTGTACTTGGGCTCAGAGGTTAGAGCATATTGTAATTCATGACTTAGGTATATGTATGGGCATATACCTAAGCAGTGTCGGTTGTTACTTCATGATTTTATCTCACCTTTGTGGTTTATCCTTTGTGGATTTTGGGAGACCTTCAGGGGTCTTGGGGTCCCTACTGAGTAGCTTATACTCACCCCTGCACGGGCTATGCCCTCACTACGTTGTGTTGGTTTCAGACGACGGACAGCGTTGATCGTGGCTGAGGCTTGCAGAGCAGAACGGTACCTGGAGGTGGACCACTAGACGGGATGTGCCCGGAGCGGACGGCGGGACCTGAGGAGCAGTGGAGCTATCTGTACCCACCCTTCAGGTGGGATTTCTAGTGGACAGCTCGTGTAGCGGCTTTTACTTTACAGTTGTTGTTTTTCCTTTCGAGTTGTACTTTACTTTCAGTTTGGGTTTGTATACTGACCCATTTACTTTTCTGCACTTTTAGTTGTACTCTGTTTTTACTTAGTGTTTACTTTTCCGTTTGCTTACTCTGTGGTGATTGTTTACTTTTCAAAGGCAATGTCTTCCCTTTTTACTGGGATTTATGCCTTGGTGCTAGTCGCCAGCCCCTGGCCTATGGAAGGCGGGCTTGGGGTAGTCACGGCACGGACCCTGAGGGCGGGTCGTGACAAATTGGTATCAGAGGCGTTCAGTTCTACCGCGAACTCTGATATTTTCTATGTGAAGCAATAATGTTTAGCGTATTGAGTGTGGTTATCAGTCCAGGGAGTCCAGTTTTGGTGTGGCGGCCGACGTATCCGTACACTAGGACCCTGACTTCTGATTTCCTACTTAATACACGAAAACATTGACTGCGTGTGTGTTTCAAGTTTTCTTTGTGATTACTTTATAACAGCTCACCAAGTATACTATTCTGACCGTGGCACACCTGTTTCCTTTTCAGTATGGCCCCACGACGGCAGCCAGCTAGGGTTCCGAGAGTCGAGCGTGATGACAGCCCACCGAGCGACGAGGCCTCGGTGCAGGGCCCTTTTTCAACAGTGGCACTGGCGGTAGCACTACCCGCCGAGCCCCCAATACTTCCAGCACCAGCCGCTGACAATGCACATCGCCTCAGCGCACTGCATGAGTTTCAGCGCCAGCGACCGCCCAGGTTTCGTGGGGAGATGGACCCCCAGGAAGCCGAGGACTGGCTAGAGGCAGTCGTGAGAGTTTTCAGGCTAGTGAGGACACCAGCAGACCACATGGTGATCCTCGTTGCGAGCCTACTGCACGCAGCAGCGGGCCGATGGTGGAGCTTGATGCTCTAGGTGCACGATGAGGCATCTCTAATTTGGACGGACTTTGAGATCCTCTTCCGCTTGGAGTTCGTCCCAGCCACCCTTCGTGCGGTGCGTATCCAGGAGCTTCTTCAACTGCGGCAGGGCAGCATGACGGTCGCTCAGTACTCAGCGAGATTTACTGATCTCTCGTGATACTCGAACGACATGGTACTGGACCCATTCTTCTGGGCCCGGACCTTTGAGCAGGGTTTGAGACACGAGATCAGGGCATCGCTGATCTCCCTCAGCATACCGACTCAGACAGGAGTACTGGAGCGGGCCCTTTTGATCGAGAGCTTCCTTGCTGAGTCTACGCCGGTGCCAAGACCCACCGCAGGGTGGCACGTGGCAGAGTCATCTGCAGAAGGTAGTCAACGGATGACTCAGGGGTCCAGGCAGACCAGACCTTCAGGCAGACGACCTCAGGACACTGGCTCAGCAGTGCGGGGCACACAGCGCGGAGCCAGTTTTTCGAGAGGCAGACAGTGCTACTCATGTGGCGGGCAGGGCCACATGGATCGTCACTTCCCAACCCGCCGTGCTGAGGAGCAGCAGATGGTTGAGGGACCACTGAGGTAGAGGCAGAGGGTCGACCGTGGCGGTCTGCAGGGAGGAGGCAGATGAGGCATAGGAGCTGGACAAGCAGCAGGTGGTGGGCGACGCTTTGAGGCTCTGCCACCACCACCACCAGGAGGTCCACCCCGACCACAGGGAGCTGGCGGGCAGAGACAGGCACAGCTCCAGGAAGAAGAGTTCTATGACCACGGCGCGCCATAGATGATTCGAGGTACTATCTGTGTCTATTCCACCCTTGCTGTAGTACTTATAGACACAGGAGCGAGTCACTCTTTCATAGCCGCTGCCCTTGTTCGGAGCTCGGAGATTCCGACAGAGCCGTTGGCTCGATCCTTACGGCTAGATACTCCTACGGGAGCAGGCTCGACAATTATACACTGGTGCCGGCAGTGTGAGCTTACTCTAGGAGGCAAGAGCTTCGGCTGGGATCTTCTTGTAGTAGCGTCGAGGCCTTATGATGTCATCTTGGGCATGGATTGGCTATCTACGGTCCATGCACAGATTGACTGTTTTAGGCACAAGGTGCGATGTGTACGCACCGACGGGAGAAAGTTTACCTTCACCGGTGAGAAGGGAGCCTTTGCAACACAGGATGGACTTCCGCGGAGGAGAGGACAGCCCATCACTCATCAGTTGGCTAGCCTCATCCTTTGAGCGGTTGACGTGCGGAGTCCTGGTTTTCCTGCAGTGGTGGATCAGTTTGCGGACGTTTTTCCCGACGACGTTCCAGGGCTACCTCCTCATAGAGAGGTAGACTTTTATATTGAATTGTACCCCAAGATAGCCCCGATATCGACCCCAACATATCGGATGTCCCCCACCGAGCTTTGAGAGCTACAGGTACAGTTGGAGGACTTGTAGGGCAAGGGGTTCATCCGACCCAGTGTTTCACCCTGGGCTTCCCCGATATTGTTCGCCAAGAAGGCGGACGGGAGCTTGCGACTTTGTGTTGACTATCGTCGCCTGAACTAGGTTACAGTGAGGAACAAGTATCCGCTACCGAGGATTGATGACCTCTTTGATCAACTCAAGGGATCACGGTGGTTCTCGAAGATAGACCTCAGGTCAGGCTGTCATCAGCTCAGAGTTAGAGACAAGGACGTGCAGAAGACGGCCTTCAGATGTCGGTATGGCCACTATGAGTTCTTGGTTATGCCTTTCGGCGTAACCAATGCTCTAGCAGTGTTCATGGCTCTCATGAAAAGGATCTTTGAGCCATACCTCGATCGATTTGTCGTGGTCTTCATCGACGACATTCTGATTTACTCGACGACTGAGGAGGAGCACGCCTACCACTTGCGAGTTATACTAGACACACTCCGAGAGCACCAGCTTTATGGTAAACTCTCGAAGTGCCAGTTCTGGATATGTGAGGTCCACTTCTTGGGAAACGTCATCTCTGAGGTGGGAGTTGCAGTGGATCCTGCGAAGATCGAGGCAGTGCTAGCTTGGGAGCCACCCAGGAGTGTGACGGAGGTTCGAAGATTCTTGGGACTAGCTGGATACTATCGGAGATTCGTTCCAGACTTCTCTAGAGTTTCATCACCACTCATAGCTTTGACGAAGAATGGAAAACCCTTCGTGTGGTCAGACAGATGTCAGCAGAGCTTCCAAGAGCTGAGACAGAGATTGACCAGCGCACTTATCTTGAGGTTGCCTGAGGAGGGAGTAGGGTACGTAGTCTACTGCGATGCATCAGGGACCGGTCTCGGATGTGTTATGATGCAGGAGCGGGTAGTGATCGCCTATGGATCACGTCATTTGAGGCCGCATGAGCAGAACTACGTTACCCATGACCTGGAGTTAGCAGCAGTGGTCTTCGCTCTGAAGACATGGCGACACTACCTGATGGGAGAGCGCTTTACAGTCTTTTCTGATCATCAGAGTCTCAGATATATCTTCTCGCAGAAGGACCTGAACCTGAGACAACGGCGATGGATCGAGTTCCTCCAAGACTATGACTTTGAGATATTCTATACTCCTGGGAAGGGGAACGTAGTAGTCGATGCCCTCAGCAGGAGGATGGGCATTCAGCTACTTGAGGAGGTGACGGAGCAGCTAGCCTCTTTGCAGATATCCTTTGTGGATAGAGATGGAGCAGGCTTCCTCCAGTCTCTCATAGTCACCCCTCCACTACTACAGCGGGTCAGAGAGGCACAGCGTGAGGACGCTGACTACGAGACACGGTTTGCACATATATCCTCAGGACAGGCACCTGATGGTTTCTCCCTTAGAGCAGAGCACGAAATCCTTTTCAGAGGACGTACCATGGTACCAGTCGCTTTGCGAGAGGAGGTGTTGAGAGAGTTTCACACTTCTCCTTTGGAGGTACATCCTGGAGTGGTGAAGATATACCCGGATCTCAGACAACAGCACTGGTGGCCGGGCATGAAGAAGGCTGTAGTAGAGTTCGTTTCTCTATTCCTCACCTGCCAGCAGGTGAAGGCAGAGCATCAGGTACCAGCAGTCTTGGTACAGCCCTTGGAGGTTCCGGAGTGGAAGTGGGATGGCATATCTATGGACTTCGTGACTAGACTTCCATGCACTTCCAGAGGTCACGACTCCATTTGGGTGATTGTTGACCGACTCACCAAGTCGGAACACTTCTTACCCATCAGAGAGCAGCGATCAGTGGAGAGCTTGGGACGTATCTACGTTCAGGAGATTTTGCGGCTCCACGGTGTGCCATCATCTATCGTCTCCGATCAAGATGCTCTCTTTACTTCCCAGCTTTGGAAGGGGTTGCAGGAGGCGTTCGGGACGCAGCTACGTTTGAGCACAGCCTTTCACCCTCAGACGGATGGTCATACGGAGAGGACCATTCAGACTCTCGAGGACATGCTCCGCGCATGTGTCCTCGACTTTGGTCGCAGCTGGGAGGACCACCTACCCTTAGTGGAGTTTGTCTACAACAACAGCTACCACTCCACCATCGGGATGGCACCGTACGATGCGTTGTACGGCCGACCTTGTAGATCTCCTTTGTGTTGGACAGACCCGGGGGAGTCAGCACTTGTGGGACCGGAGATGGTCCAGGCCACGACAGAGAAGGTCCAGGTCATCCAGGAGCAGATGAGGACAGCTCAGAGCCGGCAGAAGTCATACGCTGACAGGAGGCGGAGGCCACTAGAGTTCGAGGATGGAGACCACGTCTTCTTGCGGGTCTCACCTCGACGTGGTAGACGAAGATTTGGCCGAGGTGGCAAGTTATCTCCGTGCTTCATCGGACCCTTCTAGGTCCCCAGCAGGATTGGCGAGGTGGCTTATCACCTGGCTCTACCACCTCAGTTGCACCGGGTGCACGACGTCTTCCCCGTGTCTCAGCTGAGGAGATACGTGCATGACCCGACGCACATCATTGACCATGGGGAGCTTGACGTTGACGATGGGGAGACTTTTACGGAGGTCCCGGTGGAGATAGAGGATCGATAGGAGCGGGTCCTACGTGGGCGGTCGATTCCTCTAGTGTGCATCAGATGGTAGCACGAGAATCTCCAGGAGAGAACTTGGGAGCGGGAGGCTCAGATGCGTGCTCAGTACCCTCATTTGTTTCCCTAGTTTTGATGTATCTTTATGGGGACGTAAAGCCCTGAGGTGAGAGTAATGTAAAGACCCGTAAAATTCAAGGGAATTTTTTTCTTAATTTTCTTTGGAATTTTACAAGAGCGCGGTTTCTAACGGCACTTGATTCCGAGGCCCGGAGTGCCCGGAATCAATTTCTGAAGTTTGGCTCGTGTACGTTCAGTGAACGAACGAGCGGAAATTTCTAACTTTTGAACCGGTGCCCAGAATCGAATTATGAGGGCACCGATGAACTCGCAGCGCCAATATTCGCTTAAGGAGACCTTTTCCGAGGTTGCGTTTTATGCAGAATGAAAGTTAGTTTTGGGAAAAATTAAAAGAAGCTAAATAAAATGTGGAAACACATTTTATTTTTAACTTGTTGGTTAACTCCTCCTAAAGGGAGTTAGGGGTGGTACCCACATCCACTTAACCTCCCTTGAGAGGATTAAGTGTGGTGGGGCCCACACGAACCCTAACACTTCATCTTCTTTTTTTTAAACTCCCTATAACTCCTCTTTAATTAACTTGACAACTTGGTTAATTAATTGAGTTGAGTAGTTTGAATTTCAAACCTTTGAAATTCAAGTTGATAATTGTGTAAATAAAATAAGCCTTAGCTTATTTTATTTTGGTTGGTCTCCTTAGACATCTTGAGAGAATTTGAGAGGTTCTCTCCACCTTCTTCAACTTTGACAAAGAACACGAAGAACACTCAAGCTCCGACGAAGAACACCACTTCTCCCTTCTTCGTAGCCGGTGTGTTTCCGAAGATCAACGCCGCCGCTTCTTCTATCTTCTTCCCAAGTCAACGAAAGGAGACGTCGTTTCCTCCTCAAATTATCTCCGTCATCTTGCGAAGCTTCTCCAGCGACGTACCTCTTCGGACACACCTCGACGTCAATGGAAACCCGCGATGCCCGACTTCCGCGACGCTAGTCTTCCGCGGTTTGTTGACGTGCTCCGCACTTGAAACCGAGGTAGGGGTTTATTTTATTCTTTAGTTCATGATTTATACCCGTGATTATTTCTTCCTAAAATTTGTCCAATTGTTAGAAAATAATGCGAGGGGGCCGGACGGCACGAACACGTCCTACCCTCCTCCTTTTTCACGTTGATTTCTGTTGTGGATTGAAAACGGGTGTGGTGCGGTGCCGTCGCACCGCGCAAGATCATACGGCAAGAAACGCGTGGCGCCGTCGCGCCGCGTCGTAAAATAATGCAAGGACATGACACCATCGCGTCGCGTCGAAGAAAGTCGGAGACACTGCGGCCGGAGCGGGGCCACGGCGGAAGGGCACGACGCCGTCGCGCCGTGCCAGACAACGAAGGCCGCGGCCAGTTCCGGGCCGCGGCGAAATGAGAAGACCGGCGGCCAGCCGGGCCACCGGTGTCGGAAGCCGGAAAGGGGACCGGCCTTGCCGGTCCCGTTGAGGAAGAACCGGCCGGCCAAGTCGGGCCCACCGAAAGGGAGAAAACCGGGGGAAATAATTTCCCCCGTCCAGCCATAATGGCCCCCCCATTATGAGGGGGGCTGGTTTCACAAAGGGGGGCTGGCGGCCCCCCCGTTTTCCAGCAGCTCGGCCTTTGGCCGAGCTGGGAGCGCGCCCAGCGCGCTGTTTTGCGCCGAACTGGCGCGCCTGGACGGTTCGCCGGGCCGGGCCGTGCCGGGCCGGTTCGACCCTGTCCGGGGTGGTCGACCCGGTTCGGGCCATCCGGGGGGGTCTCGGGCCGGGACGGCCCGGGTCCGAAACCCCCGTTACCGAGCTGTTTGGATTCAAATGCCAATAACTTGGGATACGGATCTCCAAACGACACGCCGTAAGTGGAGATGCGATCCTTGGATCGAGACGGTCGTTTTAGTATATCGTAATCAAGGTTTAGGTTTACTTTGAGTTCGACCGGGTTGGTTCGTGCACGAAACCAACCGGGCCCTCGGAGCGGAAACGCTCATATCTTGAGCTACGGACGTCCGAATGACGTACCGTCAGCTTTTTTGTGTTCCTCTTAGTGAGACGGATCTTTTGGCTTACTCTACCCGAGTTTTGGACGCAGGTAGAGTACGGTTGGGTTGGTTTTGCCTTAAAAACCAACCGGGCCCCTGGGACGAAAAAGCCAATAACTCTCAGACCGGGCGTCCGATCGACGCGTCGTCTGTTGCGTTGAGTTCCTGTTGACGATACGGAACTTTTGGATACATCAACTCTGGACTATGTGACAGTTGATGTATCAGCCTCTCGGCTCATGGAGCGAACCCTCCGGAACGAGCTTGTTGTGTGCGGGAACCCTAGAGCTGGTTGTGTCTGCTACTGCTACTGCTACTGTGACTGCGACGACGACAGTACAGAGATCCTTAGTGGATTCGACGACGACGAATATAGCACTCAGCGATCCTACATGGATCAGTGCTATAGGTCCTTTGTGGGCCCGATCCTGTGTGGGTCTGATCCTGTGTGGGTCTGCGCTCAGCGGTCCTGTGTGAACCAGCGCCTACAGATCCTGTGTGGGTCCGATCCTGTGTGGGTCTTTGTGGGGGTTAGTACCTATCGATCCTTTGTGGGTCTGACGACTTAGATGGATCAGTGATCATCTCTATCGTCTACCAAAGAAGTATACCTGTGTGAGCTGAATCTTATTGCTTTCCTGTGTGGATTGTGTTGTGCTATCCTGTGTGGATTTCGTTTTTCTTTCCTGTGTGGAATACGTATACTTTCCTGTGTGGACAGAGTTGTACTTGGGCTCGGAGGTTAGAGCGTATTGGAATTCATGACTTAGGTAAATGTATGGGCATATACCTAAGCAGTGTCGGTTGTTACTTCATGATTGTATCTCACATTTGTGGTTTATCCTCTGTGGATTTTGGGAGACCTTCAGGGGTCTCGGGGTCCCTACTGAGTAGCTTATACTCACCCCTGCACGGGCTATGCCCGCACTACATTGTGTTGGTTGCAGACGATGGACAACGTTGATCGTGGCTGAGGCTTGCAGAGCATAACGGTGCTGGAGGTGGACCACTGGGCGGGACGTGCCCGGAGTGGACGGCGGGACCCGAGGAGCAGTGGTGCTATCTGTACCCACCCTTCAGGTGGGATTTCCAGTGGACATCTCAGTGTAGCGGCTTTTACTTTACAGTTGTTGTTTTCCCTTTCAATTTGTACTTTACTTTCAGTTTGGGTTTGTATACTGGCCCATTTACTTTTCCGCACTTTCAGTTGTACTCTGTTTTTACTTAGTGTTTACTTTTCCGCTTGCTTACTCTGTGATGATTGTTTACTTTTAAAAGGCAATGCCTTCCCTTTTTACTGGGATTTACGCCTTGGTGCTAGTCGCCAGCCCCTGGCCTATGGAAGGCGGGCTTGGGGTAGTCACGGCATGGACCCCGAGGGCGGGTCGTGACAGATATAACTCATACCTAGTGTTGCACCCATTTCAAAGATTCCATATAGAATGGCCCTGATTAAGTTTTATTAATTGAAGAATAAAATACAATAGAGTCATGATAAATGATTTATATACCATAGTGTGTCACTATGGGGTGCACCTTGTCTATTTTTTAAGAATAAGGATGGATTGATGTGACTTTTCATTAATTATTAGGAGATGAAAATGATCAAGAACAAGAATATATATCATCTACCCCATATTGAGGAATTGTTTGATCAACTATGTCGAGATATATATTTTTATGAGATCAAAATTAATTCTAGATATCATAAATTAAGGATAATGAAGTAGGATATATCTAATACAACATTCTATATAAGGTCTAAACACAATTAGTATATAGCGATTTCATTTGGTCTTACTAATTACCTATCTATCTTTATAGATTTAATTAATATAGTCTTTAGAGATTACCTTGATCATTTTTTTATAGTATTTATAGAATATGTTCTTATATATTCAAAAATCAAGTAATATCATGAAGATAACTTGATAATTTTACTGAATTCTCTAAGGAAGGATAAATTGTATACAAAATTTAAAAGGTGTGGATTTTGGATATTAAAGGTTTCACTCATAAGTCATATAATTTCAAGTGATGGTATATCAGTGGATCCATTAAAGATGAAGGCTATTGAACATTGTCCTAGACCAACCATTGTAACTGATATCTGAAGTTTTCTTTGTTTGGAAATATACTATTGACATCTTATAGAGAATTTATTATGACTATCAAATACACTCTCTAAGTTAACTTGAAAGGGAGACAAGTTTCTTTAGATAGTTGAATGTGAGGAAAACATTAATGAACTGAACAGAATATTAGTTAGTGCACCAGTTATTACATTACACAATAGTTTAGAAGGGTTTTTTATTCTATATTGATGCATCCAAGAATCGATTGGAATGCGTTCTCATGAAGAATTACATTGTTATATCTTATGATGCATAAAAATTGAAGTTTCATGAGAAAAAAATACCAAACTCATGATTTCGAGTTAGCTACGATAATTTTTTCATTAAAGATATAGAGGTATTATAATTATGGAGATAATTTATATATATATATATATATATTATCATAACAATTTAATATATATGTTCACATATAAGGATTTGAACATGTTCCAGAGAATATGGAAAAGTTTAGAAAATATTATGACCGCTAAATACGTTTCTACCCTATAAAAGAAAACAAGGTGTCATATGATTTAAGATAAAAGGATCATGATATTTTATCCATGATGAGGATCACAAAAAATTGATGGATCTAGAAAACCTTAAGAAAGGGGAGAAATCTTATATTTCTCAAATGAGTGTCCAACTATCTATCCAAGTGAAGATTAAAGATTCATAGAAGGAATATGTAGTGCTGAAAAAGTGGGTGAAAAATGATCTTGAGTTTAACCTTGGTCATGGTGTAATAATAAGGTATTGAATATTTTTATGTTTTTCATCCATACTAGATTTAAAGAAGGGGTTGTTATAATAGGCTTATAGTTCTTCATTCATTATTCATCCTAGAAGTACAAAGATGTAGAGATATTTTAAATATTATTTCTAGTGGGTTGGAATGAAGAGATATATTGTTGATTTTGTATCACGGTGCTTAGTATGTAAGAAAGTTAAGGATATGAGACAAAATTCTAATTTGATGTTACATACATTACCCACACTATAATGGAAATAAGAAAACGTCAACAAGGATTTTTCCATCGAACTCCCTAATACATCTAAGGAAATAATACTATATGGGTTGTAGTTGATCACATTACATAGTTATCACACTTCATTTATATTAAAGAAGATTTATCACTAGATTATTTTTTTAGAATAAAAATTAAGGAAGCAGTAAGGTTTCAAGTATTACAACATTCCATTATATCTGGTCTGGATCTGAGGTTTACCTCAAAGTTCTCGTGAAGTATTCAACAATATCATGATAAAAATTTGAGTTTCATCACTGCATATAATCCACATATAAGTGTTTAGTTTTATAGAACAATTCAAACCCTAGAGGATATGTTAATATCTTGTTTTTTGTATTTTAAAGGTGGTTGTGATCAATACCTTCCTCCAATTGAATTTTTATACCACAATAGTTTACACTCGAGCATTAAGATGGCTCATTATGAATAACAATATGGAAATAAGTGTAAAAATCCAAAGCACTGTGATGAATTTTTAGAAATAAATATATTGGTACTAGAGTTTGTGGACTAAATTTTATAGGAGGTTAGAGTCATTCCGCAACACATAACAGTAGCACAAAGTTGGCAGAAAATATATGTTGACAATCTCAAACATAATCTAGAATTTGAAGCTGGTGATAAGGTGTTTCTATGAATATATCAATGTAAATAGTAATGGTATTTTAAAATAATGTAAAAATAAACCTTATTTATATCCATCCCTTTGAAATTAAAGAATGTTTCAAGATGGAAGCTTAATGATTGCAACTTCCACCGAACCTCTCCCAGGTTCAAGATGTGTTTAATAAATCTCTCATGAGGAATCAAATACATAATCCATCGCATGTAATAAACTCATAGATCATACCAATGGATCATGATATTTTTTATGAGGATAAACTAGTGTAGATTCTTGATTGTATTGAGTAATTACAATGAAATAATACCACTCACTGGGTTAAAGTTTTGTGGTGAAATCACCCGCTTGAGGAAGCTATGTGGGAACCTGAGGATGTAAAGAGGCATAATTATCCTCATTTTTTTGTACCAAAGTGATTTTATTTTGATATATAAATTTATTCTAAGGGATATAAAATTTAAAAAACTAATATTTTATGAAAAATGAATTCAAATAAATTTATTTTATTTGATATCTTGCGTTATACGCAACACCAAGTTTTAGAGAACCACAATAGACTATTTGTATTACTGTTTGACATGGATGTTATGACCTATCTATTAAAATGTGAGGAATGAATATTAATAAACATATTTAAATATTACTTATTATGGTTTTATATAAATAAAACATATTGATAGAAAATTACTATTTTTTTTGCGAAGTCTTTATATGTTTCGACAATACTATTCTCTTAAAAAATGTATTTATTATATTTTGTAAAAAAATAAACACAAGTAATTTTTTAAAACAGAGGAAATTTATTTGAAAAAATATAATTCATTTTTAAATATAAATTAAAAATTTATCATAGGTTTATTTTTTGATAATTTTCTAAAAAGATTAATTTTTTAGTTATTATTGAAAAATACTAATTTTTATTGGAAAATAAATTTTCATTTAATTAATTTACAACTTCACTTTTTATTTTTTAAAAAAATAAAAAAATAGATAAATTATATTACAATTAATCCAATTTTTTCTTTTTAATAAATTCCATATTTAATTCTAAAAGTAAAACATTCTCTGCTTATGAATATTATCTCTTTGGAAAACTGCTTTTTCATCGCGTCTGTAGGTTTTATTTGAAAATAATTTTTTCCAAATGTGTGAATTGAATTTTTAAAAATGGATTACATATTTTTAATCAAAACAATTTATATTATATAATAATTTTATCTTAATTGTTTTTCAAAATTAATATTAAAAATAGTAAAAAATTAAATATCACGGTTAAGGTTAAAACGAGTTTACCGGGATTAAACAAAAACATAAAAGAGGTAATATGTTCGATAAACTTATCCAGATCCCATTTTATGGAAATATATAGACCTTATAACCTATAAGGTTAAATAATTATCCATTTTGGATCCTTTTCATATGAATAACATGGGTACATTTTTTATTTTCAAAAATTCTATGTGTGTCCTCTCCCCCACTTAAAAAAGGTCACCTCATATCCTCTATTATTCACAATTCCAAAACCATTTGGTTCAGGCATAAAATAACCATATATATTCATTAATTATGTAACCTCATACTAAAGGCCTTATTTTTATTATTAACTCCTCCTGTGAATGATGTTGGTATAAACCTAAAGAGGTTCTCTGAAGAAGAGGTAAAATCATTAAACTTATGTTTTGTTTTATTTCTTATTAAACCTACTTAAAATACTATTAAATAAATATAATATAAAAAATCAATATATTCCATAATATTATATGTTTTTATATTAATTTAATGACTTTAACCTATCTACTCTTCCATCAAGTGGGAAATGAAACTATCAACCATGTGGGCGGTGAACTGTCGCCTCACGAACTGATATAGTTCATTTTCCATAACAAACACTCAAGGATGGATATAATGATGGATTTAATAGATTTATATGATATTTGTTAAATAATTATACTTATTTAATTATAATATCACATGTACCTTTTTAATTTCCATTCTTTGGGAATATGATAACGTCGCTCGTGTGTACGGCGGACTACAACCTCATGTTGTGATGTGATTAATTCATGCTACACATAGAATGTAATAAAGATATTTTTAATGATAATATGTTATATATATAGAATAAAAATTATTATATAAGGGTATTATATTATTTAACTTTCATTAATTTTTTCCTTTTAGAAAACAAAAACAAAATTCATGCGTATGTACGGCCTACCATCACTATAAATGGTGTAATTCATTTTCTATATATGAATTTTTTGGATTACTCTAAATAAATATATAATGAACATATATTATATTTATATAATAATTTAAATTATGGATATTATTAAACAATGATCAAATTAAAATGTCCAAAAATACTAAATCCAAATTTACATGAAAAATAAGGTAGTTATTACCTAAAACATGTCTTTAACAGGTAATTATTAATAAACATGTAATAAAAGGTCATAAGTAACTCATATATAATATTATATATATATATATATGGTTACTTTATAGATATATAATAAACCTATATTTGTTATATAGGAGGTTCTAATGTGCATGAAGTAATTCGAGACTTAAGGTAGGGGTTTTGTCTCAACTTGGGTTCTTTGAGTCATATGTTTTGTTATGTACCGATCTTCTTTTAGGAGGTGTATATAATGAAAATTTCAATTATAATATCATGAATTAATTTATTATCATGATATTTTAAGTTTTATTTAATGTTATTCTTTCATGGGTCTCATGATTCAATGTTACCAACGTGTTATGGGTTTTATGATACATTTCATCATTTTATGAGGATTATTTATGTTTATGATTCCAATGATGAAATATTATGATCTAAATCACAAGAAACTCATGAATTTTATTATCATATAGTTATTTATTTATAATACATGTTTTCCCATCATTAACCTATCTTTTTACATTCAATATTCCTAAAGAATTTTTTTATTGAAAATTGAGTTTATTTCACTCTTCAACCCAAAACCCTTTTTCTTTAATATCCATGTTTTCAAAACAACTTTTGAGAATTATTTTAACATTATCAAAAGTATTTACTAAAGAAATTATTACCCATTTTTTATATTTTTTTCAATTTTTTTAAAATTAATCTTCAAGTTGTTTTCTAAACGGTGCCCATTTTTCTTTTAACAAAAATGTAAAAGGAATACTTGTTTTAACATGTACGTCAAGAATGAAATTTCCCACTATCCTTACCATTAATTTATTTGAATATTAAATTATAACGTTTCAATTTTAGTTCCAAATAAAGTTTTTTCCAGAATATTTTAGGTATTGTTTTAAAAAAAAATTATTTTCATTAAAATTTTATTTTTCTTGAGAAATATTCCAAGTGATTTTTCTTTCAAAATAATTTTACATCTAAGATTAAATCCCTTTATGTTTCTTAATAATTACTTGGAATAAGATACAATGATACCATATTTATTATTTCTCCATATGGTTTATGTTTATAAAGAAGAAATTATTATGAAACCCATTTCTTTTTCACAGATTATGCTATAATAAAATTTTTTATATAACCCATTTCTTTTCATGGGTACTAATATGATGAATATGTTATGATATTATTGAAATAATATATATTATTTTAATTATATTATGGGTGGGACCTATATCACCCTCCAATTTATTGGTTAAATCTTTATATCTCATGATATAACAATGGGAAGAAAGTCAATATGCTTAATCTATAATGGGAAACAAGCCAATGGGCTTGATCTATAAGGGAAATAGGTGATGAGGCATGATACACTATGTTTTATGGTCTTTTTAGTTAAAGATGACAAATAAAATGGTTTCTATACATATTATGGTGCCATGATTTTATAAAATGATCTTACAATTCAGGAATTATGATGATTTCACACTTTTATGAATCATGTCTTTTGGATTGATAATTATTTATGCCATGATTCATTTTTAAGATATTTTATAGGTTGGGTATGAAGTTGTTAAGTTATGTTCAATATAGCATACCCTTATTATTCTCTTATTCTCTCATATTATTATAGAATTATATATTCCATTTTACCCTTACTGAGTATCTGAGCTCACACTTTCTTATATTTCCATTCCTCAAGTTATAAAGAAATTTTTTTAAGTAGGGTATGTTTATGAAGATTAAAAAAGGGGAATAAATTTATGGGAAAATTTTAATATCTTTCATTAACTAATAATATTTTTTACCTAGTATCCAATGACAATAAACCATTACGATTATTGGGTGTGTATTTGTGGAATCTATTGAATATTCATATAACAATAATTTATATTTTTGTATGAAAATCATGGGTTGTTAAAAATTACATATGAGTTATGGTATGAGGAGAAATCTATTTTTCCACATAAATGTGTGTGGGGATGATATGAATTTGTTATGGATAATTATAGTAACAAACTTTAAATTAGAAGTACATAGTGGATCTTTATTGGGTATCTAAAAGAGAATAGTGAATATTAACTATATGATCCAATAGATAAAAGGTTAATCATATATAGAAATTACATGTTTCTATAATGATATAATGTATACAAATAATATACTGGGAGAAAGATAGAATTAATAAAGTCAAGGTCCAAGATATGAATGATATATAATATGAACAAATTTGTTAAACCCACTTGGTGTTTTTTATATTTGTAATTAATAAAAGTGATGTAAAAAATTTTGATTTCAATATGTATTTGAGAAAAATATATTGGGAGGAAGTTAGAGTTCCCAAGAATGTTTCTATTGTTTATGAAGTTCCCAAGAAAGTTGTAACTTTATATTGAGATCATTTCATCATTACATAATCATTACATAAGGAGTTTATGAAGCACATGGAGCTTGTTTTTTTGAGATGTCACCACTATTTATTTTTAAAAGGGATTGAGATATAAATATAATATGATACAACTATTTATTTGGAAAAGGGATTGAGTTTATATTCATTAATCATATGAAAAATAGTGAATCTTCTCTTGGTTATTTAATATCCATTCACTTGTAAAAGTTATTTAATTTAGTTAATTTTATAGTTTGAAATGTTTTTAAGGTGATTGAGTAAATAGAAACATTTTTAATTCATGATAGATATATTTTAGAAAAAAAATTAAATATTAAGGATTTTATTTATTTTTATTTAATATAAAAATGTATTTAAGAATATTTTAAAAGTTTAATAGGTCAAGAGTTACATAGATTTAAAAGAGTTTTGATCAGTTCATTTCCATGGAGTTATGGATGGAAGCTATAAAATTATATACATGTACTTTTCAATATTGAAAAATACTGTATTATATGTAAATACACTTGGATAAATATTTAATAATAGATAATGTTTAGGAAGTGAAAATTAATTGAAATATTATAATGAATATTAAAATTTTATATTAATATTTATAATTTATCAGTTTCAGAAATTTAAAGAAGAAAAAGATCTACCCTGAATATGTAAGATCTACTCTGGATCATACAGATGATTCTCCTTTGAGTAAAGAATGAAAATAAATAAATTCCCTTAGATCACTAAGATGTTTAATATATTATGATTGATAAGTAATATGGTTTCTAGAGAATTTGGAAATGTGGAAAAGGCATGATTCAACATGATATACAGAAGATATTTAAATTAAAAACATAATATGTTTGATAAGGAATTTTTATAATGCGGAAAAGAAAAAAAATCGTACACATGATATGTAAGATATTTTAGGGAATATATAATATTTTCATTATTAGTGAAATAATGAAAATAGAAAAGGGAAAGATCTTACATACTGTATAAGACATTCAAATCTCATATTGATTTGTAAGAAATTATACTTCATAAATGAGTTAAAACAAATTGATGCATTTTTATATTTATAGATATTGAAATGGGATGATACATTGATCTGAATTGTAACACCCAATTTTCAGGTACTTTAACATTGTTTATTATTTTTCAAGTTATATAATTCTTGGGTTAAGTTTCAAGAGTTTCTGGTTGGTTTTGATGTGATTTTGGAAGGGGTTCTTCTGTTTTTGAAATGGCTACACCATGGAGGGTGGGTTACGACATAGGACTTTTAGTTTGTAGTGTGGAGATCCCAACTACATCATAGGGTACTAGGAACAAGGGTTTTAGAGCCACATCCATTTTTTATATTTCTCCACCATGGATAATGATGGTGGCATAGGCCAGTTGAATGTTGTGTCATGGAGGAGAAGGCTACATTGTAGTGCTCTAAGGGGGTAATTTGGGTAGTTCATCCAATTTCAGTGCCCCTATGGTGAAAGGGGTATGATGTAGTGTAGTATTTTTTTAGCTATGATGCGGTGTAAGGAATTTCTCTATAGTCCTCTTCCAAAATTATATGATCTAAAGTGAAACCTATGTTGTGTTTCTCAAAATTCGGGTTGACCAAGAAAGATATGGAAAGGTACCAAGGGTTTCTTCATATTCATCCGTGTTTCAACAGTTCTGTGTCATGGGGTGTGACATTGTGTCATGGTATTTTGTTTCTAGTATGAGTATAAAATCACATCTAGGTATTTTAAATATTTTTTTTTGATGTATCTTATCCTATCAACTTACAGGTCTACCCTATGTATTTTTTAATGATCGTCTATGTCCAAACTCATATTCCAATTGGTCTATGAGTGTCCAAATGTGGAAATAAAATAGGAAAAATCAGAATAGTTTAGATCCAATGTTCTTACTTATATCTTTTATTATAATCAATATAGTATCTAGTAGGTGGCTTCTCTATCATCTAAATTTTTTATAACTTTAAGGTTTTGTTTAATTAAATGGGTTTTATTAGATTACACCTCTAAAATTTGTATTACTTCATAATGGAAACCCTTTTTAGTTTTTGTTTTGTAAAAATGGATTAATTTCTTGGCATTCAGAAAAACCCCTTACTTATGATTTTAAAATTATATTATGGTTTAGATTCATGAAAAATGTGAGATGAAATTATTTTAAGAAATATTTTTTTATGTGGAATGTATTGGAATGGAAATTGGTAGAATTGAGTTGGTTTGTGTTCAGGTGGACTTGTATGGTCATAAGTGCCTCAGTCAAGGTAGGATAGATTACGTGCATGGATTACTATCATCAGTGGTAGAACCAAGCCTTAGTGTATGGTTGTGTCTATATATATGGGTGTGTGTGTGTGAACTTGGGAAAGGTAATTTCAAATGTTAATAAATGTAAATAAGTTTTTTATGGTTTTATCATATGAATTTCAATTGTGTACTTGTGTAAACTATTTAACTATTTTCAATTATTTTATATACAATGTAATAACTTGTTATTATCTTTTTGGAATGTATTGGTAAGTATCTAAGGAATTCATAATGATTTTATACTCACCCCTTACTTGTATACTTTGGTGCATTTGCAGATATCATATACTGATATACAAGGAAGGGAAATGTGTCTTACTTTGCTAGTGATGCTTTGTAATACCGTGGGGATTATAGGTGATTTTGTATCATAGAGATAGTCCAAGTGATGATTAGGATAATTCCACATTAATATATTTTAGTCTAATGGTATTTTGGTCATTTCCCTTGATTATACATGTACTATTGTAACTCCGATGTTTTCTCTGTATGGTTTATTTTTTGAGTTGTATTATTTATACTCATGCATCATATAGGAGGATTGGATTTTTATATTTTAGATTGTTTGGGTTGTTTTACTTTTAAAGGTAAAATCATCCCCAAATATGTTCCTTGTAACATGGAATTTATTTCAAACCTTTGGTGTCTTGGGGATCACACCTAAGGTTATTGGAACTCTGTCTCTTCTCAAGCCAATGATCTGGGGTGGGATGTTAAAAATGGAATCAGTCTTGGTTGGTCTGTCTATCTCTTGGGATGGTAACAAGGATATAAGAATGTTATAACTTGAAAAGTATAGATTAAAAATGTGTAGTTTACCATATTATATATAAATTCAAGTTACCATGGTGGTACGACTACAAAAGTGTTTTAATGTACTTCTAGGTGTTATCATCTCTTCAATATTGGTTTAGCTTATCAGTATTGCATTGCATTCATTATTAGTGAGAATTATAACTAATACTACATAACATATTTTGAGTTTAATGATTTATAAAAATGGGTGAAATGGTTAATTTTCTGATATCTATAACCAAAGTTTTGGAATGAATTGGTTGATATCATTCAAAGCCCACATTGAACTTTATGCTCAACAAGTGAGTTTCACATATTTTGATGGAATTAGACATATCTTTAAAGTATATTAGGTTGTGAATACAAGAATTGAAGTAAATTTAATATTTTTGGTTCAAAATATATCATACCAGTTGGTAGTAGTTACCTTGCCATCTATTGATCAGATCAGAGATAGATACTTTTGAACCATAGTTGAAAAGTTTTTTTTATGTTTTTTTACAATTTTATTGGGTCTCCACCCAAAAGAGAAGTGGATTTTATGATTGTTCTCCTACTAAGGACCAATAAAATTTCTCTTCCATATTATATGATGGAACTAAAGGGATTGGGAAAATTTAATGTCTATCTTTAATAATTACAAAGTAAATGATTCATTCAACCGAACACATCCCTATGGGAAGAACTGATTATTTTTATAAAGAATTTGAATAGAACTCTTAGGGTTTGTGTAGATTATCATAAGTTTAAATAAGTTATGATAAAGAATTATTATCTTCTTCCATGAATTTATGATATATTTGATAAATTTAGGGAATCCCAGTGTTTCCCAAAAATTGAATTACAATCAAGATACCACTAACTACAAGTGTTTAAAGAGAATATTATAAATATATCCTTCAAGAGAAGATACGACCATTGTTAATATTTTCTAATTCCCTTTGGTTTAACAAATTAACCATCCATCCGTATGGAATTGAAGAATATTATATTTCATAGGTACCTTGATTCCTTTGTGTTGTTTTTTATTTATTATATTCTGGTGTATTTTAGGACTAAGGTCAATCATGAGAAACACTTGGATATAATGTTAGTTATTTTGTAGGAACATCACCTACATTCTCATATTTAAAAGTGTGATTTATGGATATAAGAGTTATTTTTCCTTGGTGATTTAATTTCTAAAAAATAAGGTTCTGTAGATCTTAAAAAGATAAAACTGTTATCTCTTGGAAACCACTAAAGAAAGATTTTAAGATGAAAATTTTCCTTTGATTAACAGAATATTGTCGGTGCTTTTTCATGATTTTCACATATATCCTCACAAATGACATATTTTATGAGGAAAATTATTCCATTACAATGGAGATATGAGTGCCAAAAATATTTCTAATATCTTTATATTTTTATAACATCATCACCTATCCTTACATTTCCTGATTCTGGGAAAGGATATGTGTTCAATTTTGATACAATAGAATCTAGGTTGGGATAAGTTATCATGTAGAACAATCATGTGGTTGTATATGGATCATGATAGTTAAAAGTGCATGAGAATAATTAACTAACATAGTATTTGTGATCTATCATTGTAGTCTATTCCTTAACGACTTGGAATCATTATTTTTCTGGTGAGAAATTTACAGTGTTCACAAATCATAGGAGCTTGAAACACATTATGAGGATTCAGATGATTGGAATTTAGTGTTAGTTATAGCTTATATAAATTTCGATTGTGTAGAGAAAGTTGATGTTGTAGCCTTCATTCTGATTTCTCTTGTTCTTGAGTTAGTTGATAAAGATAGATATTATTAGGCATATGGCCTTGAATTTTTAACCATGAGTTAAAAACTCAGTTGTGGGAATACCATTGATGTAATTCCCAAATCATCATTTCATGTATGGATTTTTATTTCAGGTTGTTTTTTTAGGGAAAAAGTAGAAATTGGGATTTTTTAAGTACATTTCATGTACTTATGAGTACATGATGTGTACCTAGTTTCCATATGCAGCCTTGTACAGGTCATGTAACGGCTGAGTACATGGCCGTGTAGTGACCCGGATGACCGCTTAAGGTGGGGGATAGTTAAGGCTACTACATGATGTGTATATTTAATGAACACACCATGTAGTTTTATTTTTAATTGATATTTCAGAGTAGGATCATGTCACATGTCCAGAACTCTCTTCTTCTTCCCATGTTTCATATAAGAGTGCTTGAGAACTAATAACAAAGATTGAACCTCCAATTCTCCATCTGATCTCCGATTGAGACGCTATTAGGTGCATTAGAATCCTGCTAGTGAGTTCTCAAAACCCATAGTGCATTTCTTCCCGATTCATCCTCTCTCATGATTTATTCAAGGTTACATGTTTTTTATATTTTTTTATATCTACACTAACATAGGCTGATTCAAGGGCCGAAGTTCAAGGATATCGATCGTGAGGCATCTATGTAGGTGTTTTGTGCCTTTTGTTGTTAGTATTTGAATTATATATGCATTAAGTGTTGCATACCAATGTTTGGGGTATTTATTGATTTGAATTTAACCCGGATTTTTACCTACTAGGGCTTATTGAATTGAAAAAGGGTAGTTGCTTATGTTTAAGGTTTTCTTCCTTGTTTTTGGGACACTGCATGGGTGTGTTTTCCCCTTGTTTGACTGTTATGGTGTTTTGGTCTAGGATGCTTGTTATGATTTCCTTGTTTTCCATGACTTGGTTGATTAGGATGGAGTTTGATTGATATAATGAAATGCATGTGATATGCTTGTGAATGATTATCCATGTAGTAGTTTCATATTTACATAAGCTACTTTGATATTGTATGTGCATTGTTTTTACACAGGACAATAAGATCCTTGATGTAGATGATTGACCCATGGGTATTGATCGTGATAGCTACCCTATAGGTCGTTTATAATTAGTTATTTTAGGTTAACCAGGGGTATCAACCTTGATAGCTACCCATAATATCATTTATAATTTATTGATATCTTATTGAATAATGGGTATTGACCGTAAGAGCTATCTATGTGTTCTTTTGTAAATGATTAGTGATATGTTATTCCAAAGGTGATAAACCATGAGAGCTTCCCAAAGGGTTGTTATTAAATTGATTGATGTTGTTTTAGACCAAAGGGGATAGACTGTGAGAGCTTATCAAAGGGTCGTTATCTAATGATTTGATGTTATGTAAGACTAGAGAGGTTAGACTGTGAGAACTTTCCCAAGGGTTCGTTTATGAATAGTTGTATATTGGTGATGAGTATGCCAAGCCAAATTGCAAGCTTGGACTCAGTATTGATTTTGTTAAATAGTCTTCTGAGACATCTTTTTTGTAACTTACATAGGGGATACAGGTCTTAGGAAAGATCACGGGGTTACATTATTCAATGGGTTAAACAATTACTGAATGTTAAATGAATGTAATTGAAAACTATAGGTTTGTTTACTTTTGAGTACTCTACATTTATTGCTTCATTTCTGCATATTAACTACTATATATATTCACCATCAATTAGGCATAGATCTTTTGGTGGATTCCTTCTAGGATTTTTCTCACACCCTGTTTGGGTCATGCTTTGGACCCAAACATATTATATAGTTTCATTTATAGATAAGGTAAAGATCCCTTCTTCATTAGGCACATGATTGTTTTTGGAGATGGAAATCATGGTACCAAGGTATGGCTTGAAAAGATTTTGGAGTTTACAGTGTTCTATACTTTGCTGTCTATATTGTATTTCCAGCATTGTGACTTGTTTGGATGCATTCCTAGACACATGTTTCATGCATCATTTATATATATGCTCCAGTTGTTTTATTACTATTAGTCTTACATTGTTTACTACTATTAAATTGTATTACTACATACACTATTGTTTACTATTTTATTTCCGCTACGTATACTTGGCCAATAAGGGCATAGTTTCCCCACTATCACACCTTAGGGCCTCACTGCTAGTTGGCAGCCTTTGGCATTTAGGTAAATGCACTTGAGGCCATGTGTCAAACTGGATATGGGGCACGTTTGGGCTGCACCTAGATCTGGGACATTAAAAAGTGGCATTAGATCACTTTATTTTCTATTTTTCCTTACTATTTGGAGAAAATAAACTGTGATAGGAAGGACTAGGTAGTTGGTAATAATCTGTTTTCGGGAGTAGCTTCCCCATATATAGGGAAAAAGCCAAGTTACCTCAATTATTTTAAGTTTTCTGGTTCTGTAATTTTTACAGTTGATTTGATCTCACCATTGGGTGATTTACTTGTTTTGTGCTGTTATGATTGATATTATTATGGTTCTATTTCTATTTCAACCTGATGAGATGAGGGTATTCTATCTCATGCATCATATAGGCACTTCCTGGAGATCACATGTCATGCATTCTTGTCATTCTATTTAGGGTGCATTATTGATTGAATGTTTTTGTGACACATGTTCTGCTAGATGTGTATGTTGTTTTGATAGATGATGTGGTTGAAATACTTGATATTTTTATAGGGTATTGGTATATGTAAATTTTCATTTGGATGGATTCTAATATTTGATCCCTGAGGTGTTATGGGACCTCTTGGATCAGAATTTGGTGGATAATGTTTTAACTTTAATTGAATTTTGTTAATATCACATGAATAATGATGCCAAACATTGATTTTCGGGGAGTATGGGGTCTCACGGATTGTAACTTGTAATTCCATAGCCAATTTTTTATATTTTGGGGGTTTTAAAGAAGTTTTAGAGGCTTAATATTAGGAAAACCTTGAAAACAAGGTGTGGATGTTATGAACAGATGCCATGTGTTCTTCTATTCAGGAAGAATTAACTTTTATTAAGTACATGTTGTGAGCAATGTAGTTGTTGACCATGTGAATGACTATGTGAGCAGAGACACCAGGTTGATAAACACTGGTAAAACATGTTGTGTACTCTGAGTACATGTCGTGTTGATAAAGACCATGTATCCAGATGTGTGACTAATGACACGGGTGGATGAAACATAGGTTTTATATATTGTGTATATCTTATACAATTCGTGTAGTAATCGAATGTGTATCTAGTTGTCTGAATAATTTCATGGGTGGATGGAACATACGCGGTACATGCCATGTCTAGAGTGTGCATGTTGTGTCTTAGGATGAACATGCTATGTGTATGGGGTGTAACATGACCAGGTTGTTAGGGGTACGAGCCCATGATAAAATTTAAGGTAACACGCCGTGCAGTGGTTCTACATGTCGTGTAACCCAATTTTTTAAAACTTGCACTTTTTTCCTTCTATTGTTCTATTCCTACACATCTAAGTAATCTTCCTTGATAATATTGAACTGAGATTTACACTTGACCTTGAAGAGTCATTCCACCAAGACATCCTCCGGTTGTATGCCAGGTACAGGGTGATAATCAGACACCAGAAATGGTAGATCAAGGACTACTAGTAGATCCTCCCTTTGTGCCCATCTTGTCACCAGCTATTATACCAAATGAAAGTGCTAATGCATAGTTCTATTTAGGCTTTATGAGGATGATGTATAATTTTCAGGGAGCACCATATCCTGCTGCAACTATGGAAGAGTTTACACAGGTGTTCTAGAAGCACCATCCTCCCACTTTTTCAGGGAATGGAGGACCATAGGCTAAAGATTCATCATTGGAGGCCATTCCTTCTATCTTTGAGAATCTAGATATGCCTCCTGAGAGGAGGGTTAAGCTCATAATGTACAACCTATGTGATTCCTCCAAGAGATGGTGGGATGTTATCTCACTGGAAGTAAATCATCAGGATATGTCTTGGGAACATTTTCAGAGGACCTTCAATGATTACTTCTACCCCAAGATGTTGACGGCCGACCGAGCCTAGGAGTTCATTCATTTGGAGCATGGATCTCTTCCAGTGATTTATTACTATTCTAATTTTACATAAATTCAGCGCTCCACACCTGTTTTAGGAGGTGATGAGTTATCACTGGATAAAAGTTTTAAGTATGGTCTCAAGTATGACATCTGATCATAGGTGAATGTTTTCATGCTGACTTCGGTGACTACTATAGTAAATCAGGAACTTATCACCAAACGCAATCTGAGTGAGTTTGGAGT
This sequence comes from Viscum album, assembly GCA_963277665.1. Taxonomy (NCBI): domain Eukaryota; kingdom Viridiplantae; phylum Streptophyta; class Magnoliopsida; order Santalales; family Viscaceae; genus Viscum; species Viscum album. The sequence continues at coordinate 1,560,747,358 of OY728141.1, forward strand.
GGCAATCCAGGGCGGTTCAGCATCTAGGTATGGTACACCTTCGACTTATAGTAGTTAGTGTCATAGGGATGTTCCTTTAGGTATCCAATTAGTGTGCTACTAGTGTGGAAGGAGTGGGAATATGAGACTGTATTGCCTGTGGGACCTAGTTGAGTGCTGATATTGTGGCAAGATGATTCATCTTCAGTGTTTTTTCTAGATTCCCTCACTAGTAGCTAGTGAGAGGGGATCTTTTATGACTCCAAGTTAAGGATTTGGACCACCAGTTCCTCATCAGTTAGGGAATTAGAGCTAATTAGGATGTTCAGGTAGAAGAGGTGGTTGGGGATGTGGTATCTAGAGGACAGGTTTTCAGCGATAGTAGGGTCGATAAGCTCAGGGTAGTCATGTAGGGTTGTAGGGATGCAGTACAGGTCATACTTTTGTGATTGAACAAACCCAACACGAGCAGGATTCTGGACCTTCTATAGTTATAGGTATGATTCTAGTTCCCTCAGTTTTAACATCATCTCTTTTTTGATACTGGGGCTTCCCATAGTTTTATATTTATTTCTATTATAGAGAGTCTTGGGATCTTCATCTCTACTTATAATGATTTTATAAATCTATACACTCTATTGGGGATTAGGATGACTAGTGTACGTTAGTGAAAGGATTACCCTCTTAAGGTTGGTGGGTGTCACTTCTTATGGGACTTCTATGTCTTAGAGATGACAGGTTTCGATTTCATTCTTGGAATAGACTGGTTAATCTTCTTTCAGGCCTTTTTTGACTACTATCTCCATAGGGTGAGTTTCATGTCACCAGAGGGTGGATCTTTTCTACACAAGGGTTAATGGGATGTCCGAGAAAGAAGCGATGGACCCGAGCATCATGGGTTTGGTGGAATTATAGCCTAAATTTCTAGTTTATATCTGGATGACCAGGGGACTTCATAGATGGAATTTCCTCCAGTGGTGGATTGTTTTAGAGATGTATTTCCAGAAAACATTTCATGTTTACCTCCAAAGAGAGAGGTGGATTTCTCAATTGAGCATGTGCTGGGAGTGGCACCGGTGTCCATTCCTCCTTATAGGATGCCTACACCAGAGTTACAGGAGATCAAAAAGTAGTTAAAGGATTTATAGGTGAAGGGTTTCATCTGACCCAGTACTTATACTTGGGGTTCTCTTGTCCGTTTTGTGAATAAGGAAGACAGTACCCACATGATTTTTGTGGATTATCAGAAGCTGAATTAGTTGATGGTCAAGAATCGATTTCCCTTGCCAAGGATTGATGATCTCTTTGATCAGATGCTAGGAGCACAGGTGTTCTCGTATATTGACTTGAGATCCAGTTATCATCAGTTGTGTGTTAGACCATCAGATATACCTCTTACAAACTTCCAGAGCATGTATAGACTATACGAGTATTTGGTTATGCCATTTGGTCTCATGAACGCGTTGTCATTTATCATGGAACTAATGAACCAAGTGTTCCTCCTTACTTTGATTATTCTGTGGTAGTCTTCATGGATGATATCTTAGTGTACTCTCACACCCAACACAACCATTCCATCCATCCTGATATCGTATTGAGTACACTAAGAGAGCATCAGTTATATGCTAATCTATTAAAGTGACACTTTTGGATGGACCAGATCCACTTCTTGGGTCATTTCATCTTAGAGATAGGAGTATCAGTATACCCAAATAAAGTGAGAGCAGTAGATTCTTGGGAGTATCCAAAGAACATATTTGATGTAGAGAGTTTTTTAGGGATGGAAGGTTACCCCAAAGGCTTTATTCAAGACTTTTCATACTTAGCAGTGCCACTAATGGGCCTAACAAAGAAGGGTGTGATGTACTTGTGGATAGATTCCTATGATTCATCCTTTCATGAGCTGAAAGGGAGATGGACTTCAGCACCGATCCTGGTTTTTCCAGAGCTGGGAAAGAGTTAGACATTTTACTACGATGCATCAGGTATTGGGCTAGAAGTAGTGATTATGATAGGGGAAGAAGTCATTGTGTATGGGTCTCAGTAGTTGATTCCACATGAGAAGAATTACCTGACGCATGATCATGAGTTTGCTACTGTTGTGCATGCCTTGCATCGTTGGAGACATTATCTTTTGGGAGATCATTTTGTGGTATACACTGAACACAAAAGCCTCAAGTATATCTTTACTCAATTTGATCTAAATTTGAGATAGATAAGGTTGAGTACCTTCATTATTTTTGACATTGATCTTGCCTACACACCTGAGAAAGGAAACACAATGGCTGATGAATTGAGTATGAGGACTTAAATACATGTAGTTAAATAGGCTAGTAGTGAGTGGTAGCTTATGGCTCTATTCTCTGAGATGAATTTGGAGGTTCATGAAAGACCATGGAAGACATTAAATTCTTCTATAGATGTTACATATACTCTGCTGAACTAGGTGAGAATGATGTAGCTATCAGATTTTGAAGTCCTAGTACTATGGTAGAATGTGTCAGTAAAGAACCCTACTCCTTGATGGAATGTATGCAAGGATGGGGTTTTTTATTTTCATGGGTGTGTATGGGTGTCAGTAGACATAAATGAGGAGCTATTGTGATCTTTTAATTCCTTGGTTTGGGTAGTTCATCCTTGTGTCATCAAGATGTATTGAGATCTGCATCATCTCTATTGGTAGCCAGGTATGAAGTGGAATGTATCTGGTTTTGTTATGAGATGTTCCACTTGTCAGTAGGTGAAGGTAGAGAATTAGCAACTGGAAGGGAATTTACAATAGTTACACATTCACGAGTGGATGTAGAATGATGTCACGATGGATTTCATGATGGGTTTACCAAGGTCACATCGACAAGGTTTGTGTTGTTGTTGAAAGACTCACTGAGGTTGTACATTTCATACCAATCAAGGAAAAATTCAGTGTTAATGAGCTTGTAAGATTTTACATTCGATAGATGGAATATTTTAATTGGGTTCCATGATCTATCATTTTAGATTGGGATATCTGGTTTACTTCACATGACTGGAAGGGACTATAGAGGGATTTGGGTACATAGGTACTTCTGAGTACAGCTTACCATCCCTAGAAAGACGGTCATCCTGAGTGCACGATTTGAGTTTTGGAGGACATGATTTGAGCATGCATCCAAAATTTCAGGGACTCTTTGGAGAGACACATACCCTGAATGGAGTTTACCTATAACAATAGTTTCAGGTAATGGTTAAGATGGAACCTTATGAGGATTTCTACGGTAGGTCATGCCAATCACCCCTATGTTTGATGGAGGTAGGAGAGGTAGCCATGTTGGGACTTGGTCTTGTTCAAGATACCACAAATTACGTGGAGTTGATTCAGAAGAGGAGGGATGTTTCACAGTATCACGAGAAATATTATTATAATCGAATGAGACGACCTCTAGAGTTCAAGGTCAGAGATTCGGTTTTCTTACATGTCACACCATGTTAGGGACATAGGTTTATTAGGATATAGGGGAATATTTCACCGAGATACGTTGGGCAGTTTGAGGTTTTAGAGAGATTCGGGCTGGTTTTCTATCAATTGCAGTTACCTCAGAGGTACCGAGCTATGCACAACATTTTTAATGTTTCTTAGTTACGACATTAATTTTCTGACTTGTCTTAGGTTTTTTAACCTGAGGAGGTTGAGTTGAAGGTGTATGCATCCCTCAAGGAGTACCCTATTCAGATTATGGAGCACAGCATAAAGGTTCTTCCTGGCCAGTTTGTTCTTATGGTACGGGTGTTATGGAAGAACATGCAAGTACAAGAAAAGACTTGGGAGAGGTAGGCCGACATATGATCACTGTGGCCGAAGATTTTTGTAGTTTCTTCTTCACCACCCTTGGAAGGGAAATTTAGGGACCAATTGATTTAAGGGGGGAAGTTTGTAAGAACCCTGATCTTCATTTCAAGTATGGATTTTGATTTCAGGTTGTTTTTTAGGTAAAAGGAAGAAATTGGGATTTTCTAAGTACATGTCATGTACTTATGAGTACATGTCATGTACCCAGTTTCCACGTACAACCACATATTGTCCGTGTAACTACTGATTAAATGGTCATGTGGTGACCTAGAAGACCGCTTAAGGTGGGGGTTGATTAAGTCTACTACACGGTGTGTACATTTAATGAACATGCCATGTATTTTTCTTTCTAATTGATATATTATAGTGAGGTCGTGTCTCATGTCTTGAACAATCTTCTTCTTCTAGTGTTTTGTACAAAAGCACTTGGGAACAATGAACGAAGATCAAACACATGATTCTCCATTCAATCTCTGATTGAGACGTCGTTGGGAGCTTTGGAATCCCACCGGTGAGTTCTCAAAACCCCTATATATTTTCTTCCTGATTCCTCCTCTCCCGTGAGTTATTCAAGGTTTGGTTTTTTTTAACTTTTATAGATCTATTCCAATTTAGGCTGATTCAAGGTCTTACGTCCAAGGATATCTATCGTGAGACAACAAGGTAGGTGGTTTGTGCCTTTCTTTGTTCGTATATGGATTATATATGATTAAAGTGATGCATACCCATGTTTGGGGTATTTCTTGTTTAGAATTTAACCCTGTTTATCAACTTATACGGTTTATTGAATTGATAAACGGTAGTTTCTTATTCCAAAGGTTTTACACCATGTTTTTGGGGACACCCCATGGGTGTGTTTCCCCTTATTTGACTATTATAGCCATTTGGTTTAGGATTCCTGTTAGGCATTCCTTGTTCTCCATGCCTTGGTTAATTAGGATGGAGATTGGTAGATATTATGAAATGCATGTGATATACTTGTGAACGATTATCCATGTAGTAGTTTCATATTTACATGAACTACTTTGATATTGTATGTGAACTATTTTTATACAGGACCATGAGAGCCTTGGTGTAGATGATTGACCCAGGGGTATTGACCGTGAGAGCTACCCAGGTGGACGTTTATAATTACTTATACTAGGTTGACTAGGTGTATTAACCATGATAGCTACCCATGTGATTGTTTATAAATAATTGATATCATATTGACCAAGGGGTTTTGACCGTGAGAGCTACCCAGGTGGTTGTTTGTAAATGATTAGTGCTATGTTAGACCAAAGGGGATAGACTGTGTGATCGTCCAAGAGGGCCTTTATTAAATTTATTTATTTTTTAGACCAAAGGGGATAGACTATGAGAGATTCTGTAAAACCCCATTACTTCATAGTACGCTATCCCTTTAAAGTAATTAAATAGATTGTGTTACATGCGTCATAGAGTTCGAGCGCACCACGACTTACCAAAGTAGCAGTTCAAAAAGTGGTTATGAATAGTATTAACTGAATTTTCAATTTTATATACTCCATATAATTTTAAAATCCATATTATGTGTTTCTTAGACATAATATAAGAACAAATATAAATTTTCAGATAAAAGAGGTATTTTTTAAAAAATGCAATTTTACCGCCTTTTAATAGAGAACCCTTTTAAATACAATATTTGAAAATTTTATATTTTCAATTTAATAAAATTAAATTATTCATTAGAATAGGGAAATAAAAATTTAGGTTGGATAAATTTTGGGTACTTTTCTGATAACTTTTATATTTTGATGAATAATAACAAAATACTAAATTTTAATTGAAAACAACTTTTTAATTGAAATAATTTAAAGTGTTAAATTATTAATTTTAGTGGTTTTATGGTATAATTAGATTATATTTTTATCATTTAATATAATTTAGTTCATTTTAAGCAATTTCACATTTAAATTGGACATAAACACATGTCAATCTTTTGATAGTTTTTACTTCTTAAAAACCCGCTTTCTGGTTTTGACAATGGGAATTAATTTTAAATTTATTAATGAAAATTATATGTTTTTAATTTGGTAAAATATAAATCATTTTTGAATTTGGAATATCAAAATTATCTTTGGGATATTTTTTGGAATTTTTTTTAAAAAAAATTAATTTTTAATGAATAGTGAAAAACACTGTGATATAAATAAAAACCATCATTTTCATTTAATTAATCATTTTAAATTTAAAAAATTATCTTAAATTAAAAATAGATACATAATACATATATTATTCCAATTTAATTCATTGGAGTCATTTTATAATAATATTATATGTATAAAATTTTATTGAACTTTTTTAACGTCTTTTACCCACCTGTTTGGCACATTAACAAATTTGTATAAAACGTAATTTTACCACTTCTGTGAATTAAATTTCAAAAATATGAGAGACATGGTTGATATCAGTAAGTAAATTTTGTTTCAATAGGATGAGAATAATTTTTGGGAATAGTAACTTTTGAATTTTATTTACCACGGTTAAAAGTAAATAAGTTAATTAAAGGTAAAAATAATATTAAAATTATGCCAACACATGTCCTAATTCTATTGGATAATTGTATTTTGACCAAAATAAGCCTTAATACAAAAATACTATCATTTTGATCGATTTGGGTAATATTATGACATTTATTATATTTTATTTACAAAAGAGTTAAAAGTGTTAAATTCAAAGTTTAATAACTAAACCATTTTTAATAAAAGGTTACACATAAGATAAATTCAACTATAAATATTCATTATAAATATAAAATGATTTCCTACATCATGGTATTTTATTTATAATTATTTAGACATTAAATAATTAAATTCATTTATGACACAATGATGATGCAGTAATTGCCTTATTAATGAAAGATTAGAATAATTGATATTAAAAATATCAAAATAAATGTAAATTGAGACTTTTTAATGCCATCCACGAATTTTATAGGTTAATATTACATGTTATGGTTTATTTAATATATATATTATTTTGAATTAATAAAATTTTTATGACTTTTACAAAAACCAAATACATAATACTGTCAAAATTGACATAAATGAGTTTTTAAAACAAATATTATATTATTAAATGTTATAATATTGCTAAAAATCTAAGATTCAGTCTAGGGACTTATATAAGGTTATAAATTTAATTAATAAACCACTTGAGATTCTCTTTTCATTTTATAGAAATTTTATTAACCATATAATATAAAAATACAAGGAGACAAGGTAAATGTTAAACTATTTAACCAATAGTTAAATCTAAAAGATAAGGTTAATATGGTGACCAAGACTTCTCTAAAACCTATTGGTTGAGACTATTTCTACCCATCCCCACCTTATACTCAAAATAAATCCATTTGGATCCATTAGAAATCTAAAATGATTTTATAATAAAATATTATTTCAAGCTTTTCCTAAAGTAACCCTCACCTCTCTTATAAAAGGGTACTTCCCCTTCACTTAAAATCAGACCTCAAAAGCCATTTTTATCCGCCAAAACCTACTAAAATATCCCTCCAAATACCCTCACATAATACTATAGGCCTTCCTTTTATCATAAATCCAACCTAAGGAGCCCTTTTGATCAAATGAAAATAAAGCACCCGAAGAAGAGGTAATTATTTCATCACCTCTTTCAAAGTTCTTTTCTTCTTCCACTTAATCTTTCTTTGTTGTTTCAATACGAAAAAAATAAATGAAGTACCTTCTAAATAATTTTATGTTATTATAAATATGTAACAACCATATTCATTATACTACCCATCCTATGAATGACAAAGTCACCATGCGTGTGTATGTACGGCTTACCATCTCCACGTCGTGTTGTAGTTTGTTAATGAACACTTCATTATTTGTATGGGTATAATAATGAGTATAATTGATGTAAATAATAAATATAACATGTTAATGATTCTGTATATATGATATATCATCCAATTACATACAATTTCACCGTCAATATGATGGTATTGTCGCTCGTGCGTACGTACAGATTACCGTCTCCACGAATGTGATAAGATTCATTTCTCCATCGTAACCATTCAAGAATAATTTTTATTTTATGATTAAAAATAAATTTTAAGAACTTAATATCATTATAGATCTTAATCAAATACATCCTATCCATAAAAAACATGACTTATGTAACAAAACATATAAAGGAAAATGAATCTGTTAACTCCCAAAATGATGATACTACTGAAATATCATTAACAATGAAATATTAGAAGATCATATATGATATCATATTTATTTATGTGGATTATTTTATAATTTAATAAAAATTATTTACACATTATATAGAAGTTTAATTTACCCTTGACTAAGGAAAAGTACAAGGTAAGGGTTAATTTCTCAATCTCATTATTATCTGAGATTGTTTATGTGTAAGGGTTTACTCAGACATATTTATCATGCATGTCCATGTTTCATAAAAATGTTTTCAAAATGAATATTTTGAGGTTTTTTGTAATGTACTCATTATCAATATCAGCATTTTAAATGTTTTAATGATTTATTTTTCTAAATCATTTTAATTAATGTCCATATTTTAAAAATGATTTTAAGAATTTATTTATATGGACATGATTGTTTTAAATGTTAATTCCTTTAAAAAGTTTCAAAATGGTGTGGGAAACTTTGATTCAAAAATATCTTTTAAATGAAGTCATTTATAAATGTGAGACTTTTAAATGATGCCACAAAAAGGGATATTTCTCTCAAAGAGTTTTACTAATCATTTTCAATTATGTCAACATCCATTAAAATATATTATTCTTGATTGAGGTTGATTTATTATAATACAATATTTGATATTTTATTGAATGAGTTATGATATGTTTGACTGTGGATGTTCTATTTTTATACCATTCATGGTTTATGGTCAAAGTATTCACATTTCGTATGCTAGTCTTAATATGAATGTTTATGTTATGTTTCAACATTTTTATATGAGGCATGCATTAGACTTAGTAAGTGATTGTTGGAGCCCGCTATAGCTCCTCAATGCTTTAGTAGGTCTAATGAGACAAATTAGTGTCTTGGAAGAAGGCCTTGACCAAATTTTTATTTGTAGTCTTGGCACGAGTCCTTGACTATGTGGTTATGATGTTCTTCATTATGCATTCCATCATTATGAAATTAGCTATTGATATTACATGTTATTATTCGATTAGTATAATATCCATGTGAATAAGTAAATAGAATTATTTGATTTATATTTGCCATAATATGCTGATTTTTATGTTTAAAAGGCTTGTGTTTTAGTCTTATACAATTAATTAAATGTTTATGCTTATTTATGATAGTTTCTGCTATATTGTTATCTTTACTGAGCATCTGAGCTCACCCCTTTCTTATGTTTTATTTTTTCCAAGATATGAAAAATTTTATTATGATTGATATGTAGGGTTAAGGTAGGGGATTAATGGCATTCTCGAAGGATTATTTTTCTTATATTTTATTTTAGAAATTGGAATGTAACATTCATATATGTAATATATTTTCCAATACTGAAAAACTGATCGGTCCTTCAGGACATGATTCCTTGTAATCTTGCCAATGTATTAAAATAATACACCAACCCTGGGTAACTGGGGTTGGGGCATTACAGCTTCCTAGAGGGTCGTTTTCTAATGATTTTATGTTATTTTAGACCAGAGGGGTTAAACTATGAGAACATTCCCAAGTGTGTGTTTATGAATTGTTATATATTGGTGATGAGTCTGTCAAGCCAAAGCACAAGCATGGAATTTGTCTTAATTTTGTTAGATGGTCTTATGAGACGTCTATTTTTTTACATACATAGGGGATACAGTGCTTAGGCTAGATCACAGGTTTAAATTATTCAATAGGTTGAATAATTTCTAAATGTTAAATGAATGTAATTGAAAACTATAGGTTTGTTTACTTTTCCGAACATACTAGTTTATTTCTTAATTTTTGCATATTACCTACAATATAAATTCATCGATAGTTAGGTACAGATCATTTGGTGGTTGCCTACTGGGATTCGTCTCACACCATGTTTGGGTCATGCTTTAGACCCAAAAATATTATATGGTTGTAGGTATAGATAATGGAAAGCACCCTTCTTCATTAGGTACTTGATGGCTGTTGGAGATGGAGAGCATAGGACCAAGCTGAGGATTGTGATGTTGTTGGAGTTTACTATTTTATGTACTTTGGTTTATATATTGTATTTACAGCACTGTGACTTGTTTGGATACTTTCCTAGACACATGTGACATGCATAATTTATATATATGCTCCAGTTGTTTTATTACTATCATTCTTTCATTGTTTACTTCTATTATATGGCTTTACTGCTTCTCTTATTGTTTACTATTTTTTTTCCATTGTGTATACTCTACCAATTAGGTCATAGTTTCCCCACAATCACACCCTATGCCCTCTCTTCCAGTAGGAAGCCTCTGGAATTTTGGGAATTTCACTTGAGACCATGTGTCCAACCAAATACAGAGCACCATTGGGAAGAACCCGAATCCAGGATGTTACAATGTGGTATTAGAGCAGTTTATTTTCTTCATTGTCTTAATGTTTGGATCCAATGAAACTGTTATGGTAATGAATATATTTTTGGTAATAAGATGTGTTCAGGATTAGATACCCTGTATACGGGGAAAAGCCAAGTTTCCTCGAATATTGCATTGTCTCTAGTTTTTCAATTGTTACATTTGATTGATTTCACCATTGGGTGATTCAGTTGTTTTGTTCTATTATGATTGATATCATTGTGGTTCTATTTTTATTGAAACCCAATGAGATGAGGGTATTCCATCTTAGGCATCATATAGTAACTTTCTAGAGATCTCATGTCATGCATTCTTGTCATTTAATTTAGTGTACATTGCTAATTGCATGCTATAGTGATAGATTTTGTGCTAGAAATGAATGTTGTTGTTATATATCCTATGATAAAAATAATTACTATTTTTATAGGGTATTGGTATATGTAAAGTTTCATTTTGATGGATGCCAAGCTTTGGTCCCTGAGGTGTTATGGGCCCTCTTGGATCGGAATTTGGGGGATCATGAATTCTGTTAATATGACATGAATAAGGAAGTAAAATTTTTATTTTTGGGGTGTATGGGATCTCACGGATCATTAAATGGAATGACATGGAAAAAAAATTAGATTTGGGGGGTTTCAGAGAAATTTCAGAGGCTTATTGTTCGAAAAACACGACGTGTGATGTTATGAACACACACCATGTGTTCTTATGTTCAGTAATAACTAACTTTTCTAAAGTACATGTTGTGTAGTTCTTGACCATGTTACTAACTATGTGAGTAGAGACATAGGGTTGATAAATGTTGTTAGAACACGCTGTGTACTTGGAGTACACATCTTGCTGATAAAGACCAAGTATCGGGCCGTGTGACTAAGAACATGGGTGGATGAAATGTAGGTTGTACACGCCGTGTCTATCTTATACCCACCATATAGTAATTGACCATTTATCCAGCCATGTGACTAATGACATGGGTGGATGGAACCTATATGGTACATGTTGTGTCTAGAGTGTGCATGTTGGGTAGTATTACACCAGGAGAACTGTGTGGTTTGAGCTGTGTAGAAGTTCTTGGGTAGGAGGAAAGATTCAAGTACACACCATGTCTTAGGAGGAACATTCCTTGTGTATGGGGTGTTACACGACTTGGTTGGTAGGGTTACACACCCATGTAAAAGCATAAGGGAACACATCGTGTAGTGTTTCTACACATCGTGTAACCCTATTTTGTAGAACTTTAATGTTTCCATTCTCTTATTCCTTTCCTGCAATTCTATGTTGTCGTCCTTGATAATATTTAACTGAGGTGCACACTTGACCTTGCATAGTCATGCCACCAAGACATCCTCCAGTTGTAGGCCAGGTACAAGGAAATGATCAGACACCAAAAATGGTAGATTAGGGACTACCAGCAGATCCTCCCATTATTCCTATCTTGGCACTAGCTATTATACCAGATGCAGGTGCTGAAGCATAGTTCCGTGAAGGCTTTATGGGGATGATGAAGACATTTCAGGGAGCACCACATCCTACCCTGATAATTGGCAGAGTTGACACGGGTGTTCCAGCAGCAGCATCCTCCCACTTTTTCAGGGGTTGGATGACTAAAGGTTATAGAGTCATGGTTGGAGGTCATTCTTTCTACCTTCGAGCATCTGGAGATTCCTTTTGATAGTAGGGTGAAGCTCATAACAAACATGATACGTGATTCTTCCAATAGATGGTGGGATGTTATCTCAGAGGCGGGATGTCATCGAGATATGGATTAGGAATAGTTTCAGAGGACGTTATATGATTACTTCCACCTTGAGACATTGAGGTCCGACCTATCCTGGGAGTTCATGCATTTGGAGTAGGGAACTCTTTCAGTGATGGATTTCTCTTCTAATTTTAGAGAGCTTCAGTGCTTCACACTTATTTTGGGAGGTGATGATTTATCGCTGACAAAGAAGTTTGAGTATGGTCTTAGGTATGACATCCGATCATAGGTGAATTTTTTCACGATGACTTCGGTGAATTAGGTAGTAAATCATGTGTTGATCACTGAGTTCAATATGAGGGATTGTTGAGGGGTGAGACCGGTCAGTTCAGCATCAAGGGCTGGTAATCCTTCGACTGATAGTAGGAAGAGTCATAAGTATGTTCCTTAAGGTAGCCAAGTAGTGTTCTTATAGTGTGGAAGGAGTGCTCATATGAGACCACATTTCCCAAGGAACCCATTTGAGTGCTAATCTTGCAGAAATATGGGCCATCTTCATCATTTTTTCTCATGACCTCACCAGCAGCTAGTAAGATGGGATCTGTTATGACACCACATTCAGAAGAAGGACCACCAATTCATCACCAGTTAGGGTATTAGATCATATCAAGATATTCAGGTCGAGGATGTGGTTGAGGTTGTGGTTTCCAGATGATAGGTTTTCAGCAACAGCAGGGTGGATCAGGTCAATGTAGTTAGAGAGGTTCGTAGGGCAGCAGTACAAGTAAGACATTCATGATGGAACAAACCTAATAGGAGTAGGATCTCGAAACTTATACGGTTAGAGGTATGGTTCTAGTTTCCTCAGTTTTAGATTTTTATCTTTTTGATATAAGGGATTACTATAGTTTTATATTGGTTTATATTATAGAGAGTCTTGGGATCTACATATTTACTTCTAATGATGTTATGACGCTAGATGCTCCATTGGGGATTAGGAAAACTAGTGAACATTAGTGGAAGGATTTCATTCTTGAGGTTGGTGGGTGTCACTTCTTATGGGACGTCTATGTTTTAGACATGATAGGTTTCAATTTCATTCTTGGAATGGACTGGTTGGTCTCCTTTCAGAAAATTGTTGACTACTATCATTGTAGGGAGAGTTTCACGTCACCAGAGGGCATATCTTTTCTACAAAATGGTGGATGGGATATCTAGGAGATCATAGCTGGACCCGAGCATCATGGGTTGGGTGGAATTATAGCCTAGATTTCTATTTTATATCAATATGACTAGAGGAATTCATAGTTGGACTTCTTCCAGTGGTGGATCATTTTAGAGGTGTCTTTCTAGACATCTTTTTAGGTTTACCTCTAGAGAGAGAGGTTTATTTCTCTATTGAGCATGTTTCAGGAGTGGAACCGATGTCTATTCCTCCTTATAGGATGGCTAAAACAGAGTTACATGATCTCAAGAAGTATTTAGAGGAGTTTCATGCAAAAGGATTCATTTGAAACAGTACATATCTTTTTTTTTCTTTCCTTTTTGCAAAGAAGGTGGATGGTAGCCTCAGAATTTGTGTGGATTATCGTAAGATGAACCAGTTGACGGTCATGAACCGATGTCCCTGGCCAAGGATTGATGATCTCTTTAATTTTCTTCAAATATCCCATGTGTTCTCAAATATATACATGAGATTAGGCTATCATTATTTGTGCATTATACAATCAAATATACCTTTTAAAGCCTTCCAAAACATGTATATTCTATAAAAGTATTTGGTTATGCCTTTTGTTCTCACGAACACATTGAAAGTTTTCATGGCACTGATGAAACGAGTGTTATATCCTTACATGGATTATTTTGTGGTAGTCTTCATAGAAGATATATTGGTATACTATCAAACTTGAGATGACCATTCTATCCATCTTGAGATCATATTGAGTACACTGAGAGAGCCTCAGTTATATGTTAAGCTCTCAAAGTTCCACTTTTGGATGGAGTGGATTCACTTCATGGGTCATGTCATCTCAGAGAAAAGAGTATTAGTAGACCCATAGAATGTGAGAGCACTTGTTTCCTGGGAGAAGCCAAAGAACATATTTGAGGTATAGAGTTTTTTGGGGCTATCTGGTTACTACAGAAGCTTTATTAAAAACTTTTCATGCTTATTAGTGCTACTAATAGGCTAGAATAAGAATGTTGTGAAGTAATTGTCGATAGATTCCTATGATTATTCCTTTTAGGAGTTAAAAGGGAAAATGACTTCAGCATCAATCCTAATTTTTCAATACCCGGGAAATAGTTACACCATTTACTGTGATGCATCTGGTATCAGGCTAGGAGTAGTTCTTATGTAGGGGTAAGGAGTCGTTGTGTATGGGTCTCAGTAGTTGAGGCCACATGAGAGGAATTACCTAAATCATGATCTCGAGTCAGCTGCAGTTGTGAATGCCTTTCACTATTAGAGACACTATCTTTTGGGAGAGCATTTTGTGGTATACACTAACCACAAAGTCCTAAAGTATATGTTTACTCAGCATATTCTAAATTTGATATAGTGAAGGTGGGTTGAGTACCTTCAGTATTCTATCTTTGATCTTGCCTACATGCCTGTGAAAGGAAGCACAATGGCTGATGCCTTGAGCACGATGACTCAGATACAAGAAATTCCAGAGACTAGCAGTGAGTGGCAGCTTATGGCTATATTCTCTAAGATTCATTTGGAGGTGCACGATAGAAAAGGTAGACGTTTATTTCTTCTATAGGTATCACCTCTACTCTACTAGACCAGGTGAGAATGAGGATGGTATTAGATTCTGAATCCCTAGTCCTATAGAAGAGTGTGTTAGGTGAGGAACCTACTCCTGGATGGACTGTAGACAAGGATGAGGTTTTGTGTTTCATGGGCACATATGGGTGTCAACATACATACGTGAGGAGCCATTGAAAGATTTTTATTCCTCAATTTGGGCAGTTTATCCTGGTGTCACCAAGACGTATCAAGATCTACATCATCAGTATTAGTGTCCAATTTTGAAGAGGGATGTAGATAGTTTTGTTATGAGATGTTCCACCTATCATTATGTGAAGGAAGAGCATCAACGACCGGTGGGGATTTTACAGCAGTTACCCATTCCTGAGTGGAAGTTTAATTATGTCACGATGGATTTTGTGATGGGTTTACCGAGGTAGCCTCAAGTGAATGATGTGGTTTGGGTTGTTGTTGAAAGACTCACGAAGGTTTCACATTTCTTTCTGATCAAGGAAAACTTCAGTGTTGATGATATTGGAAGATTTTACATCTGATAGATTGTACTTTTCATGGGTTTCCATGCTCTACCATTTCATACAGGGACACCCATTTTACTTCTCATGTCATGTAGGGACTATAGAGGGATTTGGGTATATAAGTACTTCTGAGTACAACTTACCATCCCCAGACAGATGGTCAGTTGGGGCACACGATTCAGGTTTTGGAGGAAATGCTTCAAGCATGCCTTCTATATTTTGGAGGATTTTGGGAGAGACACATACACCTGGTGGAGTTTTCCTATAACAATAGTATTCAGGAAATGATTCAGATGGAACATTATGGGGATTTGTATGGTGGGCCATGTTGATCACCCCTATGTTGGTTGGAGGTAGGAGAGGCAACTATATTGAACCTCATCTTGTCTAGGAGACCACTGAGAAGGTGGAGTTGATTTGGAAGTTGATGGATAGTGCATAGTCTCACCATAAAATTTATGTTGATCGATGGAGATGACCTCTAGTGTTTGAGGTTAGAGATCATGTTTTCTTATGTGTCAAAACAAGGTTGGTACACATTAGGATTAAGAGATAGGGGAATATTTCACCAAAAAACATCAGGTCGTTTGGGGTTTTGGAGAGATTCGGGCCGGTTGCCTATCGGTTTCAATTACCTCAGAGGTACCATGCTATGCATGAAGTCATTAATGTTTCTCAGCCACGGTGTTATTTTTCAGACTCATCTCATGTATTTTAACCTAAAGAAGTTGATTTGGGGGTAGATTAATTCTTCGAGGAGCACCCTATTCAGATTGTTGATCGTAGCATGAAGGTTCTCTATGGCTAGTCTGTTCCTCTGGTATGGGTGTTATGGAAGCATGGGAAAGTACAGGATGAGACTTTAGAGAAGGAGGCTGATGTACGATCACAATGGACATATTTGTTTTCAGTTTCTTCTTCACCACTCTTGGAAGGGAAATTCATAGACAAATTGTTTTAAGGGGTGATTTTGTAAGAACCCAAATATTCATTTCAGGTATGGATTTTTATTTCAAGTTGTTTTTTAGGGAAAAGGAAGAAATTGGGATTTTCTAAGTACACATTGTGTACTAATGAGTACACACCATGTACTCGGTTTCCATGTATAGTCGCATATTGGCCATGTAACGGCTGAGTACATGGCCGTGTAGTGACCCGAAAGACCGCTTAAGGTGGGGCCTAGTGAAGGATACCACATAGTGTGTATATTTAATGAACATGCCATGTAGTTTTATTTTTAGTTGATATATAAGAGCGGGTTTGTTTCTCATGTATGGAATTGTCTTCTTCTTCCCGTGTTTCATACAGGAGCACTCGATAATGACAAAAAAAATATTGAACCTCGGGTTCTCCATCCGAGCACTAATTTAGATGACGTTGGGTGCATTAGAATCCCATCGGTGAGTTCTAAAAACTTCTATAGCCTTTCTTCCTGATTCATCTTCTCTTGTGTGATATTCAAGGTTAGTCCTTTTTCATGTTTTTGTAGATCTAAATAAGGGTCTTTGTTCAAGTATATTGATTGTGAGACATCGAGGTAGGTGGTTTGTGCCTTTCGTTGTTCACCTTTTGATTATATATGATTAAAGTGCCACATACCCATGTTTGGGGTATTTTTTTATTGGAATTTAACCATGTTTATAACCTTCTAGGGTTTATTGAATTAATAAAGGGTAGTTGATTATGCATAAGGTTTTACACCTTGTTTTTGGGACACCCCATGGGTGTGTATCCCCTAGTTTGACTGTTATGGTTGTTTGGTCTAGGATGTCTATTAAGCTTGTCATGTTTTCCATGCCTTGGTTGATTAGGATGTAATTTGATTGATGTTATGAAATGCATGTGCTATTCTTGTGAATGATTAGTCATGTAGTAGTTTCATATTTACATGAGTTGTTTTGATATTGTATGTGAACTGTTTTTACACAGGACAATGAGATTATCAGTGTAGATGATTGACCTAAGGGTATTGACCGTGAGAGCAACCCCGAAGGTTGTTTATAATTACTTATGCTATTTCGACCAGGGGTATTGACCGTGATAGCTACCCGAGAGGTTGTTTATAATTTATTAATGATGTATTATACAATTGTTATTTAGCATGGGAGCTACCTAGGTGGTAATTTTTAAATGATTAGTGCTATGTTAGACCATAGGGGATAGACCGTGAGAGATTCCCTGAGGGTCATTATTAAATTGATTGATGTTGTGTTAGATCAAAGGGGATAGACCATGAGAGATTCCTAGATGGTCATTATATAATGATATGATGTTATGTTATAACAGAGGGGTTATACTTAAATAACATTCCCAAGGGGTCATTTATGAATAGTATTATATTAGTGATGAGTCTTCCAAGACAATGCACAAGCTTGGACTTGGTCTTACTTTTGTTAGATGGTATTCTGAGACATTTTGTTTTATTACTTACATAGGGGATATAGATATTAGGCTAGATCTCAGGGTTACATTATTCAATGGGTTGAATAATTTCTAAATGTTAAATGAATGTAATTGAAAATTGTATGTTGTTTTACTTTTGAGTACTTCCTAGTTTATTACCTCATTTCTGCATATTACTTACTATATATATTCACCAACAATTAGGCATAGATATTTTGGTGGTTGACTGCTGAGATTCATCTCACACCCTATTTGGGTCATGCTTTAGACCCAAAAAGATTATATGGTTATAGGTATAGATAAGGTAAAGTTCCCTTCTTCATTAGTTACATGATTGTTGTCAGAGCTGGAGAGCATGGGACCAAGCTAAGGTTTGCGATTCTGTTGGAGTTTACTATTTTCTATACTTTGGTTTCTGTATTATATTTCATTCATTATGACTTACTTGGATACTTTTCTAGACACATATAACATATATCATTTATATAAATTCTCTAGTTGTTTTATTACTATCAGTATTCTGTTGTTTACTTCTTGTATATGGTATTCCTTCTTCCACTATTGTTTACTATTTTCTTTCTATTGTGTTTACTCTTCCAATGAGGGAAACGTTTCCCCACTATCACACCCTAGGCCCTACCTGCTAGTCAGCAGCCTCTGGAATTTTGGGAAATGAACTTGAGGCCATGTGGCCAACTAGATATTGGGAACCTTTGTGCTACACCAGGATCTGAGATGTTACAATTTAGTGACAGGTGACAGATGATAGTTATTTATTATGTTTTCTAGATAATATAATGGTATCTCAAACTGATCAGAACAAACTCCTTTTTTCTTACCACCATTCGATATGGACTATCCATCCTAGAATCTAGAATACTTAGAAATCACAAAGTGTATAGTTTTGGTGCATTGTAATGAAGAGGAAAGTGGCTGATTTTGTCTTGAGATGACTCAACTTCATCAGGATAAGGTATAGCACCGATGGACAGTGTGTATGTTTCACTCCTTACTAATTCCCATGTTAAAATGGGACAGAATAGCCATGGATTTTATGACATGTCGTCCAAGAACATTTCAAAAACGTGATTCCATTTGGGTGATTGTGTATCAGATCATGATGTAGGATCACTTCATCCTTATTTTTGAATCCAATATGGTGTAATATTTTTCCAAACTCTACATTTAAGAAATTATAAATATTAATGGAGTTCCAGTTTCAATCATGTAGGACTAGGATCCCTGGTTTATCTCTCAATTTTGTAAATACTTGTAGAAATACCATGGAATAAAATTAACCATAAGCACATATTATCATCCTTAAATTGAATAAAAATATAATAAGACGATACAAATAATTGAAAACACTCTTAGATAATTTTTGATGAAATTTGGAGGCTCTGGTAGGATTATCTACCATTAGTGGAGTTTTCATATGATTAAATTTATCAGGACTCGATACATATGGATTATTTTAAAGAATTTTATGGTAGTCCTTTTCATTAACAATTTTGTTGGGTTGAAATATGTGAGACGTTAATTATTGGACCTATCCTTGTTAATGAGAAATTAGAGAAAATTTATATGATCAAGAAGAGGATAGAAATGGATTAATGTTATCATAAATCATATGTGGATCATCATAAAAAACTATTATAATAATATTTGGCTTATTATGTTTTCTTTGGAATATCTCCAATACTAGGTGACTGACATTTTTTATCTAAGGAAAGTTGTCTCCTCGGTACATTTTCCATTTTGAGATATTGGAATGGGTTGGATGTGTGGCTTATAGGTTGTATTTACCACCAAGTTTTAGTTTTATCCCTAATTTGTTTCATGTAACTCAATTAAATATGTATCAGACTAAACATGACCATTTGTTTCGATAGGACCATGTTGATCTTGAACTAGATGAGTTGTTAATTCATTTTTTTATATGGTTTTTGGATAGGTAAGAGAATATATTTATAGTAAAATTAATTGGTTTATTATGGGTTTTATGACAACATGGTCAAATTAAATAAGGGAAATGGGAGTATGAAAAGGAAATGTAGGACCAATGGAATGTGATCTTCCAAAAAAATCATTTTTCCACTTTCCAAGAAATGAAATACCAATGTTTGGGAGAATGTAACACCTATATTTTAAGGTACCTTACCCTTGTTTAGTATATTTCTCAAGTTATATAATGATTGGGTTATGTTTTGGGAATTTTTGGTGGGTTTTGAAGGGGATTTGGAATCGTTTATACTATTTTTGGAAAGGTAAAACGTTGGGGCATCGGTTTCAGTGTAGGGCTTTGAGGATATAATGTGGAGATCCTAGCTATATCATATCATTCTAAGATGAATGGTTTCAAATACACTACCATTTGTTTCATTGCTACAATGTGGAGTAGGGTTGTAGTGTAGGCCAGTAAAATGGTTTTGTGTGGAGTAGAAGACTATATCACAGTGCTCTAAGGGGGTAAGTTGGGTGGTTCTTCCAAATTTTCGTACCCTTACGACATAAGGGTTAGGCTATGGTATAGTATTTTTTTGCACCATGGTGTAAGGGACTATTTTGTATCCATCTTCCTAAATTATAATATCTAGGGTGCAACATGCACCATGATTCTCAAAAGAAGAGATGATCAGACAGGTTATAGCATGGTATTAAGGGTTTCACCTTAGTCTACCCTATTTCAGTAGTTCGACAGCACGGGGTAGGACATTACGTTGTGGCCTTATGTTTCTGGTCTAGGTATAAAATCCCTTTTAGAGGTTGTAAATATTTTTTGGTTGATTACTCTTCTCTAATAAACTTCTAAGGTTGCCTATGGTGTTTTAGAGTGATCTTTAATTTCTAGATAATAATTATAATGGACTCGTGGGTGTTTTATTGTGAAAATAAAATAAGAAGAAAATAAAAGTTGATTTCCCATGTTTTTCCTTAAATACTCTGTGCTAATAAATCTAGTTTGAGGTATGTGTCCTTCCTCTAATCTACCTTATTCTAGAACTTGAAGTCTTAGTTTTCTTAAATGGTTCTTATTGGATTTTATATGGAAATGTTATGTTATTTCATGAAGGAAAACTTTTTTGTGTTTTGGAAAAAAGGAACAATTGCTTGGATTTTGGAAAAACCCCTTGTAATTTTAAAATTATGTTATGGTTTTGATGCATGAAAAATAGTTGATGAAAATTTTTCAATAATTAATTGTTTTATGTTAACTATATTGGCCTAGAAATTGGAAATATTGAGTTTGTGTGTTTTCAAGTTGATGGTTATGGTTGGAGGTTCCTCCTTCAGGGTTGGATGGATTATGGTCATGGAGTACCACTGTCAATGGTAACAATAAGATTGAGTGTATGGTTGTGTGTATATGGATAGTTGTGTGTCTGTGTGTCTTTGAACATGGGAAAGGTTATTCTAAATCATAATGGATGTAAATAATCATGTTTATGGTTTTCTCATATGAATTTTACTTTTGTCCTTATTGAAAATGTTTAACTATTTTCAAATATTTTATATAAAATGTACTAACCAATGGAGTGTTTTGCAAATTATTTGGGGAATTATTACTAATTTTATACTCACCCAATTCATTTAAACCTTACTGTGTTTATAAATATCATATATGAAGGTATATGGAAATGAAAGGTGTATTACTTTTCTAGCAGTGCATCTTGATGTTGTGGTCATTACAGGGGTTGTTGGAGCATGGAGCTAGTCTGGGTGAAGCTTGGGATGATGTCTCCTCGATGTCTTTATGTTTGATGGTCTTTTAGTATTTGTCTCCTTATTATCCATGTTTCATTTTAACATTTATATTTCTTTATGGTTGGTTTATTATCTGAATTAGATTATTAATACTCATGCATCATATAGTGTAATAACCCGAACATTCTTTTCAGGTATGTTTTTCCTTTTCTGGTCGTTTTTGGGAAAAAGAGGAGGATCTGGAAATTTTCTAAGTACACAACGTGTAATTTGATGCTGCTCGAGGCCGTGTGCTGGTCGTGTCATGGCCACACACACGGCCATGTAGGGGTGATGTGGAGGCCGCTTAATTCGGAGTATGGAAAAGCCTAGTACACGTCATATACTCCATAAGTACACACCATGTACTTTCTTTTTTTCATTAAAAGGACCGGGGTTGCGTCTTAACCCAAGAAACATCTTCTTCTCTAGCTTCTTCGACTGAGAGTGAGGGTATGGTCGTGGATCTTCTCTGAGCCACTGATCCATCACCAATTATCTGAATCGAACATCGTCAGTTGCAATAGAATCGCAGCGGTGAGTTCTGGGTTCTTCTTTGGCCATGTTTCTTGATTCCTTATCTCGTGTGAGTTATCTGAGGTTGAACATTTTAGACGTTTTTGCAGATCTACTCCGTTCTAGGCTGATTCACGGTCCGAGGTTCAAGTATATCAATCTCCTAAGATCGATGTAGTTGGTTTGATGCCTTACGTTGAATGTCTTTGAGTTTTTGTGCAAAAGTGTCGGATACCCATGTATCGGGTATCTAGGGTTAGGGTTTTGATCCTACATTATTATCTTACTTAGATTTTTTGTGTGCTTGAGGATATTATATGAGTAATGATTTCTTGTTAGCATATTTTAGGATCACCCCATGGGTGTTTCCCTTGCTTTGGTTGTTTATCACCGTTTGGCTTAGGTTTCCTGTGAGGCAGACCTTGTATCATTGATTTCCTGCCTTGATATAATTGATTGCATGTATTGACTACTATTTATATGCTTTTGATGCATTTTATTTATTATCCAAGTAGTTGTTGAACTTACTTAGTCCTACTGACTGTCGATTACACATGACTAGACTGCTCAGGGCTATGTGAACTCGGTGCGGTAGACTAAAGAGGGAATTGATGATTGAGGACTTCCATAGAGAGTATGTTATAAATTAGTATCATTTGCAAGAACTATGGGAATTGGAATTTGTGCTTCCTCAGAGTTTCCTTAGTTACATATCGAGACTACAGGAGGAATTGGACGTAAGTGCTTCCTTAGAGAGTCAATAGTTATCATTGCAAGACTGCATGGGAATTGATGGTGAGAGATTCCTAGAGTGTCTATGACTTTGTATGATTACATTACTAGAGGGGTCTTCCGGTATAATTCACCCAGAGAGTCAGTGTGAATATTTTTTGGTTGGTTGTGATGAGTCCACCAAGCCAAAGGAAAATCTTCGGTTTTTTACTACTTGTTTTTTAGGCAGTCTGATGAGATACCTGTTGTGTTACTCGCTATGCATTGGGAGTATATAATTGTTTGCCAGATTACTTGGTTGATAATTAAATGATTGAATTAAATTAATAAATAAATGTAAATGGATATTTTTAGGATTTTTTACTTTAGTGTACTCATGTTTCGCTGCTGCATTTATTTCCATTACTTTTTCTATATTGCTCACGGACAGTAGGGCACAGATCTTGTGGGGGTTGCCTACTGGGATTAGTCTCACACCCTGTTTGGGTCCTCCTTTTCAGCCCAAACAGGTTCTATGGTTGTAGGTGTGGATAGGGATTGTGGACTTTCTACTTCAGGTACATGATTTCTGGTTGGAGCTGGAGAGAATAGGACCGAGCTTAGGCTTGCGATGTTGTTGGAGTTATTGTTTACTTTTAGGACTTGTTTCTCAGTTGTATTTCCGAATGTTGTTGTGTTTGATTCTTTCCTTAGATACTTGTACATGCTGCATCATTATCATCATTACTATATATTCATTGCTTATACTATTTAGTTTCAGTTATTGTGTGTTGTTATTGCTTCCGCTATTGACTGTTATTCCATTCCCTTGTATACCTTACCAAATGAGGGCATAGTTTCCCCAATGACTCACCAAGCCTCCCACTTCTAGTCGGTAGCCTCTGGCGTTTGGGAAAATGCGCTTGAGATCATGTGGCAAACCGGGTACGGGGCACCAGTTGAGTGGCTTCTGATTTGGGTCATTTCAAAGTTGTATCAGAGGAGGTTATTTTCTTTAATTAGACTTGTTTTTTAGTGGCATTAGACAGGGATTGGATAGAATAAGTAAATGGTAAATAGCTGTGCCCAGGAGTTCTAGAACCCGTCTATAGGGAAAAATCCAGGTTACCTCGAATATTTCAATTTTTGAGTTTTTCAAATGTTACAGTTTAATTGATTTCACCGTTGGGTGGTGCACTTGTTTTTTGTTGTTACTATTTATATGATTGTAGTTCTATTTTTTTACAACCCAATGAGATGAGGGTATTCCGTCTCCTGAACCATATAGGAACTTTTTAGAAAATCACATGTCATGCATTTTTCCATGCCATCTAAATTGCATTAGAAATTGAATGTTGTTGTGATAGAATTTGTGATAGACTATGCATGTTGTTGTGATAGCTATTGTGATAGAATACATGCTATGTTGATAGGGTATCATTTGTTTAAGTCTTCTATATCATGGGCACCAAACTTTGGTCTTAGAGGTGTTATGGGCCCTCAAGGATCAGAATTTGGTGGATCATGTGATTTTTATACTGTTTACTAGTTATACACATTGTTATGATGCCAAGCTTGGATTCGCGGGGAGTATGGGCCCCCACAAATCGGAATTTGGCACCTTAACATTTTTTTCTGTGTTTTCTGGGATCCGTTTTAGTTCTGAGGCTACTATATGGAAAAACCCAAAATACATGGTGTGTACTTTATGAATACACACTGTTTAGTTTATAGCCGTGTCACTGACTATGTGGGTTGGGACACCAGGTTGTGAAAGTTCTTATAGGAACACATCATGTACTAGTTTAGCATGCCGTGTAGTATGAGATAGGTGCCCCGACCATGTCATGAACAACATGGGTCATGTTATCTTTTCATATACACTCCATGTCTGAATTTTACACGCCATTTAGTTTGACCTAGGTGCCCGGTCGTGTCACGAACAAAACAGTTCGGTGTTATCCTTTCTTATACACACCATGTCCTCCTGAAATACACCGTGTAGTGTCAGCCATGTAGCTGGCTGTGTAGCTAACCACATGGTCTGTTAGGACTTCTTAGTACATGTCGTGTCCTTCTAGAACATGCCATATAGTGTGACCTTGGTACACAGGTTGTGTCACTAACAACACGGGCCAGGTGAATCTTGTTAAGTACACACCGTGTATACCTTAAACACGTCATGTAGTTTTTTCTGAGGAGAGCCATGTGGTTTAACCATGTAGAAGGACTCAGGCAGGGAAGGGAATTCAAGTAAACGTTGTGTGTTGGGACAACACGCCATGTATTTGGGGTGTTACATGACCAGTTAGGTAGGAGAACACGCCCATGTAAATGACTTAAGGGAACACGCCGTGTAGTCTTTATACACATCGTGTAGTCATGTTTCGTTTTTATTTTTAATGTTTCCTTCTCCCGATCCCTTCTTACGCTCCTAGTTTTCAGTTCCTGGTATTGTGATCTAAAGTGTGATTTTGACCCTGAAGAGTCATGGCACCGAGATGTCCTCCCATTGTCTATCAGGAACCAGGCAGTGACTTTACTCCTAATATGTAAGATCAGGGACTACCAGTAGTTGCGGCTATCATTCCGGACATGGAACCTGCAGTGATTCTAGAAACTGGTGTCGACGCTCAGTTCAGAGAGGGTTTCATGAGATTCATGTAGACCTTCCATGGAGCTCAGCAACCTGCCCCGTCTATGGCAGAGCTGACATGGGTTTTTCAGTAGGAGCATCCTCCCACGTTCACAGGGGATGAAGGACCACAGGCTGCGGAGTCATGGATAGAAGCCATTCTATCCATCTTCGAGAACTTGGAGATTCCTCCAGAGAGTAGAGTTAAGCGCGTGACTTATATACTGCGATATTCCACCAAGAGATGGTGGGATGTGGTTTCACAGGCAGGGTGCCAACATGCTATGGCTTGGGACGAGTTTCAGCATACGTTTTATGACTACTTCTACCCAGCGATGACGAGGGATGATAGAGCTAGAGAGTTCATGAACCTGCAGTAGGGTACTCTCACAGTTATGGAGTATTCCTCCCTCTTCACAGAGTTACGATGTTTCACTCCCGTTCTGGGGAATGACGAGCTGTTTTTAGCGAGGAAGTTTGAGGAAGGCCTCAGACCGGACATCCGATCCCAGGTGAACATCTTCTAGTTGACTTCTATTACTCTGATAGTCAACCATGAGCTTATCACAGAGAGAAATCTGAGGGAGACTAGAGATATGGACCAGGGCTGTTCAGCACCCAGGGCTGATTCGTTTCAGATAGACAGCAGGAAGCGCCACCGAGAGTCTACATGAGGTGACCCGAGGAAGCGAGGTATTCCTTCTCGTAGACAGGATCTTCCTTCTGGTAACCAAGTGGTATTCTATAAGTGTGTATGAAGTGGGAATAAATAAGCCTTAGTTCCCGAGATACCCAGTGGAGTACCAATCTTGCATAAGGATGGGTCATCTGTAGCGTTTCTACAAGGTTCTTATTCCAACAGCTAGTGAAGGAGGATCAGTTTTGACTCCGCGTATAGGAGCAGGATTACCAGTTCCGCATCAGAATGGGGGATGGAGTTCTTTAGGTCATTTATTCAAAGTTATAGGCCATGGATGCAGTGTTCAGGCTCAGGGAGGGTCATCTCATAGATCTCAGGCTCCACATAGGTTCGTGGTACAGGCCAGACTTTTGCGGTAAAGCATATTCATCAAGAGCAGGATCTTGGACCTTATGTAGTTCGAGGTATGATTTTAGTAGCCTCATTTTTATCCTCTAAACTTTTCGATAAAGGATCTTCTCATAGCTTTATTTCTGTGCACACTGTGGAAAGCCTTAGATTTACTATTTATACTTTTGAGGATATGATGACTCTAAACACTCCCTTGGGAATTAGAACTGCTAGTGTGCGTTAGTTCTTAGACTTCCCCCTTGAGGTTGGTGGGTGTCATGTTTCGTGGAGTATCTATGTTTTGGAGATGACATGATATGATGTCATTCTCAGGATAGACTGGTTAGTTCCCTTCTAGGCCTTTGTCGATTGCTATCGCCAATGTGTGAGTTTCACATCACCGGAGGGCGGATCTTTTCTTCACAAGGGAGAATGGAATGTCCCGGTGAGCAGAGCTAGACCAGAGAATCATGGGTCGAGCAGTGTTATGTCCCAGATTGCTAGATTATATCTGGATGACTAGGGGACTTCTTAGATAGATTTTCTTCCAGTGGTTGATCACTTTCCAGATGTATTTCTAGAATACTTTTCAAGTTTTCTCCAGAGAAAGAGGTAGATTTCTCTATTGAGATTGTTCCAGGAGCATCACCGGTATCCATACCTCCTTATAGGATGGATATGCTTGAGTTAAAGGAGCTCAAGAAGCAGTTGGAGGAGCTGTAGGCAAAGTTTTTTATCCGACCAAGTACTTCTCCTTAGGGTTCGCACAATCTGTTTTCAAAGAAGGCGGATGGTACTTTATGGCTTTGTGTGGATTATCAGAAGCTAAACCAGTTCACGGTCAAGAACCGATATCCATTTCCATAGATAGATGATCTCTTTGATCAACTTTGAGGTGCAAGAGTGTTCTCGAAGATCAACTTGAGATCTGGCTGTCATCAGTTGCGTGTCAGACCATATGATATACCTCTTACAGCCTTTCAGAGCAGGTATCGTCTATATGATTATTTGGTTATGTTGTTCGGTCTCACGAACGCACCTACAGTTTTCATGGCGCTGATGAACATAGTTTTCCATCTTTACTTAGATTCTTTCCTGGTGGTTTTCCTGGATGATATCTTGGTATACTCTCGCACTCGACACGACCATGCTACCCATCTTGAGATTGTTTTGAGTACAGTGAGGGAGAATCAGTTATATGCTATGCTCTCAAAGTTCCATTTTTGGATGAACGAGATTCACTTCCTGGGTCATGTCATCTCAGAGACAGGAGTATCAATAGACCTAGAAAAGGTGAGAGTTGTAGTCACTTGGGAGAATCTGAAGAATGTCTTTGAGGTACAAAGATTCTTAGGGATAGCTGGTTACTACAGGCGGTTTATACAGGACTTTTCATGCTTAGCAGTGACGTTGATGGGATTGACTAAGAAAGGGGTGAAGTATGTTTAGTCAGAAGCCCACGATTCATCCTTTCAGGAGCTGAAGGGGATATTGACTTTAGCACCGATTCTAGTTTTTCTGGAGCTGGGTAAGAGTTATATAGTTTTCTATGATGCATCAGGCATCAGGATTGGATCAGTGCTTATGCAGGATGATCATGTTATTGCATATGGATCTCAGCAGTTGAGGCCACATGAGAGGAAATATCCTACACACAACATGGAGTTGGCTGCATTTGTTCATGCTTTGCGTTGTTGGAGACATTATCTTTTGGGAGAGCATTTTGTAATATATACTGACCACAATAGCCTCAAGTATATCTTCACACAGCATGGAATAAATCTGAGACAGCGGAGGTGGGTTGAGTGCCTATAGTCTTTCGATTTCCAACTTGATTCTACGCCTGGGAAGGGTAACACTATGGAAGATGCACTGAGTAGGAGGACGCAGATACAGGTAGTTTAGGAGGCCAGTAGTGAGTGTAAGCTTATGGCTTTGTTCTCTGAAATGCATTTGGAGGTGCATGACAGACGGGGTCAGACCTTTCTTTCTTCTATAGTTTTTACCTCTACCCTTCTTGAAAGAGTTCGAATGAGGCAGCTTTTGGATTCTAAAGGCCTAGTCCTACGGGAAATCATGTCAAGAGAGGACCCTCTTCCCATATGGACCGTAGGAGAGGGTGAGATCTTGTGTTTCCAGGGACATGTATGGGTACCAGAAGATATACGCGAGGAGATGATGCGAGACATTCATTCCTTATCTTGGGAAGTTCATCCTGGCTTCACCAAGATGTATCGTGATCTACACTGCTAGTATTGGTGGCCAGGTATAAAGAGAGATGTTGTTGGTTTTGTCATGAGGTGTTCCACCTGTCAGCAGGTGAAGGCAGAGCACCAGCGACCAGCAGGGCTTTTATAGTAGCTACCCATTTCCGAGTGGAAGTGGAATGATATTGCGATGGACTTCGTAACAGGGTTACCGAGATCACCTCGAGGGAATGACGCGGTGTTGGTTGTCATTGATAGGCTCACGAAGGTTTCTCACTTCATGCCGATTAAGGAGACCTTCATTGTTGATGAGATCGGACGGTTTTACATCCGTGAGATTGTATTCTTACATAGGGTTCCGAGCACTATCATTTTGGATAGGGACGCCTGATTTACGCCACACTTCTTGAAAGGGATACAGAAGGCTTTGGGTACACAGGTACTTCTGAGTTCAACTTACCATCCCCAGACATATGGCAAGTCAGATCGCACGATTCAGGTGCTAGAGGACATGCTACAAGCATGCATGATCGATTTTGGAGGTTCTTGGGAGAGACACATATCTCTAGTGGAGTTGTCTATAATAAAAGTTTTCAAGAAACTATCTAGATGGAACCTTATGAGGCTTTGTATAGTAGGTCGTGTTGATCACCCTTGTGTTGGCTGGAGGTAGGAGAAGCAGTTATGCTGGTACCTCGTCTTGCTCAGGAGACCATAGAATAGGTGGAGTTGATTCGGAAAAGGATGGATATTGCACAGTCTCGGAAGAAATCTTTTGTTGATCAGTAGAGACGACCTTTGAAGATCAAGGTCGGAGATCATGTTTTCCTATGTTTTACCTCGAGGATGGGACACAAGAGGATCAAGAGACAGGGTAAGCTTTCACCGAGATACGTCGGGCCGTTTGAGGTTCTAGAGAGGGTCAGGCTGGTTGCTTATAGGTTGCAGTTACCTCAGAGGTACCAGGATATGCATGAAGTCTTCCATGTTTCTCAACTTCGACGCTATTTCTCATAACCGTCTCTTGTTTTTCAACCCAAGGAGGTTGAGCTGGAGAAGGATGCATCATTCGAGGAGAATCATATCAGGATTGTTGATCATAGTGAAAATGTACTATGTGGCTTGTCTATTCCTTTGGTACGGGTGCTATCGTAGCATGGTCGTGTATAGGACGAGACTTGGGAGAGGGAGGCCGATATGTGATCATAGTGTCTAAAGTTGTTCAATGTTTCTTCTTCGCCACCTTGTTAGGGAAATTATGGGATGAATTTATTTAAGGGGGAAGTTTGTAAGAACCCAAACTTTCTTTTCATGTATGTTTTTCCTTTTCTGGTTGTTTTTGGGAAAAAGAGGAGGATCTGGAAATTTTCTAAGTACATTTCGTGGACTTTATAAGTACACTCCATGTACTTTGATGCTGCTCGAGGCTGTGTGTTGGCCGTGTCATGGCCACGCACACGACCATGTAGGGGTGATGTAGAGGCCGCTCAATTCAGAGTACGTAAAAGCCTAGTACACATTGTGTACTCCAAAATTACACGTCGTGTACTTTATTTTTTTTCATTAAATGGACCGGGGTCGTGTCTTAACCCCAAAAGTGACTTCTTCTCCAGCTTCTTCGATTGAGAGTGACGGTACGGCCATGGATCTTCTCCGAGCTGCTGATCTGTCACCAGTTATCTAAATCGAACGTCGTCGGTTGAAATAGAATCACAGTAGTGAGTACTTGGTTCTTCTTTGGCCACGTTTCCCAATTCCTTCTCTCGTGTGTGTTATTTTAGGTTGAACGTATTATAAATTTTTGCAGATCTAATCCATTCTAGGCTGATTCATGGGTCGAGGATCAAGTATATCAATCTCCTAGGATCGAGGTATGTGGTTTGATGCCTTACGTTGAATGTCTTTGAGTTTTTGTGAAAAAAGTGTCGGATACCCATGTAGAGGGTATCTCAGGTTAGGGTTTTGATCCTACATTATTATCTTCTTTAGATTTCTTGCGCTCTTGAGGATATTAGATGGGTAATTATTGTTTGGTATCATATTTTAGGATCACCCCATGGGTGTTTCCCTTTATTTGGATATCTATCGTCATTTGGCTTACGTTGCCTGTGACGCAGACCTTGTTGTATTGATTTCCTGCCTTGATATAATTGATTTCATGTATTTTATACTGTTTATATGCTTTTGATGAATTGTAGTAATTATAAAAGTAGTTTTTGAACTTACTTAGGGCTACTGACCATCGATTACACACGACTAGACTGCTCAGGGCTGTGTGAACCTAGTGCGGTGGACTAAAGAGGGAATTGACGATTAAGGGCCTCCCTAGAGAGTCTGTTATAAATTAGTATCGTTCGCAGGACCTATGGTAATTGGACTTTGTGCATCCTCAGAGTTTCCTCAGTTAAGTATCGATACTACAGGAAGAATTATATGTAATTTCTTTCTCAAAGAGTCTATAGTTATCATTGCAAGATCATAGGGGAATTGACGGTGATAGCTTCCCAGAGTGTTTGTGCCTTTGTATGATTACTTGACTTGAGGGGTCTTCCAGTATGACCCACCCAGAGAGTCAGTGTGAATATTTTTTTGTTGGTTGTGACAAGTCCACCAAGCTAAAGAACTAGCTTGGGTTTTGTACTGCTTGTTGTTTAGGTAGTCTGTTGAGATACCTATTGTGTTACTTTCTATGCCTTGAGAATATATGTCTGTTTTCTAGATTCCTTGGTTGATAATGAAAAGATTGAATTAAATTAATAAATAAATGTAAATAGATATTTGTAGGATTTTTTACTTTAGTGTACTCATGTTTCTCTGGTGCATTTATTTCCATTACTTTTGCTATATTGCTCACAGACATTAGGGAACAGATCTTGTGGTGGTTGCCTACTGGGATTAGTCTCACACCCTTTTTGGGTCTTGATTTTCAGCATAAACAGGTTATATGGTTTTAGGTGTGGATAGGGATTGTGGAATTTCTACTTCAGGTACATGATTGCTGGTTGGAGTGGGAGAGCATGGGACCGAGCTTAGGCTTGCGATTCTTATGGAGTTGTTGTTTACTTTTAGGAATTGTTTCTCAGTTGTATTTCAGCACGTTGTTGTGTTTGCTTCTTTCCTTAGATACTTGTACATGCTGCATTATTATAATCATTACTATATATTCATTGATTCCGCTATTTAGTTTCAGTTATTGTGTGCTGTTATTGCTTCCGCTATTGACTTTTATTTCTTTTCCCATGTATACTTTACCAAATGAGGTCATAGTTTCCCCAATGACTCACCAAGGCCCTTGCTACTAGTCGACAGCCTCTGGAGTTTGGGAAAATGTTCTTGAGGTCATGTGGCGAACCGGGTATGGGGCACTAGTTTAGTTGCTCTGTATTCGGGATGTTACAATATACAAGGATTTTATATTTATATATTGTATAGTTTGTGTTGTTTTACCTTTAAATGTAAAATCATCCCCAATGTCTTCCTCATCCCTTAGAATGTATTTACTAGGATTTAGTGTCTCGGGTATGTCACTTATGGTTAGTGTCACTTTATCTCTTCTCAAGACAATGAGTTGGGGTGGGATGGTACATTAATGATTAAACATCATGATGATTTTATGTGTTAGTTATGATTGAAGACTATAATAAAAGGATAATTAGTTTAAAAGAAATATATAATTGAATAAGTTGAATTATGATATTCCAAATGATTAAGGGATTTACACACTGAATAGTTTGATAAATTGGAAGAAATACTAGAGATATTCATGCCACTATAGAAAGTTCCAAAATCACAAAAATATTATTTCATGTCTTTATTTGGTATTATTGTTTTAAATTCATATAGTATTTAAGGGAATGTTGATGAGAGAGAAGTTCATGAAAATTTCTTATTATTTTGATGAGTTAGAGGCAAAGTATTTGGGTGAATTAGAAGGATATTAAATTTGATCATTTATAAATGAGATTAAAAAATGAAATATCAAGGGGATTGAAATGTGAGAAATAATATTTCCTATTAAATATATGAAAACAAAATCCATGTAATTATGTGATGATTTTAAGTATAATTAAAAAATGAAATTATATTCACATGGTATGTGAATATATATTTTGATAATAAGAAGAAGAATGTCTAATTTCCTAATACCACATTGATGTGTATTATCTGAGTATCAAAGAGTGAGACATGGAACTACTTCTATCCATTATATTTTATGATTAAAGGATAGTGATAGATCTATATTTTCATAAGAAAGATTTTTTTGGTGCAGTAAATAAAAATAAGAAGAAGAAAAAGGAACAAGTTCATCCTTGTTGTTGAAATTTATCATTCAAACTAAGGAATAATAATGTTGGAGAAGCTAGTCTGTGATATTCCAATATCATAAAGAAAGAGTCTTAATATATATATCTATATATCAATTTGGAATCCATATATATTATTGTACATTGAGTAAGTATATAAAATACATTCTATCTAATATATATACATTTATTCACTGTAGATATAATTCAAATGGAATAGCCAGAATCGTGTACTTTTCAAAGGTAGGCTTGGTTGGTTCTTGAGACTTATTAACTACAATTTGGTGCTTCCTTTATACCAAGATTATTTCAGGATTAATGGTATATTTATATACCCATACCCAGTATTTATATCGATAATAAAAGGGGAGTAATCATCACCCCCTCCACTACTAGTACCCCTCTTGGGTTGGCAGTGAATAGGAGTGACCCCCGAGTCCCTCCTCCAGTCTCCCCTGAGAAAGAGAGTATTGTCAAGTGTATAAAGGCACATAATAGGTGGATTTAACTTTAATATCTCTGTATAATAATATAAAACCAACAACCAACAAATTATACTATAAAATAAATAATCCAAAATTATGTACAAAAAATATCCCACAATGCGTGAATATAAAACTGATACAGGTGTCTCTAAATGAAAACAAAACCAAAAGAAAATATTGTGTTAGAAACTATAGAAACCCAATATTTGTGATATTACTATCAATCTTCATCAATAAATCCCTCTTATAAACCTGAAAAGTGGTTTATATATACATAGGGTGTGAATAACATGTATACTTAGTTATATTATACCCAACGTATCTTATGAAAAAGTGGAAAGAGCATACTAATTCCCCAGCGAAAAAATATCATAACTAACTAACACCTAAATAGTTCCACTACCCCCCCACCCCCTTCACCCCCAGCCTCACCAAATAAAACATCCAATAGAAGTGAAGTAATATCATAGTAATGTAGATAAAGGTTCCTAACAACCACTTTCCTACTGGTTTTCCGCTATCACCCAATGTGAAGACATCATTTTCTCTCATCCATTTCATATACACCAATGATTGAACAAACCATATATCGTATCCTATAGAATCAATCACATATCACATCTCATAGCATCAACCACATAACTCATATCCCAACCAGGGCAGTTGGGTATCATGAGCTAGTAATACATCAACCTTGTGCTTTGTCCCTACTATGAATGATCCCCACCACCTATCTCATCATCTAGCACTAGTATAACCAGAATATATTACTAAAGGGAGAGTAGGAATATTGGGATATTCATCCATAAATATCCTCCCACTTGTAGAATGTATGGAAAAATTCCCCTCAAGGACTCTGGGTGTCAGTCAGGTTACCTGACTCTGGTGGGGTGCGTACTAAAACACATGAAATTATAGGTATATAATTAGTCTCACACAATCACACACCTGTGGGTTCACAAAATAAGAAAATTTGACAACCACTATTTGGATACTACTTAATATCACTCCATTAATAACTACCTATAATTTAGTACAACCAACCCATAATCATTACACAAAGGGACTATAAACTATTTTCTATTTTCCATTTTTAATTCAATAATAAAGAACCAATATTTATTCATTTGGTTATTAGTTTAAATTTATACCAATGAATTTTTTATCCATTAATATATTTATGTACAACAATATTATTTTAATACTACTAAATTAATATCAACCATCCACCACACCAAACTTTCACATCACAACCAAAGCCACTAGGTTGGAAACAACTAAAGCCACCAAGACACACAAAGCAAGTCAAGTATAAAAATACCATATCAATTTAGTCTTTTAAATTAATAGTTTTAAATATTTAACCATATAAAGGGTATTCTAAAATCAATCCATCACTATAATAAATAATTCCATAATAAGTATATAGCATGAAACAATACCAACAATATTAAGAAAACTGGTAAACACATGTGAATCACACCATTCCCTTTCAATTTCATTAGTCTAGTTTATTATTTTTCTTATTATAATTAATAACACTCAACTAATGTAAAGAAAAATAATTATAATCCCATAAATTCACATAAAATGCAAAGAAATCGAATCCCATAACTTAAAAGTTGCGTTCTAATTCATTATGCAAGAAAAATCATGATAGAATAAACCATGGGGATACAACCACACAAAAGATCCTTGATTTAATTTAAAATGAATTAATGTATTTTAAAAATCATAACTGAACAAGGCATCATGTCCAAAAAACAAATTCACTATAAATCCTCTAAAGAAACAACGAATAACTTGTAGAGTAAGAGATAAAGGACTCACCCAAAATCACCAATATCAAATCTCCAGGATCCAAGGTTGAACATCAAATATTATAGGTTGTTAAGGCTATCAAAATCACTTGGTAATTTCTTTAATTTAATGATAATTTAATTGATAATGAGTGACATCAAAGGGAGGATGGAATTTATAGACATCATCAAAATTTCCACATTCATTTCTTGGATGGACGGTTTATTTTCTAAATCTCATGTAGTTTACATCCACCAAAAAACAATAAACATGACACAATAAATCCATAGATATTATACGTCATGAGTATATCCTTTCACACCATTAAAACCTTCAAAGAAATAACCCCCACCCCAAACTTTAATAGAGGCATTCACATTGTGAAAAACATTCCACACTATGAATTAGACCCAAGATGGTGTTCCAAAAAACTACGAATCCACCCAATAAAAAATTATTCATGTTATTAACCATTGATTCATAGAATTAATCACCACTTATAGTTTCATATTTAACTCTATCTACTCTTCCCCTACCTTGATCCCATCTCGAGGATCTCAATACCAAAAACACATAAATTAATAGGTCATAAATTTCATATATGGTACCAGATCTATTTGTATATTAGATCATAACAAAATAACGCTAGGGATGTAGTAATATACCTTTTAGGTGAACCTTTTTAACAAATCCTTGTGTTCATTAGTATAATTTACTTATTATAGTACATGCATTCTAGATAAAGGAAATTAATATAGTGAGAGATCTATTCATTAAATAACTATAGATGTAAGAGGTTGGGAGATATTAAGTGATAATAAGTCACCAAATTAACCCCCCCCCCCAACCCCAAGTGTGGATCACATCTTAATTGAACCAAACAATTTTTATCAGAGAACATTGTTTAAACTACGATTATATTCTCAACAATCTCAAGTTTTAATTAATTTGATGTTTTTTCTCTCTTATAAAGTAAATATTGATTGAATACATGGATAAGGATCGAAAAATGATAATATTAATAAAATATATTCCAAGACTCTAAATAATAATAATAAACAAGAAATAAAAAATTTAAGAATTCATCCCTCTTATGTAATGAGTAAGAGGTATCATTTTCCACATGATATAATTCAAAGTAATATAGATCTAGCATTGAAGAATAAAAACTGGTAGTTTAATCAAATACCAATTAAATCTAAAACCCTTCTACCATTGAAGGTTAAAATAATTCAAGATATGAAGTGGTAATATATATTTACTTATGTGATTTTCCTATAAAATAACAAGGTACAAGTGTAAAAGATCACACTTTGAAAGAATTAAATGATGATGTATATGTTGTTTTCAAGAAGAATTTAATGGTTGTTTATAAAGAAATTATCATTTATATATATTTATATTTTAAATACTAATAGTATAATAGAATATATCTTGAAAAATAATTTATAATTAAGGAAAATCCATTGGCATATAATTTAATGTTAAGGATATATCTCAAAAATAAAATAAATTCTAAGAGTGTTAAAAATTTTGAGCATGAATGAGATTGATCCAAAGTTGGAAAGAATGGTTTTTATATAATACTAAATAACGATAAATTCATATAGATTATTTAATTTATTCTCTATACATTGAAATAATAAAAAAACATATTTCATTGATTTCAAAAATGCATAATTAGAAGTAAAAGCTAACAAGATAAAAGTGCTTGACAAATTGATGCAAGAGAAGACCATTATTCATGATGAAATTATGGAGGAGATAAAGAAGTATTTTGAATATAGGTTGAGTTCAAATAAGGATGAGAAATAAATCTCAATATAATTTTCTTGAATTGGAAATTAAACATTAAAATCTAGAAGTGATACACATTTTGTCTTCAAATCAAGCTATGAAAACATCTAATTCAACGAATGATTATTAGGAAGATTATTATTCTAAAATAACTAAATTTAGTGGAAATAATATCCAGATATTTATTATTGATCATCCTTTATAAATCTCAAAACAAAATGTATCATCTATTCTAGAAAATTATGTTTATTCTAATGATTTGTTTGTAAATAGTACAGAACTGAGATTAATATTCATAAAAATTTGGATGATGAAAATTAGTGAGAAATCCACCATTATATCTAAAATGGATGGGATAAATGGTAGGATGATTTATTACCTAAAATAATATCAAAATAAAAAATATATTGAAAAAAACATAGTACATATATATTTAGGATAAAATATTTTTCAAAGAATAATTTTTAGGTTTACTATCTACTGTTGGTGTTGTAAAAGGTCTAACCATGAGGCACATGAATTTTAGAAAAAAATCAGCCTCTAAATTTCAAATAATTCCTACTTAAAGGGGTATAAAATCTTATTTGATTAATTTTCCATATATGAAATATAAGAATCTATCTGTCTCAAACATATTTGAAATTCTTGGACATATCTTTGGAACATTCCATCATGTTGGTCACAGTAAGGATGAATGATTTTCCAAAACAACCAAGAATGTGTCAAAAAAATAGAGAATAAAATAACAAAATTTAATAATTTTAGTAAAATTAGAGGTGATTATTCTTTATCCTTGAAGGAAAATATAATTGTTAAATCAAGCACACCCAAGATGGTCAACAAGAATGTTTCACTAAAAAGAATTATTTTATTATCTTATAGAAGAAGAGGATACACTAGAAAATTTTTCAGAAAAAACATGTTTACTGGTATTTATGGAGTAAAACTAAAGAAAAAATATGAATAAATATAAGAGAGAAATGAGAGGTTTGATATGGTGAAGGATATTCCAAGGTGTCATGTGGAAGCTCCAAGAAAGATAACAATGTTTCTAAAGAGTGCATGATAATTTATCTAGATCAACTCAAAATGATAATACATATAGAAAAATGAAAAGTTAATTCATGTGATAAACTAAAATAAGTTATTCCGTATTAATAAATAAAATTCCATGAAAGGGTTTTCAGAAAAGGAAGACTAGATAATCTTAGAAGATCTATGTGGAAGCTGTAAGTAAGCTAGATATATTTATATTAACAGTTTGACCATGTTTTTGGCTCAATGAGAGATTCTTCAGAAGATGAATATTTCATTATGAGATACATATTCCTTGAAGGATTATTTAAATAATAATTTTCCCCCAAAAAATTAGGAAGTTATAAAGACTATCATTCTGATGGAAAATGTTGTCGGAAAAATTGAAGTTTCAGTATAAAGAGTTCTCCCAAACATAGAGTTGAAAATAAAAGAGTATCATGGTTGAGAAGAAACTATCAAACTTGTTTATATCACTAAGTATAAAAGATATTAAACCATATTCCTACATCAATTATGTTTTGTTTTTACTATCTTTATAGGTAATTGAAGCTGATGCATTATGGAGATAAATGAGAAGATATACATGTTGTAAAAATTTGATAGAAGATTAGAAGATTATTAATCTTGGAATATTCACAATAATTTGGTATCTTGAAATATATTTGATTAAATGATCAACCAATATGATGTGAAGTTAGAATATTCCCTGGAGGGGGGGTTATTTTTTTAGAAGCTTTTAGATTATATAATTTCATACAAATCTGGAAATTTAGAATTGTGATTGAAATATATCATTAAAGTGGTATGAATGGAAATTATCTCATCCCTATTTTTATAAGAAAAATATCTGGTGTTAAGTTAGGGAAGATGAATTTTTAAATGGCATGAAATTGAAAAGAAAACGGGAAAAATTCAACGGTTAATTTCTAGAGATAACCCTATTGTTTGTTTTTGAATGTTTTAAATATGTGAGTTGAGATAGGGGTGGTAATTCATGTTGAAATTTATTAAGAGAATATTTTTATCAATTGGTATCAATAAATTTTATAAGACTAAAAAAAATTAACAACCCTTGAATATGAATTTTAAGTTGGTATCACATTCTGGTGTAATTATGGATAGCTTTTTTTATAATAAATCCTTTTGTTTTCTACACTGAGCATGGATCACGTTTTCATAGAGTAAAATAATCTATGGAACATTAGTTTATGTTAATTAATATTACCCTCCCTAAATTTATTTTTACTAATTTTAAATAATGGGGGGTATAATTAATTGTATGAATAACATATTTACATAAATTTTCAATATTGGAATCCATAAAAAATATAATTTGGGAAATTCTGTTCTTGTTTTATTTTTTTTCAATGAAGGTGTAGAAAATATTCATTATATTAATATATATATCATACCTTTCCATTATTCTATTTATATCTTGAACTCTATTTTGATATTTCTTAGTTGGGTATTTCTTTTCATTCATTTCAAGAGTTTTTCAAAAAAATTAAAATAGAAAGGGGTTGTTCATGGTTATTGAAAATTGTTCAGTTTGACCCAAGAAACCATGGGGCAAAGGTTGAGCCCCTAGAAGGGTGCACATTGTTTTTACAAATTGTTTGTCCCACCCTTCGAAATTTTACACCCTCAAACAGTGAGGGTTTTCACATTTTTTTTCATGGTGAAAGTTACTATGTGGCCAAACCATCCACCTCATCGAGCTGTCTAGTATGTGTGAATAGTTAAGGTTCATCATTATTACTAAGCATGTGTTCTATGTAGCATATCATTCACATAGAATTTTATATCCCCAATTTTTTAATTAAAAATATTTGGAACCACATTTAGGATTCTAAACACCCCATTTCAACCCTAAATTGATTCTATGGCCTTTGAATGCTCTAAAATGTGATTTTGTCACCTCCAATGCCTTCTCTTTGTAGATCGAACCTCTGGTGATTGTGTTGGATATTCTTCTTATAAGTGAATCCCCTATTATGTGGTTTCTTCTATTCTCCTCTTATTTACTCTTTATTTATTTATATATAATCATTTTATTGATGGATCTAATCTCTATTTTGATGGATATTGATTCATGTTTTTGTTTCTTGATATCTTATGAATTCATTCTTTGTTGGTGGATCCCTCTTCTGGTGTTATGTTGTTTTGATCCCATTATTAAAGGTAGGTGGTTCAATAAATCATTACCATAAAATTGAAACGTTAAAATTCATAATTGAGTTGAAATGGGTTTTTAATTTATTTAAAAACATAGGTTTGAGATTATTGATTTTTGATATTTGTGGTGGGACTGAAAATTAAGAAAATATCTAATTTCAATGGAATTGAATTTTTTTGTGGATTTGAGAAAATTGATGGATTTATTTGAGAAAATAAATTTATGAAATTAATTGGATGTTGATCCTAAATGAAAATGGATTCATTTAAAAGATGATTTGAAATGGAATAAATTTTATTAAAATAATTATTTTGTTTCGAAATGAAAATGGCATGTTGAAAACTAAAATTGAGAAGTTGTATTTTGAACCGATTTGAAATGATTGATTTTATTTTCCTATGATGAATTGATTAATTTATTGAAGTAGATGTGAGACTAGGTATTTATTTGGTAATTGGGACAATAACACAAAGACTTTGACTTCATAGTAATGGATTAAGAATGAAAACACCAACTAAAAAATTTTGGAATGATTTCCTATAATATGCTCCCTTAATTAGTTTTTGATTCGACTATATACACATATCTTGAGTCATGTTGATGAATGATAATAGTGAGTATCCTATTACTTGAAACTAACATACCCTAGGTTTTATTACATGGTGCTAATATATGTTTTTATTTAAATATTACATTCCATTGATTAGAAAATAATTTTCTTCATTCCAATTGATTTATATAAATTTTTTATATAAAAGTTTATATAAATAATGTTTTGATATAAATTCCATCTATATTTACTTAAAATAATGTTTTTTTAACATATAAATTTATTTCCATGCCTTTTTATTTAAATTGAAATCATAATTGGTTGATATTTATGGTATTGTTTATTGAACACTTAGTGAGACCCTACTGGGTTGTTCAGCACACACCCTACCTTTTCCTTCGAGTGTTTGTATGTTATCTTATGCCATGTCTGGGAAAATAGAAATTTATTCTTATAGGTGGAATATGTACTTGATTAATCAGTCCTAGATTGATTGAGGTGACTGATGGAGATGTTATTCACTTGTTTCATTGGTTATCTTGAGCTTTATCTTTTCAGTTGTTGAGTAATATTATGATGTATTGTTTGGGTTTTGTTTACCTATTTTGATTCTGGTATTTTATCCTTGTGGAGTGTTGAGAATACAGACTTATATCTTTATATTCTATTGTTTTTTTAAAAATCATTCCCTCTTGATCTTGATGTGATGACAGGCACAGTATCCAACTCGTGGGGATTGGTAATGACCTTCAGTCCATGTTAGGGCCGACTCAGTTATCATGGTACAAGGTTATCATGGATGGTTCACTAAAAATTGGTATCAAAGGTTTCGGTTGTGCATCTTTCCTTGATGTTTGTATGCATTTTGGGTTATCTTGGTAGAAAATAGATAGTATATATGGGACATAGGAAGAATTTCTGAGTGAGTGTCTAGCCAGATCTCATCATAAAGATCCTTAAGTCCTCATGGGTATTTTAGAAAAGTGTATTTAAGGAATATGTTGATATAATACTACTTTTTTTACTACCTTTGATCTAAGTATATTTAAATCCCAACCTTTAATTCTACTTGATTGAATTTACATTCTTGTATCCTTGATCTGTGTATCCTTGGACTATGTAAACCTGTTAATTCTTTCAATGTTGTCTGTTGATATTGTTTAGGATCATATTCTTATATCCTTTATTTATTTATCCTTGGACAATGTAATCATGTTGATTCATTTAGTATTGTCTATTGATATTGTTTAGTATCATTCCTCTTAAAAGACATTTGAATTAGCCCCAGGAGGAAGCTATTGGTGAACCACCATGATAAAATCCTCCATCGGAGCTAAATATTATTGAGATATTGGTGTTTGTTGTCCAAGATCTAGGATAGGTACCTAAACCTATTCCTATTTAGGATCTAGTTGTGGAACCTAAAGGGGATAAATCTCAAAATCATGCTCAATAGTTTTTTTTCAGAATCCACCTACTTTACAAGGCTCTAATGATCCCCAAGATGCTAAGTATTGTTTGAATAAGATTGATATTCTCTTTGAGGTCTTGGGAATTCCTGATTTTATTAAGGTAAAGTGTGTTACCTTCAAGCTGTAAATTCCTAGCATAAGATCAAGGGATTTAATGGTTATGATGAAGACATGTGAGTTATTTTAAGGTAAAGTATTTATAGATATTTTCACTAATGTTTTTTATCCATATTTTATGATCCCTGAAAAGTATATGGTGTTTCTAAACCTCCAATAGGGTGAAGAGACCGTGATATTGTATGATTTTTTTTTTCAAGATCATATATTTTGATCTTGAGATTTTGAAAAATGAGAAATGGAAGGTTTTGATATTTGAGATGGGTATTCATGTGGAAATATGATCTCAGTCCTTTATATTGAATCCCACTTCTTATGTTGTTGTTCTGGATAGTATGTTGGTGGTTCAGAATGATCTAGTACGTAATTAAGGGTTGACGGGAGTTCCCTTTTCTCATATTAAAAGTTTTATTAGTCCTTTTTAAGGTAAGAGAAAGCATGATGAGTTGTGTGGTGGATCTAGATAGCATGTGTCTTTAAAACCTCCTACAATTCCTTGAATAGGCCCAATGACTTGCTTTCAATGTGGTAGTATTAGGCATATGAAATGGTTTTTTACTGTGGTTCCCAAGATATGTAATTTGTGTAGTCTTTTAGAACACCTAAATAAGTTCTTCCATACATTATCTACTCTATATAGTGTAGTAGAAAAATCACCACCTAAAAGTACTATGGTAAAATCAGATTCTTCATGATCTATGGGGTTTCAACCATAGGAATCCAAAATCAACCTTCTTTATATATTGTAAGACTCTCTAGATGAATTTGATATGGTTAAAGTGACTGTGAGAGGTGACATCACTATAAATATCATGAACCAACCCTAGTTGACTCTGAAACAGCCACCTGAGTCGATCCCCGATAAGGCCCAAAGGGTGTTCCCAATCCCCACTTCTCAGCACTAGTTTCTAGCCCATGGGGACCAGGAATTCCCTTCGGGCCTTATCATGGATCGACTCAGGTTCCTGTTTTAGGGTTGACTCGGGTTGGTTCATGAAAATAACTTCATATTTTGTGAATCTTTTATTTGATACTGGTGCATCTTACTCATTTATATAAACTCATTTTCTAAAATTTCTAAATATTCCTATGGGTATTTTATCTTATGTAATGGATATTACTACGTCCCTCAAAATGAATTATGAGAAGGGTATTCAATATCCTACATGTGTTTTATCTCCATCAAGAATTGGTATTACCTATAATTTTATGGTTATAGACATTAATCCTCTTGAAATAATTTTTAGGATGGATTTGATGATTTATAAGGAGTCGTTAATTGATTTTTATCTTTGACAGGTCTCATTTACTATGCCAGATGGTGTGTGTCATATGTTTCATAGAGAAAGGGATACAAGGTCGAGAAAAGTCAGATCATCTTTTCTAGAGTTGGGAAGGGTAATATTAGTTTTTTATTTTCATTCGGTTAGATAATACCTGAGTATTTATCTCCCTCTAGTCATAATTGAGTTTACCAATGTGTTTCTTTCTGATTTCTTTGGTCTTCCACTAGTATGAGAGGTAGATTTATCTACTAATTTTGTACATAGTACTTTTCAAGTGTCTATTCCTTCTTTCTATATGGAACAAGCATAGCTAAAAGAGTTAAATTCTAATTTGGATGAATTTATTGAGAAAGGTTTTATATTCCTGAGTGTGTAACCTTGGTCAGTGCTAGTTCTCTTTGTAAAGAACGTCGACAGAATGCTTCACCACAAGGTTGATTATCGAAAGACTAATCAGGTTATAGTAAAGAACAAGTATCCAATACTATGGATTGATGATCCATTTGACCAGTTGAAAGGGTAAAAGTGGTTCATGAGGATTGATCTTTAATATAGTTATCAACAGTTGAGAATTAAGTATGATATTCTGAAGACCACCATTCAGAGTAGGTATAGCCATTATGAGTACCTTGTTATTCCATTTGGTCAAAAAAATATCTCAGGATATTTATGGATTTGATGAACAAAATATTTTACTATTACCTTAATACATTCAGGGTGGTATTTTGTGGAAATGTTTTTGGTTTACTCTAAAACTAAGGACGATCATTTGGGTAGTTTGAGAGTAGTTCTAGAAATTTTGAGATATAATAGACTCTAATTAAAGATTATAAAGTATAATTTTTTGATTTAGGAAGTGAACTTATTTAAAAACATGGTCTTGTAAAATTTTAATATATTTGATCCTAATAAGGTGAAGGTTATTATAAAATGGGAACAATTGTGTAATGCTTTCAATATATAGAGCTTCTTGATCTTAGTAGGGTATTTATATAGGTTTATTAAGGATTTATTTATGTATTCCTCTCCAATGAATTATATCACACTTAAATGAATGAATTTTTTGTAGGATTAAAAATTTCATAGTTATTTTTGATGATTTGAAATGTACTTTGAATTTTGTGCCACTTTTGACTCTTTCATTGGTCAGGTAGGGCTATGTGGTCTTTTGTGATGCATCAAGTTCATGTTTGGGATGTGTTCTTATATAGGGTGATCACATGGTATCATATGTCTCTAGATAGCATAGGAAACACAATAAGAATTATATAACCCATGATCTCAAGATCACAATAGTGTTGAATACTTTTATTATTTGGTAATATTATCTTTTTGGAGAATAGTTTAC
Organism: Viscum album; assembly: GCA_963277665.1. Lineage (NCBI taxonomy): Eukaryota > Viridiplantae > Streptophyta > Magnoliopsida > Santalales > Viscaceae > Viscum > Viscum album. The sequence goes on from OY728141.1 coordinate 1,560,792,322, forward strand.
CGTTTATTCTAACCATAAAATATTGGGCTATGCATTTTCTCAAAATGATCTAAACCTCAAAATGAGGAATTGGGTGGAGTGTTTATTTTCCTTTGATTTTGAGATTTTTTACACCCCTAGGAAGGGGGGTGTCCTTACTGATGCTTTGAGTAGGAAAATTCTGACCCAGGACATGAAAGAATCATCATAAGATTATAATTTGATGTCTCTCTTTGCTCAGTTTCATTTTGGAGTCTGTGAGGAAGAAGCTGAGCTTTTCTTGGTTAGTGTTCAGTTAAAATCATGTCTTATCAAGATTATTTAGAAGAAGCATCATAGTGATCAATTTTGTGGAATTAAGTACTCTCTTTATTATAGTTAGACCTTCAGCAAGGGTAATTTATCTTCATAGGGTATTCTATGTTTTATGAATCAATTCATTGTTCCTTTTCCTTGTGAGAATGTTTTTGATGGAGAGTTTCCATAATTTTCAATGTATAGTGCACCTTGGTACCACAAAGATATACTATTATAAAATTTTATGATTTTGGTGGCTAGGTATGAGATGAGACATCACTAAATTTAGTTCCCATTGTTATACTTGTCAACATGTCAAAGTTGACCACCAGAGACCTTAGGGTTTTCTTAAAACACTTCCAATTCCAACATGGAAATGGGACAATATTTATATTTATTACATGGTTGGATTTCTATTTAACCATCAAAAGAATAATGTGAAATTGGTTGTGATCGATAGGCTGACCAAATTGGATCACTTTATACCTATTTGAAATACATACAAAGTTGAAAATTTAAGACATTTAGACATGCATGATATTATCACATTTCATAGAGTTATATCTAATATAGTATCTTATAGGGATCCTCATTTCACTGATCACATCAATAGAGGTCGCCAAGATAATATGGGATCCCATGTACATTTTATCATGGCATATAATATTCATACATATGGATATATATAACATGCTATATAGATTCTTGATAAAATGCTACATGCTAGTATTCTTGAATTTAGTGAAGCCTGGGAAGATTATTTGGTAATGGTTGAGTTTTCCTGTAATAACCGTTACCAATCCACTATCAGAATGTCTCCTTTGTGTCCAGTTATGGAAGGCCTTAAAAATATCCCTTGTGTTAGTCAGATATTGGTGAATGTTTCTTGATGGGAATGAGTTTTTTCCAAGATATGATGATGAGTATTTAGTTTATTTTTTAGAGGATGCTAACATAAAAGAGATAGTATGAATCCTATTTTGATCATCATCAATGGTCATTGGAGATTTCTATTTGTGATAAGGTATTTTTGTGAGTTTCACTTCGATTAGTTCACTGACATCTTAGGAAATATGGAATGATTGGACCGAGGTTTGTGAGTCTTTTTGAAATTGTTGGGAATTTGGGAAAACTGTACTATTGTTCAGAACTTCTACCAAAGTTGAATTCTATCCACAACATGTTTCATGTATCGCATCTTTGAAATTATCATTCTGACTCTTCTCATGTTTTGATATGTTATGATCTTCATGTTGAACCTAATTTATCTATGAATGAGCATCCAGTCTGGATTCTTTATTCCATGGAAAAGGTTCTTCCTGGGAATACAATAATTTTTGTTGATGTTAAATGGTTCCATGGTTTTGATTCACATGAAACTTGGGATAATGAGATACTGATGAGAGAACAATATCCTCATCTCTTTGACATAATGCATTCTTATCAATATTTTTGAGGATATAAAATTTTATGGTGGGGAGGTTGTAACATCACATCACCTTCTTCCAAATATCTCATGAACCTTATTTTGGTCTTTATTGTTTGGGTATTTATTTGGGGTCACATCAGAATTTTATTTAAATTTTTGAAGCAAAAGGGGTTGTGCATGGTTGACACATGTTTAGGTAAAACTATGCAGTTTTTCCTAGGAAACCATGCATTCATGGTTGTGCAATTGGACGTGGTGCATGATTTGTCCAAATCATGTAGCCATCCCCTTCAAACTGTGAACCCTTTGACAATGAGGTTTTCATTGTTAAAACATGGTTAAAGTAAACATGTCGTCAAACCATTTACCTCTTCTATAAGTATAATAGGATTATGTTGTTAAGGTGAACAGTAACTACTAACCATGTCACCCATGCAGCAAACCATGTGCATGGGATTTTATAATCCCAAATTTTTAATTAAAAAAAGACCCCTTTTAAGAAGATAAAAACACCCATTCAACTCTAAATCTATTCCATGGTCTTTGAATTCTTTTAAGAGGTAATTTTGGATCCTTAAACCCCTTCTCTTTGTAGATCGAACCTTTGGTGATTGTGTTGGATCTCCTTCCAGTAAGTGATTCATTCCCCTCTCATGTGGTTTTTACTAATATCCTATTATCTCCTATTTATATACTGATAGGTCATAATGTTATTAATGGATCTAATATCTATTTGGATTTATCTTGATTCTAGGTTGTGTTTCATGATATTTTAATCCTTCATTTAGTATTGGAAGATCATATTGTGCGTGTTGTGTTATTTTGATCTCATGATTAATGGTAGGTGGTTCCATAAATCTTTTACTTATAATTAAAACCTTGAATATCTTCATTGATTTGAATTTTTTTTAATTGATTTAAAAGTTGGTATTTGAGATGAATGATGCTTCATTTTGTGATGGGCTTGAAAATTGAGATCCCCCCCTCCTCAGTGGAATTAAATTTTTTTGGTATATTTGAGAAAATTGATGGCTTGGTTTGAAAATAGATTCGATGAATTTTATTAGATATTGGTCATAGTAGAAATTTTTTTGAATTGAAATATTATTTAAAATGGAATTAATTTTATAAAAACGATGATTTGGTTTTCAAATGTAATATGCATGTTGAAAACTAAAATTGGAAATTTTATTTAGAACAGATTCGAAATTATTGATTGGATTTTGTAGTGACCCAGGATAAAGATACATGGATATTATATCTTTTTAGATTAATATTCAGAACATTAGAAAATTACTTGCTTGAGGATTGTAATAGTTTAGTGTCTTTGGAAAGATTCAATAAATTCTTCTAATTCCATGAAATATCTTCAACATATCCCTTAAAGATCTTCCCCTTTATTACTCCTACTTAAAACCTTTTCTCATAACCTAGGGTAAGGAAACATAAAAAATGGGTGATCTTATATGCTTAGTAAGGGTAAACAAGAGAGATATGAAAGGATAACATGATTAAAATGGTATGAGAACATGATCATAACATTTAATGATCATACCCCGCATATCAATGATCATCATCAAGAGTCATAGAAAAAAGATTGGAAGTTAATAATTGATGAGGCGTATGATAATCAAGAAAATAATCTATTAAGTCATTACATACGAATAAGACATGGATTTTTTGGAATACCCATAATCATGTAAAATCATTCCCTATTATTCAAGGATCATTACCAAAAATTATCATGGCACTTAATTAGGGATACACCTACTGGGTGGGACACACCTCCATCCCCAATCACAGCCCTTTCCTTAAAGTGTAATGGGTTTACCCCCCCCCCCCCAAACCATCCTAGTAGTCAAGGTTCGCTCCCAATACCATCTGACTGGTCAAGGATTACTCCCAATACCATATTTGTAGTCAAGGTTCACTCCCAAGATTATCTTTGTGCACAAGGTCATTTACTTAACCAATTATACTCCCCATTCTAGCCATGTCTATCTCATGAGATATATATCTTTACCCAATTAATTGGAGGGACATATAGGTCACACTCATCTCATAATAAAATCATACATACATGTGACAAATTATCATAAACAATCGTATCATAACTCATGAAATGAAACGATTGTCATAAACATCTCATCATATTATAACCTATTTAAAAGTTACAGGTTTCATAATCATTTTTTCAAATCATAACCCATGAAAATAACCCGATTTCAAAAGAATATAACTCATGAAATAGAAATGGGATTCATAAAAATATAACCCATGAAAGAGAAACTAGTTCCATAAACATCATCCCATAAAAATATAAAAAATTACGAGAATGAATTGGAATGGAACCCTTGGATCATATTCTCAGTAAATAATTAGTAACACTAATAGATTTCATCATATATGTAATAATATTTTCGAGAAATCTGTTAAAAACATTTCTTGATAAAAGTAGCTTTTCAATGAAAAAAACATTGAAAATAACCTTTTGAAAACATATTAAGGAAGCTTTGAAAATAATTAAAAACACTTCTTGAAAATAAAATTTTTTTAAAACCTTTTTCTTTGAAAATATATTTTAAAATATATAAAATAATCATTGAAATAATTGAAATATTTTTCTAGGAAAATATTATTTTGAAAAATATAAATGAATCTTTTAAAATCATTTAGAACACTTATTGAACATAAAACATTTTTTGAATACCTTTTTCCTTTGAAAATAAATTTTAAAATTTAAAAAATAATCTTTGGAATAATTTAAATATTATTCTTGGAAAATAACCTTTAAAAGCATATAAAAGAAGTTTTTAAAATCATTTAAAGAACTTTTTTGACATAAAACTTTTTTGAAAACTTTTTTATTTTGAAATCGCTTTGATAACTTATAAAACAATATTTGAAAATAATTTAAATCACATATATAGAATAAATAAATTGAAAATCTTTTCTATTTAAAATATCTTTGAAATTTTTTAAAATAATATTTGAGATCATTGAAATCCGTGTCTTTTAAAAAAAACCCTTTGAAAACATATAAATCAATCTTTGAGAATCATTAAATACAATTCTTAAACATAAGAATGTTTTAAAAAAAATTATCTTTAAAAATACTTTTATAAAAGAATTTTTCAAATCATTGAAATACCATACCTTGAAAATACCCTTTTGAACACATATAATGGATTCTTTTAAAATTATTTAAAACACTTTTCAAACATAAAGAATTTTTGAAAACCTTTTTCTTTGAAACTCACATTAAAAAAATGAATGTATAGAATATTAATGAAAAAAAATTTCTTACAGAATTAATCTTTTAAACTTTAAAATTGATTTTTAAAGAAATTAAAATCATAACAATGGATAAATATATACATTTTGAACATTCCTTTTGTGCCATAAAAATATTAGAAAACTGCCTCGATCAGAAAATGAAAAGAATTTTCATTTTTATAAAAACCATTTTGTTGAAAAGGTAAAACATGGGTAAAAATGTATTTTAAATATCACTGGATAATATTATAAAATTTTTGAAAACTTTTTTAATAAACCATGATTTTGGAAGAACAAATAATTACAACCGAAAAGAGAAATAAAGTCATATTTTCTTAAAAACATTTTCTTAATTATCTTATGTACCAAAGAGTGGAGAAACTGTAGCATTAATTTTATATATAACTTATAACTAGAGGATAATAAAATTCATGAAAATTTTATGATATGTATCATAATATTGCATCAATGGAATTATAATTAAAATCAATTACAATAAATGATGAGATTGTAATGATAAATTCTTACTTATTTGGTAACTTTTAATCACAATCCCCATATATAATATCATTATATGAAGCTTAAAAATCATTAAAATAATTATATTCATGATAAAAAATGTAAAATTTAAATGTATACACCTCATAAAATAATATATATGCATAACATAACATGTGTCTCAAAGAAGAAAATTTGAGACTAAATTATTTTACCAATTTGGTAACTTTTAGAACAGTAATCCCCATGAAAGATATATTATAAAATGGAAATTTAAATAACCATAAATTTAAGGATAATAATAATATAATACATTCGTTTAAATTATATACACCGTATAAAATAAATGAGTGGTAAATAATGCATAAGTCTCCTAGAAATAAAAGTGACACTAGAAATCCCCAAACTACTTGAGTAACTTTTCAATCTTGAGATCTGTGAAAGAATAAAATAAATTGAAACTTTTCATATCTTGATATAAATTATATTCATTATATAACATTTTATAGGGTAGTATATAAACCAAAAAATAAGAATAAGTGGTGAATATATCATATATCTGAGAAAAAATAAAAGTGGCATGAGAAAAATCTTACCTTAAGTATTGACTTTTTTATTACACATTAAAACCTCATGTATAATAATTATAAGTTTATTATAAATATAAAAAAGAAAGATATTATTATATATCAAACCATATATTATTTTATTATGACTTTATATTACCTATATATTAACTATTTCATGATTACATTTCGGGAAATATCTGCTTTGTTTTTTGCATGTGCTTTGACTTATTATTCTTGATCCTCTAACTTAGATCATGATTTAATTAATTTTAGAATGTAAAAAATTATATAAATATCATATATATTCATTATATAATAATTTATAAAAATTTACTAAATATATAATTAGGGAATTAAATACACCGTTCATGAATACGGTAGGTCGTACTTATGCATGAATGTTGTTTCCATATTCTTGTCATATTTTTAAAGAAAGAAAATTAAATGATATATATATATATATTATCATTAAATTATCATTATTATTTCATATATATATATAACCTATTTTTAATAAACTCATCCTTAATACTTACATTTAAATAATGAACGAATCACATCGCTTTGAGGATGCAGTAGTTCACACGTCCACAAAAGAAGTTATTTTTTCCCACAAAATAGAATTCATGAATGTATGTTTTATATAATAATTAAAAAATTTATAAATACAAAATAAATATCATATATATCTTGTAAAAATAGTAATTTCATCATTATTAACAATCTTGAGAGGTGGTAATGGAAGAATGAATGACATCAGTTCGCGAGGCAGTAGTTCGTTGTACACACGAACGATGATTGTGTATCCCATTTGATGGATGTGTGTGAGTGTGTAGGTATAAAACATAACATAAAAAAATCTACATAAATTTATTATAATTTTACTGTTATATAATAATAGAATAAGAATAATTTAAGGGGTGTAGAAGGATATAAAATAGAATTTTTTGTTGAAGGATGTTACCACTTCTTTAGCTAATTCCTGTTGGTTGCACCGAAGGAAAAATTTTTATTTATTTACGCCAAAAGTGAAACTTATATGATTATAGGAGTTAATATGGGAGATTATTTTTTTCAGCGGATTTAGGAGCCAAATTTCTTTACAGTTTTGAAGAACTGAGTGTGTGGGAGCCCTTTTATAGTGGAGGAGAGGCATTATTGTAAATATAAAAAGGTAAACACTATTGAGAGGTGTCCCTTACTCAATGTGCATCCAATAATGTAATATTTTAGCTAAAATGGATTAAAATGTCTAAATATTTCCATAAATTTTTTTTCTTACATGTTCCTAATTTATTTGGCCCCTTAGGTTGATGTTTAGTCAATAAGTAAACTCGTTTTTACCTTAATCACTGTAATTAATTTTAATTACATTCACAAATATATTCGGTAAAAAACTTTGTTAAAATTACTATAAATTATACTTTTTTATTTTTAAAAATATTTAATAAATTTTTCCAAATTCTAATAATATATGTGGTATATATTAATTTAAAAGTAATCTCAGAGGTGGGATGAGACAACGAGTTTTTAAAGTAAAAATGTTCAAAAGATTGAAATGTTTTTATATCCAATTTTAATGTGAAATTGATCCCAATGACCTAAATTTTATTAATTTATTCATAATTTATCAAATTATACTTTGAGACAAAATTAAAACATAATTTAACTATATAAATAAATTATATGCAAACGTAGTATTTAATTAAAATTATGTGTTTTTCACTATTCAACCAAAAATGAAACTTCTTAGAAAAATACTAAAAGTTCACTCTAATATAATTTTGACATTATTATTTCAAAAATGAATTTCATTTTAAAAATAAAATTTATTAATGTTTCAAAAATTATATTCAAAGTAGGTGCACCATTAAAAGGCAATAAAATTTCCTTTTAGAAAAATATATATTTTTAAACGTACATTTTTTTCTTCTTATCTATTTTCTATAAAACACATAAGATAAAATTTAAATAGTTTATGGAATATAAAATATATATTTAATTAAAATAATTTATTGAATTTTTTTTAATTAATTTATTTAGGTAAAACATGTTTAATTTCATAAATATAGTTTTCCAGCCAAAGATTTCCTATATTTTCAAAGGGGTTTTATTTTAATTTATAGTTAATTATTCACTAAATAATTATTCTTATATAAATGTTTAAACCATATTTTTATAATTTAATTAATCTCATTCATAACTTCTATAACTTCGATTCCAATGATTAGGTTATAGCTACAATAATATTTCAAAAATAATATTAATATTGTATCATAGTTTTGTAAAACTATGTCTTGCATGTCACGCAAGTTATCAATGGAACTTGCAGTTGTGTATAAAATAATACAAAAATAGTGTTTCATCTACCATAATCTAATATAAGTGTTGTCTTTAGAACAAGATCAACTTGTTTTTGTGTATAAAGAAATAATAACTTAGTACTATCATATTGCACAATGTGTTTTCAGTGTTGTGTGAAATGAAAAATATCACTAAGAATAAATTAAATCAAAAAATAATAATTCATAAAATTTGGGGTGTTATAGATTTTACCATGATTAATCAATTGATTTATTTAATCACATGTGATCCTAGGTAGTTAGTAGGTAACTGGGACAAGAACACCAGGACTCTGACTCCCTATAAAAGGATTAATAATGACAATACTAACTAAACCATGTTTCACAGGATTAATCATAATGGGGTCCCGTAATAGGGTATATATTGATTTACCATAATGGTATCCCCTAATGGGTTGTTGATTCGAGTGAATATGCATGTATTGAATCATGTTGATGAATGATACATATGAGGATCCTATTACTTGAAACTAACAAACCATATAAATTATTCCATGGTGATATGATATATTTTAATTTTATGATTACATGCCATTTATTAAAGAAATATTTTGTTCGTTATAATTGATTTATATAAATTTTTTATATAAAATTTTCAATTCATCCTATTTTGATATATCCTCTATCTCTTTGCAATTGAAATAATTTTTTATTAAAAATATGTAAATTCCTTATCATGCCTTGTCTTATTTAAATTGAAAGTATAATTAGTTTCCTATTATGGTATTGTTTTTCAAACACTTGGTATGATTCTACTAGGTTGTTTATCTCACAACCTACCTATTCCAGCAGGAATTTTTAGACTATCTTATATTGGGTATGAGGAAAGGAAAATATATTCTTGGAGGTGGTAGATGTACTTGATTTTTGGGACCTAGAATGATTGTGTTGACTGGTGGAGATGTTATCCAATTGTTTCATGGTTTTTCCTGAGATTTATCTTAGCATTTGTTAAGTTCTTTGACACTATATTATTTATGTATTTTTTTACCTATTTTGATTATTGGACTTTCTCTTAGTGCAGTGTTTGTAATACCAACTCATATATTTATCTACTACTATTTTGGGGGAAATCATTCCCTCTTGATATTGATGTAATGCAAGGTGCTGGTATCCAACCCAGGGGGATTTAGAATTCCTTTCAAGCTATGTCAGGTTTGTATTGGTTATTAGGGTAACAAGGTATCTGAGTTGGTTCGTGACATAATATGTTCTTGAGAAGAACAAATTGGAAGAATGTTATAATTCCCAAGAATGTTGAGAATCTTCATGAAGTCCTCATTCAATGTGTAAATATATGTTAGTAACGTAACATCATTACATGATCATTACATTAGGAGTTTATGAAACACTTTGATTCTAAAAGTTTGAGATGATACCACTATTTATATAGAAAGGTTAGTGAGTTTATTTTCATTGATCATATGAAAAAGGAAGATTTTTATATTAGTTATTTTTTTATATCCATTCACTTGGAAAAGTTATTGTATTAGGTTTTTTCCATGGTTAGAAAAGTGTTTAAGGTGTTTTAGTTGCATCCATCATTTGTATTGCACGATGGATATTTTATAGAAAATATATTTAAATATTATGGATGTATCTACTTGATATTTAATATATATAATTTATTGAAGTATAATTGAATAAGTGGAATATGAGGAAAGTTCCATGTATTTGAAATAATTCTAATTGGTTTATTTATTTAAAGGAGATATGGATAATAGTTATAAAAATATATCCTTGTACTTATCAATATTGAATAATACTATATTATATGTTAATTCACATGGATGATATTCTAGGAGTAATTAATTTCATTGAAATATTATAAGGAATGTTTATATACTGTTTTAATATTTATAATTAATCAATTTCAAAATTATGAAGAGGAAAAGATCCACCATGAATATATAATATATCCTTTGGATTATACATAAAATGTTACATTGAGTAGTGGTATAAAATTTTAAAATACTCTAATATCACTAAGATATATAATATATTATGAGGGAAACAAAATATTTTTCTTAGAGGAAGTGAAAATAAAAAAAATGCATGAGGCTACCTTAGATACATGAGATATTTAACATCATATGTAATATGTTTTCCAAGGAACTATGAGGAAGTGTCAAAGGAAAATATCATATGCATGATATGTAAGCAATTTTAAGGAATGAATAAGATTTTCATTAGTAGTGAAAGAAGGAAAAATATCAAGGGGAAATATCTTATGCACTACGTGTGATATTTGAGTATTATACTAATATTTAAGAATTTATACTTATTATGTGTGTTCAAACATTTATAAATATTATGAAATTTATATATATTGAAATTGGATGATATTATATTGATATTAATGATTAATCATCAGGATACTTTGATGTATTGGTTTTCATTCAAGTCTATATTAAATGGAGAAATATAGTAGAATAAATATATTATAGAATTATATGAATGATGATTTTTAGTATTATGAATAGAGTTCCATGTCAAAGTGCATGATTAAGTAGAAGAATTATGGGATGGATTCACACTACAATAGAATTCTCTATGACCACAATAAGATTTATGTATGTATTTGTATAGTTTTTAAGGTTTAAATGTATATTATATTTGTGGAGAAGTTGATGAGAGATAATTAAATGATAAATTTTTATTATCATGTGGATTTAAAGGATATGTCTCCATGTTAATTAAAAGGAGATTAACAATGATCATTTTTATATTATATTAAAGACCAAAATATCATATTGAAATGTGAGAAAGAATGGGTTTTTTATTAAATATATGAAAACAAGGTCAAGGATATTATGTAAGAATTTGAATAAGATTTAAAAAATATAATAATATTCACATGTGTTTTGGACATATATTTTGAGAAGAATAAGAACAAAGTTAAGGATCCCAATACAATATTCATGTTTATTGTCTAAGTATCAAAGATTGAGACATGACACTAATTATATCATTTATATTTTTTGTTTTGAATCTAATGAGATATACAAAATTGTGTGATAAATATTATTCATGTGCATTGAAGAATAATAATAAGAATAATAAAGTTAGATTACCTCTATGTTGTGGCTTTTTATCATTCAGGTCGAAGGATAAGAATATTGAATGAGAGAATCTATGATATTATACTATCATAAATAATAAGGACTCTGGTATATATATATTATGAGGTTGGATATAGACCTATGATTGTTGTTTGAGGCCACCCTATATATTTTTTCTCATTGATAAAATAGATGAAATATATTATTTTTCCGAGAGAGACATAATCATTCACTATAGATCTAATTAAAATGGAATAGTTTGAATCATGTAATTTTTAAAGGAATATCTATTTGGTTCCAGATCATGATTAACTAAATGTTGGTACTTTCATTTATCCTAGTTGGTTATAAGATTACAAGTCTTAGGATATAACCTTGACCATGATTTCACTTGATAATAAATGGTGAGTTTTGCATACATGGGATAATTACCACAACAAACTGGGTACATAGTCATCTATCTTTGAGGTGAACCCCATTAAAAAATCTTGTCATTACTTGTTGTGATTTCCAGTTTATAATACATGCATGATAATTTTATGTTTGTAAAATAGTGAGAGACCCATTCATCAAATATTTGTAATGGTAATAGAGGGGAAAATATTTTAGGTTTCAACATATCACCACACATATCCCCCCCCCCACCTCTACTCTCAATGTGGATCACATTTTGAGTGAACCTAAAAAATCCACAATTATCAATTGAAGAAGTTATTCGACACACAAAAATACTATGTAGGAGCACCAGTGAGGTTAAAGAACTAATGAGGTGTGTTTTTCTTATCATTGATGAAGGTGACACATTATTAGTTGAAAATAATGAACCTTTATCTGACAAGGAAGTTGTATGTAGCTTGGAAGTTTCAATGTGTCAAGAATACATGAATTATAAAATGTATTCCATGTACCAAAACCAATATTGGGGTTTGTAAGATCCTATAGTTGATGTAAATCCTATTGAGAGTAAATGGTTATTCAAAAGTAAACTGGATGTTGATGATAAATTCAATACCTATAAAGAATAAAAAGTCTCTAAAGAGTTTAGCAATGTCAATTCATGAACTATGATGAAACATTTTCACCAATTTTTATACTAAAATATATTATAATTAGACATTCCATAGAAACTTACCATGATTATTATATTTCAAAAATGGATATCAAGACTACCTTCCATAATGGAAACTTTGTGAACGGTGTCTATATAACATAGCCCGAATGTTTCATAAAATTATAGGATACCAAAAACATATAAAAGTTATGTAGATCCATTTATGGATTGAATAAAGATTAAATATCATGGAATATTAATTTTGAGTAAACCGTAAGAGAATTCAGTTTCATGATGAATGAATGCGAGACCTGTGTCTATAAGGGTTTTAGTTGGATTGCATGTATATGTTGATGATTTATTACTAATGATAAATGAGATAAATATCTTATTTTAATTTAATACATGGTTAAATAAATAGTCCTCCATGAAATACTTGGGGGAAAACCCAGATTCTATAAATCAAGAACAATTATGATAAACCTAAGTGGATTCTTGGACTAATTCAAGGTGCATATACTGAAAACGTATTAGATATGTTCAATATGGAAAAATTCAAGAGGAAATTTTTTCCAATGTCACAATGAATACATAATTTTATGAAAATTTTTCATTTGAAATAATATGATAGATAAAGGATGAATACAATAAATTATACTTCAGCAATTGGATCTATCATATATGACATATTATGTGATTGGTTTTAGGGGATCATATTTTGATCATTGCATGAAAGAAACCCAACAGTTTCCTAGCATATAATCATGAATAAACATTGGAGTATGAAGAAAATAAATAATTACAAGAATAACTAAAATATAAATATCTCTATAACTATTTAACATGAAGGAGTTTTCATGATAGAGATCATCATTCAATATTCATCAGAATCTTTCCTCTATAAGGATGACACTATCCACTAGGATCCTCACACGCTGTGAGAGGACCTCTGAACACCAAAGGTGTGATAGTACCTTCTTCGTGAAGATGAATGGAGAAAAGGTGGGAATATAGAGCTTAAGTTATGTATATTTAGGCTCACACACTCCAAAAAGAAGTATATCATCCCTTTATATAGGATCCCTTCATTCAATTAAGGGATTTAAGGGTTAATTTCCATCGCAAGGAATCTGGAATGCATTACTAATAACACATTCTTGTTATACCCATTAGGGTTCTGTGAACATGTAAAGTATCAATGATAACAATGTATTTTAAAATATATAAATAAATCGTCACATTAGTTCAAAACAAAATTAAGATATTATCGTATTTTTGGTAGAATATATGCACTTGATATCCCATAATTCATGTCTATTTCACACTATGATAAACACTAATCATATTCTATTATAGAAACATTTCTATTTCATAACACAGGTCATGACTCATGGGATATAATATTATAAGATATCCCCATTTTATTGTATTTAAAATAATATCTCACTTACACTAAAATCCCATGAGAAATTTGTGAAATTGTGAAACCATCCAAACTATTTTGGATAAGTTTTTATCAAACTCTATTAATTTTGGAACAAACCCTTTTTCACAAATTATAACCCTTATTTTAAGGCCTAACTCTGTGGTCATATAGGATTATATATAATTGATAACAAATATGAAATCCTAATTTCATATATGTGAGCAAATATAAGACTCTAGAAAAACATTTATACTACTAAAGCTACAAATGGGTATGATGTTCTCTTGATCAAAGTTACTTGTATCTTCATTGAACATGTTCACCATATGGTGTGTCATATAAATCATATTTATTACTATATAATACCTTTTTTCAATATATCAACTGACCAGTAAACATGGAACATTTCAATCTAGTATTGTCTAACTCATTCATTCATGATTCTCTGAAATAGATTAACTCATATGATGAATACATCACATGAAACTCATCTAAGTAGTCAAGCACATCACATGTCACTCAAATATGAATTTCCATGAATTTTTGTATTCTAATTTAATTAAGTTACCATATGTATGCACTCATAATATGAGTGGTCAAATTCCATATGGGTTGATCTCCAACCAATGACATAATCCACGATATACCCAACCACCCCTGGTTTTCTAAGCCTCAACCCTTGCGTAAGAAAGGTATAAAAGTATGAATTTTCTCATAATTGTTATCTCACCAACCATAGGTTATGGGTATTCATGGTAATAATACACTTGTAACTATATCAATGACCATGTGACTTTCCATGTGGTATACTTTTCAGGTCATTACAAATAATAAATCCTAAATTATTATCCTAGGATTCTATTCTTTGTGTATCATATAATACTCCTTGTATTCAGTACATGGTTATAATCACACTAATCGTATAATGTCATCAAAACACATAATATGTTGTAATGATCATCGATTATGGATAACTCAAATTCAAACTTTAAGGAGAGATCATCATCCCACTATTCATTAAATATAAATGCAGCACACAAGACCCTTATACTTTGGTTTCACTAATGGTTTTTTCAATGGATATATTTTATTTTAATATATACCACCCAAAAAAATCTTTTCATTTCCCTTCAAACTGATCTCATGAATGGGGTGGTACTTGAAAATAATGTGTTTGGTTCTTAGGTGAGACTAGGTTTCCTTGTCTTGATCAATAGCTCCATGTTTTCAACAATAAATCATGATTATTTCCTCAATTCTAATAACCACCCTATGTCTAAGAATGAACTTCTTAATCTAAACTACTTACTTTATAGTATCTAATATAGTGATGTACTCTAGATCTATTATTAAGTCTATTATAACAGTGTGTTTTGAACTTTTATAATTGATTTCATCACCATTTTGGAAAAAAATAAACCTAGATTGAGATATCATATCATATTTTTCTGATTGAAAACTAACATCAGCATAACCCCTTATAATGAGATCATCCTCTCCTCTAACGACCAAGAAAATCTCCTTATTTCTTCTAAATTTCTTTAGTATATTCTTAATAATAATTTAGTGACTCTCTCTGATATTTTATTGTTATCTACTCATTATGATCAAAGTATAAGAAACATCAGGTTGAGTATACCAAATTTAATACATGATGGATCCTATTGTAGACACATAAGGAATAATATCCAACCTTTCAAACTCTTTAGAAGGATTTTGAATCTTATAAATATTCATGTCATGTAACACTAGTAAATAACCCTTATTAGAGTTCTCCATGAAGATCCTCTTTTGAAATTCAGAAATATATGTATTATGACTTAGTCCATGAAACCTCATATATCTATCTCTATAGATCTCCATGCCTGATATGTTGGCTACTTCACCCATGTCTTTAATTTGGAATCAATTTCCCAAACACATCTTTAGAGTATATAAAGTTATTATATTAATTCTGATAAGGAGTATGTCATCCACATACAATATCAAAAATACCACCACACTTCCACTAGCCCACTTGTATACACTCGAATCATTCAATTTTTTGGATGAAACCAAAATATTTGATTGTATCATCAAACTAGATATTTAAACACAAACAATATCTCTTTAAATCGTAAATTTAATATTGAATCTTTGAAACCTTGGTAGATTTATTTGAAACATTAAAACCTTCAGGTTGTAACATATGTCCATCCTCAACTAAATTCTCATTATGGAAAGTTTTTTTTTATATCCATTTAATAAATATCATAATTATAAAGATATATTATAGAAATTAATATCTTAATTTACTTTATCATCACAACTTGTGAAAATTTCTATTCATAGTTGATACCATAAATTTTTTTGTAAAAAATTTCAACCATAAGTTATTTATAGGTAGAAACTCTACCATTCATGTAAATTTTATTATGAAAAACCTATTTATAACATATCGGTCTCAAACATTCAATTTTATCCACTATGTTCCAAAATTAGTTAGTGTACATGTATTTAATCTCAGAATTCATGGATTTATTTCATGTATTAGAGTAAGTACTCTCAATATCTCTTTTATAGGTTGCAGGTTCACAATATATGGACATCACTTCAACGTCATTTTCATAATAAATCCATATATCTGGGTCTCATGATGAATCCTATCATACCTTTGAGGTTCTTATGTAACCTAAATCAGTTATTCATCCACAACTATTTGTGGAACCAACTCAACTTCCATCTCAGGAACAGTTCCTCCGTTTTGGTCTTGAAGTCTCTACGTACAGATATCCTCTCACTGGCTCCTCTAATGATATATTTATTTGCAGAAAATATAGTAAATTGGGTGAGAAACACTTTTTTCTCAAAAGGATTATAGAAATAATATAACTTGTTTTTTTAGGATAACCAATAATAAATATTTTATCTTCCTTAGGGATAAGGTTTTTAGAATCCAAACATTATATGAGTTCTTAACAACACCAAATCCTTATAAAATATAAATTGGTACATTTCATATCATATATCTCATCTAGTTTATTTATTAATTATTTTGATATAACATGGTTAAGAAAATATGAAACAATCTTATGAGAATATCCCTATAATGAGATAAAAATGTCACATTGACTCATCATCAATCGAACCATGTCCAACAAGGTACAATTACTCCTCTCAAACTCATTATTCCACTATGGTATTGCTAGAGAAGTTAGTTATAAGATAATACCACATTTTCTTAGATTATAAATGAATTTATGGCATAAGTATTCACCACCTTGATCTGATCAAAGAATATTAGTAATTTTTTCCTAGTTGATTATATACTTTTTTATAAAGCTCTTTAAAATTTTTAAAAGTTTTAAATTAGTGTCTCATAAAAAAACATAACTATACTGACTAAATTCATCAGTAATTTTTATGAATTACCTATAACCACCAATTTATTTTGAAATCTTTGTTTCACATGAATCACTAGGAATAATATCCAATAGTCCATCATCCCTTTAACCTTTTCTGCTAAAAGATTTCTTAGTCATTTTTTCTAATAAATAATATTTTTAATTATAATATAATTCATAATTGAATAACTCCAACAGTCAGTATTTATGGAGTCTTTGAATTAATATCTCACTTATATGTTTCGAAGATAAAATTATAAAGGTATGTGGGGTTAGAATCAGCCTTTACCTACTTATTCTGAATGTTATAAATAAGATTATCCATGTAAATAATGTACAAAAAATTCACCACATTCTCAATTACATAGAAATTTTAATTTATATATATATATTCAACAACTCTTATTCATAATACTGAATGAATATAACATCTTTCAAAAATGAGATATAGAAATAAAATTTATATATATGGTAGGAACATACTAACAATTTTCTAATTATAAAACTAATCCACTGGGAAAACACATATCATGAGTGTCAACTTAAAATGTAATAATTATTTCTCTATTACCAATATATAAATCTACTTCAGTTTTCTTTAATTATCTCTTATCACTGAGTTATTTTTTATCAGCACAAATGTGTGATACATAGATAGTATCTAGTACCCATGAGATAGAATTATAGAATTTTATTTCTATAATATTCACATTCATATGATCATAATTTTTTTCTTTGAGAACACTTATCAACCTTAGATGCCAATATAGTATAGTTTTATAGGTCATGTCTATAATAGATCACAAATGATAAACATGATTCAGGTAATAATATTTAATAAATACATGTCTATCTATGGGTATTATGTTTTATTTATTTTTATCAAGGTATTTTAATGAAACTACTCCCACTTATATGATGAATCCATGCATCATTACATTTAGTGATCCAATATCCATATTTCACTAAGTAATGAGTCCACTATGGATTTACCATCATCACTTAGTCATTTATAAAGGTAAACTTTACAATCATATCACATATCTCTCTTAGAGAGTTGAGTGGAAAAATATTTTCCAGAATCCATCATATAGATAAAAACTAAACTCTATTCTTATGGTATCCTAACTCTTATAATTTTCTAGTTAAGTGTCACCCAAAGATTATAATGGGATTTGGTTACCTAACACATAGGGATATCAATTTTCACCATGACTTAAATAAGATAATCTAGGGGATCCTTTCTATGAAAGAACCTACCTATTTGAATGATCAAGGTCTTGACTTGTGTTTACTTTGAAAAAATCTCACAATTGGTATTTGTTGGGTTTTATTTTAAACTCTCAGAAATTTAATATACATCACATGCATATTAAATATATAACCATTTCACCGCATATAATATTTATTATCTCATGTTTTATTCCTTGTTTATGCATGATTTAAATGATTTTGTTTTAGAATCCCAATTCCATCCACTAAGTTTATATGTACAAACCATATTAATGTGTAACTATTTACCCAACCCACAATTTCTGTCAATCACCCAAAAATAGAATCCAAATATATTTATACATATCCAAATGCATAATATGAATAATTTATTTAAACATTTCATGTAAAGTTTGTTAATTATATGAAATTATTAATTCCCACATAAGTAATCCTGGATCCACAAATAGTGAACCCCCACCTTTCTTAGAACAAGCCATAAGCCTCCCCAGTAGTGGGAAGTCTGACCCAAATTCTATTTACATAGGGATAATTTACTCAAGATAAATTTTAAATCATCATAACTCTAATACATAATATGTATAAAATAGATTCAACAACTCAATTAAGGCTAATAACTTTAATTACAAACCAAAATAAAGGTAGACAGAATCTAAATCGTACCTTATCATGAATAACATGTAATGCATGACATGAAAATTTATAAGAATAAATTTATCACATAAATTAATGAATATGTAATATTCATGATTCATAAAAAAATTATAAACATGAATATTCAAAATAAATAAATAAATAAATAGACATTTAATTTGTTGAACCTCTCGAGTTTTAATAATCACAAATTATGTTAAATCATGATTAATTATGTCTTAAGATTTATGTTAAAATATTATTAATTATGATTATCTATGTTCAAATATAATTTTAACATATTAATGTTAATGTTAATAATACAAGAAAGGAAAACAGACAAAAAATGGACAAGTATGAGTCACTGATATCGTGACATATCGATAGAAGTAAGATCTACCAACAGAAAAAATCACCAATAGAAGTATGAGCTACCGACAGAACAACTCACCGATAGAAGTATGAGATACCAAAACATTAACCTACTAATACGTTGAGTCATCAGTACAATTTTTATTCACCGATAGAAGTACCTACCAACTGAAGGACCTACCGACAAACCTATCTACCGACAGAAGGATCTACCGACAGAAGGACCTACATATAGAAGGACCTACCGACAAACCAACCTACCAGCATAAGGACTTACTAATTGAAAAATATACTGATCAGAACATAAGAAATTTTTTTTAGTCTTAAATTAAAAATTAATTCTAATGGTCATATTTTTTAAACATAGTATTGTCTATTATATTGATGACCATGTCTATCTTTTGTAGACGTTATAAAAGACCAGTATGAGTTATGAGGAAGCCCTCATGTTGAAGATCATTCATATTTTTGAGATCGGTATGATATAAATAAATCACCTGACCGAAAATAAAAATAACATATGGAAAGAATCCTATTGTATACAAAGTTTCTCGACTATGAAAAAAAATTAGATGAAGATACTTTGAACAAGGTAGGATTTTCCATGAACCAAAAATCCCAACATACATGCAGCCATAAAACCTAGTGAAGATCACCTTCAAGGAGAGTCACACCTCACTGGAAACCAAAACATAAATCTTCCATGAAACTCTATTTTGGTTTCTCTTTTCAGATGTGGATTCAAGATTCACATCTACTACACCTAAAAAGTTTAGAATATTCAAGAACATCACACAGAGGATTCTAAACCTTTTATTATTATTTATGATCTTTTGTACTATTATTTCGAGAAGTATGTTTGTCTATATCAAACAAACATATTGTATCCAAAGATGAGATAGAGGATACAATATATCCTCAATCATTCATCTTTCTACATCATTTTTCACCCATATATAACTATGTAAGTGGTCCATGTGTGACCTGGTTGAATTTGGTTTCCCACGAATAACTGTGGTAGAGGTCTAGTTGACCTATATAGCCTTGTGTGCTGTTGTGAACCCAGATCCAGGGTGTGGATCAAGTTTATTAATATAAACTACTTGGTGGAAGGTGACCACCAAGTGGAGAGGACTAAGTCTCTTCTTGAGACTGAACCTCTTGTTTTTATCTATTGTGTTTTTCAAATTTAGTTATCTATGTTTTCAAACATATTTTAGAAAATTAAATACTACTTTGATAGTTAATCTAAATTAGTGTTTATAATTGTTTCTGATTTCATAAATTACTTTCAAAAGTTATATCAATCTTGAAAACTTTTGTAATTGATAATTAATCAAACTTTTGATAAATTAATTGAACATTCAAAAATATTATAAATCTACTACTTTGGTTAATTGTGTTGTTAATATGTTAAATTGGAGGATTTTTTTAATAATGTTTTTAACATAAATTTTGATAGGAACTCAATTAACCCCCCTCTTGAGTGTCCTACTATAACCAACATTTGGTATCCAAGGATTGTTTTGAATCTTTTCTTTTCAAAGTTTTCACTGCTTTTTCTAATATCTTTTCAACTGTGATTGTAGTTTTGTTTTATAGATATCTAAATTTCTATTAGTTCTAAATTTTTATCTCTTTAGAAACCAATTATTTATTATTTTTTATAGATAATAAATTAGAAGGTTCTCCTAACAACAAACCTACATTTTTCAATGGAACTAATTATGATCAGTGGAAAATTAAAATGAAATTGAATTTAGAAAGCATGGGTTTTTAAATCTGGTCTTTGATTGTAGATGGATATAAGATTCCTATTACTTCCCAAAATACATGGGATGAACCAACTAAGGCAACTTATAATAATAATTGAAAAGAAATTAATTCCTTGAATTGTGCCTTAGGAGGTGACGAATTAAATAGTATTTCTTCATTTAAAATATCCCATGAAATTTTGGATACTCTAGATATTTCACATGAAGGAACCACTAATGTTAAAGAAATGAGACTCAATGAATATACAATTACATAAGATAACATCAAAATGAAGACTGATAAACCTATATATGACATGTATCTTAGGTTTAATGAAATTTTAAATACTATGATCTCTCTGGGAAATGAAGTTACAACTAAGGAACAAATAATGTGAATTCTTAGATTTCTACCATACAGATGGAGGAGAACCTTAGTTTCATTTAGGTAATCCTATGACATCAACACTTTTCTAGTCATGGAGCTGATAGGTAAGCCGATGATGTATGATGAAGAATGGAAGTTCAACAAAGAATAGGATTTTAAACCAAAGAGAAATTCATTGGATTTCAAGATCACTTCTTCTAAGCACAAAGAAAAAGAGAAGGTACAAACTCATTCTGACAGATCAAGAAATGAAGAATCATCATCCGATAGTGATGAGGAAGTGTCTCAATTACCCCAGAAGGTTTAAAAAATTAGATAAAGAATAAGTTCTTTATGAATCCCAGCTATACAAGAATGTATGACTACAAGAACAAATTGAAAAATGATTGGAAGAGAGGTGATAACTCTAGTTAGATAGTCTTTTAGGAATATAAGATAAGAGGACATGTAAAGGACGACTGTCTTAAGTTAAAGTATAATAAAAAGTATGAGGAAAAATATAAAAGGCATAAGAAGGAAATAAGGGATACCTAGAGTTCTTTTGATGATAGATACAATGATTTAAAGTCTTCACATGATGATAAAGGTGACAAAGCTAACATGTGCTTCATGAGAAACACATTTGAGGTGACCCTTGAGTCTCTTGTAAAAAATCCTATTATTCTAGAGAAGAATCTGATTCAGAAAACATGACCAATGAGGAAATGTTTGAGTACTTCCAAAATCTTTAAGACACATGCAATGAATTAAAAGATAAATATAATTTTTTGAAGAAAAAATATTCTCTCGCCTCTACTGTTAAATTTAAGCTTACTATAGATAAAGGTAAGAATGCTCAATTGCTTAATAAAAATAATGATCTTAAATTATCAAATGAACAGTTGAAAAAGGACATAGAAAAGTTTACCAATGGCAAGAAAACTCTCACTAAAATTCTTGGTAAACAGGTTACACCAAAATATGCTACTGGTATAGGTTATTAACTCGGACAAAGAATCTTTGTTAAAAATAATTTTGTATCAAAATCTGGAAAATTAGGCTTTATAACTAGATTCAAAAAAATATAATGTAAGTTCCAATAGTGTAAAATCATTTACCACTTCTAATTTTTTTTATACCAAATAGAGTTTATTTTTTAAATACTTCACAAACTAATTATAGGAAACCCATGAAGCAAGTATGGGTTCCCAAAGCATTAATTACTAATATTACTGGACCTAAGGAAGTTTGGGTAACAAAATATTTTCTTTTTTTAATTGTATTTGTGGGAAATATTACTAAATATATCTTGTAAAATCATATGGTACTTGGATAGTGGATGTTCAATACACATGACAGGGGACTACTCGAGCTTCAAAAATTTTATAATGATTGATGGTGGGAATCACTTTTGGTGACAATACTAAATGCAAAATAATTGTCCTTGTCCAAATCAGTAACATTAATTCAATTTTAATTTCCAAAGTACTTTCTATTGATGGATTAAATTAAAATATAGACATTATCTCTTAGCTATGTGATAATGGTTTCAATGTTGAATTTGAAGATAATGAATGTAATGTGTTTAATTCTAAAAATGAGTTAGTATTTACTGCTTTTAGAAATGACAGTGTTTATGTTTTAAACTTGGATTATTTCATTTCTCAAGATGTTTCTTCCCTAAGTGTATTTCATAAAGAATACTAGATTTGGAATATGATATTAGGCCACTGTAACACTCACTCACATAGACATCTTGCAAGGAAAGGGTTAGTCAAGGATCTACCCAAACTAAAATTCCCAAAAAATAAAGTATGCAATGCTTATCAAAAGGGAAAACATGATAAAATATCTTTCAAAACAAATAAAGAATCAAATTCTCAAAAACTTGAGTTGGTTCACATTGATTTGTGGGGACCATCTAGAGTTTAAAGTCTTAATGGTAAAAACTATGTCTATGTTTCTACGGATGAATTCTCTAGGTGTACTTGGACCTTTTTTTTAGCTCAAAAGAGTGAGGATTTATATTAGTTTACAATGTATACTTGATCAGTAGAGAACGTAAATGGTATTAGAATTAAATCCTTAAGATGTGACCATGTTCGTGAGTTGGAGAACCAACATTTTGAATCTTTTTTCTTACAAAATGGCAATAGTCATAACTTCTCTATTCCTAGGACACCCCAATAGAATGGAGTTGTAGAAAAAAGACTATAAACTTATTAGAAATAGCTTAGATAATTCTTAATGAGTATTACATACCTATTTATTATTGGTTTTAAGATATCAATATAGCTTTTTATATAATTAATAGAGTCTTAATCAGATTTATTTTTAAGAAAACTCCCTATGAGGTATAAAACAATAAGAAATCCAAAGTTAGATACAATAAAGTTTTTTGTTGTAAGGATTATATTCTCAATACCAAGGACAATCTTGAAAATTTTGAATCTAAATGTGATGATGGTATTTTTTTAGGTTAATAAACCTCTAGTAAATTATGTATATTTTTTAATAAAATAACCAAATGTATGGAAGAATCTGTACATGTTAAATTTGATGAAATGGATCCACATGAACCTAAAACCCATATTCAAAATATTGGGGATGATCTGTCCAATCTGGATATAAATGATAGACCCTCTAAATCTGTTGTTAATAAATCGACTAAATCCTTCAGTTCTGGAAAATATCTAGACTCTAATAATAGTAAACCTAAACCTGCAGATGAACCCTAAATACCTAGTCATTCATCTTCTAGATCTGTTACAACCCTTAAGAACCATCATTTAGATGTTGTAGTACGGGACTTAGATAATGATACATAGACTAGAGCTTCTCTTAGGAACCGGGTTGAACATCAAGCCTTATAATCATTGATTGAACCTAAAAAAATTAATGATGCAATCAATGATGAATTTTGGGTGATGTCTATGCAAGAATATTTGAATCACTTTGAGAGAAATAAAGTTTGTAAACTAGTGGATATACCTAAAGACACATTGACCATAGGAACCAAATGGGTCTTTAGAGACAAAGTAGATGAAGTGGATACTATAGTGAGAAATAAGTCCAAATAGGTTTCACAATGATATAGTCAAGAGAAAGTTATTGATTATAATGAAACCTTTACACTAGTTGCTAGACATGAAGCCATTAGAATACTTATAGCATATTCAGCTCATCTCAATTTCAAACTATATCAAATGGATGCTAAAATTTCATTATTGAATGGGTATATAGTTGAGGATATTTTTATTAAACAACCCCCATGTTTTACAAACCCTTATTTTCAGAATCATGTTTTTATGTTAATAAAGGCTTTTATGGTTTAAAATAGGTTCCAAGAGCTTGGTATGATAGGCTGAGTACTTTTCTTATTTATAAAGGCTTTTAAAAAGTTATATATGATCCTACTCTCATTATAAAAAGAATTTATAGAGATTTTTTAATACTTCAAATCTATATTGATGACATTATTTTTGGATCTTTAGAGAATAATTTATGTATTGACTTTTCAAAAATGATGCAAAGTGGATTTGAAATTAGATTAATTGGAGAACTCAAATTCGTTCTTGGATTTAAAATATTTCAAAATAAAGAAAGTATTATTTTAAATCAAATTAAATATACTAAATATATTTTAAAAAGGTTTGTCTTTGATAGTAAAAAAAGTAGTGATACTCCAATGAGTACCACATTTAAGTTTGACATTGATGAAAATGGTAAATCTGTTGATCAAAAGAATTACAAAGTGATGATTGGAAGTCTACTTTACTTGACTTATAGATCGGATGATATTATGTTTAGTGTATATATGCATGCCCATTTTTCAGAAAACACTAAAGAAGGTCATTTAAATATTGTTAATATAATTTTCCAATGCCTCAAGTATACTACCAACTTAGGATTGTTCTACCCTATAGGACAAGAATTTGATTTAGTTAGTTATTGAGATACTGATTTTTGTGGTTGTATGTTAGATAAAAAAATCACATCTGGAACATGTCACTTTTTTGGAAAGTCTCTATTATTATGGTGCAATAAAAAGAAAAATTTTGTTGCATTATCTACTAATGAGGATGAATACATAGTTGATGGTAGTTTTTTAGATCATATTTTGTGGATGAAAAACACATTTCTAAATTATGGATATCAATTTAGACATTTTCATATAAACTATGACAATACAAGTTCCATTAAAATATCAAATAATCTTGTTTCTCACTATAGAATAAAACATATAGATGTAAAACATCACTTTTTGAGAGATCATTATCAAATATATGATATAACTCTTGAATTTATTAGAATAGAACATCATCTTGATGATATATTCACTAATACATTAAACTATAAAAGGATGAGTTACATCAGACATGAATTAGGGATGATTAGTTCTTTAGGACCTACTATTAATAACTCTATTTTAAAACTGATCATGGATGACTCATTGATAAGATGTTGAATGTGTCATACTGACACTAATAATATCTCACTGACAATGTCATGCTGACACCGATAGTGTCATATTGTGTCATGCTGACACTGACAGTGTCATGTTGTGTAACGCTGACACTGACAGGGTCATACTGACAGTGTTACACTGATAGTGTCTTACCGACATTGATGATGTCTCACCAATGGCTACTCACTGATAGACCTCACCAACTATTTTTATTTCTTTTTCAAAATGATTTTGTTTTACTTTTTTCTTTTTTTGACCCAAACTACTTGATTTATGGATTATAAAACCCTACATGATAAAAACGGAGTTGATTATACTTACTTAATACTCTCGGTCATTCACCCTTGCACTCTTACCCTTAAGCTCATTATACCTTAGACAATTTCATCTTCCTACCTTAAATTGGACCCTTGATATGGATAGAGTAAAATGTTTCTCAGAAGGATATGGAGATGTGTTGCAACCTGAAAAGGGAGAGAAAGGAGAATCAAGAAATTCTAAGCCTATTCATCCAGTACTTGAAAACTATGAGGTAACACCTAAAAAATATGTTCACTCAGAATGGTTATTAACAAGTAATTATCTCTTTTTAAATGTGTTGCATAGACAAGGGTGGTTAGAATAGTTCATAAATAATGAAAGATCATATTATCCTAGACAGGTATATGAATTTTATCTTCATTCTATGTTTATTCTAGAAATTAGTGAGATGTACTGGATTAAATATATGATGAATGGAATAAGAGTATCTTTTTCTTCAATGCATTAGGAAGAATGTATGAAAGTACCTGATGAAGGGATTTAGGATGAATATCAAGGGATTACTCCTCCCACAAGTGTTTTCTTTTTCACTAAGATAGATTTGGGTGATCTAACTAGTAATGTAGAGAATAAAAGACCAATTTCTACTGCGTTGAATGGTGAAAGAAGGTTGTCATTCAAGTTCATCCAACACCAGTTGTGTCCCAAGAAATGGGACTTTGCTTCACCAAATTATCAAGATGTATATCTGTTATACATGTTAAAGAAAGGACATAAGGTAAATTTGTGTAGGTATTTGATAGTCCATATAAGGGAAATGATGAAGGATTATTGCAAGAAAAAATCTATATTTTACTCAATAATGATATCTGTCATACTAAAAGCTAAATTATGTTTAAATGAAGATGAAGAAACCATTAATGCTTGTAGTTGTATCTTCCTATGTAAGGATATTTGGAAGAGAATGAGGATAAAGCGGAATCCGTGGAAGAGGGAGTGGGTTGGAGATTATGAGAAATTATATTATAATTTAAACCCTTTCGACCATCCGTTTAGGCCAATAGATGTAGTTGGCCCAGTTCTTCCACCAGATGCTAATTTTGACTATTCAGATGAAGAGGAAGCATCTGAAACACGTAGAGAAATTGAGTCTCCTATAGATGATAGGAGTGACCTTGATATTGGTGAAAGTCCTAAGGTGATTAATTTTAGGCCTTCTAGTCCACCTGTATCTCTACCTTATAAGGACCCCATTCAAGATCGTGATGATGATGATGATGATGATGATACTGAGGAATCAAGAAGTGTGGTGTATAAAATCCAATTTGGTGTTTTGGATGAGGAAATAGGATAAGAATAAGAAAACAGTGTGGCAGAGGAAACTGGTAATGAAGCTAAAGGTAGTAACAGTGAGGAAAAGGATGAAAAATCTGGTGATAAAAGTGTAAATGATGGAGAAAATTAATCTGAGTACGAAAGTGGTGGAAGTTATAGTATTTCGAATCATCTAGGTGATGATCAAGGTGCTAATGCAGAACCTGGTGGTACTATAGATCAGGAAAAGATTGTAGAACCTCATGAAGGTAGTGTTGAAGAAATAGAAGTAGTTGAAATTCATGGTGAAGTAGAATCATAAGCTGTTGAAGTTCATGTTGAATTGGAAGCACATATAGCTCTTATACCAAGACTCGTTTATACTAGAAATAGAACTAGAATTTAGGGGGATCATCAAGATAGGAAAGTGAGAGTTGATACACTCACTCATTTTTATTCTAGTGTGGTATCTGAATGGGAAAATTTTCTAGGTTATATTTCTCTTAGTTTGGATTACTCTGATTCAGATGATGGGGATGGTGTAATTGTTCCAACGAGATGTGTAATTGAGGAAATTGTTCATTCTGAGACACCTCCATCAATTGAATCTTCTTATGCTCCTTAACATACAGTTACTTAAGTACCTTGTGACTATGTCACCAAATCTGATTTTGAAAGGTTTAAGGAGGATATGATATCCCTTATTAGAGCTTCATCTCAACCTGAAAATGATCCTTCTCCAACTCTAAGTGAAAGAGATATTTTTATTCTAACAGAAATAGTGATTTATCAAGTAGAACCTAGACTGATATTAGTTGTTGAAACTAAAGTAAAGGAAAACTAGATCATGAGGAATGAATTGAATGAAATGGTTTTATCCATAAACAGATTTAATATTGATTACAAGACATCCTTGGATAAAGTGTTAAAGACTTTTTAGGATGTAGTTTCTAGAAATGCTATTACTCCACCCTAGACCCCTAATATTGATATGAATTAGTTGAGATAGGAACTTTGAGATATATTACAAGGTGCATCTGGCTCAGAATCTATAGTTTCACACCCTCTAGATATTTAAATGGTTAGGAATGTGATCAAAGAAGAGCTCCAAACAATTATGGGTAGCACTAATCAGGAGAGTCTCTCCGAGATTAGAAAGAACATTCATCATATCTATGACATGGTATGATTATATTACAAAGGATCCATAAATTCAAAAGAATAAATAACCAATAAAGTGTATTTTTATTTCAAGAGAATTTACACCAAGCATCAACTCACCAGCCACTTCAAGTACTTAGTTGAGAAACTAAGACTTCCACTAGTGACACAAGATTTCAGAGATTAGGTGAATCCATTTAAGGAGTTTACTCTTACCATTGTGAAGTTTTAAGAAAATAAGGATGATTTCACCATGTATATGGAATATGGTGGGAATATTATCATGAATTTTATCAACCTTATCAAGACTTATCTATTTTTCCAGAGTGTGGCTATTGTTGTAACAAATACCTCACCTCTAAGACCAGCTCTCCAATATACCACTTCTCCTACCATCTCCTTGCCCTCTCAGGCACTCTCTCCTACTAAAGATTTCAGGTATATCCATCCTATCATTTTTAGGGAGCTTAATAGACCTCCTCCATCCTCTAACCCAATATTGTACCCTTGAATGTTTTCTAGAGTTCCTCTTCCTCCTATCATAATTTACTTTGAACCTCCAGCCACTACCTCTATATCTATTGCTCTGACCCTTGTTGCTTTGTATAAGGTAAAGGTAGTGATGGACTCATATTGGAATAAGAAATAGTTTATATCACTTGTCTAATAGGTATTCATTCTTGTAATTTTGTTATGTTTTTTCTTCAATGTGATTTCACATGGATATGAAATTCAGTATCTCTTCCTTTCTTTCTTTGTGCTATGATTCTTTTTATTCTTCTTTATAATTTATTCCATGCTAGAATTTACTATTTTTGATAATCCCAAAAGGGGGAGAAGTCATTATGAATTTATTTTAACATTGAATAATATGGAAACATGAAAGGGGGGTCCATTCTCTTTCATTTATTTTAATACAAATAGTCATCAAGAGATAGTAAGTAGAATGAATAATTTGATCATTAGGAATCAACTGATTTTACAATATAATTCCATGATTTGTGATCATAAAAAAGGGGGATAATTTTCCCTCTATAGTTTTACTTCTCACAAATCATGTCAAATCATGTTTATTCATGTCTTAAGTTTTAATTTTAAATATTCTTAATTATGATTATCTATGTTCAACCATAAGATTAAAATATTACTGTTAATGTTTTTAATATAAGATAGGAAAACAGACAAAAATGGCCAAGTATGAGTCACTGATATCATGATATACCAATAGAAGTAAGAGCTACTAACAGAACAACTCACCGATAAAAGTAAGAGTTACCAAAAAAACAACTCACCAATATAAGTATGAGCTACTGACACATCAACCTACCGACAGGTTGAGTCACTGATATAATTTTGAGTCACCGATAGAAGGAAATAATGATAGAAGGACCTATCGACAAACCTATCTATCAATAGAAGGATCTACCAACAAAAGGACCTAACAACAGAAAGATATATCGACAGACCTACCTACTGACAGAAGGACTTAATGATAGAATAATCTACCGACCAACACATAGAAAATTTGCATTACTCTTAAATTCAAAATTAATTCTAACATTCATATTTATGAAACTTATTACCATATATTATATTAATTTCATTGTCTATATTTTGTAGACATTGTCAGAGACCAATATAATGGATGAGGAAGCCCACATGTTGAGGATCAGGCCTATTTTCAACATCATCATGATATAAAGAAATCACCTAAGTGAAAAGAAAAGGATCATACAAAGAGAATCATGGTGTATATAAAGTTTCTCGACTATGAAACAAACTTGATCAAGATGTTGTGAACAAGGAAGGATTTGTCGTGAAGCAAAAATCCCCAAATACTTGAAGCCATAAACCCTATTGAATATTACCTTCTAAGAGAATCACACCTCACTAGAAACCAGAACACAATGCTTCAATGACACTCTATTTTGGTTTCTATTTCCAAAATTGGAATAGTGCTTCACATATGCTACACCTAAGAAGTTCAGAATCTTTATGCACATCACAAAGAGCATTATAAACCTTTTATTATTATTTATGCTATGTTGTACTATTATTTTGAGTAGTATGTGTATCTATATCACAAACACATATTGTATCCCAATTTAAGCTAGAAGATATAGGATATCCCCACTCACTCTTTTTTATACACCATATTTGACCCACGTATAACTGTAGAAGAGGTCTCTGTGTGACCTAGTTGTATTTAGTTTCCCAAAAAAACCTATGGTAGAGGTCTAGTTGAGCTAGATAACCTTTTGTGCAATTCTAAACCACAATCTTGGGTATGGATCAAGTTTATTAACATATAATTCTTGGTGTAAGGTGATCACCAAGTGGAGAGGACTAGGTCTCTTCTTGAGACAGAACCTCTTGTTTTCATCCGCTATTTTTCAAATTTTGTTTTCTCTATTTTTCAACATATTTCAAAA
Organism: Viscum album; assembly: GCA_963277665.1. Classification (NCBI taxonomy): domain Eukaryota; kingdom Viridiplantae; phylum Streptophyta; class Magnoliopsida; order Santalales; family Viscaceae; genus Viscum; species Viscum album. Next base: position 1,560,823,650 of record OY728141.1, read on the forward strand.
AAACTAAATAGTGCTTTGATAGTTAATATTATTTAGTGTTTATAACTATTTTTTAGTTATTAAATTGCTTCCAAAAATTTTATAAATCTTGCAAATTTTTATACATGTGAATTAATAAATCTTTTGATAAATTAATTGAACATTCAAAACACTTATAAATATTCTACTTTGGTTAACTGGTTTGTTTATATTTTAAATTGGATAATTTTTTTATTAAGTTTTTTATCATAAATTTTGATAGGAACTCAATTTACCCCCCTCTTGAGTGTCCTACTCTGACCAACATAATTTATTTTCAAACATGAGATATTAATATAAACATTTTATATTTTATTTAAGCAAGAAAATATATTATTTTTTATGAATAACACTTATCTTTTTTAAAAAATAAAAAATATATTCATTTATATTGAAAATTATTAAATTTATTTCTCTTGGATTATATCATAGTTTATGATTGATTTTTGAATTATCTATTGTAAGTCATAATTAGAATTTGCGCTTATGATAATCATTTTTTAAAAATATCATAGAATAACCTTATGTATCATAGAGTAATTTTATGTTAACCTTACATATAATCTCATGAATATTACATATCACATCTATCGCTTTTGTAAAAAAGGAAAGTATCTTAACCCTTACTTATACATTTTTCATATTTAAAAATATACACTATATAATTATTATGAAATGATTATCTTTTTTCACTCAAATAATATTTTATTAATAGCCTATGATATCACCTATATAATAGCTTATGATAAAGAAAAGAACCATCATATTGTTTTTGTATCATGCCTTAACAAACACATCAGCCATACTATATGACTATGTGAAAATAGATTCATACATTATGATATCATATATTGGAAATCCAAGAAGATAAATACAATGGATTCCACTCAGACACACCATGTCATTAATTATAATATAGCTTATTACATATTATGGTATGCATGTTATTTGAAAATGTAAAAGGAAAACATTTTATTTTATTATAATTGTGGATTTGATACTACAAATGGGTTTTAGGGGATCGTCATATGATCATTACAGTATATGAAACCCCATAGTTTTCCTAATCTATCATCATGAATCATCTTTTGATATGAAGAATATAAGTAATAACAGGAATACCTAACATTCAAAAAGATTTATCATTGTGGAACATGTAACACCCTGAGTTTTTATGAATTATTATTTTTAAATAAATTAAAATTATTTGATTGCTTGCATTGCACACTACACAAAGTTAACATTTCTTTATACGTAATGCAAATTTAATCTTGAACTACATAAAACAGTAAATTTTTCTTGGGTTACATGCAACACTCCATTTAGATTTTTTTACATACAATACCAACATTCTTAGACAGTTTGTGTTACATGAAAGATTGAGTTTTACTAGAAAATAATATACTATTAATGTTGTCATTTAGTATTGTAGTTATCTCCATTATTTTGGAATAGAGATAATGAATAGTTTTAACTAAATTATAAAAATATGTAGTTTTCACATGTTTACAATTTATCTATTTATTATAAATAAAATAAGAATCATTTAAAATAAACAAAATGTATTCTGAAACATAATATCTTTTCTAAAAGAAGGGACAATCATGCTTAGCGCACATAATTTAAGATTTACTCTTACCAATTCTATAAAATTTATTTGATAAAATAAACTTCTTTTTTTAAATAGGAATATAAAAATTATCATAGGTTTAATTTTTCAACTTTTCTATGATGTTTAATTTTTATGAATAGTCAAAAATATTGAATTTTAATTGAAAACTATCTTTTCATCTAATTTATTTATATAGATAAATTGAATTTTAAATTTGTTATAAATTATAATTAGTTAAATAATAAATATATTAATAAAATTAAGTTCATTGGAATCAGCTTCATATTGAAATTGGATATAAAAACAATTTAAACTTTTGAAAATTTTCACTTTAAAACCCCACTTTCTCATCATGTCTTCAGGGTTAATTTTAAATTAAATTATAACATTTAAGTTAGTTGAATTTAAAAAAATGATTTCATATTTAGAATCAAAAAAAGTTGTAATGTGTAATAAGTCCAGTTTAAATTTTTACCATAATTATTAGTGAAAATAGTTAAAAATTTATAGAAATTAAAGAAAAAATTTGTTTACTAAATTGTTTAATTTAGAATATAAGGCATAAGAATGACCCAACACTTGTAAAAAACCCATTGGATAAAAATATTTAGAAAATTATGAAATTAGGATCTAATTTTATGAGTTTTGGGACACATTTCCATGAAAGTGACCCAAAAAATAAATTAATTAAATAAAAGGACAAAAACAAATATATGTTTCTTCTTTTTTATTTTATATAAATCTTTAGAATACGGAAAAAATACATATGTAACGACCTAGAATTCTATCACTAAAATTTATATTCTTAGTAATATTTCATAGATTACATAAAATCTCTTGTATAACATAATAAAAACTTTATAAATGAAGAATGAATGAAATAAGATGTATTTTTATAAGTTAAGAAACCTATACCAATGAAATAGTAACTTGACCTTAGGAATAGTAATAAGTCTGTTATGAATAGTAAATAAGCCAAATTTTCACGATGCACCTTCACCAAGATGAGGGAAGGGAAAAAAGATTGTCAGACCCTCACTTCTTCAAGTTGAAGGAGAGATAATGACACCCGAGACCCGCCTTCAAAAGGTCCCGGAGTGGCGACTAGCGCCAAGGGTATATAATTGCACACAAAATGGAAGTCATTACCCTTTTATTTAGTAGGATTGGGAGATATGATAGTAAATCCCAAAAAACACCAAAACTAAAAGTAAAATTAAATCCAAAACAATTCATTCCCATATGCATGTTCTAATAATAAGTGCTACAAAAATACAAGAGAAATCCAAAGGAAAGTACCAAAAGAAAAGAAAAGTAGTGACGTCAATGGTCCCGATGTCCGAACTAGTAGGGTCCAGCATGGTCCTCGAAGTCCTCATGGAAACCTAAAAGCATTTTTATATACATAGGGTGAGTATACATGTATACTCAGTACGAGTAACCAAAATCTCTCGTGCACAAGTGGGGAGGAATTTTAATGCCCTGTGAGAAAAGGTGATAACAAAAGAACCTAGAAAAGAAACTATCCACCCAACCTCACCAAAGAAGACTCCCAAAATAATTAAATTCAGGTAAAATAATAATAATAACACATCAATTTTTGGGTACCCCGCACCACTTTCCCACTAGTTATTGAAGACATCCTATGCGTCAGACCTCCCCCTCTATTCTCACTGCAGTCCCACTATGATACCATGCCCGCACACACCTAGGCTACCACAACCACACATCCCACCTGCAAACACCTGGGCCAAAACCACCACATGTAACCATGCCCACGAACACCTGGTTCAGAAAATCTATCGCCACGCCCAAAGACACCTAGGCCACATCCCAAAGACACTTGGGAAACAACCTTCCCGCACACACCTGGTAAAACCAGCACAACTACCCTACCCAAAGATTCTTGGGATATAATGGACCTTAGTCTATCATAGCCTACCCAAATAGTCTTGGGATACTTGGGGAATGGAGCATAAAAGGAGATAATAACTAGCCACTCATAGGAGTGTTGGTAAAAACACCCTCCCCCGTGAAATGGGGGTATTCAGCACAAAGTGCTCAACTTGGGTGGGGCATGAATAAGAAACATAAGAACTAATTTATAAATATAGGTAAAAACGAACTTATCCCAACCTAGGGGTCCCAAAATCATTCCATATAGAAACACCCTGTTTACTATTCATTCATAAAAAAGAACAATAGCCACAACTAAGGCACAACTCATTCCTAGAAAACAATTCTCCATTTAACCCATTCTTGTTTTCTTATTCAAGTGATTCCATTTAAATATTTCTTTACTACTGAGCAACTGAAAGACATTGCCAAAAACCAAGCAAAATATTGCCAAATAGCAATTTAAGCATTCACACCTGGTTCTCTTGTAAAGTCACAACAACAAAAGGGATCTATGACATCCCTTGAAGTATTGGAACCTACCCAAGACCCAAAATACAGCCCCACATGACCTCAGATCCAAAAACCAATAACTAAACCACAACAGGGGATCTCATACCCATCCACATCACCCCATAAGCATCATGAAGAACAACCACACATATCACCAAGATAGATTAAGGGTTTTTTCAGATTCAAACACACCATTCATTAATTTCCTTTTTTTTGTTCGGTTAACTGGGGTGATCACATGAGGATTCTTGTTCACTAGACATCCATTTAATCAACCGAGTTTACGTGATTAACCAATTTCAATTTTATAGCCATTTAATCATCATAGAATTATCCAAAAAATAGAGGTTAATTAGTGCGTAAGAAAATACCACCAATGGCTATAATTTTCAGTGTACAAAATCCCATACAATTCACAATGTATAAGCAATGGTAAAAGAGTACAACAACATCATTAAACTCACCCCTTCATTATTTAAGAACCATTTATTATCTTTGCTAAGGTTTAGTTGCATCCATCCCCGAATAAAACATTATCATACCCACCCTGCATGATACACAGTAAGAGATACGAAGGAAAAACCCTACAACGATGATCAACGATCATAGTTTATTTCCACATGCTAAGAATTGGGGATGCGTGACTTGTAGGGGTGTAACTTTGAGGATTCCAAGACTGAGAAGTAAAGGCTCCAGCATAGGGGCACCACTAGCCTTGGGAAGGGGACTCTAAACACATCAACAAAAAGAAAAAGGACTATCCTAGAAGAAGAAGAAAGAATCACGTGCGATAAACGGTGAGATCCTAGAGTTACATGATAGAAAATCCTGAATGGATTTAAAGGCGGATCGTGGTTTCACCACACGATTGGATTATTACACATTATGGAATTAATTTTTATTTAATAATTCACATTAGAGGGGTGGCCATTACAGTTGTGTTTTAAAGTATTTCCTTTAATTAGAGAAAAAACACATCATAGGGGCGGAACTGTAAAGTACGGGAAAAGGGTGTGACACTAAGAAAAATGCCACATGTTTTGGTAATTCAGGGGTCTCTCCGATATTTTGGGATTTTAGATATCATTTATGGGATTTTAATGGCTTCAAAAGAGGTATTAAAACACTTTTACGTCAAAAGATACTTTGTGGGAGTAGAACTGGAAAAAGAACAAGGGTGGAACAACATTTGGTGAGACACCATAAGCGATGCCACGGTCACGGTTCCACAGTCACGGTGCCACCATTTCATTGTGAGACAGTGATGGTACGACCGTGATGGTGCGACTATTACGGTGCCACCACCACGATTCCACCCTTATGGTTCCACCATCAGTGGTGCCACTATTTCGGTGTGTGACTATGATGGTGTGACCGCTACGGTGCCACCATTTTGGTGAAACTATTTGATGGAACTGATTTTTTTTAAACTCTTTAATGATTCATTGTCTGGGCCATTACGTTAGATTCCTCTCAAACTACTCTCACCCTTGAGAATCAAAACTTGATCTGAAGAAAAGAGAGGGGCTTGAACAACCACCTCGAAAGATACTTTTCAAGAGTAAACCTCCTCGACATCTCGGAACACATCTCCCTAAAGTAACCAAACAAACATGTAAAGGCTATACCATCCATACTGTTGGATTAGGGATTCCCTTCTTCCATGTCAATTTACTATCTCCTTTGGGTAGCACTGACTCACCCGCGTGGGTTTAACCGCATCCACTTTAATGCGTCTTGATTAGGGATCTGTTCCTCCCCTCCCCACAGTCAGGAATATTCACACACATCCAGAGAATAAGTAAAATAGTCCATTTCATATTTTAAAAGGTCAAACACTACATCTCAAACAAGTAAAAAATAGAAAAGAATAAAACTCAAAACAACTATGGGTACTGAGCGTGCCTATGTTCCTCATGTTCCTAGGTAATCTCTTCTAGCCCACCATGCATCCATAACACATGAACCGAGACTATGGTTTGTCCATAAACCACCTTCTCCTCACAATGCTCGATCATTACTCGTCACTCTACAAACATCTCATCATCCTCGATATCCCGCTCCCCCCAATCGAGGAAGTGTGATTCATCTTGTATATACTGACGGAGCTGAGATGCATGGAGATGTTGTGCATCCATAGTAGTGGTGGTGGTAGCTCCAGCTGATAATCCACTTTGTTGACCCACCACAACACCTTGAAGGGTCTGAAGAACCTAGGAGAAAGCTTACTCCCCCTACCAAACCTACATTTCCCACGCTGAGGGGAGACCTTCAAGAACATGTGGTCCCCGACCTTGAACTACAAGGGTCTCCACCTATGATCGGCATACGACTTTTTCTGGTCTTGAGCCGCCTTCATCTTATTTTATATAATCTGAACCTTCTTTGTCATGCTCCATACCACCTCCAGGCAAAGAACGCTTGTTTCCCTGACCTTTGTCCAGCACACGGGTGAGCTACACGACCTTCTATACAAGGCTTTGAATGAAGTCATGCCAATGGTAGAGTGATAGATATTATTTTAGGCAAACTCTACCAAAGGAAAGTGTCATACCCAAAATCCTCAAAAGACCAAAACACATGCCTGTATCATATCCTACAATGTATGGATGGTGTGCTCCGTCTGCCCATTTTTCTGGGGGTGGAAAGTAGTTCTGAGGCATAGCTGGGTTCCAAAAGCATGTTGCAACCATTTACAGAACTGTGAGGTAAATTGGGTGTCCTGATCAGAGACTATGGACCTCAGAACTCCATGAAATCATGCCACTTCATCCATGTACCTCTATGCTAAGGCATCCACTGCACTTGACTCCTTTATTGTCAATAAGTGAGATGATTTCGTCAGCCGGTCTACCACTACCCAAATAGCATCATAGCCTCCTTGAACCCTGGGTAGTCCTGTGAAAAAATCCATTGATATTTCATCCCACTTACACTCTAGGACATCTAAAGGTTGTAACAAACCTCCTGGGATGCAATGTTAAGCCTTCAACTCTTAACACATGAGGCACTTTTCCACAAACTCTGTCATTTTCTGATTCTCCCCGAGCCACCAAAACTGACCCTTCATGCCCGGGTACATCTTGGAAACTCCCGGGTGTACTGCTAGGGGTGATTTTTGGAAATCGCCAAGAACTCTCCCATGTATTCCCATGGGAATGAAAAACCTTCCATGAAACAACATTTGATTTTTCCAATCTTCTGATTATTCACCTGGAGCATCACCTCGGCTAACACGATCGCGAATCACTTTAGCCTCTAAGTCCCCCCACTAAGACTCTTCCACCTACTGCAACAGAGAGGACTACACTGTCATATGGAATAGACTGCCTCAGCCATCCTCCACCCTTGCATCAAGGTGTAGGGCATTCAACTCCTCCATCACCTTCCATGCATCTGCCAACTCATAACCCTCATCATTCTATGACTTCCTGCTCAAGGCATAGGCCCCCACATTTCCCTTATCTTCAGTGTAAGAGATTTTTAAGTCTTAGTCCTAAAGAAACTCCATCCACCTCCATTATTGCAAGTTTAGGTCCTGCTGGGAGATGATATACCTCAATCTCCTATTATCCATGAAGACCATGAAGCACTACCCGGGGAGGTAATACTGCCACAACTTTAGTGCGAACACGACTGCTTCAAACTTTAGATCGTTGGTGTCATAGTTACGATCATGAGGACGTAACTTCTTATACCCATAAGAGATCACCCCTACTGTTGTATTAGTACACACCCCAATCCTTGTCCTGACTAATCACAGAACATCTCAAACATCACTCCTTCTAGCAACCTCTGTACTGGGGAACTAACCAGCTTCCCCTTATGATAAATAAATCCTTCCTGGAACTTCTTACCCCATATAAAAGCCTAGAATTTCTTGGTCAAGGCTGTCAAGGGCTTTGAAACTTGAAACAAATTAGGCATGAATCTCTGGTAGTAACCCACTAAACCCAGTAAACTACTAACTCTACCATGTTCTTGGGTGCTTCCCAAGAAATAACCACCTCGACCTTTGATGGGTCCACTTCTATCCCATGTTCAGACACCACATGTCCAAGGAAGTTCACCTCCCATGTCTAGAAATTGCACTTGGACAACTTTCTATAGAGCTGGTGCTATCAGAGGACCCCTAAAATTGTCCATAGATGCTTAGTATGGTTCTCATATGATCTTGAGTAGATCTGGATGTCATCAATAAACACGACTACGAACTGGTCCATATATTCTCGGAAGATGGAGTTCATGAGCCCCATGAACATAGTTGGCACATTCATAATGCTGAAAAACATGAACACAAACTCAAAGTGACTATACCTTCACCTGAAGCTAGTATTCGAGATGTAACCATCCTTCACCCTCAACTAGTGACATATGATTCCAGGTCGATCTTAGAGAACCATCCCACCACCTTCAACTAATCAAAAAGCTCATATATCCTCGGGAGATGGTAATGGTTATTGAATGTTACTTGATTCAATCTCCGGTAGTCAATTCATAGCCTTAGACCACCATATGCCTTCCTCTAGAACAATACCAGAGCACCCCATGGTGATGCACTTGGTCAGACAAAACCCGTATTCATCGGCTCTTCAATCTGAACCCATAACTCCTGGAACTCAGAAGTTTCCATCTGATAGGTAGCCATCAAAATCGGATAGGCACCAGGTTGCTAGTCTATCCCGAACTCAACATCATGTCAAGGGGGTAGAGTCACCACCTCTTCTGGGAAGGCATCCATGAACTCATCGACAATCCCCAAAGCTTCCACCATCTCTGAGTCCACTGACTCTACTTGCGGCTTAGCTAATTAACAAGGAAAGAAAGGGCTCCACTCGCCGGCTGCCCTCTTGTAAACCCCATCCACCAACGAAATTCACACGTTGGTCGCCCTTATCTAAAAACACAAACCTTATCCAGAAGCAGTCAATAACAGAACATATAGAGATCATCCATTCGATGCCTAAAATGACATCATATGGATGCATCAATAGAAAAAGAAGGTCTCCACTGGACTGATGTGGTCCCAACATCAGTCTACATACCTAGAAAACATGAGACAACCTAGTCTGACCTCCAATTGGCATACTAAAAACTAGGGGTACGGAAATTCTCTCTATGTCTAGACCCAAATCATGGGCTATACTGGGTGCAACAAAAGATTGTGATGCTTTAGAATCAAACAAGGTGCATGCTAGAATAATAAACAAGCTGATCGTACCTCGAACAACTTATGGGCCTACTAGAACCGTCGCCTCTGCAGAGTGAAACTACCCATGCCCACCTCCTCTTCCCCTTAGTTTCCAGCCACCTCCCTGACCACACCCTGGTCGAGGTCCCTGAGGAGCGCCCTAAGGTCGGCCTCCTCCTGCAATGACTGATATTGGAGGAGTGGGAGCTTGTTGTCTCTGCTACTACTGCTGAAAGGGCCTGACTGGAAACTATTTCTCCTGAGGTGGGCACTGAACCTATCCACACCCACTATACTGAACTCTGTCCGGGCACAGATTTTGAAGGCTCCCATGGCTGCCACAGATGAAGCATATCGGTCCTAGGCCTGAAATTAAAGGGTGAGGACCAGGATATTGAAACTAGAACTGTTGGTGCCTGCTCCCCACGAGCTGAAACATGGAAGGCCCTGACACTGGAGGCCTTATACTAATGTCCATACCCTTTGATATGCCCAACTGGATCCCTTATTGGGGAACACCTCCTAGTGTGTGCATCCTCTCTAGAACTTTATCCTTCTTCTGGACCTCCAAGTATGTCGGTAGAGTGAAGGGAGTAATAGTATACTGGAGAGAATGTCGGAGTGCCTCCTCTAAACGTCTTTCCTGAGACTCCTCATCCGAAAAGAGGTCTGGAGAAAAATGAAGTAGATAAATGAACTTGATCCCCAACTCCCTCACTGACATACTCCCCTGATGAAGGGAGATTATCTCCCGCCTATTTTCTACCTTCATCATGGAAGAGAGGAATTCTGCCAGGAACTCCCTCTCAAAGTCAGTCTATGAAACCTCATCCTCCCTCTTCTCCCCAAGATAGAGAATCCACCACTAAAACACAGCTCTCCCCATCTAGCTGATATCCAAAGGAACCCAGTACTCTGTTGGAGCCCGAATCAAGATGAAATCCATCACAAGATCCTCGAGCTAGCTCTCTATCTTCATGTCAGAGATGCTTTCCTCATACTTCCCGAGGGTCTACCGCTGAAATGCAAGAATCATCATCTTCCACTGGTCATCCTCCTCCTCTCGATCAGTCCTCTACTAATCATCCAAATCAACCCCCTAGGCCTCAATTTCACACACTACCTGTGGTCACCATCTGGGTTCCATAGCTGCAAAGTAAACAAGGAATGCCTAATCCCGAGTAGTGTAAAATATTGCTTTTAAATTTTTCTTAGAATTTTTTTTATTTTATATCCCCAAAATACCCAAGACACACTAGAACACAAGTCATTATGATGCATGTAACTTTCCTAAGTTATCTACCCTATAATCAGTGTAGCCTCACTTGGCCCTTCGATAGGTCCATAGTCCTTGAATCTGATCACAGGGGGGGCCTAAAATCTCATGTCCTAGTCGATCTTACCTGAACTATTTCACATGCCAAGATTGCCTAACATTTTTGTCCTACCATCCCATGTAATTTCCAATGTGCCTAACTCCAAACTTCATCTTATATCTCAACCTATACATTGATACCATTATTTTATGACCCACCTTCACCAAGATAAGGGAAGGGACAGTAGATTGACAGACTCTTCCTTCTTCAAGTTGAAGTAGAGAAATGACCCCTGAGACCCACCTTCAATACATCCCGAAGTGGCGAATAGAGCCAAGGGTATATAATTTCATGAAAAATGGAAGGCATTACCCTTTTTATTTAGTAGGATCGGGAGATAAGATAGTAAATCCCAAAAAACACCAAAACTGAAAGTAAAAGTAAATCAAAAAAAATTAATTCCCATATTCATGTTCCAATAATAAGTGCTACAAAAGTACAAGAGAACTCCAAGGAATGTACCAAAAGAAAAGAAAAGAAGAAATGTCAATGGTCCTGAAATTTGAAATAATAGGGTCTGGCACGGTCCTCAATGTACTCCTAGAAACTGGAAATCAGTTTTATATATATAGGGTGAGTATACAGGTATACTCAGTAGGGGCCACCAAAATCTCATGTGCACAGTTGGGGAGGCATTCTAATGCCCCGTGAAAAAAAGGAGAAAACCAAACCACCTAGCAAGGAAACTATCCACCCAACCACACTAAGGAACTCTTCCCAAATAACGCAAGTTAGGAAAAATAAAAGTAATAACACATCGATGTTTGGGTACCCCACACCACTTTCCCACTGGTTATTAAATACATCTTACGCGTCAGACCTCCCCCAAAATTCTCATCATAGTCCCACTGACATATCCCGCCATCACACACCTAGGCTACCACAACCACGCATACTGCCCACAAAAACCTGGGACACAACAACCACATGCAACCACACCCATATACACCTGGGCTGGAATAACTATAGCCATGCCCGAAGACACTTGGGCCTCATCCCTAAGACACATGAGAAACAACCTGCCCGCACACACCTGGTAAAACCTCCACAACTAACCTTCACAAAAAATCTTGGGCTATAATGAACCTTAGGCAGTCACAGTCTTCCCAAATAGTCTTGGGCTACTTGGGAAAGGGATCAGAAAAGGAACTAATAACCATCCACTCATATAAGTGTTGGGAAAATCACCTTCCCCCATGAAATGGGGGTGTTCAGCACGATGTTCTCAACTTGGATTGGGACCAAATATGAAACATAAGAACTAATTTATACATATATATAAACAAGCACTCATTCCAACCTAGGGTCCCAAAATCAGCCCATACACAAACACCTTTTTTACTATTCATTCATAAAAAAGCACAATAGCCACAAATAAGGCACAACTCATTCCTAGAAAACAACTCCCCGTTTAACCCATTCTTGTTTTCATATTCAAGGGATTCCATTTAAAGAATTTTTCACTATTGGTAAACTAACAGGCATGGCCAAAAAATAAGTAAAAAATAGCCAAGACGCAATTTATGCATTTAAACTCAGTTCTCTTGTAATGTCACAACAACAAAAGGGATCTGTGAGATCCCTTGAATTACTGGAACCAATCCAAGCCCAAACATACGGCCCCACATTGACTCATATAAAAAAACCAACATCTTCACCAAAATAGGGGATCTCATCCCCACCACGTCACCCCACAGGCATCAAGCAGAACAACCACACATATCACCAAGACAGAGCAAGAGAGTTTTCATATTCAAACACACCATTCATTAATTTCCTTCTTTCCATTTGGTTAACCAGGGTGATCACACGAGGATTCTTGTTCACTGGACATCCATTTAATCAACTGATTTTATGTGATTAAACAATTTCAATGTTACCGCCATTTAATCATCGTAGAATTATCCAGAAAATAGAGGTTCATTAGTGCACAAGAAAAGACCACAAACGACTGTGATTTTCATTGGAAATAATCCCATAAAATTCACAACATATAAGCAATGGTAAAAGAGTACAACAAAATTATCAAACAAACCCCTTCATTATTTAAGAACCATTTATTATCTTTGTTAAGGTTTTGTTTCATCCATCCTCAAAGGAAAAATTATCATACCCACCCCGCATGATACATAGTAAGAGGGACGAAGGAATAAACCCTACTTGGATGATCAAAGATCGTAGTTTTTCTCCACGCGCCAAGAACTGGGGATGCACAACTTGCAAGGGAGTAACTTTGAGGATTCCAAGACTGAGAAGGAAAGGCTCCAACATAGGTGCAACACTAGCCTTGGGAAGGGGGACTCTAAATTCATCAAGGAAAAGAAAAAGGACTAGCCTAGAGGAAGAAGAAATAATCTCATGTGATAAAGGTTGAGATCCTGGAGTTACAGGATATGAAATCTTGAATAGATTTAAAGGTGGATCATGGTTTCACCACGTGGTTAGATGGTTACACATGATGGAATTAATTGTTATTTAATAATTCTCATCAGAGAGGTGGCCATAACAACTATGCGTTAAAGGATTTCCTTTAATTAGAGGAAAAATGCATAACAGTGGAGGAAATAGAGAGTACAAAAAAAGTGTGTGGCACTGGGGAAAAATACACATGTTTCGGTAAGTCAAGGGTCTCCCGGCTCTTTGTGGATTTTAGATATCATTTATGGTCTTTTAATGTCTTCGAAAGGGGTATTAAAAAACTTTTACATCAAAAGATACCTTGTGGGAAGGAGACTAGAGAAAGAACAAGGGTGGGACACCATTTGGTAATACACCGTAAGCGGTTCCACGGTCATGATGCCATTTTCACGGTACCACCATTAGCAGTGCCACCTGTAACATCCCGGTTCTAAAAGCCACCCAGAGGTGCCCCGTACCCTGTTGGTCACATGGCCCCAAGCGCATTTCCCTGAACTCCAGAGGCTGCCGACTAGTAGCGAGGGCCTTGGGTGTGATAGTGGGGAAACTATTCCCTCGTTGGCATAGTAACATAGCAGAATATAAGCAATCATACAATAGCAGAAGCAGTAAATATCCCACAACAGTAAATAGTGGAAGACTGATAAATAAGCAACTAGGCAAAATATATAAATGATGCATGATGCATATGTGTCTATGAAAGCATCCAAACAAGTCACAATGCTGAATACAGTACTAAACCCATGTACAAAAGGAAACAGATAAACAACTCCTCAGCATCGCTAGCCTCATCTTGGTCCCATTCTCTCCAGCTCCAATGCAATCAAGAACTTTAAGTAGAAGGGCGCTTTCCCTAATCTATACTTGCAACAATATAATCAGTTTGGGCCCAAAATCATGACCCAAATAGGGTGTGAGGCAAAATACTAGTATGAAACCACCCAAATATCTGTGCCTAACAGTCAGTGAATATATGGCAGGTAAAAGTACAGAAAGCAATAAACAGGAAAGTACTCAGCAGCAAACAATCCATAGATTCTAGCATATAATTTACAAACAAGTAAGTAGGCACTCAAGAAAGTAGAACAAATAGGTAACCCTCTGGGTAGTTCTCACAACATAACCCCTATGGTTCAACCAACAAGTACTAGTAACCCTCTGGGAGGAACGCACAGTATCACCCCTCTGGTTCAACTAAATAATTGACTCTCTAGGGAAGAACTCACATTCAATTCCCCCTATAGTCTCGTATCGTACTAAAGGCGCTCTGTGGAAGCACTCAACGTCTCATTACCCATGTGGACCATGTCTAGGAACTATATACACTCTGAGGAAGAACTCAACGTCAATTCCCCCTATGGTCTCACATCGTATTATAAAGACACTCTAGAGAAGCCCTTACGTCCATTCTCTCTCTGGTATAATACACTAGGTTCCCACAGCCCTGTGTAAAATCAGCAAGTGTCACATCGCGTAACAGACAAAGTGAACCTCAAGAACTACATGGCTAGTAGTCTATAGCATAACAGTATGGAATAACAATATTCAGACAATCCTACAAACTAAGCATGGAACTGGAAATAGCCTAACAGGAAAAACTAGACCAAACGATCATAAACAGGAAAAACATGCATGGGAAAAACATCCAAAGCACAATAAAATTACCCTATTCACAACAGTAACCTCTACTCAGGAATATAAGAAAAGCAGGCAAACAACAAGGGAAAAACAGGAAACACGCAATACCCCGTTCAAGGGTATTGGTGGAATTTTTACAAATACTCAAAGACTTTCTACAGAAAGGCACAAACCACCTACCTTGATGTTAGGAGATTGATATAATTGAACCAAGAATCTTGAATCTCCTTAAAACGTCATAGATCTATGAAAATGTATAAAAATTTCAACCCACGATAACATGGAATAGATAAGAAATTGGAAAACGATGCTCTAGGAGAAGAAAAAACTCACTGATGTGATTCCAACTCACCTGACGGTGTTAGAATCGGAGGACAAATGGAGGCTTGGTGGCTGGTCGAAGATCCACGGTCGTACCCTCACTCTCGGACGAACCAAAGCTAAAAGAAGGGTGTTATGTCCATCAGATGCAACCCCGGTGCATTTACTGAAAAAAAATACACGACATGTACTTTTGGAGTACACGACAGGTACTTACTATTTCTGTACTCCGCTTTAGGCGACCTCCACATCACCCCACACGATCGTGTGTGTGGCCCTTACATGGCTAGCACACAGCCTCAGGTGGCAACGAAGTACACAACGGGTACTCATAAAGTACATGGTGTATAATTCAAAAAATTTCATAAACTCCTCTTTCTCAAAAACTCTAGAAAAGGAAAAACATACCTGAAAATAACGTCTAGGTTCTTACACCATGGTTTTGGTGTGCAACCGTGCTGGTGTGACTGTTGTGTTGCCACTATCACGGTGCTACCATCACGATGCCACTGTCAGTGGTGCCATCGTTTTAGTGTGCGGCTGTGATGGTGCGATGTCTATGGTACCACTGTCATGGTTCCACCATCACGGTGCCACTGTTTCGGTGTGAGACCGTGACCGGTGCCACCGTTTCGGTGGAACTGTTTGATGGAACCGAATTTTTGGAAAACTCCTTAATGAGTCATTATTCGGTATATTAAACTAATGAATAGTAATATCACCCAATAAAGTATTAATAAAAATTAAGCATCATATAAATGAAATTATGATATAATTATATCATAGTATAAGAAAATAAATATTTTGAAAATTATTAATTATGAGTTGGTATTTTTGTAAGTCATAAATATTTAATTACAATTTAATAATGAATATAATTATTTAAAATAAAATTTATTTTCATAAAATAGATTCATATATACGAATTATGTTTTCTTATTATTTTAAGATAATTTTATGAGAACTTAGTTAATTTTTCAATGTGTTATAAAATAATTTATAATTTTAAAATCTGTATTTTTTGAGTAAATGATTATTTTAATTAAAAATTAAATTTATGTTATTTACAAAATTATTTTTCAAAAATAGAGTTAATTTTTTAATTCTAAAACTCTAAAAATGGTTAGGGTGAATTTTTTGTGACTGTTCTAAAATACTTGAATTTTGGTGAATAGTAAAATACAATAATTTATGATAAATGTTAAATACATGAATTATGGAGTCATAGGTTATGTATGGTTGATTAAAGGTCATAATTTTAGCTATAATTCATATTTAAATATATTTGGTGATAATTCTCAAATTTTTCATAGTGTTGATCCAAAATAATAAAAAATGAATAAAATATTCAAAAAACTCCCCTCTCCTCCACTGTAAATACCACCCCTTCTCCTCACACCTTTCAATCATAATGCTTTTTCAAATTTCTTACCAATAATCTTTCCAATAATATCCCCCACATACACATTCCTTTTCCCTTATAAAAAGTACAAAACCAATCCCCTTAAGGAGGTTCTCAAGGAGGATAATTCATGTGGTAAAAATCATCTTTCTTTTCATTTATTTTTTAACACCCCAAGCTTCTACGGTATCCTTCTCTTTGAATAATGCGATAGCGTGTGTTGTACGCAACACCGAGTTCTAACAACGAATCAAACTAGCCGTTATGAATATTAATACCTACTTTTTAAAATTATATATATTTTATATTTCAAAATGGACTTCATTTTTGGATTCGGAATATCTAATTTAGCCTAAGGTGAAATTTTGGTACTTTTCGGATAACTTTCATATTTTGATGAATAGTGAAAATTACTAAATTTTAATTAAAAACAACTTTTTTAATCAAAATAATTAATAGTGATAAATTATGAATTTTAGTAGTTTTAAAGTATATTTAGATTATATTTTTACCATTTAATATAATGTTGGTCATTGGACATAATTTTACAATTAAACCGAACATAAACAAGTGTCAATCTTTTGATAGTTATTATCTCTTAAAAACACGCTTTTTGTTTTGACAGCGGGAATTAATTTTAAATTAATTTCTGTCACTTATTTGTTTTGAATTTAGTAAAATGGATTCCATATTTGGAATCAGGATGTTCAAATTGTGTAAATAGGTAACTTTTATTTTTAGACATTTTGAATAATTACTGCGGTAAATATTTTATTTACCATGGTTAAGGGTAAATCCGGTAAATAAGGGTTAAAAAATAATATTATAATAATACTAAATTACCCTAAAACGTGTCTTAACCCTATTGGTTGATACACGGTCGACCATGGGCATCTTTGGGTCGATTTTGGGACCCCATGGATCCACTTGTAAGTGATAATGACACTTCATTTTAATTAAGTTAAAATGAATACAAAAATGACACAAGCATATATCTTTTAGCAAAACAATTGTTACATAGGGTTATATATGTTGGATTTTAGATTATAAGTATTAATTAGAAAGATAAAAAGATTTACTACATAATTATATTTTATTTATAATTTTTAGACATTAAATAATTTATTTTATTTATGACACAATGATGATGCAGTAATTACTATAATAGTGAAAAATTAAAATAATTGATATTATAAATACCCAAATAAATATAATATGAAACTTTTAATGAATTAAACTAATTTTCTAGGATAATATGATATATTAGGATTGATTTAATTGACTTTTTTCGAAGTAATAAATCTGTTATGAGTTTCACAAAAATCAACTATTGAATAGTGTCAAAATTGACATAAAAGAGTCCTTAAAACAAATATTATATTATTAATTGATATTAAATTCCTAAAAATCTAAGGATCGTCCAAGAGACTTATATCATGATAGGTTCATCATTACTGGACCACTTGGGGGTCGCTTGTATGTATATAGTAAGTTTATTAACCATATTATATAAAAATACAAAGAGACATTGTAAAAGTGAAACTAATTAACTTAGAGTTAATACTTAAAGATAAGGTTAATATAAGTACCCAAACCTGTCTAAATTCTATTGGTTGAGTGGTTTTCTACCTATACCCACCTTAACCTTTTAATAATAAACTTTGGAGCAATTAGAAACGGAATATGAATTTATTATAAATTAATATTTCTAGCTTTTCCAAAGGTGCCCCTCACCCCACTTATAAAAGGGCACTCCTCCTTCTCATTTATTCACACCTTCAAAGCCTTTTGGTTCGGCCAAACTCTGCCCAAATACTCTCCCAACATCCCTCACTAAAACTTAGAGGCCTTAGTTTGATCAGAAAGCAAACCTAATGAGCCCTTTTGATCAAATCAAAAGGAAGAACCCGAAGAAGAGGTAATGTTTTCACCACCCCTTTTCAAGTTACTTTCTTCTTCCACTTCTTCTTTCTTTGTTCTTACCATTCTAAAATAATAACTCCAATATCTTACATATACTGTGATGTTATTATAAATATGGTACAACCATATTTAGTATTCTATCCACCCTTTTAATAACATGTCACCATACGTGCGTAAGTACGGCTTACCGTCTCCACGTCGTGGTGTAATTGTTATTCAATATATTATTATTTGGATGGGTATAATAATGATGTGTAACTCATGTAAATAATAAATATAACATGTTAATGATTCTGTATATATGATATACCATCCATTTATATATTATTTTAATATCAAAAGAATGATATTGTCGCTCGTGCGTACGTACGGACTACCGTCTCCACGAACGCGATGAGATTCATTCTCCATCGTATCCATTCAAGTATAATTATCATTTGATGATTTAAAAATTATGTTTAAGGACTTTATATCATTCTGGATATGAATAAGATACAACAAACATGGCTTATGTAACAAAACATATAAAAGAAAATGAGTAAGTTAACACCCGAAATGACGATAATTCTAAGATATTATTAACAAATCAATGTTAAAAGATCATATATGATATCATATTAATATATATGATTATTGTATAATTTAATAACAATTATTTCACCATTATACAGGAGGTTAACCTACCCCAACCAAGGAAAATTACAAGGTAAGGGTTATTTCACAATCTCTTCATTATTCGAGGTTGTTTATACGTAATAATCTACTTGGATTTCTTTATCATCCACATCCATGTTTCTTCGAAATGTATTTCAAAACATATTTATTATTTAAAAGAATATGGTTTAAAGTCATTTATACCCTTTTTTTACTTTTTATAATAGGTTTATAAAGGAATCTTTCCGTCGTTTTCAAAACAAGGTCCTTTTTAACCTTTTCGACAGAATTAAGGTAAGAATGTTTTTTTAACTTATACGGCGGGTGTGGCTATTTTCCGCCGTTATAAAATCTTCAAATCTTCCCTTACAAGCTTATAAGAATATTTTCAAAGAAAATGTTTTATTTTATATGGATCTTAAATTATTTCAAAATAAAAGGAGATATTTCTTTAAAAAGAATTTTGATTTCATCTATGTCAACATCCTTTGATGGATTTTAAGATTATTTGAAGTTGATTTATTATGATACAAAACTTCTATATTGTATTTAAGGTTTTGTGATATGTTTGACTGTGGATGTTCTATTTTTATACCATTCATAGTTTATGGTGAAAGTATTGACATTTCGTATGCTAGTTTTAATACGAATGTTTATGTTATGTTTAAACCTTTTCATATGGGAATGCATTGGACTTAATATGTGACGGGTGGAGCCCGCTATAGCTCCTCGATGCATCGGTAGGTCTCATGAGACAAACTAGTGTCTTGGAACAAGGCCTTGGAAAAATCTTATTTGTAGTCTTGGCACGAGGCCTTGGCTATGTGGTTATGATAGTCTGGAATTATGCATTCCAACATTATGAAAGTGGTTATTGATTTTTGCATGTGATTATTCGATTAGTAGAATATCCATGTGAATAAGTAAATGGAATTATTTCATTTTATTTATGCCATACCATGTTGAAAGTTCATGTTTGAAAGGATTTTGTTTTAGTTATACATTGCCTTAAATGTTTATTCTTATTTATGAAAGTTTCTGCTATATTGTTATCCTTACTGGGCATTTGAGCTCACCCCTTTTCTATGTTTTATTTTTCCCAGGAAGTGAAGAAGTAAATTATGAATGACCTAAAGGGATATTATGTGGGGATATAAGTGTGGATTATGGAGACAATATGTTTTTGTAGTAGTTTTTCATTTTATGATGTAATGTAAGACTTATGAATAAATCTAGTGTTTCCAAGACTACTAAACCAATCGGTCTTTCGAGATTTGATCTTTCTTGTGATCATAACAATGTTATGTAACAATGCACCGACTCTGGGTAACTGGGGTCGGGGCATTACAGTTGGTATCAGAGGAAGTTTAGTACAAACCTTGGAAGCTAGATTTAGATAAACTCTGATTAGAGCACGTAGACCTAAGATGAACTTTGAGGATTAGTATCGAAGAACTTCCTAGAATTATGGTATTGTAGGGATTTTGTGAGTTTTCCGAGCAATACATCCCTGTCTGGATACGAGCAGGTAGAGGCGGATCTGGCACAGATGTACCTAGGGGTAAAACCCGAAAACACCGCTTTGAGCTAGACTCGAACGGGAACTGGTGCACGACAATGGGCCTTGTTGCACTCTTGGTTACGACACTCCCGGGGGATATGCTTAGGATAACTCTCATTTTTCTTTACAAATCATTTTTAAGGGATTATGAGTATATACTTCCTCAAAGAAAACATTCTTAGGATTATGGATTATATCCATAAATAGTTCAATTTATGTTAAGTGTTTTATAAGTATGGGATTATGTATTTTGATTCATAAACTGATCTAGTTTATGCCATTGTTTAGAAATGGCGCCTAGTGGAAGAAATGGAAACCGTATCAATGCACGCACTCCATGTAGGGATTTCCCTCCTGCTCAAGATAATTATAGTGGAGCTGGTGATGCAACTGGAGCCGATCAGCTAATCACCATACAGGGACAACTTACTCAGGTTATGAATAATAACCTTACCCGTATGGAGCACCCTGATCCGCAGCGTGGAGGATCAATGTTAGATCGATTCATGAGGCAACAACCACCAACGTTCAATGGGAGTACAAATCCCTTAGTAGCTGAGCAATGGATATTTTCCCTAGAGAAAATATTTCAGGCTTTGGGGAGCAGTGAAAGGGAAAAAGTTATCATGGCAGTTTACCGCCTCACTGGAGATGCTGATCAATGGTGGTCATTAATTCAAAATACGAAGGAAGATGATGAAGTATCAAATATGGAATGGAGGGAGTTCAAAAATCTGTTTTTAGAAAAATACTTTCCTCGCGACCATCGAGCAGATATGGAACGGCAATTTCTAAGTCTGAGACAGAAGGAGGATGAGAATGTCACAAAGTATGAGGCTAACTTTACAAGGTTAGCAAGGTACGCTGGTGATTATATACGTAACCAAAGAAGTAAGATTGATCGTTTCTTTTATGGGTTAAAACCATTTCTCCGTCGAGCATTAGTCTCACAATCCTTTTCATCGTACGAAGACATTGTCTCATGTGCTATCAAGAACGAAAGGAATTCTCTAAGTCTTATGACTTTAAAGCAAAGAAAGAGAAGAAGAGGCCTGCTGATCAATCTGGGAATGGAAATAAGGGGAAGAAAGGAAAGGTTGAATATCCATCCTGTGGTAAATGTGGGAAGAAACACCCCGGTGATTGCTTGAAGGGAATGGGAGTCTGTTACAAGTGTGGTGAAAAAGGCCACCAAGCTCGTGATTGCAAAGGGAAGAAGGAATCCACCAACGTTCAGTGCTACAATTGCAGGGAGATGGGACATTATGCGAATGAATGTACTAAGCGTCAGGAGAACTTACCTCAGAAAAGGCCAAGGGATCAAGGCCAAGCTTATGCTATCACTACTGCTGAGGTAGAAGCTCCGAAAGACGTGGTGGCAGGTAATTTAATGGTTTCCTCAAGTTTAGCAAATGCATTATTTGATTTTGGATCATCACATTGTTTCATATCTTCCCAGTTTGCTAAGAAAATTAGATATTTCCAATTTGATTTAATAAGGGATTTGTCAGTTAAAACTTCTAAGGGAAGTATCATTGCAACAAAGTTTTGTGAATCAGTCCCCATTAGATCACATAAATGTTCGTTATCTGCTGATCTCATCGTCATACCTATGATTGAGTTTGACATAATCCTCGGTATGGACTGGCTTTCGGACTATGATGCGAAGATTTATTGTAAGAAGAAAGAGGTTACGATTCTTGATGATAATGATAAGGAACACCTTATCTTTAGAGCAGAATCGTCACCACCTAATTTTTATTTAGATCCACCCTCAATAGCTCAACTAAATTCAATTATTGGGGAGGAAGAGAATGAAATAACTGTGGGTGAGGAAAGGAATGTTCAAATAGAGTATGTACCTGTTGTGAAAGAATTTGTAGATGTATTTCCGGAAGATTTACCTGGACATCCTTCAGAACGAGAAGTTGATTTTTCCATTGATTTAATTCCTGGATCAAGGCCTATATCGAAGACCCCTTATAGAATGGCCACTGTAGAATTAGTTGAACTAAAGAAACAACTAGAGGAATTGAGTAATAAGGGATTTATTCACCCTAGTGTTTCTCCATGGGGAGCCCCTGTTCTTTTTGTTAAAAAGAAAGATGGATCTATGAGGTTATGTATCGACTACAGGGAGATCAATGCTATAACGATAAAGAACAAGTATCCCCTACCTCATATTGATGATTTATTTGACCAAATACATGGAGTTCAATACTTTTCAAAGATTTAACTTCGATCTGGATACCATCAGTTGTGTGTAAAGAAGGAAGACATTCCGAAGAAAACATTTCGAACCAGGTACGGGCATTACGAGTTTACTGTAATGCCTTTTGGATTGACTAATGCACCCTCTGTATTCATGGATCTGATGAATAGAGTTTTCAAGGAGTATCTCGATTAATTTGTGGTGGTATTTATTGATGATATCTTGGTATACTCCAAAACCTACGAAGATCATGAAAATCACTTGCGCATTATCTTGAAGACTATGAGGAGGCATGAATTATATGGGAAGTTTAGCAAGAGTGAATTCTAGCTTCAGGAGATTTCTTTTCTTGGCCATATTGTCTCTAAAGATGGAATCTATGTTGATCCTTCTAAGACCAAGGCAATCCAAGAATGGCCAGCACCTACGAGTATAACTGAGGTATGCAGTTTTATTGGTTTCGCAGGTTATTATCGACGTTTCGTCCAGAATTTTGCCCGATTGGCTAACCCATTAACGAAGCTCACATGTAAAGGGGTTAAATTTGTTTGGACAAAAGAATGTGAAGAATGTTTTGAAGAACTGAAGAAAAGATTAGTCAATGCTCCTATATTGACTCTACCATCGGGGAATGATGGGTTCGTTATTTATAGTGATGCATCGAAGAAAGGACTTGGTTGTGTCCTTATGCAGAATGATAGAGTTATTGCCTATGCGTCACGACAGTTGAAAATTCATGAACAAAACTATCCTACTCATGATCTCGAGTTAGCAGCTGTGATATTTTCTTTGAAGATATGGAGACACTGCCTCTATGGTGAAAAATGTGAGATTTATACTGATCACAAGAGTTTGAAGTATATTTTCTCACAAAAAGAACTCAACATGAGGCAAAGGAGATGGATTGAATTACTCAAGGATTATGATTGCACGATACACTACCACCCAGGGAAAGAAAACAAGGTGGCAGATGCTTTGAGTAGAAAAGACCATGGAGTTTTGAACAATATGAGAATTGAAAGGGATCCAATTTTCATGGATCTAGTGAAGATGGACATGGGAATAACCAGGGAAGGCGAAACATCATTTCTTTTTCAAATGGTTGCCAAAACATCTTTAATAGAAAGGATTAAGAGTACTCAGGCCGATGATGAAGAATTTCAAAAGAAGATTAAAGCTGTGAATGATGGGAGATTGAGAGACTTTGTGTATGAAGATGGAATTTTGAAATTTGGGAAGAGACTTTGTGTTCCCGATATACCTGATCTAAAAAGGGAATTTCTGGATGATGCTCATAGTTCCAATTTCTCTATACACCCTGGGAGAACCAAAATGTATAGAGATTTGAAGGAACATTTTTGGTGGGACAACATGAAGAGGGAGATTGCTGATTTTGTGTCAATATGTATGGTTTGTCAACAAGTGAAAGCTGGAAGGCAACAGCCTGGAGGAGTCATGCAACCTCTTCCCATACCGGAGTTGAAATGGGACAATATTATGATGGACTTTGTCATGGGGCTACCAAAGACTCCTAGAAGGAACGATGAAATATGGGTTATTGTTGATCGTCTTACCAAGTCAGCACATTTTCTTTCTATAAGAGAAGATCTACCCCTGGAACGTCTAGCAAGACTATATATTAATGAAGTTGTGAGACTTCATGGAGTACCCCTATCGATTGTTTCTGATCATGATTCCCGTTTTACTTCAAGATTCTGGAAAAGTCTTCAGAAATACCTGGATACTGAACTTCATTTGAGCACTGCATACCACCCTCAGACAGACGGAAAATCAGAACGGACTATTCGAACCTTAGAAGACATGTTGAGATCTTGCTCACTTGACTTTCAGGGTATGTGGGATCAATATTTACCTCTGGTGGAATTTTCCTATAACAATAGCTTCCATTAGAGTATTCAGATGGCACCATATGAAGCGTTATACGGAAAGAGATGTCTTACACCAACCTGTTGGGATGACATTGGTGAAAGAAAACTTGTAGGCCCAGAACTGGTGGAGGAAACGGTGGAAAAGGTGAAAGTAATCCAAAATCACATCAAAGCAGCTCAAAGTAGGCAGAAGAGCTATGCCGATAATCGAAGGAAGGATTTGGAATTTCAAGTCGGTGATCATGTTTTCCTGAAGGTATCTCCGTGGAAGGGAGTCATACGTTTTGGTAAGAAAGGTAAATTGAGTCCCAGGTACATCGGACCTTTCGAAATTCTAGAACGAATTGGGGTTGTAGCTTACCGATTGGCAATGCCGCCAAGTCTCTCCAAAGTTCACGATGTGTTCCACGTATCTCTGTTGAGGAAATACATGCCTGATCCAACGCATGTACTCACCTATGAAGAATTAGAACTAGAACCCGATCTTTCCTATTGTGAAGAGCCCGTCAGGATTCTTGATACGAGAGAACAAGTACTGAGAAACCGGACAACGCGTCTGGTAAAAGTTTTGTGGAGAAACCATAAGATGGAAGAGGCAACGTGGGAACCCGAGGAACTAATGATAAAGAACCACCCAAGTCTTTTCATGCAATAGTATTCTAGAAATTTCGAGGACGAAATTATTTGAAGGAGGGGAGAATGTAACACCCCAAGCTTCTACGGTACGCTTCTCTTTGAATAATGCGATAGCGTGTGTTGTACGCAACACCGAGTTCTAACAACCAATCAAACTAGCCGTTATGAATAGTAATACCTACTTTTTAAAATTATATATATTTTATATTTCAAAATGGACTTCATTTTTGGATTTGGAATATCTAATTTAGCCTAAGGTGAAATTTTGGTACTTTTCGGATAACTTTCATATTTTGATGAATAGTGAAAATTACTAAATTTTAATTAAAAACAACTTTTTTAATCAAAATAATTAATAGTGATAAATTATGAATTTTAGTAGTTTTAAAGTATATTTAGAATATATTTTTACCATTCAATATAATGTTGGTCATTGGACATAATTTTACAATTAAACCGAACATAAACAAGTGTCAATCTTTTGATAGTTATTATCTCTTAAAAACACGCTTTTTGTTTTGACAGCGGGAATTAATTTTAAATTAATTTCTGCCACTTCTGTGTTTTGAATTTAGGAAAATGGATTCCATATTTGGAATCAGGATGTTCAAATTGTGTAAATAGGTAAATTTTATTTTTAGACATTTTGAATAATTACTGCGGTAAATATTTTATTTACCATGGTTAAGGGTAAATCCGGTAAATAAGGGTTAACAAATAATATTATAATAATAATAAATTACCCTAAAACGTGTCTTAACCCTATTGGTTGATACATGGTCGACCATGGGAATCTTTGGGTCGATTTTGGGACCCCATGGATCCACTTGTAAGTGATAATGACACTTTATTTTAATTAAGTTAAAATGAATACAAAAATGACACAAGCATATATATTTTAGAAACAAAATTGTTACATAGGGTTATATATGTTGGATTTTAGATTATAAATATTCATTAGAAAGATAAAAATATTTCCTACATAATTATATTTTATTTATAATTTTTAGACATTAAATAATTTATTTTATTTATGACACAATGATGATAAAGTAATTACTATAATAGTGAAAAACTAAAATAATTGATATTATAAATACCCAAATAAATATAATATGAAACTTTTAATGAATTAAACTAATTTTCTAGGATAATATGATATATTAGGATTGATTTAATTGACTTTTTTCTAAGTAATCAATCTTTTATGAGTTTCAAAAAAATCAACTATTGAATAGTGTCAAAATTGACATAAAAGAGTTCTTAAAACAAATATTATATTATTAATTGATATTAAATTCCTAAAAATCTAAGGTTCGGCCAAGATACTTATATCATGATAGGTTCATCATTAATGGACCACTTGGGGGTCGCTTGGATGTATATAGTAAGTTTATTAACCATATTATATAAAAATACAAAGAGACATTGTAAAAGTGAAACTAATTAACTTAGAGTTAATACTTAAAGATAAGGTTAATATAAGTACCAAAACCTGTCTAAATTCTATTGGTTGAGTGTTTTTAGACCTATCCCTACCTTAACCTTTTAATAATAAACTTTGGAGCCATTATAAACCGAATATGAATTTATTATAAATTAATATTTCTAGCTTTTCCAAAGGTGCCCCTCACCCCTCTTATAAAAGGGAACTCCTACTTCTCATCTCTTCACACCATCAAAGCCTTTTGGTTCGGCCAAACTCTGCCCAAATACTCTCCCAACATCCCTCACTAAAACCTAGAGGCCTTAGTTTGATCAGAAATCCAACCTAAGGAGCCCTTTTGATCAAATCAAAAGGAAGAACCCGAAGAAGAGGTAATGTTTTCACCACCCCTTTTCAAGTTCCTTTCTTCTTCCACTTCTTCTTTATTTGTTCTTACCATTATAAAATAATAACTCCAGTATATTACATATACTGTGATGTTATTATAAATATGGTACAACCATATTCAGTATTCTATCCACCCTTTTAATAACATGTCACCATACGTGCGTACGTACGGCTTACCGTCTCCACGTCGTGGTGTAATTGTTATTCAATATATTATTATTTGGATGGGTATAATAATGATGTGTAACTCATGTAAATAATAAATATAACATGTTAATGATTCTGTATATATGATATACCATCCATTTATATATTATTTTAATATCAAAAGAATGATATTGTTGCTCGTGCGTACGTACGGACTACCGTCTCCACGAACGCGATGAGATTCATTCTCCATCGTATCCATTCAAGTATAATTATCATTTGATGATTTAAAAATGATTTTTAAAGACTTTATATCATTCTGGATATGAATAAGATACAACAAACATGGCTTATGTAACAAAACATATAAAAGAAAATGAGTAAGTTAACACCCGAAACGACGATAATTCTAAGATATTATTAACAAATCAATGTTAAAAGATAATATATGATATCATATTAATATATATGATTCTTGTATAATTTAATAACAATTATTTCACCATTATACAGGAGGTTAACCTACCCCAACCAAGGAAAAGTACAATTTAAGGGTTATTTCACAATCTCTTCATTATCCGAGGTTGTTTATACGTAATAATCTACTTGGATTTCTTTATCATCCACATCCATGTTTTTTCGAAATGTATTTCAAAACATATTTATTATTTACAAGAATATGGGTTAAATTCATTTATTCCTTTGTTTTACTTTTTATAATAGGTTTATAAAGTAATCTTTCCGTCGTTTTCAAAACAAGGTCCTTTTTAACCTTTTCGACAGAATTAAGGTAAGAATGTTTTTTTAACTTATACGGCGGGTGCGGCTATTTTCCGCCGTTATAAAATCTTCAAAGCTTCCCTTACAAGCTTATAAGAATATTTTCAAAGAAAATGTTTTATTTTATATGGATCTTAAATGATTTCAAAATAAAAGGAGATATTTCTTTAAAAAGAATTTTGATTTCATCTATGTCAACATCCTTTGATATATTTTAAGATTATTTGAAGTTGATTTATTATGATACAAAACTTCTATATTGTATTGAAGGTTTTGTGATATGTTTGACTGTGGATGTGCTATTTTTATACCATTCATAGTTTATGGTGAAAGTATTGACATTTCGTATGTTAGTTTTAATACGAATGTTTATGTTATGTTTAAACCTTTTCATATGGGAATGCATTGGACTTAATATGTGACGGGTGGAGCCCGCTATAGCTCCTCGATGCATAGGTAGGTCTTATGAGACAAACTAGTGTCTTGGCACAAGGCCTTGGAAAAATCTTATTTGTAGTCTTGGCACGAGGCCTTGGCTATGTGGTTATGATAGTCTGGAATTATGCATTCCAACATTATGAAAGTGGTTATTGATTTTTGCATGTGATTATTCAATTAGTAGAATATCCATGTGAATAAGTAAATGGAATTATTTCATTTTATTTATTCTATACCATGTTGAAAGTTCATGTTTGAAAGGCTTTTGTTTTAGTTATACATTGCCTTAAATGTTTATTCTTATTTATGAAAGTTTCCGCTATATTGTTATCCTTACTGGGCATTTGAGCTCACCCCTTTTCTATGTTTTATTTTTCCCAGGAAGTGAAGAAGTAAATTATGAATGACCTACAGGGATATTATGTGGGGATATGAGTGTGGATTATGGAGACAATATGTTTTTGTAGTAGTTTTTCATTTTATGATGTAATGTAAGACTTATGAATATATCTAGTGTTTCCAAGACTACTAAACCAATCGGTCTTTTGAGATTTGATCTTTCTTGTGATCA
Source organism: Viscum album (assembly GCA_963277665.1). Lineage (NCBI taxonomy): Eukaryota > Viridiplantae > Streptophyta > Magnoliopsida > Santalales > Viscaceae > Viscum > Viscum album. Next base: position 1,560,852,680 of record OY728141.1, read on the forward strand.
TACCAATGTTATGTAATAATGCACCGACTCTGGGTAACTAGGGTCGGGGCGTTACATATTTTCCTTTCAATTTCATTTATTTTATTATCATTCCCTCGCCTCCCTTATAAAAATAGACATGATAACAATAGTATCATTCATATACTGGGATTATATCATGTTAATTTAAGATGTATCGCCAAACAACTTTCTCCCTCTCTCTTTTATTCTATAAATGAAAACATTGCCTCTGATGTGTCAATTTACTGACTTCATAGACGATGCATTTTAATTTTCCATTAACACCTTAAAATCAGGTCATAAAACCATATTTATGGTTAAACAATATTTTATTATACATATTATAAGGTATTTAGTATTCTATAACAAGTATATATGCGTAATATTAATTAATAAGACAAAACTATTTCGGGACAATCGAAAAACCACCAAAATGATTTAAATGATTATCATTAAAGTTATGTCTAATAAATCATCCTCATATCTAGAAAAAATAATATATAAGACCTTTAAAAATATATATATTCATTAATAACATATAAATCCATTTATTTATAATTATAACCATTTTACATGAACTTCATTACTTATAAACAAGCGAACCAGTCATGAAAATCAAGAAAATGAATGCTCTCGAACGAAAAAATTAAACTCTATACCTCAACAATAAGACCATAAATTAACTTAATAAAACTATAATGAGTTAAATAATTATCTAAAATGTTTTTAATTTATTTATTTATTTAATTTTATTATCTAGTACATTATGGTTAAGTGCGTAACACATTCGAACATAAGGTAATGGTTTTTTTTTCTGAACATTCATTTTCATTCAGGTTATGCTTTATTCCCCTATACACCAATGTAATTGATTATTCTTTTTATAATTATTTTAAATTCTATGTATACATTCCAAACATATTTATCTAGATCATTTAATCTTTCGTTTATGGTAATTAAATGTTTTACAAGGTTCCCTTATCAATTCTTCCTGATATGTAAGCTCGGTTAAAGGGAACATCTCAATTTCTTACCCATTTTCAAGTACCATCCCTAATCTATTTTAAGGGAAAATTATTTTTCTAAAATAACTAATTTTTTTATGAAAAACTATACTTTTTCATTTATATTTTTATACAAAAAATCATGACAAATAAAAATGAATTTTCAAAATGAACTCTTCTTTGGAAAGTAAAAAAAGGGTATTTTTATCCAGAATTTCCCAATCATTTTAACAGAGTATTTTCATATATTTAAATTCCTATGTTGAATATTTTTCTATATTTTGATTCATCTCTTATAACAATAATTTTCCATATATTATTAAATGATTTATGATCAATTTAACTGTGGATGTTCTATCTTGATACCATTGACCATACTACTCAGAATGATTAATGATTACAGTACCCTTACAGAGAATCTGAACTCACCCCTTATTATTTATATTAGCTTTTGTTGTATTACTTACTATTATTGAGAATTTGATCTCACCCCTTTCTTATGTTTTATTTTTCCCCTGGATGTGAAGTTTTATATTATGAATGACTTAAAGGGATAATCTTGGGGTTATGGATGTTTCTCGAGTAATTTATATATTATATTTACTTTCAGGTTGTAATTTAAAACTTATGCTTGTATCTAGTTTTCTAAAAATACAAAACTATTCAGTCCTTTGAGATGTGACTTCCTTTTTTATTATACCAATGTAATTAATTAAGGCACCGGATCTGGGAAACTGGGGTCTGGGTCTCAACAGTTAGTATAAGAGGATGTTCAGTAGAAACCTTGGAAACTAGAATTATAAAACATAAATTATAGAACTAACCATAAGATAGAATTTTAAGATAAGAATATAAAATCATCCTATAATTTTGTTAAGTTAGAGATTATGTGGGTATTCCTAGAAATATATACATGTCAGGATACTACAAGTGGACGTGGTTTTGGAACAGATGTACCTAGGAATAAAAACTCTGACAAGGTATCCTAGGACTTACTTGTGGTAACATGGTACATGAAAATAGGACTTACTACACACTTGGTTTGACACTCTTGGGGGATATGCTTAGGATAATTCAAAATTTATTTATAAATCATTATAAAGTATTTCAAAGTAAATATATCCCCAAATAAACAATGTTTATGATTATGAGATTATCTATGCATTAAATTTCAATTAATGTTAAGTGTTTTTCTAGTTCGAGATTATAAATTATGATTCATAACCTAATTTAGTGTATTACATTATTTATAAATGGCTCCAAGTGGAAGTAATGGAAACTATATCAATGAATGTATCCCATATATGGATTTCCCTCCTATGCAAGATAATGATGTTGGTACTGGAGTTGAAAAAAGTGTTGATAAACTTATAACTATACTAGGATAACTGACTTAGGTTATGAGTAATAACCTTACCCGTATGGAGCATCTTGATCCACAACATGGAGGAGAAGTGTTAGACCACTTTATGAGACAATATCCTCCATTATTAAATGGGACTATAGACCCCTTTGTAGTAGAGCACTGGATAAGTTCATTAGATAAGATATTTCTTACTTTGGGAAGTAACATAAGGGAGAATGTTTTCATGGTATTTTATCTTCTATCAAGAGATTTGGAACAATGGTGGTCATTAATTCAAAACAAAAAATGGGGAGGAAGAAATTACAAATATGGAATTGAGGGATTTTAAGGAAATTTTCCTAGAAAAATATTATCTTCATGAGCAACTAGTGGATTTGGAGAAGCAATTCTTGAGTCTAAAATAAAAGGAGGATGAAAATTTTTCAAAATATGATGAAAACTTTACAAGGTTATCAAGGAATGTCACATACTACATAGATAATCCAAATATCAAGATTGAATGATTCTTTAATGGTTTAAAACTATTCCTCCGAAGGGAACTGGTCTCCCAAAATTTCGCATTGTATGAGGATATAGTCTTATATGATTTCAAGATAGAGAAATAATTCTATAATTCTTATGAAATTAAGGGAAAACAATAGAATAAGAGGGTGGTGGAGGAAATAATAGATTAAGGGAGTAATAAAAAATTTAATTTTCCAACATGTGATACTTGTGGAAGGAAAAATCCTAGTGCCTGCTTAAAAGTAAAAGTAGTTTTCTACATGTATGGAGAGAAATTCCATCATTATAATGATCATATGGAAAAGAAATACTTTATCAATGTTCAATGCTATAATTGTAGGGATATTGGACACTATGCTAATGATTGACCAAGTGTCAAGGAAACATGCCTCAGAAAATCCCACAAGAGTAAGTCCAAGATTATGTGATCATAACTATAGAGGTTGAAGATCCTAATGATGTTTTGGAAGGTACCTTAATCGTTTCCTTAAACATTTTCAATGATTTATGTTATTCTAGATCATTTCATTATTTTATTTCTTCCCAGTTTTCCAAGAAAATTAGACATTTCCCTTTTTATTTAATAAAGTATTTGTCATTAAAAACTCCTAAAGGAAGTATGATTGAAAAATATATGTGTCAGTCAGTCCCCTTTATGTCACATAAATGTGCTTTAGTTTATAAAACTATCATCATACCGATGATCCACTTTGATAAAATCCTTGGTATGGACTGGATTTCAAATTATAATGAAAAACTAAATTTTAAGAATAAGAAAGTTACAATTTCTGAGTAAGATATAGAATCTCTCATCTTTTAAGAATAAAAATTATCATCTGATTCATATATGGATCCACCTCCAGTAGCTCTTCTAAATGAAATTCTTGGGGAGGAAGAGAAAACATTATATAGGGATGAGGAAAGAAAACTCCAAATTGAATATGTACCTATTATGTAACAATATATTTATGTATTTCCAAATGATTTACCTGGATATCCTCTAGAGTGAGAGGTTGAGTTCTCTATTAATTTTATTCCGGTTATAAGAACTATATCAAATAATCCTTATAGAATTACCATTGTGGAATTAGTAGAGCTTAAGAAACAACTATAGGAATTGAGAGATAAAGGATTTATTCTCCCTAGTGTTTCTCCATAGGGAGCCCCTTTTCTCTTTTTCAAGAAGAAATGTGGATCCATGTGGCTATGCATTGATTAAAGATAAATGAATTCTATTATAATAAACAATAAGTATCCCATACCTCTCATTGATGTTTTATTTGATCAACTTCATAGAGCTCAATATTTTTCTAAGATTGACCTTTGATCTGGATATTATCAATAGTGTGTGAACAAGAAGATATTCCAAAGACAGTATTTCAAACTAGGTATAGAAATTCTGATTTTATAGTAATGCATTTGGACTAACTAATACACCCTCTTTCATTATGGATCTAACGAAAAAAGTGTTCAAGAAATATCTTGATGAATTTCTGGTAGTATTTATTGATGATATCTTGGTATAATCTAAAATCTACGAGGACTATGAGAAAAACTTATAGGTTTTTATGGAGACTATTAGAAGAAAAAAGTTATATGGGAAGTTTTTCAAGTTTGAATTCTAGCTTCAAACAGTTTCTTTTCATATCCATGTTGTTTGTAAGGATGGAATCTCATTTGATCCTAAATAGATAAAGTTGATACATTAATGGCCTACACCAGTTAACATAACTGAGGTACATAGTTTTATTGGTTCGGCAGGTTATTATCATCATTTCATTCAGAACTTTTCTCAATTATCTAACCCTTTGACAAAGTCTACTCTTAAAGGGGTTATGTTATTATGGAAAAAATAATGTGAAAAATGTTTTGAATAATTGAAGAGGAGATTATTTAATGATTTGATATTGACTCTACTATCAAGAATGGTAGATTTGTTATTTATAGTGATGCATAAAATAAAGTACTCAGTGGTGTCCATATACAGAATGATAGAGTTATTTCTTGCATCAAGGTAGTTAAAAACTCATGAATAGAACTATCAAACTCATGATCTTGAGTTATAATCCATAATCTTTTCTCTAAATATATGAAACACTATCTCTATGGTGAAATATGTGATATATATATAGATCACAAGAGATTGAAATATATCTTCTCACAAAAAGAACTCAACATGAGACAAAGGAGATTGCTTGAGCTACTCAAGGATTATGATTGTCCAATACACTACAACCTAGGGAAGGAGAATAAGGTAGAAGATGCACTGATTAGGAAAGATCATGGAGTTATATACAAAATGAAGATTTAAAAGGATACTGTGTATATGGATCTAGAAAATATGGATATGGGAATTATCAAAGAAGGTGAAACATTGCTACTTTTTCAATTGGTGGCCCAACCATATTTATTGTAATGGATTAAAAGTTCTCAGTTTGATTCACTACTACAAATCTGGGCTATATCCATGGACCTATAGCCACGGTTTTATAGGTCTGTGGCTATATCTCTTCTACCGCCATGATTCATATCCCTCTCCGTGTCTAAATCATAACCCGTTTTTTTCTCCCAATTATCATCGGGCGCCTCCTCTGCCCTCTTGTCGTGCCCTCCTCCTCCTCGACGCCTCCTCGACGCGCCCTCCTTCTTCCCGAAGACTCCTCGTCGCACCATCCTTCTCCCCAATGCCTCCTCGTCGTGCCCTCCTCGCCTTGCCCACCTCCCCAACGGCTCTTCGCCGCGACCCTCCTTCCCGATGCGACCCTCCCCCCCAACGCCTCCTCACAGCGACCCTCCTCCTCGACTCAGCTCTTCTGACGGCTCCTCGCCACGACCCTCCTCCTCACCACGACCCTCCTCCCGGACGCCTCCTCCCTGACGCCTCCTCCCCGACTCCTCTCTTCCAACACCGAGGAATGTTTTTATGTATGTAATCATATGAATTATATAATATTCTTCCTAGTTCATAGAGTTGCAGAAATTTTCTCTAACCTTGGGAGGTGATGAGCATTCTATGTATCATCGGTTCGAGTATGGGTTGATGTTAGACATACTTTCAAAGGTTTGTCACATTATATTCCTAATTATAAAGGATATAAAATGTATCTTTTTATTTAAATTGAACTTGAGGTGAATAATTAGGAGATAACAGGATCATAATGATCTAATAGAAGTAAGAATAGGAAATGAGATTATTCTACAATTTGTGGATGATGATCAATTGGTTAGTGAAAGACTTTACCATTCCCTTCTTCTAGTGTCAAAGGATTCATTTTTTATATGTGGAATAAATATACACACTCAGATGGTTGTCCATTTTGACCCTAGGAAGTATCACTCATGTAGATATGGGCCATCTTCAAATGATTTTTCATTATGGTTCGAGTGGCGGTTATAATTTTACTTTTACAAAGGAATTGTAAGCATAGTTAGTGATTTCTAGTAGAGTGGGATATATAAATTATCTATAAGGTCAATATGTGGTGGATTTAAAGGCACTAAAGGGATGGTTTAATAGTTTTATATAGATCTAGGGAACCATATGTAATTTATGTAGGGTCATTGTTTTAGTTTTATGAGGTTTTTTATTTTATCAAGCATTGATGGATTCATCTCATTATTTTATGTCCGTTAATATCATATATAATATATATTTTTCTATTGTGTTCCATTAATTAGTTTTATCATTTATAACTATTTAGGGATGAGGGAGGAGGTTATCATATGGGCTCTTTCTTATAATGTTGAAATTTGCAGGATGCAGTGCAATGCAGTGATTCGCAACAGGTGTTTTCTCATATATTCGTAGAATTATTTGTAGTTCTCTCTAAGAATTTGCATTTCCAGTTTCACTTGAGTTTGTTAAACATTTTTACACTACGTCTCAACAGGATGCAGTGCAATGCAGTGATTCTCAACTGGTGCAGGAGGGTAGTGGGGGGTGTCCAGGGTCTGTCCAGGGGGCTTTTATTTTCCCCTTTCATAGAAATTAGTATAAAGTGTATACAATTCCAAAAATAACTCCTCTAATTGGTAATGACATCCATTCCACATATCCATCATACAAATTGATGACATGTTTTTGTATTGAGGATAAGATACTATAATCCCATGCACCATTTTCTAGGGGGTGTCATAGGGCACAACAATGTGAGATGTTTTACTTTTACATCACTTCACACCAAGATTTTACTTATTTGCAGTTTACTGTGCTAGTTCTGTTTTATCTTATTTCACCCCTAATGTGTAACGTGAATACGTAGATCGGAAGTGGTAAGACCTGCACAATGTTGGGAGACATTGAGAGAGGCAGTAAAAGATACAATGTACTAGAAAAATTCTGGTCACATTGTGCTAGTTCTATTTTCCTTTGCATCTCTTTTCCTTTGTCTCTAGTTTTGACCAAAGAAATTCTAGGAGGAAAAGTAGCATGGCGGGGAGTTTATGATAGCCCCTATGTCACTACATAGTTCTTTTATTGTTATTTGGTTAAGTTGAGTTTTGGTTTTTATCTCCATGTAGTTCCAGGTCAGAACATGGAAATTTTTTAGGTTTCCATACTCTTCATGGTTAAGGTGCATGGTTTGAGGAAAATAGTATGACCTCCCTTCATGAGGATAATTTTAAGTTCATTTTGAATTGCACACAATTTTTTAGCAAGAGTTGCGCATAGCCGAGTCTAAACCATGTAGCCCCTTGGTGAAACAATGTAGGATCTTTGGGCCAGTGCAGGGGGGGATGGGGAGGGGGGACAGGTGCAGGTGGGCTGGGATAGCAGGGGGTTGGGGGGGGGGGGTTGGTGCAGATGGGTGCTGGGGTTGGGGGCTGGTGCAGGTGGGCTGTGGAGGGGGGGGGATTGGTTCTGGTGGGCTGGGGGGTGGAAGGGGGCTGGTGCAGCTAGGGTTTGGGGTTGGTTGTTGGTGCAGGTGGGCTGCGGGGGGGGGGGGGGGGTGGTGGAGGTGGGCTGGGGGGGGCTGGTGCAGGGGGCTGGGGAGGGTGGGGGAGACTGGTGCCGCTGGGCTGGGGGTGGACTAGTGCAGCTAGGGGCTGGGGGCTGGTGCAGGTGGACTGCGGGGGGGGGGGGGCTGGTGTAGGTGGGCTGGGGGTGGGGAGGGTGGGGGGAATGGCACAATAAGAGAAAATAAAAAATCCGAATGTGAGGAATTTATGTGACAGTCAATGCTTTGCACAGGCACATTCAGGTTCACAAGCCCAAGCTTCTTGGAATTTCTGAACCTAAAGCTTATTTTTCATTAGGCTTTGCTGGACTTAATAAATTTGGTTTTAATTTGGTTGCTGCTAGTGGTTCCACTAGTTAGGGGGATCTTTTATGGGTTTTTTTCTCATTATTCATTCAAAAAGGTTGATGTTATTGCCATTGATGAGCAGATTATCTCCTGAATGTATGTGATTCAATTTCCAACGTTTCTCTTCCAAAATTTGCTTCAGATCACCATCCAATTTTGGTTAGTTTCAAGAGTAAAGAGAAACAAATGCCTCTTACTTTTTGATTCAATAATTCTTGGTCTTTTCAGACTGAATGTGACAATCTTATTAAAAGTTTCTGGTTCAGCATGAATTGTACCTGCGGTGAATCGGCCTTCTCTTACAAGTTGAGGTTACTAAAGTCCCAACTGAGAATTTGGAGCAAGGCCAATTAGAGTGGGTTGGATAAAGAGATCCTCACTCTTGAGTCGACTCTGCAACATATTCAAGATGAAGCTACTAATTATGATTTTAGTCAGGACATTTCAATAGAATTGGGTGTTATATCCAGGCTGAACTCTCTTATTACAAAGATGGAAGGTGTTCAAAAGGAAACTTTCAGAATCAAATGGATACAGGATGGGGACAGGAACACAAAATTCTTCAAATCTCTTCAATTAATTCAAAGGGCCAAATGGCCTTTATCTTTTCTTAGAACTGGATAATGCATCTTGCATAACAAGGAAGCAATCGTTGAACATGTTGTTGACTATTTCACTAAGCTTTTCAATGGACCTGGAATGGAGGGGAACTTAATGGATGGTATTGTTACTTCGATGGTTTCTGATGAGGATAATCTTTTTCTCACAATCACCCCCCATGAATTTGAGATTAAGGATGCGGTCTTCAGTTTCCATGCTGGTAGTGCCCCTAGTCTGGATGGATTTGGAAATTATTTTTATTTAAAGTATTAGGAGGATATTAAAGTGGAAGTTTGTAAGTTGTTCTCTTCTTTCTTCACCTCAGGGGTGCATCCCCATGCAATGCCCAATTTTTCACTTTGATTCCTAAAGTTGATAATGCTTGTGAACTTCACCTCTTCAGGTGAAATAACTAGATTGAGTCGAGTGATATTATTGAGATATTCGATCCAATGAGTAATAAACCTCTATGGAACTTTCCATGTTCTTGATTACAAAGTCTTGGAAGCAATTTCTGAGCCAGACTCAATCCATAAGAAGCTCTATCATGCTGAGGTGAAAAATTAGTTCTTGATTATTTAACAACCTTGAATTCCTTGTAGTACACACAATAAAAAAATGATTCCACTATTTCTAGAAGAATATTCTATACATGCTCGCTGCATCTAGCCTTGGAGACCTGCTCAAGCAACTTGGGTACCTATAGGTGATTGTTAAATGACATCCCAAATAGAAATCTAGCATATTCTTATAGTTTCTGGTCAAAGTTATATCTCAAAAATAAGTATTGATCATTTTCTCTATCCTGGAAGTAAATAGATCAACCAGAAAGAATATGCAACCCTGATTTTTTATGCTAATCATGAGTTGCAATTTGATTTTTTTATATTTTATAGAGAATAAAAAATCTGGATAAATATATGAATGGTGATCTAAAGTCTATAAGCTATTTTGGTGGTCTATTTGGGCTGTTTCATTCCATCCTGTAGTGAACTCTAGTATTAAACTGTCCAATCTGGTTTTTCTTCCATATGATGATGTCATAGTCCATGAAAGCATAACTCTAAATATTCAGATTATCCTGTGTACTCAGCAGACCATCATAACTTTGATATTGTGAAATAAATTCATCAATGATCAGATGAGATAAATCTAGTGGTATGATAACAATGCCCTGCAGGGGGGGTGTTGTCCAGGCAGGGGGGTCTATCCAGGCAGGGGGGAGGGGTGTCCAGCAGGGGGGGTGCTGTCCAGGTAGGGGGGGGGGGGGCTGTCCAGGCAGGGGGGGAGGGGTGTCCAGGAAGGGGGGAGGTGTCCAGGAGGGGGGGCTGTCTAGGCAGGGGGAGGTGTCCAGGGGGGAGTCCAGTGTTCGGGGGGTGTCTAGTGTCCAGGGGGAAGGGGGCTGCAGGGGGGGCTGTCTAGGGGGCTTTACAGGGGGTGGGGGCTGCAGGGGGGAGGGGTGTCCAATGTTCTTTCCACTTTTTAAGTGATTTAGAGGACGAGGTTCAGGATTAAATGTATCTGTGTATGAGAAGAGTAAGATAGGGAGGGTCAACTAGAAAGATAAAAGGGGTTACTCATATTTTTCCTTGCCAATGGGGACTAGGTCTATGAATATGTCAAAGGACAAATAGAAGGAATGTAACCCACCTCTCCAAGGTGGTATTTTAGTAATGGGGACTAAGTGTTTATGCCATTTTTTCTGTCCCTTTATTCAATCATTCATGTATTATTCTAATATTTAGTTATGAATTTTCTAGTTATTAAGTAGTTTATGGTATTGCAGAAGTTAAGGGCTACACTCTTCATCGGTTTTAGGAATGATCCTGATTGAGGATGGTCCCTATTATTTTTTCATGCTGAAAATCCTGCTTGGGAAGCTCTCTCAAATTATCTATAGTCAGGTATGTCCTATAATTGATGGTTGTTCAATATAGTAGCTTCAAGAATCCATTTTTCTTCATTTTTAAAGATGATTTAATCTTTGGAAAATTTGTATAATTACCTAAATCGTGTAAAATGTGTCCTTTTTTTCTGTCTACAGTTGACACACTGATCACATATATATAAGAAGTTGTTATATCTCATTTCTTTTCCCACTATTTTATTATAGGTGGTTTCTTATGATAAGACCGGTTCTATCCACCACCATCGAAGACAATGAGTTCAATATTTGGGTAAGGTTTATTCCATTTTTATTCTTTCAGCCACCTATGTTCAATATATGAGTAGTCATTCAATTTGACATTACCGTTTATCTTCTTATAGGGTGCTTCTTCTGGTGCAAGATCCCAAACAACTGACCCAGGTACTATATCAATGTTATCATTGTAACTAACTGTATGTAATAACTTATTCCATCATGCTTTTTTTTTATGTACTCTGAATTATTTATTAAAATTACAAAATTGTAAATGTGCTTTTCAAAATATTCTCTTAATGAAAAATATAATTTTAACTTATGCAATTTAATTTCTCCATGCATCCAAATCTAACATATCATTCTTATACATTGAACATCAACTATTCTCTATACTTTCAAGGGAGTTATATGATTATTAGCTTATTTATTGTATTTATTACTCAGCTCGATTGTATTATTATCACATGATCATCAGTAGTTGCATTTTTTTGGTGCTCCAACTCTTGTGTATGTAGATTCATATCATAGTCTTTCAACTTTTCTACTACCGGGTATGTTATACCTGAATCATCTGATCATAGGGTGTCTACTTAGCGTACAATTTTATTGGACCATCCAATGATCCTCCATTGCATATTGTATTCTCACAACGAATATTCTTTCCTCTGATTGCAGTGTACTCCATCCGATGATCAATCCGATATTCTCACTCTGCCCATTCGTGTCATTGCACGACCCCTTAATTTGGTTGTTTTACATTAAAATTCTCATACTGTGTCTGGTAATCTTGAACCATTTCATCTATGATTATAACCTTCTGATAGTTACTGCATGAGGAAGTATTGCTAGATCGCCTCTATCCGAGCAATGGAGTCTTGGTTTATCCGAGCATCTCGGTCGGTGTATTTATGTCTGAACATCCCCCCTGCCCGCAACACCCACCCTTCCGCCTTCGAATCAGCCTGCACCATCCCCCCAACACCTGCAACCAGCCCCCTTCAACCAGCATTCCAGCCTCCTCCCGCTCCCTTCGCTCCTGGTCTGAAGATGTTGCCCCGCGAATGTCACTGGATTGGGCCAACACGCTGCGGTCACGTCGCGGTCACGCCGTGGTCACTCCGCGGTCACGCTGTGGTCACGCCGTGGTCACGCCGCGGTCACGCCGCGGTCATGCTGCGGTCACGCCGTAGTCACGCCGCGGTCACGCCGCGGTCACGTCGCGGTCACGCCGCAGTCACGCTGTGATTTGGCCCTGCTAAAGCCACATCCTGCCCACACCAGCCCCCTTCCACCTTCATTTCAGCCCACTGCCACTAGCATTCCAGCCCGCAATAGCCCCCCCCACCACCTTCGAATAAGCCCGCACCATCCCCCCAACACCTGCAACCAGCCCCCTTCCACCCACATTCCAGCCTCCTCCTGCTCCCTTCACTCCTGGCCGGAAGATGCTGCCCCACAGATGTCGCTGGATCAGGCCAACACGCTGCGGTCACGCCGCGGTCACGCCGCTGTCACACCGCGGTCACACTGCGGTCACGCCGCGGTCACGCCGCGGTCACGCCGTGGTCACGCCGCGGTCACGCCGTGGTCACGCCGCAGTCACGCCGCAGTCACGCCGTGATTTTTCCCTGCTCCAGCCACATCCAGCCCACACCATCCCCATTCCACCTTCATTTCAGCCCACTGCCATCGACATTCCAGCCCGAAACAACCCCCTGCCACCTTCGAATCTGCCCACACCATCCCCCCAACACCTACAACCAGCCCCCTTCCACCCTCATTCCAGCCTCCTCCTACTCCCTTCGCTCCTGGACAGAAGATGCTACCTCGCGGATGTTGCTGGATCGGGCCAACACGCTGCGGTCACACCACGGTCACGCCGCGGTCATGTCGCGGTCACGCCGCAGCCCTTCCGCAGTCCCACCACGGTCATGCCACGGTCACGCCGCGGTCACGCCGCAGTCACGCCGAAGTCACGCCGCAGTCACTCCGTAGTCATGCCGTGATTTGGCCCTGCTCTAGCCACATCCATCCCACACCATCCCCCTTCCACCTTCATTTCAGCCCGCTGCCATCGGCATTCCAGCCCGAAACATCCCCCCTACCACCTTTTAATCTGCCCGTACCATCCCCCCAACACCTGCAACCATCCCCCTTCAACCAGCATTCCAGCCTCCTCCTGCTTCCTTCGCTCCTAGCCAGAAGATGTTGCCCCGTGGATGTCACTGGATCGGGTCAACACGCTGTGGTCACGCCGCGGTCACACTGCGGTCACACCGCGGTCACGCTGTGGTATTAATATTTTTCCCTTTCAGATCATCTTTCAACGAAGTATTAATAGAGGGTGGCTTGCAGAATTTCTGTACAATTCTGCACTTATCAGTGGCATGGCCTATCATCCTGCAATGCTCATTGTACTTTGGTATGTTTTCCAATAAAAAACATACCTCAATAAGATGATAATTTATATCAATAGAAACACATTCCAGTGGGTGTAGAAAGGGCCAGGGGGAGGGGTGTCCGGCAGGGGGGTGTCCAGCAGGGGGGAGGGGTGTCCAGGGGGTATAGGGGATGTCCAGTGGGGCTGTCCAGTTGAGGCATGGGGGCTATCCAGTGGGGTGCAGGGGGCAGGGTGCAGGGGAAGTGGTGTTCAGTAGGGGGAGGGGTGCCCAGCAGGGGGAGGGGTTGTCCAAGCAGGGGAGAGGGGTGTCCGGCAGGGGGGAGGGCTGTCTAGGGGGTGTAGGGGGTGTCTAGTGGGGCTGTCCAGTTGGGGCATGGGGGCTGTCCAGTGGGGTGCAGGGGGGGTATGGGGGACTAAGGGGGGCATGGGGGTGCAGGGGGGTGTTCAATGGGGCTGTCCAGGGGGGTTGCAAGGGGGTGAAAGAGGGCTTTCTAGGAACCTAAGCCCATGCAGGTTATGAATGTCTCTATAGAGAAAATGCAGTGCTGTCCAGATCTGGAAAATATCATAAAACATCCCACAGATACTTCACAGGCACCAGGTATAACTATTTCACCACCTATAGATAGTGAGCATGGTGCTATAAAATCTGGTAACTCTATTTCAAATCATAATTCCAATGTTTTGTTTAATGCAGTACTACATTAAATCTGATGATTTATGTTGATGACATGATTACAATTTGTAAGAACATGAGCCTCATAATTATTGTAAAATCACAAAATAATGGTAAGTTTGAAGTGAAAGACTTAAGCATAGCTAATAAAACTTTAGGAATTGAAATTGTTAGAGATAGACCAAATAAATTTTCTTACTTATCTCAAAATGGTTAAATATTAAATATTAAAAATAGACACATGTTTGAATCTCTCAAAATTTCCAATGTACTCCTAGTAAAACACTTTAAATTTTCTTCAACACAAAAACCCATTGCTGATGATGATATTGAATTTAGGTGTAAAATCCATTATGATAATATTTTTGGTAGCATTATGTACTCTGATTTCCATGGGACCTGATATTGCCTTTGAAATCTACAGTCATAGCAGATTTATGACCAAACCTGGTGCAGGTGGGCTGCGGGGGGGGGGGGGGGTGGAGGTGGGCTAGGGGTGGTAGGGGGCTGGGGGTAGCAGGTGGCTGGGGGTGGCTGGTGCAGGGGGCTGGTACAGGTGGGATGCGAGGGGTGAGGGGCTGGTGCAGGTGGGCTGGGGGGGGGGGGGTGGAGGTGGGCTGGGGGTTGAAGGGGCTGGGTTAGCAGGGGGGTGGGGAGGGGGCTGGGGTAGTAGGGGGATGGGGGGGTGCAAGAGTGATGAGGGGGAGCTAATACTAAATTTCTTTATATTGTAGAGTATGCACTAAAAGAATCTATACCATGTCCAGCTACTATAAAGGTATGGTGTTTATTTTTTATCTCTATGTTGTTAGAGTTAATTGGTATTGAAGTTACTCATTCTTTTATATCATCAATTTTAGTTGAAATGTAGTTCTTAAATCTAAATACTATATAATTCTTGTTGGATCCATACATGTCTTTAGTAAAGAGGTCCATGTAATGTTTTAAATTTCATGTGTGTTATGTGATGGTTTCCAACTGTGAAGTGGTGTGGGATCTCTTAGTGCATGATCTGGAGGTATTTGACATTATTATTTGAATAGATAGAATGATTGATGTTATGTACTATATTGAATTTTCTCATTTTTGAGTTCAGTTTAAATCTCTTTTAGGGGTCTCTCTTTTCTTTTAGGGTAAGTGGGATTCTAGATTTTGGATAGTAGACAGGGGAGGGGGTGTCCAGATAGGGGGGAGGTGTGTCCAGACAGGGGGGATGTCGCTGGACCGGGCCAACACGTTGTGGTCACGCTGCGGTCACGCCGCGGTCACGCCGCGATCACGCCGTGATTTGGCCCTGCTCCAGGATGACACCCTGCGGCGGTTACTCCTCCTTAGAGAAACATTGAATGGTTAGCTCTATTATTTTTCTTATTTCCTCATTCCTAAACTATATCTCCTCTTAGAGCTGCCTCTTATCCATCTTTCCACAAAACGTGCATAGTAGGTGGTACAGAGGCTCAGTTCAACTGAAAACATTGGTTTGGAATTGTCTGGCATATTTTATTGTACATGTATCACATAATATTTGTTTGGTAATTCTTCTTTTTCCTCATACTCTTCACATGTTTTCCGAACCAGATCATCCTCATCCTCTGCACATGTCGTCTGAACCGGATTAGCCTGTTGTGATGGAAATTCAATGTCTGCTTTTGGCTGTTTTAGATGAAATTCCTTCCATAATTCCCTCATCTCATGTAGCACTCATTGGAGGAGGATGATCACTGCCAAGTTGAGTTTTAAAGGCTACAAACAATCTGTTTGATGCAATTCCAAAGAGGCTGTTCTATTCTGAGGGCCTATTTCATGCTGGAGTTCCCACATTTCCCCCACAAGCTGGAAAAGGGAGGTTTGTTTGGGCCTATGCAAACAGGGCTTGTTTGTTATGGACAAAGATGCAACTGGAGACCTAGTTTTCTTGAAGAGTTTCCATGAAGGTTCTTCACTGTAGAGGAGACTAGCTCTGGTCTGTATTTGGTAGTTGCTTCCATGATGGTTCCCACAACCGTTTGACTGAATTTCACACCAAACCAAGCCCTTCTAGTGACTCTTTTTCGATTCACTATAAAAATCCCATGGCCAACCCAGCAAAATCAAACCATCTCTTCCAGGGCCATTTCCACTCTCACTAAAAAATCCAAACTCAAGCCCTACTACAATTCCAAGCTCCCACTTCAATTTAGCCACTATGAACTCCATTCCAGTCCCCCACCATTTTTCAATCCACCTAGGCAACCCATCCACAACTTGACCACCAATCAGGCCTACCCACCTATCAACTTCTAAGCCACCAACCCCACATTTTCCACCAGGCATCCCACTTTAAAACCATTCCAAACCTCACCCAATTCTAACCAATTAAACCAGACCCCTTAACATTTGAAGCCCTCATCTAAATTCCTGTTCCAACTCACTTATTTTAGACACAATCATCCCTGCCACTTCAGAAAAACAAGAGTAGCCTACTTAAAATCCAGTCCAACTTAGCTTCCTTCATGCTTGCCCCCAAGTATATTGGGAAAATTTTATTCATTTTTCTTCATTTACCTCTTCTTACTTACTACCGATTTTAGCAGTCGGATTCGGTCTTTTAGCAATAGCCCATGACATCCATCCGTTGTCTAGGGGGTCCAGTGGGGGGGGTCTGTCCTGGGGTGTCCAGGGTCTGGGGGGCTGTCCTGGGGGGTCTGTCCATGGGGTGTCTAGGGGGTCCATTGGGGGGGGGCTGGATATAGGGCTGGGTGTAGGGGGTGGGGGCTGGATGTAGGGTTTGGTGCAGGGGGAGGGGCTGTGCAGGCCGGGGGAGGGGCTGTCCAGCAGGGGGGAGGGGTGTCTGGTAGGGGGGCGGGATGTCTAGCAGGGGGGCGAGGCTGCCCAGCAGGGGGGAGGGCTGTCCAGCAGGGGGAGGGCTGTCCATCAGGGGGGAGGGGTGTCCAATAGGGGGGAGGGGTGTCCAGGCAGGGGGAGGGGTTGTCCAGCAGGGGGTGGGCTGTCCGGCAGGGGGCGGGCTGTCAGGCAGGGGGGAGGGGGCTGTCCAGCAGGGGGGAGGGCTGGATATAGGGCTTGGTGCAGGGGGAGGGGCTGTGCAGGCAGGGGGAGGGGCTGTCCAGTAGGAGGAGGGTTTTCTAGCAGGGGGAGGGGTGTCCAGCAGGGGGGAGGGGTGTCCGGCAGGGGGAGGGGTGTCCGGTAGGGGGTGCGGGCTGTCCAGCAGGGGGGCGGGGCTGTCCAGCAGGGGGAGGGCTGTCCAGCAGGGGGGAGGGCTGTCGAGCAGGGGGAGGGGTGTCCATCAGGGGGGAGGGGTGTCCAGAAGGGGGGAGGGGTGTCCAGGCAGGGGGCGGGGCTGTCCAGTAGGGGGCGGGCTGTCCAGCAGGGGGCGGGCTGTCAGGCAGGGGGGCGAGCTATCCGGCAGGGGGGAGGGGTGTCCGGCAGGGGGCGGGGCTGTTCAACAATCTATTTTGTTGTCTTTGATTTTGACACCACCTGCACACTAGAAGAAGTAGTCTGATCAGGAGAAGGATCCCCTAGAATTATACATACTTCTTCAGAACCAGGTGTAGCAGCTTTTTCATCAATAGAATATTCTACAGAAGCAGGACTCCCACACTACACTTTCCCAGATTCAAAAAAATGAGAAACAGAGGCAGGCTGGTTTTGTTTATTAACAATATTTGCCTCCTTCACTGTGTCTTGTCCATCTTCCTTTAGATTTATGTTTACCTGTGCACTAGAGGCATCACTAGAGGCAGCAGAAAGTAAATCTTGTGCCATGAGACTTTCATTGGCCACACCAGCCAAGGAGGAAACCTCTTTACTAGTGTCAATCTGAGCAGAATCAGATTGACACAGTGAAGGGGGCCTGGGTTCCTTGCTTTGTGAAACCACTTGAGCATAGGAATGGATAGTAGTAGTAACAGGGAGAACAGGTGCAGGATCCACAGCTTCTTCCACAATGTTAGCCCATGTTTTATGGATGGGCGTACAGACCTTCTCATTGTCATTCTTGGAGTCATAAACAACCATCCCTTGATTAACAGGCTCAGAAAACTGCATATTAACAGGGTTGTCAGAACCATAGGTGCAAGCTTTATTTCTTTGTATTATTTTCCTCTCAAAATCAAGGTTGGAACATGATTTATGATCATGTCCTCGTTGAGAACAAAGGGTGCAAATAACAGATCTTCTGCAGTTTTTAACCTCATGATCAATGACCTTACAATCTGGGAAAAATTTTGGTATGTTCTCAAATTCCACTAAGTTCCAGCTCCTCTTCATCAGTAGATAAACAAACTTTGGCTACTAATGTGGAGAAAAGGTCTATTTCAATTAGACATCTAGCATAATGGACAAATCGAGCTATTTCAGTTTCTCGATCCATCTTAACTGGAACTCCAACAGATAATGCAATGTCATATAGAATTCTAGGATGCCATAAAACCTAGTTTAAGCCATAGATTTTAACCCATACCTGAACTGAGGTCTTACCAATTTCATATGGGTTGAATTTCTGACCCCAGTCATGTATATGTACTGCAGGGGGTGCAGGTGCAGGGGGTGCTAGGGGTGCAGGGGGCAGGGGGAAGGGGGAGGGGGCAGGGGTGCAGGGGGGTAGGGGTGCAGGGTGCAGGGGGCAGGGGCAGGGGGGAGGGTGGAGGGGGAAGGGGGGTGCTGGGGGGAGGGGGGATGTCCAGCAGGGGGGAGGGTTGTCCAGCAGGGGGAGATGTGGGGGGAGGGGTGTTCGGCAGGGGGGTTGTCTGGCTGGGGAGAGGGCTGTCCAGCAGGGGGGAGGGCTGTCCAGCAGGGGGGAGGGGTGTCCAGCAGGGGGGAGGGGTGTCCAACAGGGGGGAGGGGCAGGATGAGGTTGGCGGGCATGCTGGTGTGCAAGGGTGCATGGGGGAGTGAAGTTGGGTGGGGGTGTCCAGGGTCTGGGGGGGGGTCTGTCCAGGGTGGGGGGGATGGCAGTTAGGGGGGTGTCCAGGGTGTGGGGGGGTCTGTTCTGGGGGGTTTGGGGGGGGGGGCAGGACTGGTAGGGGAGAGGGGGGAACTAGCAGGGGGAGGGGGGGGAAGTAGCAGGGGGGAGGGGACTGCGCAGGGGCAGGGGGGTGTTGTGGTTCGGTGTAGGGCTGAACAACAGCATTCACCCAGCCAGGTACCAAGTAGTGAACAACAGCTCTGTAAAATTGCCATGCAACTGCTAAACAAGGAAAAGAACTAGTCTGTAAACTTCTAAGGCACACTTCTGGAATGTTTACTGCAAATAAAAAAGGTTTTCCTCGTCCGTCTCCATACTCAACCTCTGAATCATCTCCTTTCCTTTGAACTCTAGCACCACAAATTTCTGAATCTTCAACACATGGTCTAGGCTCCAGTGATGACTTATTACTAGGCTCCAACCCCATCCAGAGAGTTCGTACAGCTTAGCCATCGAGAGAAGAAGGTAAGACAAACTTCCCCAATATACGACAATCAATTGTACCTGGCAGTATGTTATGAATTGTCACTTCATCATCAAGTGGAATCAATTGCATCCCAGGGACATATTGTTCCTTCACGTCAACCCTTTGCTGAAATTTCTTTTTCAGACCATGAAAAACTGGAATCATTCAGCTCTTCGCCTTACTGTTGTCCTGTGGGGGTGCAAGGGGGCTGTCCGGAGGGGGGGCAGTCTAGTGAGGTGCAGGGGGGGTGTTCAAGGGGGCTGTCTAGGGTGCATGCAAGGGGGTTGTCCAGGGGGGCATGGGGGTGCAAGGGGGCTGTCTAGGTGGTGCGGGGGGGGGGGGGAGGGTTGTCCAGCAGGGGGGAGGGCTGTCCAGCATGGGGGGTCTGCAAGGCAGTTGGGAGGAGGGCAGGGGGGGTCTGTAGGGCATAGGGGAGGGGTGCAGGAGGTGTCCAGGGGGGTGTACAGGGGGTGTCCAGGGGGTGTCCAGGGGGTGTCCAGGGGGGTGTCCGGGGGGTGTCCAGGGGGTGTCCAGGGGGTGTCCAGGGGGGTGTCGCGAGGGTTGGGGGGTATTTTTTATGGATTTGGAGACCCTATAGCCACGGTTTTAAACCGTGGCTATTGGTTTATTGCCATGGTTTTTAACCATGGCTATAGACCTAATTCCACGGTTTTATACCATGGCAATAAAGCCTGTCCAGCCTTTAGTATAGCCACGGTTCAAACCGTGGCATTAGGTATACAGCCACGGTTTGGAACCGTGGCTATAGGGCTGGGCCTATAGCCACGACAAACTTAGCCACGGTTTCTCAAACCGTGGCTATTACCTATAGCCACGGTTTAAGGGCCTAAAGCCACAGTTTAGAACCGTGTCTATAGCCCGAATTTCCAGTAGTGATTATGAGAATCATCAAAAAAAATTAATGGTGTAAATGATGGGATGTTGATAGACTTTGCGTATGAAGATGGAATTCTGAAATTTGGGAAGAGGTTTTGTGTTCCCTCTATGATTGAGCTAAAAAGGGAGTTATTGGATTATACACATAGCTCTAACTTCTCTATACACCCTGGTATTACTAAGATATATAGTGATTTGAAGGAATATTTTTTGTGGGATAATATGAATCAAGAAATTGTTGATTATGTATCAAGATGTTTAGTATATAAAAAAGTGAATGATGAAATAAAAAATCCTAGAGGAGTCATGAAACCTCTGACTATTCAAACATGGAAATGGGAAGATATGACCATGAATTGTTTCCCTAGATTACCAAAAAAATCCAAGAAATAATGATGCAATATGGGTTATTGTTGATCAACTTACAAAATCTTCACACTTTCTCACTATAGGGAGGATTTTACACTAGAACACCTTTCAAAACACTATATTAGTGAATTTGTAAGACTTCATAGAGAACCACTCTCAATTGTGTTTGATTTTGAACCACTGTTTCCATGAAAATTCTAGAAAATTATTTAGAAATATTTGGATACTGAGCTTCATTTGAGTACTTCTTATCACCCTCAATCTGGTGGGAATTTAGAGAGGAAAATCTAAACATTAGAATACATGTTTAGATAATTCTCACACGATTTTTAAGGTATGTTGGATCATTCTTTTCCTTTGGTAGTGTTTTCCTACAATAATATTTTCCATTAGAGTATTCAAATGGCACCATATGAAGCATTGTATGGAAATATATTTTATACAACAATATGTTGGGATGAAGTTGGTGAAAGGAATATTGTAGCCCAGATCTTGTGGAGGAACAATAAAAAAGGTAAATACTATTCAAACCCATATCAAAGAATATAAAAGTAGGAAAAAGAAATATTTTGATAATCTAATGAAGGATTTGGAATTTCAAGTGGGAGATCATGTTTTCTTGAATGTGTCTCTATGTAAGGGTGGTATAAGATTTGGAAATAAAGGTAAACTAAGCCCTATGTACATTGGTCCATTTAAAATTATGGAGATAATTAGAGTTGTGGCTTATCATTTGGCAATGTATCCAAGAATTTATAAAGTACACAATGTGTTCCACATCTCTTTGTTAAGGAATTACATGCCAGACACAATGCATGTCCTCACTTATGAAGGAATATATTTTGAACCTGTCTTATCTTATTATGAAAAGCCTATCAGGATTCTGGACATTAAATAACAGGTTTTAAAGAATCAAAAGAATAAGCTGGTAAAGTTACTTTGTAAAAATTATAAAATTGAAGAGGCAAAATGGGAGCCTGAGGAGCATATGACGAAGAACTACCCAAATCTTTTTATGAGGTGACATTTTGGAAATTTCAAAGGGAAATTTTTATAGAAGGGGAGAATGTAACAACCAAGAATTCTATTAATGAAATTTAGCTTATGATTATTTCATAAATCACATAAAATTACTTTTATAACATAATACAGACTTTATGAATGAATAATGAATGAAATAAGATGTATTTATAAAAGATAAGAAACCTATACTGATGAAATAGTAACTCATCATTAGGAATAGTAATATGATCCGTATTAATAGTAAATCCGCCAAATGAATAGTAACATCACCTATGAAATTATAAATAAAATTTAGGCATCTAATAAATTAATGTACGATACAATTATATCATAGTATAAGTAAATAATTTTTTAAAAAAATTATTAATTAGGAGTTGGTAATTTTATAAGTCATAAACATTTATTTACAATTTTATAATTAAAATAAATATTTAAAAGAAAATATATTTTTATAAAATAGATTAATATTTGAATATTTTATTTTATTATTATTTTAGGATAATTTTATGAGACCTTAGTTAATTTTTTAATGTATTATAAAATCACATATAATTTTAAAATCTGTATTTTTCGAGAAAATGATGATTTTAATTAAAAATTAAATTTCTCATATTTATAAAATTATTTTAATAAAATGGAGTTCATTTTTGAATTATAAATTTTGAAAAATGGTTTGGGTGAATTTTTTGTGATTTTTGTAAAATACTTTAATTTTTTTGAATAGTAAAATACGATAATTTATGATAAATGTTAAATACATGAATTATAGAGTCATATGTGATGTATAGATGATGTAATCCCATAATCTCAAAATATAGTTAATTATTTTAATATATTTGGTGATAATTCACAAAATATGCATAGTTGTGATCCGACATAATAAACAAATGAATAAAATATTCAAAAAACACCCCTCTCATCCACTATAAATACTACCCCTCACCACCCCTTCTCCTTACACCTTCCAAGATGTGAGCCTTGTCAAATTTCTACCCAATACTCTTCAAAATACTCTCCCCTAGATCCAAATTCCTTTTTTCTCAACAAAATACCAAAACCAATCTTCTTAATGAGGTTTTCAAGGAAGAGAATTCAAGAGGTAAAAATTTTCTTTCTTTTCTTTTAATTTCTTTTCAATTAATTTTATTTTCTTATACTTATCTCACCTCCCGTGTACAAATAGAAATTATAACTATAGTATCATTTATATACATGAATTTAATCATGTTAATGGAATATCCATCACCAAAATCCTTTCTCTCTCTCTTTCTCTTATTTTATAAATGATAACATCACCTATGATGTGTCAACTTACCCACATCATGGATGATACATTTTCATTTTCCATTTACTCCTTAAAGGCTGGTCATAAAACCAAAATTATGGTTAAAACATATTTTATTATATATATTATATGTTATTTAGTATTCTAGAACTAGTATATATTAATTATATTAATTTATAATACAAATCTATTTCATAACGATAAAAAACCGCTAAAATGATCTAAACGATTATCATTATAGTTATATCTAATGAATCATCCTAGTATATATATATATATAATACCATGAAATATTATATATGTTCATTAATAACATATAATTTCAATTATATATAATTATACCCATTTTACTTGAACTTTGTTACTTATAAACAAGTGAACCGATCATGAAAACCAAGAAAATGAATGCTCTTGAACGATGAAATTAAACTATATAACTCATCAATAAAACCATAAATGAACTTAATAAAACTATAATGAATCAAATATATGTATAAATGGTTATTAATTAATTTATTTATGGGTTTATTTTGATTATCCATGACATTAAGGTCAAGTGTATAACACATATGGACACAAATTAAGGGTTTTCTTCCTGAACATTCATTTTAATTTGGGTTATTCTTTCTTCCTTTGTACACCAATGTAATTATTAATTATTCTTATACTTATTATAAATTATGTGTATACATTCCAAACTTTTATATCCATATCATTTCATATTTTTTATGGGAATTACATGTTTTACAAGGTTCCCTTCTCATTTCTTTCGGATACACAAGCTCGATTAAAGGGAACATCTCAATTGCTTACCCATTTTCAAGTTTCATCCATAATCTGTTTTAAGTCATCGTTATTTTTCTAAAATCACTAATTTTTTTAAGAGAAACTTTATTTTTTTTATTTTTGGTTTTATAAAAAAAATTATGATAAATAAAAATGAATTTTGCAAAAGAACTCTTCTTGGGATAGTAAAAAATGGTATTTCTCTCCAGAATTCCTCGATGATTTTATTAGAGTATTTTCATCTATTTAAACACAAATATTGAATATTATGATATATTGAGAATAATATCTTATGGATGTTATCTATCATGTTTTATTAAATGTTTTATGATCAGTTTGACTATGGATGTACGGTCTTGATATCATTCACCATACTAATCAGAATGATTAGTGATTATATTTTAAAATTAGGGAAAGTTATTTAAGTTTATTTTATATATGTTGTTTATGTTTAAACCCATTAATATGAGTAATTATTTGGACATGTAATTGATGGGTGGGGACATTTATATCTCTTTAATGTATTGGTAGGTCTCATGAGACAAAATAGATATGGACTTGGATGAGGCTTTTCCCATTTTCAGATATGGTTTTGGTTGAGACCATAACCATTTATTTTCATATATCTTGCCCGAGGCCTAGAAGGTATGTTTTAGATTTTCCATATTTATTCATTTCCTCATTTTGATATTATTTGTTGAGAATCCATATGAATATTCGACTAGTAGAATAACCATGGTTAATCTTCATTCTCGTGTGATTATTTTGATGGAATTATTTATTGAGCTTTTATTCCTTCCATATTATGCTCAAGTTTATGCTATAAGTTTTAATTCATTTATCATTCATTATTGTTTATATTATATTATGTTGTATTAATTACCCTTACTGAGCATATAATCACACCCCTTTCTCATGCTTTATTTTTTCCCAAGATTCGAAGATGTATATTATGAATGAATTGTCGAGATAATCTAGGAGTTATTGATGTTTCCAAAGGAATTTATATAATATATTTACCTTATATTTTTAATGTAAAACTTATGTTTTTATCTGGTTTTACAAAACTACTAAACTATTCAGTCATTCGGGGTGCGACTTCCTTGTTTATTATGGCAATATAATGAAGTAATGCACCGGCTCTGGGAAACTGGGATCGAGGTATCTACAACATAGGTTTGGTTATAACTATTACATTGGAAGATAAATTATTTTTATTTATTATTATAATTTATTTTAATTTTTTTGAGATGATATATTTACATTAAATTCTTAGGAAACACTAATGCATAAATTATTTTTTTAATAATTAAATATATCGAAAGATACTAAAAACAGTAAAAGGGAAGTTAATTGAATAAATTATTGTGTTATATTATTTTTTTAGAATAATATATAATTTTACTTATGTTTTAACCTAATATATTAGATTTAAATTATTTTATTGATATTTTTTTAATTCAAATTAAATTAATAATGTCAAAATTGATATTAATGTCATTTTATAATAATTTTTTTTAATTAATTGATTTAAAATTAATAAAAATAATATATTCTTTAAACTGATTTTTAAATATTAATAAATATATAATATGTCTCATTCGTGGACCAATTGTTTTATTAAAATTAATATATTAAATGTTAAATAGAAAAAACTTGGTTACCACAGTTACGGTTAAAGTTGTGTTTTTGCGCGTTACTTATGCTTCTATTAAAATTAACTTCCAAAAAAACAATTCATTTTTTATTTTATGAATTATATATGATATTTATAATCATTAGGTATAAATTATAAAGAATTATCACTTTCATTTAGTCTTAAATGTTATATTATATAGGTTAGAATACTAGTTATTATAATGAAAAAAATGATAAAATTAAGAAACTCAAGTGTTAAGGAACAAAATGTTTAAAACATATGTATAAATGTGTTTTGGAGGTTTTTATAGACCATATAATCCCTAAAAACATTTAATTATCAGTCTAGGAGTATTTTGATGTAATCTTGACCTCCCAATAGTGTATATTTTGAGTATATACAAGAATGTAATTCCTCGTCAGCTATAAATAGGCACTCACTCTCCCCACTTTTTCTCACCTCTCAGGACATTTTTATCAACTAAGATATACCCAAATCACTTCCCAAATTACCTATCATCATCCTAGAAACATTATTTTTGAGATAAATCCATCCTTTTAAGGATTTAGTACAAACCTAAAGATAATATCTGATGAAGAGGTAATGTTTTTAAAATGAATATTTTATTACATATCTTCATACACCTCCTTAAATTCCATATATACCATGATTATATAATAACATAGGTATTTTAAATATAATTATATAATTATATATTTTTATTTTATGACCTAAAACCACACACACTTCCATAAAATTAGTTATGAAATCATCGTTCGTATGTATGACGAATTACTGCTTTGCGAACTGATGTCATTAATTTTTACATTACTGGTAATAATGAAGGAAATAATGTTTATATATGACATTTATTATATTTATGTTGTTATTGTTATTATTTAATTATTATACCATTCATACATTCATGTTTTCTATTTTTTGGGAATATGATAACGGTGTTCGTGTGTACGGAGAACTACCACATCATGAAGTGATGTGATTCGTTCAATCATTACATGGAATGAATTAATGGTTGGTTTAATAAAAATATTTGATATATATGACATAATAATGATAATGTAATCATTATATATATATATATATCATTTACTTTATTTCCTTCAATACGATAATAAAACAGAAACGAAATTCATGTGTATATACAACCTATCGTCTCCATGAACAGTGTATTTCCTTTCCTATCACTAAATTTTATAAGTCACTCTAAATAAATAAATATATATATATATATATATTTGTGATATTTATATCCTGGTTTACATTGTAGAGATTATGAAACCATGATCGAAGTAAGATGTAACGTCCCCTAATCTGGCACTCTCTCACATGACAAGAAAGGTTTGGTTATGAGACCTCAAGCACACCTCCTCATACACGAGAGGCTTCCAACTTAGAACGGGGTTGTGAAATGTATAGTGGGAAGACTATAACCCCTGGTATAAAGTTTTATATAAGTACAAACAATTCATAATAAAATGGAAATAATAAAATTGAATATATATTGGAAGACAATAATAAAAGCCAACTGAATAATCTAATAAATAAATAAGGAATATTGTAATGACATGATGAGATGTAACTAAATTTTGTGATTGGGAAATAAAAGAAAAATAATAGTGTACTCAGATAATGGACTCAAATTTCTAGGTATAAAACCCCACTTTGGTCTTATCTCCAAACTCTAGCTCATACTCAAATAATAAATCAACAACAAGGCCATTTCCTTTATTGTAACCTACATCCACATAATCTGCTTCAATACCAAACGGATGCCTAAATAAGGTGTGAGTATAATTTAGTAGGTCAACATCACTATGACTAAAAAGTACAAGTCTGATAATAAGTATATGTAATAATGTGATAATCATGTGTATCAATTAATTTAACAATTAACAAAATACAACAACAAACCTATTTCAGCTCCGTTCAATAATATCTCTGAGCATGTCTTATAACCATTCCAACCACAATAATAAAACCAATGTAAAATAACCTTCTTCAGTTTCATGCCAAAAATATCTCTGATCATGTATTACAAACATTCCAAACACAACCATATGACCATGGTATAGTCATAATAATCTGGTTCAAAGCCCTATAAGCATTAAAACATTTGGGTCAAAGCCCCATAAGCATTATAGAATGGGACTGGGCATAGCCTGCACTCTATAAGCATTATTTCATGGGATTGGTCTGAGCCCATTCAATAGCATAATTACACCACGTAATTGTAAAACATCAAGGGCCTAGCTTGAAATAAAAAGCATTAAATCTTTGGAAACAATCCCAATCATATAGAATGGATATCACATCACAATTCTCAATGGTTAATTATGAGAATTACCATTATACTTTCATATGACACATTAAATCTAATTCACAATTGATTAAAAATTATATCAATAACCAATAAGCTTCAATTTATGGATTCTATAACAAGGAATAACCCTAGGTCACATGTCATGGTAAACATACTTTAAGCTATTTTCCAAATCAATTATAATCATGGTTTGCTCACCCCATGGGAACCATAAGCTAGCTACAAATCCATCTGAAGCCAAAGAACATAAAGGAATGATTACATTAATTTATTTATTTAATTTAGGTCCACATAATTATGGATCTATAATAATATTGCATAAACTTGGAAATTACCAAACCATAGGGTTAAGATTTAGACCCCCTACCTTTAACTAATGATCCAACAACACTTCCAATGGAAGATTCCCATGGGGAAGAAGGTGTATATGATTTCAAAGAGGTTCCTAGATCAAAAATAAAAAATAAAAAAACCAAAAACACATTCATTCAATGTATATTACTTCGAAGGTTATAAAATAAGGAAGATAAGTAATAAATATAACTGAAAAGACTTACCAGGGACTGCTCTCACAAACAGGATGTCTAGAAGTAAATTTGTCACCCAAAACCACCTGGAGAAATCCCTGTGGTTGAGAGGAGAAGAGTTTAAGCTGAAACAAATGAGAATTCAGCCTCTTGGAATGTTTAAAATTGAAATTTGGGAATTTACACATTTTATAATGTGATTACATGTCGTCTAAATGTTTTAATGGAATACACCAAAAACTTATCACCTAAGATTTATTTTATTAAAACCTTTGAACACTTACACGAAGTGTAATCCCTTTACACAACATGTAAATTTTTTTCAATAGATTTTTCAAACTATTTTTCTTTTACAAAATACAAACCACTTTTAAAGTTTCTCATCTCACCAAGAACCCATGAAATAGTTAACCTATTTATACCTAAACTCCACTAATTCAAACAAGAATACATCCCTGAACTTTAGGTCATTTTATTTATCAAATATCACCTCATGGATACTCTATAGTATTTCAAAATTTTACATGCACCCCAAGAATATGTTTATTCATTCCTCGTACTATCATAATGAAAACACAACCAAAATAAAATATTAAAAAAACTCATAGAGAGACACAAATGAAAAAAATGGGATCTTACAACCTACCAACTTTATAACATCTCATCCATGAGCTACACCAAGCATCACAGTGAGGTCTTAATGAATAATTATGGACACTAAGTTCTCATATCAAACTACGTATCCTACGTCTCCTATTGAACTCTCCTATACTACCACTACACCTGAACCAACAGTTAGTCCTACCCTAAATATATTTCTCACTACGATCCAAAACCTATATCTGATGCTCCTCAAAATATTTATTATCACAATGCTCGATATCTGATATTTCTATCACATGGGAAGGGTATGGATGATATCTTCATAGTTGTGACATGTGGTGCACGTTGTTCATAGTACTTTAGCACTATGGAAGAGCTAAATGGTATGCCATTAGACTGACCCTTTCCACTATTTCAAACGAACCAAAAAACATGGATGCTATCTTTTCTTGTTTCATGAAACAGTATTGACCCAACATAGGTGACACCCGAAGGAAAACCAGATGACCAAACATGAATTACAAAGTTTGTCTCTGATTCTCATCATATTATTTATGCCTATTTTTTGTAGTCACCAACCGTTGTCAGATCAACTAAACTTGTTCAAATGTCTCTTTCATGACACTAGGATCAACAAGTGCAGACTCACCTACCTCTAGCCAACAAAGTGGTGAATGGCACGACCTTCTATAAAAAGCCTCAAAAGGTACCATTTGGATATATTCCTAGAAGTTTTTATTATATTAAAACTCCATTAGTTCAATTTTTTCTCCCATTAACCACCAAAATCCAAAAACAGGCTCGTAACATATCCTTCATAACCTAAATAGTTTGCTCAGGTTGACCATCAGTCTGTGGATGATAGTTTGTGCTTAAAAGAACTCATGGTCCTATGAATGTTTTTAGAACCTTCAAGAAACATGATGTGAAATGAATATCAATATCTGAAATGATACTCCTTGGAACACCGTACAACTGAACCACATCATTCACATAAATATTTCTTATATCATTAATTATAAAAGTTTACCTAATATGTAAGAAGTGGGATACCTTAGTCAGTCAATCCACAATAACCCATAAAAAATCATTCTTTCAGGTCATCCTATATTTTTCTACCACCAAATCCATTGTGACATCATCCCATTTCCACTTATGAATGGGTAAAGGTTGTAAAAGCCGATCTATCCTCTAATTCTCAGCTTTCACCTGCTAAAAAGTGAAGCATCTAGCCATTAATATTACCACCTCATTCTTCATTCCTGACCACCAGTTCTTGACCACCAGTATTGTATATAGAGATCATGATACAGATTTGTTAAACCAGGATTCACCGCCCATCTATAATCTTGGAACTCTCCCATTATCTCCTCACGCAAGCCCTTAGGAACCCATAAATAGCTACATAAATGAATAGAATTGTCACACCGAGAGACCATCCCGATGGAATATCCCCACCATATAATTTTTCTCTCATATTTTATCCCTATGGATCAAAAAACTACTCAATATTAATCTGCTCCAAAATCATAGGTATAAAAGATATTGAATTAAAATCTTCTCACCCCTGAGACTCCTAAATATCTTGATGCATGTCTTTCAAGAGGGACATTATCCACCAATTTTCACAAGACTCATGTATGGCCTTTGTCTATTTATTTTGGCTCAAATCATCAGCAACAAGGTTACCATTTCCTAGTGCATAAGACAATTTAATGTTGACATATTACAGATACTCGACCCACCTAATTTACCAAAGGTTTCGGTCCCATTGAGAAAAGATTTACTAGAGCATTTTGTTATCTGTGTATACCAAAAAACTTTCACCCATGAAATAGTTTCTTCAATATCTCAGGGTATGTACCATTTCCACTAACTCTAGATCATGAATTGGGTAATTCTTCCCATCTGGTCTTAGCTTCCAAGAGTAATGAGAAACCAGACAATCCTGATGTGTTAGAACTACTCCGATTCCAACTCCGGATGCATCATAGTAAATAGTATATGCTTTATCCAGCATAGGTAAAGTGAGGATAGGTGATGGGTTTATACTACATTTCATATCATGAAATGATATTAGGTAAGCATCATACCAAAAAAACTTCATCCCTATCTTGGTCATCCTAGACATTGGTGCTGCCAAATGGGAGGAATCATGGATGAACCACTGGTAATAACCTGTTAAACCAAGAAATATCTGAATTTTTAAGATGTTCATAGGATATTCCAAATATTTCATGGATATGGCTTTATCTAGGTTGAATAACACTTCTAACTCTGAGATTATATGTCCCAAGAAGTGAACCTCATTAATCTAGAAACTAAATTTTGTTAGATTGGTGTAAATTAGATGCTCTCTCAATGTACTCAATACTATGTCAAGATGTTTGGTATGATCATATGCTAACATGGATTACACTAAGATATCATCGATTAAAACTACCACAAACTAATCCTAAAAATATTTAATGATCCTATTCATTAAGCCAATGAATAATGAAGGTGCATTAGTCAACCCAAATGGAATCACTATGAATTCATAAAATCCCTACATACTCCTAAAAGCAGTCCAAGGTATTTCCAACAGTCTCACCCTTAACTGAGGATATTCTGATCTCAATTCTATCTTGGAGAAGATCTTATCACCTTTCAATTGATCAAAAATATCATGAATGTGTGTAATAGGAAACCATTTCTCGACCATCATCTGGTTCAACCTATGATAATCCACATATAATCACAATGATCCATCAGGCTTTTTGATGAAGAGAACAAGAGAATCCCAAGAAGATGTACTCATCCATATGAATCCTATAGATTATAAATCTTATAACTAAAATTTCCACTCGAGAAGCTCTATTGGTACCATTCAGTAAGGTGAGATATAAATTGGCTCTTCTCCCAGCATCAACTCAAGCATAAACTTGATCTCTCGCATGGGTGATAAGTCATAGAAGTTGTTAAGGAAAACATATTTAAAATGGTATATCATTAGAGTAAAGGAATCATGCTTCATTCCACCATTATCTAGAGAAAGAATAGCGATATGATCTATGAGACAATCTAATCTGCACTGCATTAGTCCTACATGACCAGCCTGAAGATCCTACTCACCCTTGTGATAATAGCTACTTCCTTTTAGAGATATGAAAGAAAATATCATCCTATAATAGTCGATATGATCCTGGTATATAACTAACCAATACAGACCAAGAATAATGTTGTAGCCTTTAATTTTTAGCATGAATGGTTCCCAAAAGAAATGATAACCAAAAATATATAGAGAACACATCTTGAAATTAATGATATTCTCTTACTTTACTCCTAATAGTGTGTCAATGGTTAAAAAACAATATTATATTCCCACATCCATGCCCAAACCATATTAAAAAATAGATGATAAAAAATGAATGTTATTCTCCCGCATGAAACAAAACACAAGCTAAGGTAGATGATACAAGAATTGTACCTCTGATGGTAGATAGTTTTGCATCCAGGGTAGTCAGAGTAGTCTACATAATGTGAGACTTACTTATACCAATTATCTAGGATCTAATCTGACTACACTGAGCTATTTTACTTTCCTAGTACTACTTCCCATGAACCGGGGTACCATGTCCCCCACCTCATCCTAAACATCCATTGGAACTCTAGTTACTAGCTTGTTGAGGGGTAGTTGAGGCCCTTCCCGACTTTGGTGCCTATCCTGACCCTCGACCACTATTCTGCTAAAAAAAGTTCACACAAAACCTCTGAATATGAATTAGTCTACCATAGATATGAAACTATACTATGATGTAAATACATTATGGGTTCTTGTGGAAAAACATTACACACTAGAAACATTGGAATGGAACATGATCTTGAGATGGTAGTTCAATTCCCTGACTACTCTACCCACTACTAATTTGGTAGGAACTATCATAATGGTGCTTCTTATCACTCAAAGAAGAATTCCCAAATCACCCAACTGAAATAGCCTAGCCACTACTTAGGACTTATCTCTCATTACCTTCCATGATGATTTCCTGATTCATCATGTCTTTAAACATGCTTAAATGGAAAATTTTTACCTACTACTAATTTGGTTGGAACTATCATAATGGTGCTTCTTATCACTCAAAGAAGAATTCCCAAATCACCCAACTGAAATAGCCTAGCCACTACTTAGGACTTATCTCTCATTACCTTCCATGATGAGTTCCTGATTCATCATGTCTTTAAACATGCTTAAATGGAAAATTTTTACCTATGAACTGATCTCATAATGAATATTGTCCTGAAAATATCTCTACCTAGAGATCTCATCAGCTTCCAAAGGTGGTGTAAGGTGTTGTAGGTCTATAAAACATCCAACATAGTCTAGCACTGATAAACCCTCCTGCATCATATGCATAATCTTGTGATATTTTTCATATCTTAAGGTTTCGGGATAGAAATGTATCAGAAACTACATCTCAAATTCATCCCAAGATAGTTCATCTTTCTGCCTAGATTAATCTAGAATATCTGATCAAAACATGGAAACCCATGAAGAAAATATACAAACAGCTTCTCCTTCCTATTTTTGGGTGTCTCAAGATGCTTGATGATTATCTAGACTGAGTCAATATATAACTCATCTTCCTAGGGTCCCCCTTCCCTAGTAAACAGAGGTGGATATTGTAGATGAAACACTATTTTCAGCTCAGACATTGAAGGAAATGTATGAACAATCTCCCTTTCCATGGATCATATCATCCTCAAGAAGTTTTCATGGAGATGAACATTCATCGGTTCCACTTGAACTATAGGAAACTATGGTTCAACTATGTTAGGATTGTACTAATTTCTACTCTCCTGATTCTCAAGTCAAAGAAAAATAGGATCCATTTTCTCTATAAGAAAAACCCACACCTTATAGAACTGGGTAGCAACAAATCCAACCTCAAAAGGTGACCATTATAGATATCCATTTACTTCTGGTATCTCTAAACATGACTTTAAAATGTTTTATCATGACACATCGATTTATTTTACTAATCCAGTGAAATAGATATCCCATATCATATTTTAACAGAAAAATATATAACACATGAAAAAATAGATATGTCCCTATCATGAAAAATACATGTCAATACATCCCAATATGCCTATTATGATACATGTATTCTCATATCATACGATACCGGGCCATGAGTATAAATC
This sequence comes from Viscum album, assembly GCA_963277665.1. Classification (NCBI taxonomy): domain Eukaryota; kingdom Viridiplantae; phylum Streptophyta; class Magnoliopsida; order Santalales; family Viscaceae; genus Viscum; species Viscum album. The sequence goes on from OY728141.1 coordinate 1,560,886,769, forward strand.
TCAATAAATAATAATATCATAAAATAATAACCTCACCAAACATGTGAATCACTCAAGGTGAAATAACATCAAATATAATAAGAACACAACATAAATAATGATCTCATTACTAGGAACTCGGATTTCCACCCATACATGGGACAGCTCTTCCCATGCACAAGCTTGTTTCCATATCCTGATACATTCTAGTATCATTTATACCTATCCTAAATAATAATGAAGAAGAAAAGAAAACTTCTCTCTGATGACATTTTGTAACATCTCCCAATCTATCATTATCTCATGTGGCTGAAAAGGGTTGGTTACAAGACCTCATGTGTGCCTCCCCATATGACATAGGCTATCGAATAGCAGTGAGTGTGTTAAAAGTATAGTAGAGAGACTATACCACCTGGTATGATTTATCATAGTAGTAAAAACAATTCAAAATAAAATGAAAATAAAAAAATTGAATACATAGTGAAAGACAATAATAAAATCCCACTTAATAATCTAATAAATAAATATGGAATAAGGTAATTATGTGCTGGAATGTAACTAAATTTCATGCTAGGACAATAAAATAAAAACACTAGTAGACTCAGATAAAAGAATCAAATTCCCAAGTCTCGAACCCCACATCGGTCCCATCTTCAAACTTCATCCCATATGCAAATAATCAATCAATATCTAGATCCTTTTCTCATGTCCAAACCTACATCCACGTAATATTCTCGGGTACCAAAAAACATCTCGAATAGTGTGTGATTATAACTGAGTAGTTTGAAACCACTGTGTCTAAACAAAACTAGTCTGATAAGAAGTGTATGAAATATAGAGGTAACTAGGTATATGGATTAATTTAACAAGTAATAAAATAAAACAAAAACTTACTTTGGATCTGTACCCAAATATCTCTAATCTTGTCTTATAAACATGCCAACCATAACCATAAAACTAAGGTAAAATAACCTACTTTGGTGCCATGTCGAAATATCTTTGAGCATCCATTGTGACCCATCTAACCACAACCATATAAAAATGGTATAGTCACAACAATCTAGGTCAAATCCCTATAATCATTACAGTATCTGAGTCAAAGAAATTTAATCATTATGACATTTTACTAGGCATAGACTGTTGGTCGATCCTACCCAATATCATCATTACATCATATAAGTGTGGAAGTGTAAAGGTTGATCCTAATACATAATCATTAAATAATGGGAAAGAACCCATGTCATGTAGCATGGATATCACAATATCACATCAAAATTATCAATGTTTAATTATTCAAATTACCATTATTCTTTCTTATTCTACTTTCAATTCAATTAAAAATTGATTAAAAATTATATATATAAGAAATAACCCACAATTTATGGATTCTATAACAAGAAATCACCCTAGGTCACATGTCATGCTAAAAATGATTTAATTCATTTTCCAAATCAATTATAATCATGTTTTTCTCACCCCATAGGAATTCATAAGCCAGTTATAAATTTATTTGAAACCAAAGGATTTCAAGGAATAATTCCATTTATTTATTTAATTAATTTGGGTGAACACAACAATGGTGATATCATAATATTTCAAAAACAAGGAAATTATAAAACCATAAGAATAATATTTATACCTCTTACCTTTAACTGATGATCCAACAATGATTCCAACAGAAAACTGCCATGAGGAAGAAGGTATAAATAATTGCAAAGATGTTCCTATATCAAAACCGATCAAGATCAAAACCAATAATGTATTAAGTCAAGGGATATCACTACAATTGTTAGAGAAGAAATAAGATAATGAAAAAAACTAACAAAAAGAACTTACCAAGGATCACTAACACAAATGGGACATCCAAAAGGGAAGTTGACACCCAAAAATATCTAAGATAAATCCCTACGATTGAGAGAATAAGTGCTGCAGCCGAAAAAAAATGAGAATTCATCCACACATCATGTTTAAAATAGAAGTTTGGGAATTTACACATTGTTTAATGTTATTAAATATCATGTAGATTTTTTTAATTGAATACACCAAAAAACCCATCTCCTTATATTTATTTTAATAAAACCTTAAAACAATTACATGACATGTAATCCTTTTACATAGAATGTAAATGTTATTCAGTGGATTTTTCAGCCCATTTTTCTTTTAAACAATATGAACCTAATTTATTGTTTCTCAAATCACCAAGAAACCCTTAAATACTTAACTCATTTATACCCATACTCCATTAATTCAAACAATATTTCATACCTGAACTTTAGATCATTTTCTCCAATAAATCTCTCTTCGCAGATAATCTCTGATCTTTCTCAAGTTTCCTTGCACCCCAGGTTTGCGTTTATTAAAACCAAAAACTCTCATGATGAAAACAAATTAAAAATACAATATTAATGAAAAAATCATAGAGATAAACAAATAGAAAAAATTGGATCTTATATAAGAGGACCAAAAATGAAAATTCAAAACATATATGAAAAACAAATCGGTTATTATCATAAACATTACTTTAACATGGAATTACTAATAAATAGGTAATAAAAGGTCATAAGAAAATCATATAAGATATTATATATATTAATATGGTTCAATAATAAATTTATAATAAACCTATATTTATTAAATATGAATTTTGAATGAGTTTGATGAGATTCAAGACTTAAGGTAAGGAATATTTATCGCACTTTTTAATTTTATGTGACACATGCTATATTCACCACATCTTTCTTATATGTGGTGAATATAATTCCCATGAATATATTTTATGATTATTCTAATGAATTTTATTTATATTTTCAAATTTATTTATTATCTCTCTTTCATAGAGATTATCATTCAAATTTTACTAAATCAGTAAGGTAATTTTGTTTCAATTTTCTTTCTTTGAGATGTAAATTATGTTATGCACCTATATTCTTTCACAAGGTGTATATACATCCCCATTTGCATGGAATAACTGAATTAACTTTTACTCATGATATTTTTACTTTAATTTTATGTTCTTATTTCAGGGAGTTTATGATTCAATGTTATCAAAGTGGTAAATATTGTATGTTACAATCTCATCATTTATCAAGACTGTCTATGATTCAATCTCAAATGTTCAAATATCATGATCTACCTCTCAAAAATTATCATGAATTTTATTATCCTCGATTTATTCATGATATATTAATGTAATGGTCTCATTTATCCACTATTTGGTACATAATATAATTAATAAAAAAATTAAGAAAATCTAGCTTTATTTCTCTCTTCTGTCAAAAATATGTATTCTTTGAAAAAATTGTTTTATAAAAACGTTTTAAATTTTTTTAAAATTATATTAAAACATCATTTTCAAGAAATGGATATTGAAATTTTTTTCTGTTTTAAAAATATTTAAAATTGTTTTAACAGATTCCTTTATAAATTTTTAAGATTATTTTCAAAGAAAAAGGCATTCAAAATGTTTTTTGTTTTAAAAAGTATTTTTCTAATAAGAAAGGATATTTTCCTAAATAAATGTTTTAAATGATTTTAAAATATTAAATTTTAAGTTTTCAAGGTGTTTTTCAAAGAAAATGATTCTGAAAACTTTTTATTTTTTAAAAATTGATCTTTAGCGAAATTTTATTTTCCTTATCAAATGCTCCAACTAATCATTCAAGATCCTTCTCTATCTAAGATGACATCATGTGATATATGTAGAGACCCGAAGCCTGACGTACATTGACATTAAATTACATTTGCGGAATACTTAGTACATAACAAAAACACACACACAAGGATCGTATTAATTTAGTGTCTTTGGAAACTCGGAATATAATCTTCTAATCCTGGTGAAAGATCTTCAACATCTCCCATAAAGATCTTCCTTTTTTTTATACCTAAAACCTTTCTTTATATCCTGGGGAAAAGAAAACATAAAAGGGTGAGCTCAAATGCTCAGTAAGGGTAAACAAAAGAAATATCAATCACATCATATACATAAGCACATAACTTTTGGAAATCTTAACCTGTAAAAGAGAGAATAATTTCATAACATGGGATAAATCATGGTAGTGAAATGTAATCACAATAATCATAACTTAAAACATGAAACTTTGTGGCATACACACATAATCATAGAGAATCATTTCTTGTTAGTCAAGAATCATTTCCAAGACTATCTTAGTGGACAAAGTCCCTTTCTGAACCGAGTCACCCTCGTTTCAGTCCTGTTTCACTGAACCGGTATAACCTACCATTCCAGACATGTCTATCTCATGAGATATACAATCTTTACCCAATTCATTGGAGGGAGATATAGGTCCCACCCATCTCATAATGATACCATTCTTATGTGTTCCACAAAATCACAAATCATACATCATATCATAACCCATGTAATAAAAATGGGAATCTTAAACATCGTGACATCATAAAACAATTCATATAAGATAAAGGAATTCATAAAAAAATATTTCCATCAAAACATAATCAATGTAATAATATGGATAAAAACATAACCCTTTATTATCTTAGATGGAAAATAATTTTGATAAAACACTTGAACTCCATTCTTGAGGAAAATATCCTTTCTTCTTCAAAAAAATTTTTCCTTTCTTAACATGTCATACAACATTAAACTAAAAGAAGTTGATTAAAAATAAACTTGAAAACTTGTAAAGGAAGCTTCATGGAAATAATTTTTTAAAAATCCATTCATGTCGTTTAAGTTAAAAAAAACATTCTTCGTACTTTTGTCTGAAAAGTCAAAAAGTACCTCGTACGAAAAACGACAAAAGATTGCTTTCATATCTTTTACAAAAAAAATCACCGAAGGGTAAAATTGGATATAAACTATTGTATAATTATGGAAATAATATTACATATTGAGGGAACATGGATGTGGATGATAAAATACACCCCAGTAATTACCAAAGTAAAAACAATCTCGGATAAAAGTGAGATTGTGATATTTCCCTTACCTTAGGTCCGACTTGCTTTGTAAGTGTCCGAACCTCCTGTATAATGATTTAAATAATGTTATTTACTTATTCCAGAATCATACTTATTTTTATGATATCAGATATGGTCATATTCTTAGATTCTTAGTAGTAATATTTCATTGCTACTTGTTATTCGGGTGTTTATAACTTTTTGTTCTTATGCATGTTTTGTCGAATAAATTCTTATTCTTTTCTTTAAGTTATAGATACCTCATTTCCAGAATGTTATTAGTGTAATATATATCATATTAATTCATTCAATTCATTTATATAATCATTATGAAATGAAGATCATGTAGAACGAGTCGCATCACATCGTGGAGACGGTATTCCGTACGTACACACGAGTGATGATATCATTCCTATGATCGTGGAATTGTATTGGAGTATATGTATACTATTTCAGAATCAATATCACTTTACAATAGTCATATATAGTCATTATTTACACCATTATACCCATCCAAGTAAGTTGGTGGTGTAAAATAGATTACACCACGGCGTGGAGACGGTATTCCGTACGTACGCACGCGCGGTGATTTCTTTTTCCGTAGGATAGATAGATGGTGAAATAGGATTGTTTCATACTTATAATAACATATCAGAATATGAGTGATACTGATGTTATTACTTCATAATGAAACAACTAAAGAAGAACAAGTGGAAGAAGAAATCAAGATGAAAGAATCGGTAACGGACATTACCTCTTCTTTGAAGTGCTTCTTTGAGACCTTCTTTTAGGGCACTAAAATTGGTCTTTGAGGAAGACCAGAACCTCTAGGATGTTTCTAGGGAAGTGGAGAGGAGAATTTGGTAGGGGTTGGCCGAGCTTGAAGGCTCAAAGTTGTGTGAGGAAGAGATGGAGGAGGTGCCCTTTTATAAGGGAGGAGAGGGGCACCTTTGGAATAACTAAATATATTATTTTATTATAAAGTCATGTTCGGTTTTAAATAGATCCAAATTGATTTATTTCGTGGATAGGGTGGGGATGGGTCGAAATCATCTCATACAATATAATTTAGACAAGTTTAGGTTCCCATTTTAACCTTATCATTTAGATTTAACATTAAGTTAAATAATTTTACTTTTACCATGTCTTCTTGTGTTCTTACACTATAAGGTTAATAAACTTACTATAAGAAGCCAAACGAACCCCAAGTTGTTTATTATTAATATATATAACCTTATCTAATTCATTTGGCCAAACCTTAGATTTTTAGGAATAAAATAACAATTAATAATATAATATTTGTTTTAAAAACTATTTTATGTCAATTTTGAAACTATTTAGTAATTGATTTTTTTAAAAACCATAACAGAATGATAAGTTCTAAAAACGTTAATTAAATCAATACTAACATGTCATATTAACCTATAAAATTAGTTTAATTCATAAAAAGTCTCAAATTATATTTATTTGGGTATTTATAACATCAATTATGTCAATATTTTATTAATAAGATAATTACTGCATCATCGTTGTGTCATAAATAAATTAAATTATTTAATGTATAAAAATTACAAATAAAATACAATTATGTAGGAAATCTTTTTATCTTTCTAATGAATATTTATAGTCGAATTTATTTTATGTATAGCCCCATATTAAAAATGTTTTAGTAAATAAACTTTGATTTTAACTCTTTTAACCCTTCTTTAAATAAATTAATAATAAATGTCCTAATCTAATCCAAGTGGGCCTAAATGGACATATTTTATTCCTAAGTTTGTTTTTCGTCGAATTACACTTGTCCAATAGAATTAGGACATGTGTTAGGGTAATAATAATATCATTTCTACCCATAATTACCCTATTTACTTTTAACCGTGGTAAAAAAAAGTAAAAAGTTACTATTCACCAAAAAAATTATTTTCGTCTCATTGAACCACATTTTACTTACTGACATCAACCGTGTCTCTCGGATTTTTGAAATTCCACTCACAGAAGCGGTAAAATTAAGTTTTATGAACAATTCAGTTTTTTTTAACTACCACTTAGTGGTTTCACTATTCATCAAAAATTGAAAGTTTTCCGAAAAATACCAAAAATTAGGCCTAAGCTATATTTGATATTATGAACTCAAAAATGATTTCTATTTTACCAAATTCAAAACATATCAGTTTCATTAATTAATTTAAAAATTAATTCCCTTCGTCAAAACAAATAGCGTGTTCTTAAGAGATAATAACTATCAAAAGATTGACACTTGTTTATGTCTGGTTTAAATGTGAAATTAAATCCAATGACCATCATTGTATTAAATTGTAAAAACATATTCTAAATATACTTTAAAACCACTCAAATTAATAATTTATCACTATTAATTATTTCGATTGAAAAAGTTGTTTTTAATTAAAATTTAGTAATTTTCACTATTCATCAAAATATGAAAGTTATCCGAAAATCACCAAAATTTCACCCTAAGCTAATTTCGATATTACGAATCCAAAAATGAATTCCATTCTGAAAAATAAAATTTCAAAATTTCAAAAAGTGGTTATTACTATTCATAACGGCTAGTTTTAATAATATTTTAATAGCATATTGTTGTTTAGTGAAACTCGTTATTGCGTACTACACACGCTATCGAGGAAGGTCGCGATTGCGTGTAATGCAAGGAAAATCAAGGATGCGTGTTGTGCAAGCTCCTTTTGGTGTAGCGTACAACACAAGACATTAGTGTAATTAAAAAGAATATTTTTCATAAAATCTCGGGGTGTTACATTCTACCCCCCTTAAAATGAATTTCGCCCTCGAAATTCGTCGGGGTTATAAATGGTTTACTACTTGAAAGTTTCTTTAATAGAAACCCACATCATAAAAAGGAATACCAAAACCAATATTTAAAAACAAAAGTATGAAACGTAACGGTTACCCAAATAAACTAATCACTGGGTTTCCACATAGGTGAAAATATGGATATGGAAGAAAAATCTAACGATCATGTTCTGGTGGAGAGTGGTAGAGAACATGGCTTTGGAAAAGCTAACAATCACAAATCCATAAATTTGTGACGATCTAAGGTACCATCTGATTAATCAGATATAAGAGCACTAGGACAACATTTTTGGTTTTCAAGATCGTTTCCCTAAAGTTGAAGAATTTGAATTAGAATAAATACTTCTTTTATTTTGGTACAATATCACTGTTGTTCGTGCCTTGAACAATTTCCACTTCATCTCTTAAATAAATGAGGTTGAATTTGTTATTCGTGAAGTGTTAGAAGATCATGTGATAGAATGACGGGTCATTCCATCTGTCTCAAACAAAAGGTTAGAAAAAGTTATTAAATATACATAAGTCATTGTATAGTGAGATTAATCATATATGGTTCCTAAACTGGACTTATACTTCATATATCATACTGCTTAATATAATAAAACTAGTTTCTACTAAATAGGGACTTCCTGTAGGCCAGTGGTAGGCGATAAAGGCCATTTGCACTTCGGTTGTGGGTTCGATTCCCACAGCCTTGTCCGACGCGATGGGCTGTCACCCGTCCTGCATGTTGTCCTTTTTCTAAAGCTATATTACTATAACATCCCATAAATAATATCGAAAAACGTTTTATCCTAACTTATGTCCAACATAATCCATTATAATCTTTAGGCTTATCTAAAATACTTCGGTCCAAGCTCATAGTATAAAGAAAATTATTACTTGAAATGTCACAGAACAATCATGTGAATGCCATCATTTATCCCCCATATATCATAAGATATATCTTGTTGGTCAAATTACAAACATGTAAATACCTTAATCATGTATTCTCTTGAAGAATGAATACCCATTGAACCTTAGTGAAAACATGAGTGCTGTCAAAAGTTAACTCTTTCCACATACCAAAATCCAAAAATTCTATATACTCAAACCATGATATAACCTTCTCCTTATATCAGTCATGAGCTCTTGAATACTATCAAACATTTAATTTTATCCTTATCCCTTCATTATGCGCATATCATCTACATTCCAAAAATATCTAAATAACCTTTCATGGATACTAGTAACATTAATCATACACTTTCAAAACTCAATGAAAGACAACAGTGTAACAATCCATAGATGTCTCTTTGTTCCATAGTAGCATGAGATTACTTATACAACATTACACATGATAAACATGTAATCATTCCACTACATTCTTAAACCATTGACCGAGCTTCAACAATTCTTTTATCTCACATATCATTTGTAGTCTCTTCATCATCATCCACATAAATACTACCCATACGACCATACTGATTCTCTTCATGAGACTTTCCCTTAGGGAATTGGTTTGCATAATGCCCGTACATTCCACATTTAACCATTGTTGATGTCGTAGCAATACCATTATCCTCATCCCTGGTGTTAACTGAACCTTTTCCTTTGCACTTACTGGCTTTGTGTCCTTCTTTTCCAAACCCAAAGCATCTTCCAGTTCCTTTGAAACATTATCCTTGATTCCTCTTCCCACATGATTTACATAGGGGAAATTGAACTTTCTTTCCTCTATGATCATCATGAAACTCCATCTTTCTCTTATTAGCCGAGTCAGGAAACTTACCAGATTTTACTTTATTGATCATATTATGAGATTGCTGATTCGGCGTAATAATGATGTTTAGACTTCCAAATCCCATTTCATTTGGTTGCTCATGAAGAATATCATTCCATTGTCCATCATATCCTCCATTATTGTGAATCATCTTATTTTTATCCATTTTCTAAAACCCAAAAAGAATAGTGTGAGAGGAAAAAATCATAATAAAGGGGGAGTAACTTCAATATCTAACATCTTTGGTTTAATCTAATATCATTACCATAGTTCTAGGACTATATCCTATACATATACTTATCCTTAGGTACATCCCTAGACATACCTTAGAAATATCTCTTGGGATCTCACTAATGTTTTCGCATCCTAGTTTCCAAAGGTTGACTAAACTTTTCCCTTGATACCAGCTGTAGAGACCCGAAGCCTGACGTACATTGACATTACATTACATTTGCGAAATACTTAGTACATAACAAAAACACACACACAAGGATCATATTATTTTAGTGTCTTTGGAAACTCAGAATATAATCTTCTAATCTTGGTGAAAGATCTTCAACATCTCGCATAAAGATCTTCCTTTTTTATACCTAAAACCTTTCATTATATCCTGGTGAAAAGAAAACATAAAAGGGTGAGCTCAAATTCTTATTAAGGGTAAACCAAAGAAATATCAATCACATCATATACATAAGCACATAACTTTTTGAAATCTTAACTTGTAAAAGAGAGCATAATTTCATAACATGGGATAAATCATGGCAGTGAAATGTAATCACAATAATCATAACTTAAAACATGAAACTTTGTGGCATAAACACATAATCATAGAGAATCATTTCTTGTTAGTCAAGACTCATTGCCAAGACTATCTTAGTGGACAAAGTCCCTTTCTGAACCGAGTCACCCTCGTTTCAGTCCTGTTTCACTGAACCGGTATAACCTACCGTTCCAGCCATGTCTATCTCATGAGATATAAAATCTTTACCCAATGCAATGTAGGGAGATATAGGTCCCACCCATCTCATAATGATACCATTCTTATGTGTGCCACAAAATCATAAATCATACATCATTTCATAACCCATGTAATAAAAATGGGAATCTTAAACATCGTGACATCATAAAACAATTCATATAAGATAAAGGAATTCATAAAAAAATATTTCCATCACAAAATAATCAATGTAATAATAGGGATAAAAACATAACCCTTTATTATCTTAGATGGAAAATAATTTTGATAAAACACTTGAACTCCATTCTTGAGGAAAATATCCTTTCTTCTTCAAAAACATTTTTCCTTTCTTAACATGTTATACAACTTTAAACTAAAAGAAGTTGATTAAAAATAAACTTGAAAACTTGTAAAGGATGCTTCTTGTAAATAATTTTTTTAAAATCCATTCATGCCGTTTAAGTTAAAAAAAACATTCTTCGTACTTTTGTCGGAAAAGTCAAAAAGTACCTCGTACGAAAAACGACAAAAGATTCTTTTCATATCTTTTAAAAAAAACTCACCGAAGGGTAAAATTGGATATAAACTATTGTATAAGGATGGAAATAATATTACATATTGAGGGAACATGTATGTGGATGATAAAATACACCCCAGTAATTACCAAAGTAAAACAATCTCGGATAAAAGTGAGATTTTGATATTTCCCTTACCTTAGGTCCGACTTGCTTTGTAAGTGTCCGAACCTCCTGTATAATGATTTAAATAATGTTATTGACTTATTCCAGAATCATACTTATTTTTATGATATCATATATGGTCATATTCTTAGATTCTTAGTAGTAATATTTCATTGCTACTTGTTATTCGGGTGTTTATAACTTTTTGTTCTTATGCGTGTTTTGTCGAATAAATTCTTATTATTTTCATTAGGTTATAGATACCTCATTTACAGAATGTTATTAGTGTAATATATATCATATTCATTCATTCAATTAATTTATATAATCATTATGAAATGTAGATCATGTAGAACGAGTCGCATCACATCGTGGAGACGGTATTCCGTACGTACGCACGAGTGATGATATCGTTCCTATGATCGTGGAATTGTATTGGAGTATATGTATACTATTTCAGAATCAATATAACTTTATAATAGTCATATATAGTCATTATTTACACCATTATACCCATCCAAGTAAGGTGGTGGTGGAAAATAGATTAAACCACGGCGTGGAGACGGTATTCCGTACGTACACACACGCGGTGATTTCTTTTTCCGTAGGATGTATAGATGGTGAAATAGGGTTGTTTCATACTTATAATAACATATCAGTATATGAGTGATACTGATTTTATTACTTCATAATGAAACAACTAAAGAATAAGAAGTGGAAGAAGAAATAAAGATGAAAGAATCGGTAACGGACATTACCTCTTCTTTGAAGTGCTTCTTTGAGACCTTCTTTTAGGGCACTAAAATTGGTCTTTGAGGAAGAACAGAACCTCTAGGATGTTGCTAGGGAAGTGGAGAGGAGAATTTTCCAGGGTTTGTCCGATCTTGACGACTCAAAGTTGTGTGAGGAAGAGAGGGAGGAGGTGCCCTTTTATAAGGGAGGAGAGGGGCACCTTTGGAATAACTAAATATATTATTTTATTATAAAGTCAATTTCGGTTTTAAATAGCTCCAAATTGATTTATTTAATGGATAAGGTGGGGATGGGTCGAAATCCTCTCATCCAATATAATTTAGACAAGTTTAGGTTCCTATTTTAACCTTATCATTTAGATTTAACATTAAGTTAAATAATTTTACTTTTACCATGTCTTCTTGTTTTCTTACACTATAAGGTTAATAAACTTACTATAAGAAGCCAAACGAACCCCAAGTTGTTTATTATTAATATATATAACCTTATCTAATTCATTTGGCCGAACCTTAGATTTTTAGGAATAAAATAACAATTAATAATATAATATTTGTTTTAAAAACTATTTTATGTCAATTTTGACACTATTTAGTAATTGATTTTTGTGAAAATCATAACAGAATGATAAGTTCGAAAAAAGTTAATTAAATCAATACTAACATGTCATATTAACCTATAAAATTAGTGTAATTCATAAAAAGTCTCAAATTATATTTATTTGGGTATTTATAACATCAATTATGTCAATATTTTATTAATAAGATAATTACTACATCATCGTTGTGTCATAAATAAATTAAATTATTTAATGTCTAAAAATTACAAATAAAATACAATTATGTATTAAATCTTTTTATCTTTATAATGAATATTTATAGTCGAATTTATTTTATGTATAACCCCATATTAAAAATGTTTTAGTAAATAAGCTTTGATTTTAACTCTTTTAACCCTTCTTTAAATAAATTAATAATAAATTTCCTAATCTAATCCAAGTGGGCCTAAATGGTCATATTTTATTCCTAAGTTTGTTTTTGGTCGAATTAAACTTGTCCAATAGAATTAGTACATGTTTTAGGGTAATAATAATATCATTTCTACCCATAATTACCCTATTTACTTTTAACCGTGGTAAAAAAAGTAAAAAGTTACTATTCACCAAAAAAATTATTTTCATCTCATTGAACCACATTTTACTTACTGACATCAACCGTTTCTCTCGGATTTTTGAAATTCCACTCAAAGAAGCGGTAATATTAAGTTTTATGAACAATTCAGTTTTTTTTAACTACCACTTAGTGGTTTCACTATTCATCAAAAATTGAAAGTTTTCAGAAAAATACCAAAAATTAGGCCTATGCTATATTTGATATTATGAACTCAAAAATGATTTCTATTTTACCAAATTCAAAACATATCAGTTGCATTAATTAACTTAAAAATTAATTCCCGTCGTCAAAACAAATAGCGTGTTCTTAAGAGATAATAACTATCAAAAGATTGACACTTGTTTATGTCTGGTTTAAATGTGAAATTACATCCAATGACCATCATTGTATTAAATTGTAAAAATATATTCTAAATATACTTAAAACCACTCAAATTAATAATTTATCACTATTAATTATTTCGATTGAAAAAGTTGTTTTTAATTAAAATTTAGTAATTTTCACTATTCATCAAAATATGAAAGTTATCCGAAAATCATCAAAATTTCACCCTAAGATAATTTCGATATTACGAATCCAAAAATGAATTCCATTTTGAAAAATAAAATTACAAAATTTCAAAAAGTGGTTATTACTATTCATAATGGCTAGTTTTAATAATATTTTAATAGCATATTGTTGTTTAGTGAAACTCGTTATTGCGTACTACACACGCTATCGAGGAAGGTCGCGATTGCGTGTAATGCAAGGCAAATCAAGGATGCGTGTTGTGCAAGCTCCTTTTGATGTAGCGTACAACACAAGACATTAGTGAAATTAAAAGGAATATTTTTCATAAAATCTCAGGGTGTTACAATATATTTTATTGTTTACTGAGGATATATTCCAAGGAAACCATTATTATTATTTATTGACTAGTTTATGTTTAAGGTGAATAGTTTTTTATTAATCTTGTTTCTCTTCCATGGGATATACCATGATAAAACACTTATGAAACTCACTTCTTTTAATGGGTTATTCTCTGATGAAATGACTATAAAACCTTGGAATTTTCAATTGGTTATGATATGATGAAAGGATTATGATCCCCATTTCATTTCATGGGTTATTATATTATAAATGTTTGTGATCTTGTGGAACACATGTGTATTATTTCATTATTTGATGAGTGGAACCAATATCTCCCTCCAATGCATTAAGTAAAGATTTATATATATCATGATATACAAATGGATGGAATAGGGGTTGAACCCGATATAGTAAGGTACATTTTCCATTATGATTATTTGGGGAGTGAAACCATTATACTATAAGTAAAGGGTTGTGACTGGGGATGATGGTGTGTCCCACCCCATAGGTGTAGCCCCTATGAATTTCCCAAATTATTTTTTCCAATATTCCTTGACTTATAGATAATGGCTTTATATGATTATGTGTAGACCATAAATCTTTGTCTGGTGATGATGTTATGATATAATGGATCATGTTAATTGATTATATTATCATTTAATTCTTATGAACTCCCAATCTTTATTCCATGACTCATGAATATGATCTTTTATATGAATGGTATGGTTTTGAAATGTTATTATCATGTTTTCATAACCTTATGTTCATGTTATTCTTATGTATCTCCTTTATTTACCCTTATTCAGTATTTGAGCTCAACCTTTCTTATGTTTCCTTTCCCCAGGTTATGAATAAAAGTTTTAAGTAGGAGTACTAAAGGGGAATATCATTGTGGGAAACATTGATGATATTTAAATGGACTAGAATATTGTGTTTCACTATTTCCAAAGGCACTAAACTATTATGGTCCTTGGGTTTGTAATTTTGTAATGTATTGAATATTTATCTAAAAAGATTCCATATCCATGTATGAAAATTCTGGTTTTCTATTGTTGGTATCAAAGGAAAGGTTTGGTTAACCTTTGTAAAATAGGATGAGAAAACTTTAGTGAGATCCCCAGTGATGTTTCCATGGATATATATAGGGATGTCTCTAAGAATAAGTCTAAGGATGAGTCAAGTAATTGGAAAATGTCCTAGAATTTTTTGTTAAGGATAGAGTGTGTGGTTTACTAACAATTCATCCTTGTTTGGATACTACATGGTAATATTGATCTGGTACATATATACATGGGGGTAATAACCCTAAAAACACCGTATTGTGATTGAATCGATTGGGTACTAATGTACAACAATAGTCCTTGATGCAAACCTGGTTTGACACTCTTTGGGGATATGATTTGTAAATTCAAAAATTATTTATGAACCATCATAAAATATTTAAATATAAGATGACTTTTAATGACCTAGGATGAACCTAATACATCATATATTAAATAATTTTTCTTGATTTAGACATCCTATAAGTGATTTTTCATGATTATTTGGTTTCCCACTATTATTAGTGTTGATCACACTATGCTTTTTGGATTTATTCAATTGAAGGAACCATAATGAACTAGGTTGAAATTGAATGTGATGGATGATTTTATGATGAGTCACCAAATGGTATGATGTCTAGACTAAAGGATGTTGTGATTATGCCTAATCATTTTTTATAGAACATGATTAAAAATGTTTACCCTAAACAACTCTCGGACTCACCAAAGAATACAAGGAAAGAGTTCTATGAGAGTTTGGGTAATAGAGACTATAGAGGAATGAATAGTTTGTTTCTTTTGTGTTGAGAATGTGGAAAGAAACACCCAAGTGGATGTAATAGAGGAATAGAATGATGTTTTGACTGTAAAAAAAAGGACACAAAGCAATTAACTAAAATGGGAAAATGAAAAGTTTAGTTAACACAATGGATTAGAATAATGGCCTCCCTAAGATTTCATTGACTGTTGAATTCTTCAAATGTGGAAGGTATTGGAACTATGAAAATTGTTGTCCTTGGGGGGATTTTGTGAATAAAATCAACTAGGAGGTATAAGTAATTGTTTTATTATTGATGATGAAGGTACTAAAAATAACATATGAAAGGAATGATGTATTAAAGAATAAGATGAGGAATCATAGTTAATGTCTTAAGGATTATGTAGATGTATTTGGATAAAATAATTATTCTATATGAATATTGAAATATATAAGGATTTTTAAGTATATTTTTTCTACTAAGTATTTAAAATAATAAGTTGAATGGTTCTTATATACATGAAAATTGATTGAATGAAAATATTATATATTTTATTACGGAAATATCACCCTTAATACTTTCTAGATGTTGGGATAATGTTATTGGGATAAAGAGATTTTGGATATGAATAACAAAATTGGATAGTACTGGTTTCCTTTGAACTGAGTAATTATTTGTTGAAAAAGTGTTTTATGATATCATGAATGGAGTTTATAGCATTTATGGATTTAAGGAATATATCCAATAATCTGTGTTTTATGTTAGGAATGAAGAAACATGTATTTTTTTCAATTAGTTTTTATGGTAATTACCATGTTTCAAGAGAATATGTGATGAAGGTATTCACATCTTTGGTATTTTATGATCAAGAGATACTTTGTGATATATAGGGGATCAATATTAAGATGGTTTTGTGAAATTTAGTGACCTTTTTTCTAAATTTTTGGATTTTCATCTTACTGAAGGATCAAAAGGTTAAACATTTATGAAATGGTTTATGTTGACATTTGAATGAGGTATTAATTTTTCTCAATATAATTATTTTTTAATAGTATATAACATGTTTGAACCTTTTTTGTGATGATAACTAAAGATATACAGAATGACTTATCATTTTATTTATGGATCTTATGATTAATTAGCGATTCATAAAAAAATCTCCTTTTATTTATTGGAGTAAGAGATAAAGTGAAAATTGATCAAGGTATAACCAATAGATGAGATTTCACTTATAAAATAGAAAGAAATCATGTAAAATATCTTCTTTTTAAAATTATTCTACTTTAGGAAAAAGATTTTGAAATAAAATGTTGTCCTTTTATCATCATTTTTTATGATATTAATTAATTTTTTCAATCCTATTTGGTTTATTGATTTTTTATCATTAAATTTCTATTGAACATGTTCCCTATCACTCTAAATTAGAATTTGGGTGTTATTTTTCTATTCTATGTCCATGTTTTCACTTTACAACTATGTTCTCCTATGTGGAAACCTAGTTATGAGTTACTTTGGTAGCTGTTATGTTTAGAACATTCCCTTTTAAAGAATGATTTATTATTAATTTTTACGATATGGGAACTTTCAACTCTTAAAACATTGATAACCTGTGATAATTTAAAGGGTGAAATTAATTTTAATTGGGGTATAATGTAACTCCCTAGGTTTGTATGAATTATTTTTTCAAATAAATTAAAATTCTTTGATGGCTTGCATTGAACGCTACACCAAGTTATTATTTCTTTATATGAAGAATCAAGTTAAGATTTCACAACATTTAATACCGAGTTTATATTATGATATGCATAACACTATGTTTAGATGCTTATTTTCTTCGACAACTTTCATTTCAGGAAAGACTGAGTTCTACTGAACTACAATATACTACTAATATTTTTACTCAATATAATATTTATCGCCTAGCCGTTGGAATGAAGGGAATGAATAGGATTAAATAAATTATGAAAATATATATATTTCACATGTTCATTAGTTATCTATTGATTATAAATAAAATAATAGTCATTTAAAATAAAAAAATAAATGTATTTAGAAAAACAACATCTTTACTAAAATAAGGGTTAATTGTGCTAGTGAAAATTATTTAAAATTAAATTTTTCCAGATTTATAAAATTTATTTGAAAAAATAAATTTATTTTTTGAAATTATAATATCTAAATTATATTAAGGTGAATTTTTGGTATTTATTTTAGAAGTTTCATTTTTTATGAATAGTGAAAAATACTGAATTTTAATTGAAAGCTGCTTTTTCATCTAAATTATTTATATAGTTAGATTATATTTTAAATTTGTTTTAATGTATAATTATATATATATATATATTAATCTAATTAATTTAACTGGATGAAATTTCATATTGAAATTGGATATAAAAAACTCATAAAATTTTGTACATTTTCACTTTAAAACCTCACTTTCTCGTCATGTGTGCAGGATTAATTTTAAATTGAATTCTTAAATTTTTGTGATTTGAATGTTTAAAAATGTATTAAATATTTTTAATCACCATAATTTATAATTTATAATAATACTAGCTTTATTTTCTACTATAATGATTAGTGAAAATAGTAATAATTAATTAGAGGAATTAATGAAAAATTAGTTTACATAATGATTTAACTTAGAGTTTAAGGTGGAGAATGACCCAAAACTTGTCCGAAAATAATTATATAGACATAATTATAAACTTATGAACTTATTTTATAATTTTATTATTTTTGAAATACTTTTATATTAAATTTACCCAAATAATAATTTAAGTAAGGAAAAAGGCAAAAAAAATACAACTTTCTTCATTTTAATTTCTATAAAGCTTTTGAATAAGGAAGAGAATACATAAGTTTGGTTATAAATAATATTTTGGAATATAACTAATTTTTTTATAAAGAAAATTTATTATTTTATTTTTTACATTATATAATTACATTAAATGCTTAACAAACGCCAATGCAAGAATTATTTAGTTAATAATTAAATATATCAAATAATACTAAAAATATTAAAAGTGAAGTAAATTGAATGAATTATCATGTTAAATTAATTTTTTAGAATAATATATCATTTTATATAGTTTTTAACATGATTTATTTTATTTACATTATTTTCTTAATATTTTTTAATTTAAATTAAATGAATAATGTTAAAATTAATATTAATGTCATTTTATAATAAATTCTATTTTATTAATTGATTTAAAATTAATAAAAATCCTATATTCTATCAATTTAATTTTAAATAATAATAAATATAAACTAGGTTCCATCCATGAACCAATATTTTATTATAATGACTATATAGACCATTAAATAGAAAAACTTGGTTAGCAGAGTTACAATTAAAGTACCCTTTTTATGTGTTACTTGCACTTCTGTTAAAATTAATTTACAAAACACATGGAATTTTTTATTTTATAAATAAGATAAAATATTTTTAAACAATGTGTATAAATTATATAGAAATTATCATTTTAATTTATTCTTAAATGTTAAATTACAAAGGTTAGAAACCTAGTTACCATAATAAAAAATAAAAATAATAAAATATGAAAACTTACGAGTTAAGGAACAAAATGTTTAAAAAAAGTGTATAAATGTGTGGTGAAGGTTTGGATCTATAATATCACCCCTAAACACATTAAATTATCACTTTTTATCATCCTTAGTTAATCTTGACCTCCCAATAGTGAATACTTTTGAGTATTAACAAGAATGTCACTCCTCCTCAACTATAAAAGTCACTAACTCTCCCCAATTATTCCCACCTATAAAGCCAATTGGGTGGACCATGTTCTATAAAAATATCTTTCAAAATTCCCTTCCTTCATCCTAGAAATCTTATTTTTGTAATAAATCTATTCTTTTAAGACTTTAGGGAAAACCTAAGGAGAATACCCGAAGAATAGGTAATGTTCTTCAAATGAATATTTTATTTCATATCTTCCTCCAACTCGTTCAATTATTTTTATATCATAATTATATAATAAAATAATTATATACAATATACCTATATGTTTTTATGTTACTATTATGACATAAAACTACACAAACTTCTATCAAATGGGTTACAAGATCATCATTCACGTGTATGGCAGACTACCACCTCGCAAACTGATGTCGTTGGTTTTTCCATTACCAACTTTCAAGGTTGGGAATAAAGATTTAAATATTGTTTATATATGATATATATAATATTTATGATTTTATTATTATATTTTAATTGTTATATCACATTTACCATCATTCTTTCTATTTTTTGGGAATATGATAACGTTGTTCGTGTGTAGGGCGAACTACCTTCTCGTGAAGTGATGTGATTAGTTCACGCTTTATATAGAATTTATTAAATATGGGTTTAATAAATTAATGTGATATATATGAAATAATATTAATACTTTAATGGTAATATATATATATATATATATAATTTACTTTCAATCTTTTAATACGACTTGAAAATGGAAATATTTTTTATGCATATGTTTAGCCTACCTTCTCCAGGAACGGTGTATTTTGTTTCCCATCACTAAATTTTATGGGTTACTATAAATAAATATATAATGAAAATATATAATATTTAAATCTTTGTTTAAATTATGTGGATTATTAGACCATGATTTATATAAGAGGACCAAAAATGACCAGTCAAAACATGTACAAAAAACAAATCAGTTATTACCTGAAATGTAATATTAACATAGAATTGTTAATAACATGTAATAAATGGTCATAATTAAAAATTATAAGATATAATTTATGTTAATATGGTTATATTATATATTTATAATGAAATTATATTTATTATACAAAAAATTTGATTGAGTATGACGAGAGTCGAGACTTAAGGTAAGGGATTTTCATCTCACTTTTTAATTTTGTGTGACACATGTTATATTCACCACCTCTTTCTTTTATGTGGTGTATATTTTGATGTATTAGAAATAGATTCCAACTAATAGGTTCTCTGATCCTAGTGGTCGACATGGCCTCAAATATATCTCCCCAAATTTCATAGGTTGCCGACTAGCAACGAGGGCCTAGGGTGTCTATGTGGGGAGACTATGACCTCATTACCAAAGTGTAGTGCAATGCATAAATATAAATAAAGGTAAGTAGAAAAAGAAATAAAAGTAAACAGAAGGCATAGTGGAAAATAGAGATAACATTAATAATAACTGAAATAAATGGAATAACATACGAGCAAACAATGACTGATGATGATATGTCATGTCATTAAAAAACCTGAAAACATGGATACAATACAACAAGAATAATATGTTCCACAAAAGTATAAAGGAAATAAAATGACTATCTCAAGCATACCCAACTCTGACTCAGTCATATTCTATCAAGATATATCCTAAATATAAATCAATCAAGTGTTCTAAGTCATATGATTATCTTTATCAACGCATGCATTCATGTAATCTGCCCTCGGTTCCAAACAGTGCTCGGAGAGGGTGTGAGATAAATCTCAATGGGCCACCACCAACAGTGTCTCTAAAATCGATCTTGTGTAATGGAATATAAAAGTGTGAAATTATTCATATATAAATTAAATTATCATAATGTAACTAAATATCCAAGTACCAACTTCATCCCTCAGCTGGTGTCTGGACCTGTAAGAAATTCGTTATTTTATTGTTACCAGTTTCTAAATAAGTCATATGTTAATAATGGTGAAATTTACATGGTAATAACAAAGGAAACATAGAACTAAAGGGTCTCCAACTTAGTAATAAATATATCCTAGTTAATTGTAAGAGTGTAATCCAAGGAGCATATTCCAAAGAATACCACAATAAGATACCTACCAAATCTAAGGTGATCGTCCAAGGTAAAACGGGGCTAAGATGTGATTGGTCCCTGTGGGATTTAACCATAGAACCTACATGTCAATTATAGATCCAAGGAATCCCTTAATACTATGTGAGGGATCTTACCGTGTCATTGCGGTAATCCAATAATATATATGGATGGGATCTATGTGGGAATAAACCTATGAAAGTTGTATCCTTGAATCGGAATGAGGTTCTCGAGTGCTGGTGACATTCCCCAATAAGAATCCAAGGAGTTCTTGAGTCGGGCCACTCCTATTTGATAATTAAGTCATTTAATATATCATTTGGTGCAATCATTTCCTTTCATTAGTGTTATATGTCCAAGTATAATGCAAACATTTAATCAATTTTTAAGTTGTCAAAAATCTATTTAGTTCAAGCCTTACCTTTCATTAGTGTGACAAGGACAAGTAGAATAAAACCCTTCATTTAATTCATTTAAGCATATTCAATAATAAAGTTTCATACCATTGCCTTACATTAACATGGTAAGGGGTGCTACATACATGAAACCTATTAATCATTTACATTTAATCTGATCAATTCATATACTTATTATAATTTTCAATATCTCATTCACATTAAATTATCAATTTGAATCACTTACCCTAAGAAGTTAAATTAGAAGTAACATGTTACTTTCTATTCAAAATTACATGATATAACAAGTAATTATGATAAGGATTCCTACAATTAGTGTCTTCAGTCTCGATCACATCTGAACGATAGCTCAAAAGTGTCAAAGCACTACAAACTCAACTATGGAATATCATCCAAAAGGGGATGTTGGGTGTTGTCAACATAACCACCAACAAAAAATCACATACATAGAAATATAATATTCAAAAATTTCTAATGATTATAATCATGACATATAAATTTAATAAATGGCACTCGATGAAATCGGTGGGTCCCACACAACAATTCCAAAATCAACAAACATGAGGGATGAGTTATAAACCTCCCACCTTAGGGTCGTACAAATATCCTCTTCTGATATCATCCTCTGATTTGGATTAGAATTTTGTATATCTAAGAAAAATGAAAAAATGATCAAACCTAGATAACTAGGTGGAGAGCAAGAGAGGATGAGAACATTTAAAAGGGACTTGAGTGCTTATCATTGTGCATCTAACATGATGAACAAAATCTTGATCGAATCTCGGATGAAGGAGATCTTTAAATCCCTAACTTAGGCCTTTAAAGAGCTCCAAAAGGGAAGAAAAATAGGACAATCCTATATAAACACAGATTAGGAGGAAGGAGGAAGATTAATTATATCATTAAGGTAAAAATTGTAAAATTACCCTAAAAAAATCATGGGTATGGTTTTTCCACACGGTTTGACAAACCATGAACAAACCATGCACATCTACCTAGGAAATAAGGGATCTCACATAGTTACATTTCATTGTTAGGAAAACCATTTGCCAACCATGTGGTAAGGCTCTCTCCAAAAACATGCCACCTACATGGTTTTCTCTAACTGTGCATCCTTTCCGCACGGTTTACAATAAACCATGCACTAGACTTGTTTTCCCAAAAATCTTGGTTCTAGGCTCCGAAAAATACCAATACACCCTTGGGACCTTCACTAAATCATTAGGCATCAAAAAGGACCAAAATAAATAATTATACTGAAATTTAAAGGACCCATTCTTGGGTGAAAAACTGGGTTCTTATAGTCTTCACCCTTAAAAGAAGTTGTCCCTAAGTTCGCCTTCCAAGGGTGTAGAAACACACTGCATAAGAACAATTCTGGCCATTGAGCATGTATGTCAACCTCCCACTCCCAAGTCTCATCCTACATGCATCCATGCGGCTATAGAACTCATACAATAGGTCCAGATCGGCATCATAGAACCTTTGTGCTATAGTCAACGATGTGTATTGGATACTCCTCAAAGTTATCATCAGCATATAACTCCACTTAATTAAGTTAAAAGGTATAAGACAGGTCAACATGATATTGGAGAAGCTATTAAACATGGAAGAAATCATCCATGGAATGGTTCCTATGAGGTAGTAGAAACTGATAGGCTACCGTCCTGAATCTCACTAGGATCTTAGAAAGGACTAAATTACAAGACAATTGTAAAGACCCAGAAATTTCAAAGAAAATATTTTATTAAATACATTGTAATTTTACGAGTTTGGGGATTCTAATGGAACTTGATTCCAAGGCCCGGTGTGCTCGGAATCAATTTTCGAAGTTTAGCTCAGGTACGTTCAGTGAACAAATGAGCGGGTTTTTCTATCTTTTGAATCAGTGTTCGGAATTGAAATCTGAGGGCACCGATGAACTCACAGCGCCGATAATTGCTTAAGGGGACCATTACCGCAGTTGTGTTTTATGCGGGTAGTAAATTAAAATTTGTGGTTTAGTTAAGAAGTTAAATAAAATTGTTGGAAAATTTTTATTTATATCTTAAGAAGTTAATTTCTTCCATGGGAAGTTATTGGTGGGGCCCAAACCCACCCAACTTCCCATGTGTGGATAATGGAGAGGTGGAGAGGTGGGGCCCACAGGATCCCCAACCTTTAACCTCCCATAACTCTTTTCAAAACCCCTTTAAACTCCCATGTTTAATTCATGACAACCCCCCTTATTTATGAGGATCCCTTCCTCTTCCTCTCTCCCTCTTAACTGTTTGCCAACACACCCTAATTAATAAATTCAACCTCTTCACTTAATTAATTAAGTGATTTTATTTTTAAATTTTAAAATTTCTTGTGTTAATAAAATAATATCATAGGCTTATTATTTTATTTTTGGGGAAATCGTTGTGTTAAGGAGGGTGGGGGAGAGAGCTTTTGAGAAGGGAGAAAGGTATTCATCTCCTCAACGAAGAATGGTGCTTTTCTCCAACAAAGAACACTCACCTTCAACAGAGAACGACTCGGCGAAGAAAACTCCACGTTTCTTCAATCCTTTTCTTCCTCCGCATCAAGGGAGGAGACACCGACGCAGAGAACTCGCCAATGACGATGGTTCTTTCTCCGACGTTGACGAAGAAACATTGTTTTCCGCATCTACAAAGAACAAACATTATTCGAGGTAGTGGGATTTTATACAATTTTAGTTGATTAAAATTGTATTGTTCCTCGTTTTTTTCTCTGAAACGAATTTGGCAATGAGGTACCGCCTAACGCGGAGGGTGCAGGCTGAACGAACACGGCCCGACGACCCTCCGTTGGAACTTGATCTATTTGGAATCGGAAACCGGAGGTGGAACGTGGAAGAGGCTGGCGGTGCAAGGGCCATCGCCGCACATGCAAAGAAAAGCCACGACCAAGTGGGCCGCAGTGGAGGAAGCACGGTGCTATCACGCTGTGCTGGGAACACGGAACCACAGCCAGGGCATGCCGCGGTGGAGGAAGCCGGCGTCGTCGCGCCAGCTGTGCAGAAAAAACCGCGGCCCGTTTCGCGGGCCGCTTCGGCAGAAGAACTGGCCATCCCATCAGACGACCGAGTAGAGGGAAGCCGCGATGCCAGGAGGGCGCCGCGCCAGATGAACCGTGGCCCGCCTGTGCGGGCCGCTCGCACCAAGAAGCCAGTCAACTTTGGACGGCCAGATATGGAGTGCGGCACCGCCAGTTCGGGCAGCCCGAGGGTCGTGCCCCCTCCCCCCCCCCGGACCGCTCGGCCTTTGGGCCAAGCCAGAGGGACTGTGCCCAACCGGGTCGCGCTCGGCCGGGCCGGGCAGCAACCCTTAGGCCAAGCCGCGCATTTCTTCAGGCATGTCTGACACCCCTGCCGGGTTGGACCTGTCAAAAACTGGGTTAACCCGACCCTCCAGCCACTGGGATGAACGTGTCGAGCCCGTTTCACTTACTGGTGAATAACATTAAGACCATGCGTCTGATCGACGCGCCGTATGAGGAACTAGGACCCTCGTGACGAGGCAGTCCATTTTAGATACTCTAGGTGAGTTTTGGATGACTTGGATAATGGCCGAGTTAGAAACAAGAATATTTCTAACCGGGCCCCTGGAACAAAAAAGTCAATATCTCTCAGACCGGGCATCCGATTAACGCGCCGTCTATCGCATTGTGTTCTTTTTGACGAGACGGAATTTCAGGATACATCAACTCTGGACTTCATGACATTTTATGTATCGAACCATTTTACTCGAGGAGAAGACCCTCCCAAAATCGAGTACGCTGTGTGCGGGAACCCTAGAGCTGGCTGCGACTACAACGACTACCATACTGGGATCCTCCATGGGTTCAACGACGATGACGAATGTACTTGGATCCTCTGTGGGTTCTACTCCCATAGGAGTATCTAGCTATTACGATCGAGCCAACAGCTCCGTTGGAATCTCCGAGCTCCGAACAAGTGCAGCGGCAATAAACGAATGACTCGCTCCTGTGTCTATAAGAACTGTAGCAAGGGTAGAGTAGACACAGATAGAACCTACAATCATCTCAGGTGTGTTGTGGTCATAGGCCTCGACTACCTGGAGCTGAGCCTTCCTCTATCTTCCAGATCCCTGTGGTAAGGGTGGTCTTCCTGGTGGTGGTGGTGGTAGAACCTTGAAGCGTCGTCCACCACCCATTGATCGGTCAGCTCCTCTACCTCGTCTGGCTGCTCCCTGTGGACTGCCATGGTTGAACCTATGCCTCTGTCTAGGAATTCCCTCAACTATCTGCTGCTCGTCTACATGGTGGTTCGGGCAGTCACGAGCCATGTGGTCCTGCCCACCGCATGCATAGCACTACCTGCCCCTCGATTGGATGGCTCTGCTTTGTGTGCCCTGCACATCCGAACTAGTATCTTGAGGTCGCCCACCTGATGGCCTGGTTTTCTTGGACCTCTACGAAATCTGTCTACTGCCGGATGCAGAAGACTTCGCTACGTGTCACCCTACGGTGGGTCTCGCTTCTGGCATCGGCTTAGCAAGAAATCTCTCCACAAGAAGGGCTCTCTCCAGCACTCCTTCCTGTGTCGGAATGCTAAGGGAGATCATCAAAGCCCTGATCTCATGCCCCAGTCCCTGCTCAAAGGTTCGGGCCCGGAAGAATGGGTCTTGTACCATGTCTGTGGAGTAGAGTGAGAGGTCGTTAAATATCACCGAGTACTGTGCTACTGTCATGTTTCCCTGCCGCAGATGTAGTAACTCCTGGATGCGCACCGCACAGAGGGTGGTTGGAACAAACTTCGAGCGGAAGAGGCTCTCAAAGTCTGTCCAACGTAGTGATGCCTCATCATGCACTTAGAGCATCAGGCTCCACTATCTACCTACTGCTGCATGTAGGAGACTTTTGGCAAGGATCACCATAAGGTCTGCTGGTGTCCCTAACAATCTGAAGACTCTGACAATAGCCTCCAACCAATCATCGGCTGCCTGAGGGTCCGTCTCTCTGTGGAACCTGGGTGGTCTCTATCACTAAAACTCATGCAATGCACTCAGGAAGCGTGCACTCTCTGCTGCTGGGGCTGGTGGTATCGGCGGCCCAACGGGTAGTGGTACCGCTCGTGCCTCTACTGTAATGGGGCCCTGCACCGAGGCCTCGTCACTCGGTGGGCTGTCATCTCACATGTAATTAGGAACCCTAGCTGGTTACCTTCGTGGGGCCATCCTGAAATGAAATAGTTGTGCCACGGTCAAATAGTATACCTGGTGAGCAGACATAAATATTGACCATTGCGCCCATCTTGAGGCTACCAGAGGAAGTTGTAGGGTACGTAGTTTACTACGACGCATCAGGGACCAGACTCAGGTGTGTCCTGATGCAGGATCAAGTAGTGATCGCTTACGGTTCCTGGTAGTTGAGGAAGTACGAGAAGAACTATGCTACCCATGACCTGGAGTTAGCAGCAGTGGTCTTTGCCCTGAATATGTGGTGGCACTATCTGATGGGCGAGTGCTTTACAGTCTCCTCTGACCACCAGAGTCTCAGGTACATCTTCTTGCAGAAGGACCTGAACTTGAGACAGAGGCAATGACTCGAGTTCCTCTAGGACTATGACATTGAAGTAGTCTATACTCCTAGGAAGGGGAATGTTGTGGATAATTCTCTCAGCAAGAGATCAAGCATTCAACTACTTGGAGAGGCGATGGGGAAGTTAGCCACTTTGCAGATATCATTCATGGATAGAGATGGGGAATCCTTTCTAGAGTCCCTCATAGTCACTCCTCCACTAATTCAGTGGGTTAGAGAGGCACAATGTGTGGACGTTGACTGTGAGATGCGACATGATCATATTTCCACAGGGCAGGTGCCTGATGGATTTTATGAAGGAGGAGAGCATGTCATCCTCTTCAGGGGACGTACCATGTTACAAGTTTCACTCCTGGAGGAAGTGATGGGGGAGATTCAAACTTCCCCTCTAGCGGTACATCCTAGAGTGACGAAGATGTACCAGGACCTCAGACGAGAGCACTGGTGGCCGGGTATGAAGAAGGTTATAGCACAGTTCATTTCATGATGCCTCACTTACCAGCAAGTGAAGGAGGAACACCAGGTACGAGCAGGCTTGGTACAGCCCTTAGAGGTTCTGGAGTGGAAGTGGTATGGGATATCCATGGATTTAATGACGGTTCTTCTATGTACTTCCATAGGACACGACTCCATCTGGGTGATCATAGACCAACTCAACAAGTCGGACAACTTCCTACTGATCAGAGAGCAGGGCTTAGTAGAGTGCTTGAGATGCCTCTACATTCAGGAGATCATACAGCTTCATGGTATGACATCTTCTATCGTCTCTGATACAGACGCTGGCTTTACTTCCCGGCTTTGGAAGGGGTTGCATGAGGCATTTGGGATGCAGCTATGCCTAAGCACTGCCTTTCATCCTCAGATGGATGGCCAGACAGAGAGGACCATTCAGACTCTCGAGGATATGCTTCGTGCATGTGTCCTTGACTTTGGTCGTAGCTGGGAGGCTCACCTACCCTTGGTGGAGTTTTCATACAACAATAGCTACCACTCCACCATCGAGATGGAACCTTACGAGGCATTGTATGGCCGACCATGCAAATCACCTTTATACTAGACTGCCCTGGGGAGTCAGCACTTGTAGGATGAGAGATGGTCCAGGCGATGATGGAGAAGGTGCAGATCATCCAGGAGCGGATGAGGACTGCACATAGTAGACAGAAGTCCTATTCTTATAGGAGACAGAGACCACTAGAATTTGGTGATGGAGACCACGTTTTCTTTGGGGTCTCACCTCGACGTGGATTACAGAGATTTGACTGGGGCAGAAAGTTATCTCTACGCTTCATCGGACCATTCCAGGTGCTCAGTAGGGTAGGCGAGGTGGCTTACCGCCTGACCCTTCCACCTCAGTTGCACCTAGTGCATGACATCTTCCACGTATCTCAGTTGAGGAGATACGTGCATGACCCATCACACATCATCGATCACGGGGAGTTGTACATCAATGGCGGGACTACATTCACAGAGGTCTCGGTGGAGATCGAGGATTGACTAATGTGGGTCCTACGTGGATAGTCGATTCCTCTAGTGCGCATTTTTTTGCAGCACGGGAACCTCCAGGAGAGCACATGGGAGCGCGAGGCTAAGATGCGTGCTCAGTACCCTCATTTATTTCTCTAATTTATGTTATAGCTTTATGAGAACATAAATACCTGAGGTGGGAGTGATGTAAAGACCCGTAAATTTCAAGGAAAACTTTTTCTTAAATACTTTGGAATTTTACGAGTCTATAGCTTCTAACGGAACTCGATTCCAAGGCCCGGTGTGCCCAGAATCAATTTATGAAGTTTAGCTCGGGTACGTTCATTGAACGAATGAGTGGGTTTTTCTATATTGTGAACCGGTGTTCGGAATTGAAATATGAGGGCACCGATAAACTCGCAGCACCGGTAATTGCTTAAGGGGACCTTTACTGCAGTTGCGTTTTATGCGAGTTGTAAAATAAAATTTGGGGTTTAGTTAAGAAGTTAAATAAAATTGTTGGAACAATTTTATTTATATCTTTTGAAGTTAATTTATTCCATGGGATTTTATTGGTGGGGCCCACATCCACCCAACATCCCATGTGTGGATAATGGATAGGTGGAGAGGTGGGGCCCACACGAGCCCCAACCTTTCACCTCCCATAACTCTTTTCAAACCCCCTTTAAACTCCCATGTTCAATTCATGACAACCACCCCCCCCCCCCCTTATTTATGAGGATCCCTTCCTCTTTCTCCCTCCCTCTTAATTGTTTTCCAACACACCCTAGTTAATAAATTCAACCTCTTCACTTAATTAATTAAGTGATTTGAATTTTGAATTTTAAAATTTCTTGTGTTAATAAAATTATAGCTTAGGATTATTATTTTATTTTTGGGGCAATCATTATGTTAAAGAGGGTGGGGGAGAGAGCTTTTGAGAAGGGAGAAAGGTATTCCTATCTTCAATGAAGAACAGTGCTTTTCTCCGACGAAGAATACTCACCTTCAACGGAGAACGACTCAATGAAGAACAATCCACGTTTCTTCAATCCTTTTCTTCTTCTGCATTAAGGGAGGAGACACCGATGTGGAGAACTCGCCAATGACGACGGTTCTTTCTCCAACGTTGACAAAGCAACATCTCTTTCCGCGTCTACAACGAACAAACATTATTCGAGGTAGGGGGATTATATACAATTTTAGTTGATTAAAATTGTATTGTTCCTCGTTGTTTTCATTGAAACGAATTTGTCCATGTGTTACTGCCTAATACAGAGGGCGTGGGCCAAACGAAC
Organism: Viscum album; assembly: GCA_963277665.1. Taxonomy (NCBI): domain Eukaryota; kingdom Viridiplantae; phylum Streptophyta; class Magnoliopsida; order Santalales; family Viscaceae; genus Viscum; species Viscum album. The sequence continues at coordinate 1,560,917,050 of OY728141.1, forward strand.
AGGGCATGATGACCCTCTGCAGGAACTTGATCTTTTTGGAATCAGTGATCAAAGGCGGAATGTGGAAGAGGCCGGTGGCACAAGGGTCGTTGTCGCACATGCAAATAAAAGCCGCGGCCAAGAGGGCCGCGGAGGAGAAAGGCTGGTGCCTTTGCACCATGCCAGGAATGCGGAGCCGTGGCCAGGGCAGGCCACAGTGGAGGAATTCGGTGCCATCACGCCAGCTGTGCAGAAGGAACCACGACCTGCTTCGCGGGCCGCTTCGGCGGAAGAACCGGCCAGCCCGTCGGCCGGCCGGGTCGAGGGAAGCCACGACGGCATGAGGGCGCCGCGCCAGATGAACCAGGGCCCACCCATGTAGGCCGCTCGCGCCAAGAGGTCGGCCGGCTTCGATCGGCCGGATAGGGAGGGAAACGCCGCTCAGCACTGTCTGTTCGGGCAGCTGAGCCCCCCCCCCCCCCCTCAGATCGCTCGGCCTTCGGGGCGGGCCAGTAGGGCCGCGCCCAGCCGGGCCACGCCCAGTCGGGCCGTGCCCAACTCAGTCGGGCCACGCCGGGCTGGGGCACACCCCTTCAGGCTGGGCTATATCCCCTCGTGTCGGTCTGGGCCACACCCCTCGGGCCGAGCCACACATTTCATCTGGCCGGGCCCGTTTTCACTTAAAGGTGAATAACTTTAAAACCGCGCGTCCAATCGACGCGCCGTCTACGGCACTAGGACCCTCACGACGAGGAGGTCCTTTTTTGATACTCTAGGTGATTTTTGGATGACTTGGATAACGGCCGGGTTAGAAACGAGCATATTTCTAACCGGGCCCCTGAAACAAAAAAACCAATATCTCTCAGACCGGGTGTCTGATTCACGCGCCGTCTGTCGCATTGAGTTCCTTTTAATGAGACATAACTTTAGGATACATTAAATATGGACTTCGTGATAGTTGATGTATCGACCCTCTTTAATCGAGGATCAGATGCTCCCAGAATTGAGTACGCTGTATGCAGGAACCCTAGAGTTGGTTGCGACTATGACGACTACCGTGATGGGATCCTCCGTGGGTTTGATGACGATGACGACTGTACTTGGATCCTCCATGGGTTCGGCAGTGAGGATGATTTTACATGGATCCTCTGTGGGTTCAGCAGCGATGACGACTGTACTTGGACCCTACTTGGGTTCGGTAGCGATAATTACTGTACTTGGATCCTATGTGGGTTTGGCAGCAACGACTTCTATACTAGGATCCTACATGGGTTAGGCAGAGGAGATGATTCAGAGGCTACATCTAATCATCTCCACCATTCTTAGTGAGTATTATACCTTTGTGAGATAAGTCATGACTTGCAATCATTACCAATGGTGTGATTGACTTCTTTCCTGTGTGGATTGGGTTATGCTTGGGCTCAAGAGTTGGAGCTGGACTAGAATTGATAACTTAGGTATATGTATGGGAATATACTTAAGTAAAGTCGGTTGATACATCATGTTTGTAACTTTACTTTGTGGTTTATCCTTCGTGGATTATAGGAGACCTTTGGGGGTCTCTGGGTCCCTGCTGAGTATCATTATACTCACCCCTGCACGGGAAATGCCCGCACTACGCCGTGTTGGTTGCAGATGACGGACAACACTGATCGTGATTGAGGCTTGTGGAGCTGGATGGTATCCGAAGGCAGACCACATGGCATAATGTACATGGAGCGGACGGACAGACCCGAAGTACCGACAAGACTATCTGTACCCACCCTTCAGGTGGGATTCCCAGAGGACGACTCAGTGGTTGCTGCTTTACTTTACAGCTGTTGTACTTTCTTTATCGGTTGTATTGTACTTTCAGTTGGGTTTGTATACTTTCCCATTTACTTTCCAGCACTTACTTTTGTACTCATTTTTAATTAGTGATTACTTGACTTGCCTACTCTATTGGGTTTGTTTACTTTTATAAATGCAATGCCTTCCCTTTTACCAGGATTTACACCTTTGGTACTAGTTGCCAGCCCCTGGCCTATGGAAGGCTGGCTTGGGGTAGTCACATCACGGGCCCTGAGGATGGGTCATGACAGCAATAGCTTCCCTTGCATCTGTAACCATCTATGAACTAGCCTAGGTGATACCCGAAGGAAAACATGATCCCCAACCTCAAACTCTAGAGGTCATCTATGGTGATTAGTATAAGATTTTTTTTTGTAATGGGAAATAGTCACACACTTCCTGATCATCTGAACCTACTCTGAAGTCTCTTGAACAAGATGAGAACCTAGTAGGGATGCCTCATCTACCTCTATCCAGCACAGGGGAGAATGGCATGGCCTACCATATAAGGCCTCAGAAGGATATATTTGAATTATCACCTAAAATATGTTATTATAGGTGAACTCAATGAGAGGGATATGTTTCTCTCATGAACTGCTGAAATCAAGGACACGTTCTTGGAGTATATCCTATATAACTTATATCATCTGTTCTGATTTTCCATTGATGTGAGGGTGAAAAGTTGTTCTTAGAATCACTTGTGTTCCCATATACTTCTACAATCCCTTCCATAATTGTTATTTTAAATGAGCATCCCTGTCTGAAAATATAGTACAAGGGACCCCATGGAGTCATATGATCTCACATACATACAATCTTCCTATCTCATCAAATGGGAAAATCTCATGAATAGGAATGAAGTAGGTTTATTTATTAAATCATTCAATGAAAACCCATATAGTGTCTCTACCTCTAGGTTACCTAGGTATACAAACTACAAAGTCCATAGAAACATCTTCCCATTTACATTTCGAGACTGGAAGCGACTATAGAAGGCCCACATGTCTCTATTGATCTGCCTTCACCTACTAATAGGTGGAACACCTAGTGATAAATCCTATTACCTGATGTTTCATACTAGGACCCCAATATTGGTGTCGCATATCTCAATACATCTCTGAGGTGTTTGGATGAACTTCCCACTAAGAGGTGTGAGACTCTTTCATTACCTCCTCTCTCATTTCTATAGGGACCCAGACATGTCCATGAATACACAGGATGTCGTCTCTGTCTACAAACTAATCGAGAGGTGGTTTATCTCCTGATATTCTCTCATGGAGTACCAAACCTTTAGGATCTTAAAATTTTCTACCCTTCACCTTCTCAAGGAGGGAAGAGGTAACACCCAAATATGAAAGATATGACTACTCATGACTATCATGAAACTTTAGTTGCAGCTCATAGAATAGGTCCATTAACTTCCATTCATTACTTTCTTTCCATATTTCTTGTCCATAAGTTTTCTAACATAGTTCATGTGCAACCACATTTCCCTTCCCAAGTGTATAGGCAAGATCAAAATCAAAGTATTGTAAATATTCGATACATCTTCATTGTCTTAGGTTAAATTCACACTGGGTAAAGATATATTTTAGGATATTATGGTCCGTGTACACCAAAAAGTGCTCAACTAATAGATAGTTTATCCAACAACATATGGAATGGACAAATGTTTCTATTTCAAGGTCGTGTGTTAGGTAATTTATTTGATGATGCCTCAACTACAAAGATCATTACACAACAATTATGTCTTCCTACATGAGCACTGCTCCTAGGAAGGTGCTTGATGCATCACATATAATGATATAAACTACACCTGGATATATAATAATTAGAATAAGTTTTGAAACAAGCCTCCCCTTCATCTCCTGAAAGGATTTCTCACACGATTTTAACCATAGGAACTTGACACCCTTATTTGTAAGGCCGGTGAGAGGTGAAGCAGGGCATGATAAATCCTATATGAAATTCTTATAATATCTGTCCATACCCAAGAAGGTTCGTAGATAAAAAATATTCTTAGGATGCTCCCAGGAGATCACAACACTAACCTTTTCAGGGTCAATAGATACTACTGATTCCGATATTATATGACCCAAGAAGTGAAATTTTTCAATCCAGAAGTGGCACTTAGCATGATTGGCATAAATATGATTCTCTCTCATTGTACTCAGAATGATCTCAAGGTGTTTTCAATGGTCACTATGACTGTGAAAATACACTAATATTTATTCCATAAAGACCATAAAAAAGGAATCCAAATAGTAGTGGAACACCTTCTTCATCATAGCTAGGAAAATTTAGGGTGCATTCATAAGACCAAACGGCATAACAAGGTACTCATCCAGAACAAACTTGCTGCGGAAAGTGATACGCGGTATTTCTGATGCCCTAACTCACACCTAATGAAAATTCAATCTCAAGTAGATCTTAGAGAAGACCATATGTCCCTAGATTTGGTCGAAGAGATCATCTATTTGAGGCATTGGATATCATTTCTTGACCATAAAATGGTTCATCCTTCTATAATACATTCATAGACATAAGGTTCCATCCACCTTCTTGGAAAAATCATGTGAGAACTCCAAGAGGATGTACTAGTCCATCGAAAACCTTGGGCCTCTTAATCCTCTAACTACCTCTTTATATCCTGAATCTCTATAGGTGCCATTTTTTATGATGGAATGGACACTGGAGATGCTCCTAGAACAAACTAAATTGTAAACTCTACCTCTATCTCAAGAGGTAAGCAAGAAAACTCATCCGGAAAGACGTCATGGAAACAGTACACTACATGATGTAAATCAGCTTAACCTAAACCCTAATCCTCTATGAAGAGATTTTAAATCTGGGTGGTCACTCTACATATCACAAGATGATCTAGTCCAGCTCTACCAGCCTGGACATCCCACTCACCCTTATGTAGATAACTAATCCCATCTTATGATGTAAACGATACCATGTGGAAATAGAAGTCTACAAAATCCTAATACTAAACCAACCAATCCATCCTGAGAATAAAATATAATCCCATAATCTCAAGAAGAAATAGGTTCCATAAGAAAGGGTAACTACCTACCTCAAGGGGATAGTCCCTACACTGGCGTATACCCTTTGTCCGTACCCCTAACAGTATATCTAGGGTCATTACACCATATTAATATTGTATCTATAGTATGAGAATTACCATGATAGATACAGAGATAAAAGAGTTCAAATAACCTGTATCAAATAAAGAAGATAATATAGTAGATTCCAAAATAATAGTACCTCGTACTCTAGATGGTCCTACAACCTAATCCTCGGGTGTTCACTATAGTGCATGCAATTGACCTGATTTGCGAACCTATGAAATAGAAGTACTAACATGATCATAATTGATCATTTGTTGCATCTGGTGATCAAGGGTATGGATTACATGGCCATAACCTTCCTCCTCAGCCAGTCCTGTTGGTGCTATTCCAACTCCTTGCATGACGTGGTGCAAATGAACCCACTCTTGAAGGTGGAGTGAGCATGGACCCTTTTCCACTAAAATCTGGTGTAAAGGTCCTACAAAAACACTAGATATTTCCCATACATCCACAATCCCAATATTAAATTAGGTATATAACACAATGAGGCTTTATGTTCCCATGTCGTCCAAACCAATGACACACTTTGGAGCTATCGAAATGGGCACTATGGTTGTTACTTCCATGATGAGAAAACTTTAGCGAACTCTTCCTTCCACCGAAAGAACTACTAGCTTAGCACATCACTGGTCCTCTATTCCCAGTACTATTATCATCCCTCGGGTTACACTCAGTGATAAGATCCTGATTAACTATTGCAGAAAATGTAGGAAAGTGAAAGATATTCACCTATGTATTTATGGCATAAAAGATCCCATACTCGAAACATCTAGCATGAAAAATCTCATCACTATCTAAAAGTGTTGAAAATCATTGTAACTATATGAAATGTGTTGAATATTACATAACTGACATAGAACCATATTCAATATTCATAAACTCTATAGATCTATTAGATCTCAGTGTTTGAGGAAATAACTGATCTTAGAAGGAAATCTAGAAATCAACCCATAACATGCCCAGATGATGACCATCCTGGGTAATCACATCCCACCAAATCTTTTCCAAATCTGAAAGAATGTATGTAACAAGTTTTACCCTCTTCTTGAGAGGTGTATTCAGATGCTCAAAGATAGGAAGAGTGACTTATAGCCAAGACAACATGTGGACCACCATTCCTTGAAAAGGTAAGAGGGTTATGCTGCTGGAACTCATGAGTCAGATCATCCATCGTAGGTGCAAGTCGTGGAGCACCGTGCATGGACTATATCAGATGTAGGAAACTATCACGAACTTGGGAATTAGTTCCCAGGTCAGGTAAATTTGGTGGTACCTAGGTTGGAACTTCTAGAGGTAAGATTGGAGGCTCAAGGCCCACTATGTTTGGAGCGTGTCGTCGGCACCCTTCTGGCGTACTATATGAGGAAGTCGTGGCGGAATTGGTCTAAAATTGCTAAGAACATTCCTAAAAATAAGCTTAATTAGAAATATAGCGTCAATAATGGAATCTAAACATAATAAAACTCACTACCCTTGGCCTACTACCACAGATACTTTCTTAAACGGCTAGGTGTCAGTAAGTTCTCATGTATAAGTTTCATTTAATTATAAATTTAATTACTAGGTTCACTCCCTTACCTTTAATAAACATGAAAAGGTAGTATAATTATTTGCATCAAATTCATTTTAGATGTAATGATTCATTTTATAATGGATATCCACTTCCAATGAATAGGTTTCCATACACCTTATCATTGGAAATGACACCCATTTATTTATAGAATAATGGATTGACTAAGTAAATTACTCATCACAACCCATGAGAGCCAATACACCTCATTAATTGATACTAGAAATCACTCAATCACAACAGAAAGTAATACATGTACATGATAACTATCACAGAATCACTCAACAATCACAAGCATATCAAGCAATGAAAAATAGCGGAATTCACCTATATGGAACAATAATATGCTTGACATGTGAATCCTAGGTGCCTATAATGATGCTTATAATAGTTCTCTTTACACTTGTATCATTAGGCCAAATATATAATAAAATCTCAATCAGAAGAAAAATCAACAAAACCACACAACATGTGTGTCACCCAATGGTGAAAGAATATCAACTGTAATAGGAAAAACATAACAATAATTATATCTTGGGTAACTTGGATTTTACCTTGAACATGAGTTTTTGACGCCCAAGCACAGAATATGACCAAGTCCCAAGTGTGCCTAATCTCCAATCTATCATCTACAAATAGTATAGAAATAAAATAAACTACTATGATACCACTTTGTGACGTACCAGACCCAGATTCCACCCAATAGGTGCCCAGAGCCCGATGGACCACTTGGCCTCAAGTGCATCTCCCTAAATGCCAACTAGTAGCGAGGGCCTAGGGTGTGTTTGTAGAGAGACTATACCCTCATTACTAAAGTGTATCATAGTAGATAAATATAAATAGTGGTAAGTAGGGGAATAAAAACAAGTTATCCAAAGGCACTGCGGAAAATAGAGACAATAGTAACAATGGCTGACATAACTGGAATAACATACAAGAATACAATGACTAATGATGATATGTCATGTCACTTGAAAACTAGAAAACATGGATACAAGATAGCAGGCATAACATGTTTCACAAAAGTGTAAAGAAAATAAAAATATTATCCCATGAATCCCAAGATTTGACTTGGTCATCTTCTATCAAGATCCATCGTAAATAATAATAAATCATGTTTTCAAAGCCATATGATTCTCTTTATCAACACCTTCTTTCATGTAATCTTCCCTGGGTAACAAATGGTTCCCAAGGAGGGTGTGATATAAATTTCAATGGGCCACCATCAATGGTTTCTATAGCATTCATCATGTGTAATGGAATATAACAGTGTGAAAGAATTCATATATAAAGTAAATCTGCATAATGTAACTAAATACCAAATTACTTGCTTCAGCCCTCATCTAGAGTCTGAACCTATAACCAATTCATTATTTTATTTTCATGAGTTTCTAAATAAGCCACATGTTAATAATAGTAAAATTTACAAGGTAATAACCATGGAAATGTAGACCTCAAGGGTAACCAACATAGTAATAACTATATATTGGCTAAGGGTAAGAGTGTAATCCAATTATCGTATTCCAAGGTATTTCAAAATAAGATTCCAACCAAATCCAAGGTGATAATCCAAGGTAAAATGATCCTAAGTAGTTATTGGTCCCTATGGGCTTTAACCATGGCACCTACTTGTCAATATTGGATACAAGGAGTGTATCCAAGGAATACTGTAATACTATGTGAGGGATCCTACGGTGTCATGATATGAATCCAATAATAGTCAAGGATTGGGATCTAGGTGGGTCTCAACCTAAGAAAGTTGTATCCTTGAATTGGAATGGGGTTCTTGAGTGCTCATGGAATTCCCTAATAAGAATCCAAGGTGTGATCAAGTCAAGACACTCTTATTTGATAAGTAAGTCATTTAATATATCATTTAGTTCAATCCTTTAATTTTATTAGTGTGATAAGTATAGGTAGCATGAAACAGTTTAATCAATACATAATTTATCAATATGTCCATTTGGTTTAAGTATGGCCTTTCATTAGTGTGACAAGGCCAAGTAGCATGCAACCGTTCATTTCATACATTTAAGAATATTCAATAATTAAGATTCATTTTGTTACCATACATTAACATGGTAAAGGGTGCTATGGACATGCAACCTATTAATCATTTACATTTAATCTGGTCAAGTCATATACTTAGTATACTTGCCAATTTCTAATTCACATTAAATTATCAATTTGAATCACTTTCCTTGGGAGGGTTAAGAGGATATAACAACGTAATTTCCATTCACCATTACATGATACAACAATTATTTATGATAAGGATGCCTACCATTAGTGTGTTTAAGGTTGAGCACATCCAAACGATATCTCAAAATTGTTAAAGAACTAAAAACGTAACTATAGAATATCATCTTGCATGGGATGTTGGGTGTTGTGGGAATAACTACCAACAACTAATCACATATATGTAAATATCATAATCATATGGTTCTAATGATTATAATCACGATATATAAATTCAATAAAAAATACCTAATGAAATCAGTGCATCCCATGCAATAATTCAAAATTCAACGAACTTGATGGATGAGTTATAGACCACCCACCTTAGGTTCATAGGACTCTCCTCCTCTGATATCAGCCTCTGTATCATATTATAATGTAGTAGATCTACGAAAAAGGGAAAAATTCTCACACCTTGATCACTATGTTGAGAGAAAGAGAGGGGGACAATGGTTAAAAAGGACTTGAGTACTTACCGTTGCACATCCAATGTGATGAATGTAATCTTGATCAAATCCCAGATGAAGGATATATTTCAATCCTTACTTAAGCCTTAAAAGAGCTCCAAAAGTGAAGAAAAAAATAGGTCAATCCCACATAAACTCATATTAGTAGGAAGGAGGAGGATTAATTATATCATTAATGGAAAATAGTAAAATTACCCTGAAAAAAAATCTTGGCATGGTTTATCTAAACGGTTTGAAAAATCATGCACAAGCCATTCATGGGTACCTGGGGAAGAGGGGAACTCATGTGGTTAGACCACACAGTTAGGTAAACCATCCGCCAACCATGAGGTAAGGCTCTATCCTAAAACATGCCACCCTTACGGTTTGCTCTAACCATGAGGCCTTCCTGCATGTGTTTTTATAAACCGCGCACCATGCCTTTTCCCAAAAAACTGGGATTCAGGCCCCAAACAAGTCCCAAACACCTCAGGACATTTACTAACTCATTAGGCATCCAAAATAGGTCTAAAATAAAGAATCAGACCAAAATTTAATGGAGCTATGCCTGAGTTAAAAATCAGGTTCTTACATATATACTACCCAGTAATGTATCTTATGGTGTTTCTAATAAATTTTATTAGTATTTTATTATTCATTTGAGAATCTATCATTAATGGGGATTATGGTTTGGAAGTTACCAAATCGTAAAATAATTTTGTCTCTATTTTCTTTCTTTCAGATGTACATTATGTAATGCACCTATATTATTCCATGAGGTGTATATTGAAACCCATTAACATGGAATATCGTGAATTTAATCGTAATAATGATTTTTTAAGTTTCATTTTATGTTATTACTTATTTTTATTTATGATTCAATGTTATCAAAGTGGTAAAGATTTTACGTTACAATCTTATCATTTATCAGGATTGTTTATTATTAAGTCTCCAATGTTGATATATCATGATATACCTATCAATAAATATCATGAATTAACTTATAATATATTTTTTCATGATATTTTTATGTAATGGTACCATTTATATACTCTTTGGTACTTAAGATAATTAAGAATTTTTTTTATAAAATCTTAATTTATTTCTCTCTTTAGTCAGAAATATGTGTTCTTTGAAAAAAATTCTTTCTAAAATGTTTTATAAATTTTTTAAATTATATTATAAAATAATTTTTTAAGGAAAATAATTTTGAAAAATTTTACATTTTAAAAAGTGTTTTAAATGGTTTCCAATGCTTCCTTTACAAGTTTTCAAGGTTATTTTCAAATAAAAATATTTTCAAAACGTTTTATGTTTTAAAAAGAATTTTTCAAATGAGAAAGGATATTTTCCTCTATAATTTTTTTAAATTATTGTGTAATATTAATATGTAGGTTTTAAAATTGGTTTATCAAGAAAATTATTTTGAAATTTTTTTATGTTTTGAAAGTTGATTTTCAACAAAAGGTTATTTTCTATATGAAATGCTTCAAGTGATATTTGAAAATCATTCCCCATCTAAGATGACATACTTTGAAAAAAATTATTATTTACTTGGGATATGATCCAAGGAAACTATTATTATTCTTTATTTGAATATTTTATTTTTAAGATGACTAGTTGTTTATGAATCTGATTTCTCTTCCATGGGTTATACCATGATAAAATGCTTATGAAACCCACTTCTTTTCTTGGGTTTTTCTATGATGAAATTATTATGGAACCTATATCTTTTCTACAAATTACGATATGATGAAATTATTATAATACACATTTCTTTTTATGGGTTATTATATAGTGAATTTTTATGATCTTGTGTCACACATATGTATTATTTCATTATATTATGGGTGGGACATATATCTCCCTCCAATGCATTGGGTAAAGATTTATATATCTCAATATAAATACATGGATGGAATGGTGAGTGAACTCGATATAGTGAGGGTATTTGTCCATTATAATGGTTTGGGGAGTGAACCCATTCAACTATAAAGAATGGTTTTCAATTGGGGATGGTGGTATGTCTCACTGAGTAGGTGTAGCCCCTATGAAGTTCCGTGATTATTTTTGGCAATGAGCCTCAACTTCTTGAGTATGATTTTGAATGCTTATTTATAAGCCAGAAATATATGTCGTATACCTGTTTTATGCTCTCATAGATCATTTTTTTATTATCTTATCATTAAAGTCTTATGAACTACCAATATTTATTCCATGACTCATGATTTTGATCTTTTATATGTAAGGTATGGTTTTGAAATTATATTCTCATGTTCTCATACCCTTATGTTCATATTATTCTTATATATCTCCTTTATTTACCCTTACTGTGAATCTGATATTACACTTTAATATTTTTACTTTACCTAAGATATGAAGAAAGGTTGTAAGTATTAGTACTAAAGGTGAATAAATTTGTGAGAAACATAGAAGATCTTTCACCTAACTAGAATATTGTCTTTCCATGTTTCTAGAGGCACTAAAATATTATTTTCATCATGAATGTACGTTTTTAATGTATTGAATAATCATAAAAAAGATGAAATATCCATGTATGAAAATCCTAGGTTTCTATATAATATAAATGTTTTTTCTTGATGGATATTACTAAGCAACATCTATTATACTTTTTATTCTACATGGATGACATGAACGACTATGATCCTCATATGATATGAGTGAACCCTCTAACACCAATAGTGTTCTAACACATTCTCCATGAATATGAATTGTTAAAAATGAGGAATATAGATCTTTTTACATGGATAGTTAGTCTCGATTACTGCCAATGAAGTTGTCTCGTCCCTTTATATATGATCCCTTTATTCAATAAATGGAGGTAAGGGTCGGGTTCCATAAAATGGAAGTTAATATTTATTACCTATAGAAAATTCACATTATGGTGATGAGATCATTGAATGTTTCAATGGTCATAATGTATTTTAAAATCCATAAATGAAACAACCCATTGATTCATAATCGATGAAAATAATTATTTAAGATGATGAAAAATCCATGAATTTTCTATTTCATAATTCTTATCTATTATATACTAAGATAGATACCAATTATATGTTATGATAGAGTCATATCCATGCCATATAATAGGCTACAACTCAAGCGATGTCATGTAATATGCTATCCTTGTTTTAGTAAATTTCCAATAATATTTACTAGGCTTGAAGTTCCTTTTTCATTGAGTATAGTGGGAAGATATCAACAAGACCCAAGAGAGCCACATTAGTCAATTTTAAAAACTATACTATAGTACCTGAGGCATACAAAGGATATATTCATGGTTTATGGATAATATGAGGAACTAGTTATGAGGGGATGCACATATTCTTGATTACAAAAATATCATAATGATCTAGAATCGAAATTGAGATATGTGATTTTCCTCAATGGATAAATTGTGATCATGAAGAGTTCTAAGAAGCTAGTGTTTACTGATTCTATAACAGATTCTAAGTATATTATGGATTCTTATATAGCTAAAGAAGTGGTATGGGTGCACAACATAGTCTAATAACATGGTTTTGTACCTAGAAATAAATATGTTATCATTTTGTATTGTGATATTATGACATTAGTGGTTCATGTTGAGTGAATCTTTTCTGATTGAAATGCTTTCCTTTGATAATTATATATCACTATCATCTCTTCTTTATTATTGTTTATATTTCTTCATGCATTATTTATTATTAATTTTATATTTATTATTTTTATATTATTATTATTTTATTCTCATATTTATGTTTGAATCATGCATTTCTTGTAAAATAAATGAATAATGTAATTTTTTTTATTATTTATCAGTTATTTTTACACAACTTGTAACACCCAGAGATTTTTTGAAATATTTTTTGAAAAAAATTTAATCATTTCAATATTTTTTTCTACACACAAAACTACGTTCGTCTTACGTTACATGAAATATTTATTTTAGCTCACATTACACGCAATACAGGGCTTAAATTAAACGTGATATACTATTAAAATATTATTATTTAATATGATAGTTTTCAGCTAGCCATTGTAATAGTGGGTATGAATAGGATTAAATAAAATTTTAAAATATATAGTCTATAAATTTATATAAAATGAATTATTTTTTTACCACTTAATTAGAAATGAAAATAAAAACTTTTTGAAAATAGAGGGAATCTTTTCCTAAAAAAATCGTTATGCATAAAATTATGTATTAGAATAATAAATTAACCAAATAATTTTTTTTGAATGGATTTAATGAAATTTATATATTATATATTCAATAAAATTTTAAAAATTCATCTTATGTTTTTTTGAGACAAGAAAAGAGAATAAATCCAATTTTAAACTTAAAAAGTATATTTTTCTAAAAAGTGGTTTTGTCTTCTTTTTGCACACTTACATTAAAAGTAATTTTTGAAACCATTATAAAATTTACTTTAAAAAATAAATTTAATTTTATAAATCATCTAGTTAAAATTATTTTAGTGTTATTTTTTTATAATTTTCTGAAAAGATTAATTTTTTGATGAATAGTGAAAATACTAAATTTTAATTGAAAATTGCATTTTTATTTAAATTATTTATAATGTTAAATAATATTTTAAATTATTTTTAAATTAAAATTAATAAAATTTTATATCTATTAATCCAATTTAGGTTTTTTTAATCCGTTTCATATTTAATTTTTATATAAAACCTTGTAAACTTTTGAACATTTTCTCTTTGGGACCCTACTTTATCATTACATCTATGGGATTAATTTTAAATTAATTTTTTTCCACTTTTGTGAATGGGTTTTGGAAAAATGGATTATATATTTTAAATAATCATAAATTATATTTTATAATAAGCTAAACTTAATTTTTTTATAAAAATTAATAGTGAAAAAAGTAAAAATTAGTTACTACGAATAAGCTAAAAATGGGTTTACTGGGGGTAAAAATAAAAAATTAAGGGTTAAAATGACTTAAAAACTTGTCTAAAATATATTTTCTAATAGACCCTATAATTTATAAGTCTTGATGATAATCAATTTTTTACCCTTGTTTCATGTGAAAAATGTGGGTACCCCTTTTTCTTTTCAAAAATAACAAGTGTGTCACTCACCACACTTATTAAAGGCCACCCTAACTCCTCCACTCTTCACACCTTCAAACCATTTTTTTATAAACCCTACCCAAATAACTTTCTAAATTATATAATATAATTCTATAAGCCTTATTGTTTTCATAAATCCAACCTAGGGAGGATTTTGGTGCAAACCAAAGCAGGTTAGCCAAAGATGAGGTAACGTTCTTCAACAAGAATTTTTATTTTATTTATTCCTCCACCTTCTTTAATTATTATTAATACATGATTCTATAATAATTTAAGTATATTAAATATAATATAATTTTTCTATGTTAAGTTCATGACCTATATATATACCCACTTCCGTAAAATAGGTTATGAAATCATCATTCTCTTGAACGGCTTACTACCACCTCATAAACAATTGTCATTCATTTTTCCATTAACACCTCTCACGGTTCGGTTTCATGATGAAAATAAATTATATATAATATATTAATAACATAATTATTACTCTAGAGTCATTATATTATATATACCATTTTAATTTTCATTCTTTAGGGGATACAATAACATTTCTCATGTGTATGGCGGACTACAACCTCATGAAACGACGTGATTCATTTTTCAATAACGCTTTACATGGAAGATAATAAGGATAAATTTAATAAATATATGTGATATACATTACATATTTATGATATTTATTACATGTTAATAATTCTTAAAACATAATATACCATTTTTCTTCTTAACATTTCACTCACTGAAAGATGATAACATCGTCCAGGTATGTGTTGACTACCGCCTTCACAAAGCTATGTGACCCTCTCTTTTCATCACCACACCACATGAATGATATGTAGAAGTATATTTAGATAAATTATATGTTATTTATTATATTATTATAACTCTATAAAGATACAATATTACTTACCTCCTTTCCATAATGATTGCTGAAAAATGGAAACATTACTCATGCATAAGTACAACCTTCCATCTACTAGATTATAACGTACAAAAGTTATCAAAAACCTTATTTAATGATTGGTATTTAAAGTATAATTTATGTATAAATATTATAATTATGTAATTATTATTATTATGTAGGTTATTCAACCATGATAAAATTAATAGGACCAAAAATTACAAATCAAAGCATATACAAAAAACAAAGTGGTTATTACCCGAAACATGATTTTAACAAGGAATTAGTAATAAATGGGTAATTAATTGTCATAATTAAATAATATATGGTATAATATATATAATTATATTTAAATAATATATTTATAATATACTTATATTTATTATACAGGAGTTTCTAATGTGTATTAAGGAAGTTGAGACTTAAGGTAAGGGACTTATAGTCTCTCTTTTATTTCTATGAGACATATGAAAATTGACCATTCATTTCATCTGTGTGGTATATATAATTCCCCTTTGACTTTTCATAAAAATAATATCCAAATTTTTATGATATTTAATTTTTAATTTGATGTTATGCTTTATTAGGGCTTCTAATTTAAAATATTATAAAATCTGTAATGTATTTTTGTCTCACTTTTATTTTCTATGAGACACAATCCATATTCACCTCTTATTTATTTTAAGTGGTGTATATACTTCCCCTGAATGTATTTTATGACAATTATCCTTAAAAATATGTGGATTTACATATCCATTTTATGATATCTTTTTCATGTGAATTATCTTTCTAATGTTAATAAAGTAGTAACAGTCTTACATTATAATCACATCATTTACTAGGATTATTTATGATTAAGTCTCAAATATTGAAATATTATGATCTAACACTCAAGAATTATCTTTAAGTTCATTCTCCTATGGTTATTTATGATATTTTCAAGTAAAATTATAATTTTAAAAACTTTATTACTTAAAATAATTGAGAAAATGTTTTTAATAAAAAAAATATTTATTCTTCTCTTAAATCCACCAAATCTTTTTTTTCATTTTCGGAATAAAGAACCACTTTTTTGGATAAGTGGGAACCTTAAAACATCAAACATTACAATAAAATATAAAACACATTACACCATTCAAAACACACATTACACCATACAAAAAGCAGGAGGCGCCAAACCAAAGCTCACATCACGCATAGAAAAATTCAATAATCAAACCATCACACGTCAGCATCATCATTGTGAGACCCTCAAGTAGCACACCCTGCACACCGATCACAATCATGGTCATCCCAAACCCTATCTTCAGCGAAGACCCGAGCAAAATTGATTGAATCACTGAAAGGAATCACAAACATACGGTCCCATCTTCAACTATACCTTCAGCGACTCAACTCAATAGAAAAATTCATCTTGAACCACTGGATCAGAAAAACCCATTCCATACTCCTCTTAAACTCCACCATTTCACCTCTTGTCTCTACCAGAACCACTTAAGATCCAATCCTCCTTTGTGAATAATTGGTCTCCCAGGAGGCATCAAAAACTCAAAGAAACACAAATTCACAGGTACAAGACCATCTCGGAGGAACCACGCCCCAACTGACATCAAATCCTCAACCCAACCACGGAATCTACAAGATCTAGACCATCCCATCGCCAAAATCATAATCTCAACATCACAACAACAAACCTTCATCCAAAATAAAAATAACATCAAAGATCAAAGACATAAAACCATCACCATAATGCCGGAAGGTAGCCCCACTGCAAATCTCGTCGCCGCCAACTAAGACACCCACCACAACAAAACCCTCAGCCGCGGACCATCATCGCGCCTCCATGAATCCCTATCTGGCGATGAGGGAACAATAAACGGTGGTAGATATGGCTGAGTTCAAGGAGGGATGTCATGTTAACCCAAGGTGAAGGAAACAGTGGTGATGAGGTGAAAACCTAGTTCGTAGAGGCCCTTACGGGCATATCCTAGGAGCCTTCTCTTAAATCAAAAATCCATTTTCTTTTAAAGCCATGTTTTCCAAACATGTATTCAAAAATGTTTAAATATTCTCCTATTATTTTTAAAATTAAATTTTTAAGCATGTTTTAATTTTTATAAAGTGTTTTAAAATGGAATATCCATATCCCTTTCCAAACAATTTTTTTTTCTTTTACCAAAAACGCGAAAAGAATCTCAGTTTTTAACATGGATGACATGAATAGTATTTCCTACTGTCATTGCCACTGAAATATTTCAAGATTCACTCACAAGTTTTCAAATTTATTTTCAAATAATTTTTTTACCTTAATATTTGAGAAATTTTAATATTTTAAATAAATTATTTCAAATTAAAAAATAATTTTAAAAAGTTTTTAAAAAGTTTTTTTCAAAGAAGAAAGGAAATTTTTCCCAAGAAATGTTTTAAATAATTTTTAAATATCCTTTTATAAGTTTTCAAGTTTATTTTCTAATAATTAATTTCTAAAATATTTTATGAATTTTTGTTTTTAAAAATTTATTTTTAGAGAAATTTTATCTTCCTCAAGAAGCATTCCAACTGATTTATCCTTCACAATCATTCTCCATATAATATGACATACTTTGATGTAACTGGTGATTTTATAAGAATATAAACAAAGGGTACCATTATTATTATTTCATACAATGGTTTATGATTAAAATATTTTTATGAAACAATTTTCTCTTCCATGGGTTATACCATGATAAAATTATTATAAAACCTGCATCTTTTTCCACGAGTTATTCTATGATGAAAGAATTACGAAACCTGACACTTTTCCATAGGTTATGATATGATGAAATGATTATGAAAAACATTTCATTTCATGGGTTATGTTTTGATTAATGTTTTATGATCTTTTAGCACACATATGTATGATTTTATTTATGTGATGGGTGGGACCTATTTTTCCCTCAAATGCATTGGGTAAAGATTTATATCTCGTCAAACAGATAGAACTAGAACGAGGAGTGAGTCCAGTTTAGTAAGGGGATTTTCCCACTATGATAGGCTTGGGAGTTAACCTTTACTACTATGATAGTTTTGGGAGTGAACCCATTCCACTATTATATCCTTATAAATGAGCCTTGAATACCATGGAAATTATTTTCTATACTTATGTATATGCCATAATTTTATATCTTATGCCAATGTTATGATCTTATGGATCATGTTCTTTGATTAACTGATGATTCATGTCTTATGAACTTCTAATTTTTATTCAATGACTCAATATTATGATGTTTGATATGCATTGTATGGTTTTCAAATGTTATTCTCATGTTATCATACCATTATGTTCATGTTATACTTACATATCCCCCTTGTTTACCCTTACTGGTCATCTTAGATCACCCTTCCATATGTTTATTTTCCCTGGAATATGAAGAAACTTTTTAGGTAAGTTATTATTGTTAAGAGTACTAAAGGATAAGATCTTTATTGGTGATTTTTAAGATCTTTCACCAAATTAGAACATTGTGTACCTATTCTCAAAATACACTAAGATATTATATTACTCAGATGTGTGTTTGTGTAATGTATTGAATATCCATCTAAAAAGAGTTAATATCTATGTATAAAAATCCTAGGTTTATATAGTTGGTATCAGAGGAGGAAATCAACTGAAAATGTGGTGTCACTGCCTAGGTTGAGATGTAGGGTCCACAAAGAAGATGTTATTCTATAAAGGGAGTGAATGTAACACCCAAAAATGTTAATTTCATACCCCAACCCATTGGGGTTAAAACAGTGATTACCCCAATCCCACATCCAATAGGCCAAGAGATGATAACCAGTAATGAGTAGGCATATCCCACAGAGGAGAGGGATTATCCTAATGCACCTGTAAAACACACACGTCTGTGAGACCATACAATGCTGAAATATAAAAAAACTAAAACCAATGCATGCATACATCTATGATACCATAATTAGAGTGCGACAGTAAAGTACTAAAGGTGAAAAATAGGGCCAAATACAAGCCCAAAAAAATTGTAGAGAGTCCAACATGATCTAAGGACGAGGACTACATTCAAATGAAAGAACCTAGAAGACACATCATTCTATCAAGATCAGGTTATTCTCCTCTAGCTATGTGTCCTCCTAGGACACTATCAAATGGGATGTTATCTACATAAGACATGACATGTGTGGGAAGATCCCATACATGGGTGAGTATAACAATACCCAGTAGGAGACCCTAAAAAACTAAAAATGAAGCATCAAGAATATTCAACTCATAACAATGTAATAGAAATCAATGCATATCAAGAAACATTTAGATATACTCTGAAAGGAAATCAGGTCTCCAGGAAGTCACAACCAAACTACCAGCCATAGGATTCTACTCAAAACAATGATCCTTTCGGGAGAATCCATTTCATGATCCATTCCACCACTGGAGACTCCCAGCCAAGAGGTCAAGTCATTGGGCCCTACCCAGGAAAGATCACCGGTCTTAGAATAAATAAATACACAAATAGGGGTCACACCCAGGACTATTGGGGGACACCATGAACCCAATCTAGATCATCATTCTATTTAAGGGATTATATTTTAATGATACCAAAAAAACTTCCAATATAGACTGTTAAGGATCAAATCCCTACTTAAGGAGGTTATTCAAATTCCACAAACCCCACATAGGGTATAAAAATTACAAAAGATCACACTCCAATCTCACAGAGGGACACCATGAACTCTATCTGACACTCATCCTCCATAGAGGATCACAATTATAATATTTTTTATATAATTATGCACTTTAACCTTAAGGGAATATTCCAAGGGAACACACTCAACTGATACTAGTCTAGACTGATGAAATGAAGGGCTAAAAACACCCTCAAAGTGGGTACATGTCATATATTGGTGGTACATGGTGTGTCCAACCAACCCCTACTCTTTATATTTGGTGATTCTCCCCATGGAATGTAAATATAAAAATATACAGTGTGTAGTAATAGTACATGGCTTGTAGATATCACCTGACACTTTGCATGTGTCGGCTGCCCATGTCCATATACACCTGGATGTGTCCATGTACAGGGAATGCATGTTCCCATGTATCCTCTGATATACACATTGATTCATTGAGAACGTTTCACAAGAAATGTGATTTTTAACTCTCCGCGGAAACCCAAGCAATGCAGCTAGGGTTTCTCACATGGTGTATAACACCAGATTACATGTCATGTAACATAAGATTGTGCAACATGGGATTTTCTAGATACATTGGTTTTTCCTTCATTTCATCCACCACATCACAAATTAGTCTATTATTTTGATAGAATAAAACATCTAGGGCCACCTATCCCTCCCCATCAACAATTGATAGGATCTGAGTTCAGATCTGCTCGGAAAGCACCATGGTTAGGTCATATATCACCACCCCATGTCAAAACTGGGAAGAATGAGAACCAAAAATCTATTGTGATCATCCTATAATCATCCTCCATCATCATTTAACCTTGATCCTACCCTAGATCAGGAACCACACATGTGGTATCAAACCATTATTTCAAAGAATGATCACACAATTATCAAATACCAGGTATTCCTCGAACCATGGGCTAATGAAAATGATCATGATGAACATGCGCAGAAGTGGGGGAGAAATCTATAGGACATAAAATGTGAGGAATGAACCTTAGACTTTATTCAATCAACCTTGATCAATTTTATTATAATTGATAAATTAATAAGGATATATAAACAAAAAAAAACAATAAAATTAATCCATTAGATTAAATCTCCCATCGATGTTTGAATCAATTCCTATTCGTAGAATTGGTCTGTGATCGATCGGGTTTAAAGAACGGGATGTAAATCACAAATTAACATCCTACCTATATTATAGATCAATTATTGATGAAGAACATACTTTCATCATTTTTGTTGTTGAGAACCACTAATTACGTTGTGCACCAATCAGTGATCCATGAACTAGTCATCATTCACCCAAAGAATATCCTCTAATGCTCTCCTCTCAATTTTAGGATTATAAGCATATCCCTTTTAATTGGTTATAATAGCATATTTAAATGTGAAGAAGCTATGTTTAATCATTAAAAAACAAAATAAATTTATTTATTTGTTTATTTATTTGATTTATGCTTGTGGAAACTTTTTCACAAACACCTCACTTCGACAAAGTTTATGTCATGCCTAGGGTAAAACCCACATTCTGGAATCAATAGTGACCTAGGATTTCTAATCTGCGAAACCAATCAAAATTTATTTCACTTTTTTATGAAATCTGCATGCATGTGATATTAAATACATTTAATATATTTAAAAAAATTAATTCCAGGAACACTGAGCCTTAGATTCTCATGTTGTATCACTGTGTTTCTCAAAAAATAACACATATAATATCCATAAAGAATTATGAAAAATAAAATTTTTGACATTCTCCCCACACTAAGTATTTTCATCTCAAAAAGAGAAAAATATACTCAAAAATATGAGGTTAATTGGTTGGCATCTGCATCTCCCACTCCCAGGTGCTCTCTGGAAGATTCTTGTGCTACCACTGAACACACACTAAGGGAATCAATCACCCATGGATGACCCTCTCATTCTAATACTCAATCTCCATCGTTCACCCAGCAATGTTAGATCCATCCTCGATGTCTAGATCACCCAAATTGATAACATATGAAGGGTCATGCACGTACCTCCTCAACTAAGACATATAGAATATGTTGTGTACCCAGTCTAACTATAGTAGTAGGGCCAAGCAGTATGCCAGCTTACTAAATCTATGTAGTATCTTCAATGTTCCAATGAATCTTAGTGATAACTTGTTGGCTTGGTCAAATATCCACAATCCACATCGACGTGAGACTATCTGGAACACATGGTCTCCCTCCTCGAACTCTAGAGGTCTCTATCATTGGTCCACATTAGACTTCTGATGGCTCGGTGAAGTTCACATCTGCTCCTGGATTATCTTCACCTTGTCTAAAGAACACAATACAAACTTTATAAATGATGAATGAATGAAATAAGAGGTATTTCTAGAATTTATGAAACCTATACCGATGAAATAGTAACATGACCTTAGGAATAGTAATATGACTATTATGAATAGTAAATTATCCAAATAAATAGTAACATCACCCATGAAGGTATAAATTAATTTTATATATCCTATAAATGAAATGATGATATAATTATATCATAATATAAGTAAATAAATATTTTAAAAATTATTAATTATGAGTTGGTATTTTTGTAAGTCATATATATTTAATTAAAATTTTATAATGAATATAATTATTTAAAAGAAAATATATTTTCATAAAATAGATTCATATATTAAAAAAATATTATTATTTTAAGATAATTTTATGAGAACTTAGTTAATTTTTCAAAAGTGTTATAGAATCGTGTATAATTTTAAAATCTGTATTTTTTGAGTAACTGATTATTTTAATTTAAAATTAAATTTATCGTATTTAAAAAATTATTTTAAACAAATTGAGTTAATTTTTGAATTATTAATGTCAAAAAATGGTTAGGGTTAATTTTTGTGATGTTTCTAAAATACTTGAATTTTTAAAGAATAGTAAAATACAATAATTTACGATAAATGTTAAATACATGAATTATGGAGTCATAGGTTAAGTATGGTTTATTTAAAATTATAATATAGAACTATACTTCATTATTTTAATATATTTGGTGATAATTCTCAAACTTTTAATAGTCTTGATCCAAAATAATAAACAAATGAATAAAATAATCAAACTCCTCTCTCCTCCGCTATAAATACCACCCCTTCTCCTCACACCATCTAAGATTTAATCCTTGTAAATTTTTTGACCAATCCTATTTAAAATAATCTCCCCCACATATAGGTTCCTTTGGTCTTAGAAAAAGTAAAAAACCAATCCCCTTAAGGAGTTTCTCAAAGAAGAGAATTCAAGATGTAAAAATCCTATTTCTGTTCTTTTATTTTATTTTCAATTTCATTTATTTTCTTATCATTCCCTCACCTCCCTTGTAAAAAGTGACATGATAAATATGGAATAATTTATATAGTGGGATTATAACATGTTAATTTACGATCTATCATAAAACTCCTTTCTCTCTCTCTCTCTCTTATTCTATAAATGAAAACATCGCCTGTGATGTGTCAATTTACCGACATTATAGACGATGCATTTTAATTTTCAATTAACACCTTCAAATATGGTCATAAAACCATAATTATGGTTAAAAATATTTTATTATAAATATTATAAGTTATATATATTCTATAACCTGCATATATTTATTATATAAATTAATAAGAAAAAACTATTTCATGACGATCAAAAAACTGCCAAAATGATCTATTTGATTATCATCAATGTTCTGTCTAACAAATCATCCTCATATCTTGAAAAAAATAACATATAAGACCATTAAATATTCTATATATTAATTAATAACATACAAATCCAATTATGTATAATTAAAACCATTTTATTTGAATTTCATTACTTATAAACAAGAAAACCAATCATGAAAATCAAGAAAACAAATGCTCTCAAACGATGAAATTAAACTCTATAACACATCAATAAGACCATAAATGAACATAATAAAACTATAATGAATAAAATAATTGTATAAAATTTTATTTATTAGTTAATTAATTAATTAAATTTTATTATCTAGCACATTATTTTTAAGTGTAAAACACATTCGAACATAAGGTAAGGTTTTTTTCCCCGAACATTCGTTTTCATTCGGGTTATGCTTTTTTACTCTATACTCCAATGTAATTATTCATTATTTTTATAATTATTTTAAATTATATATTTTCATTCCAAAACTATGTATCCAGATCATTTCCTCTTTCTTTTATGGTAATTACATATTTTACAAGGTTCCCTTCTCAATTTTTCCTGATACGCAAGCCTGATTAAAGGGGACATCTCAATTTCTTTCCCATTTTCAAGTACCATTCATAATCTATTTTAAGGGACAATTGTTTTTCTAAATTCAATAATTTTTTCAATAAAAACTATATTTTTTAATTTCTAGTTTTATTAAAAAATATTGATAAATAAAAATGAATTTTCAAAAAGAAATCTTCTTCGAAAAGTAAAAAAGAGTATTTCTATCTAGAATTCCCAGATAATTTTAATATAGTATTTTAATCTATTTAAATGCCTATGTTGGATATTTTTATATATTCAGATTTATCTATTATTACTATCATCTATAAAATTTTATTAAATGGTTTATGATTAGTTTAATTGTGGATGTTCTATCTTGATACCATTTACCATACTACTCAGAATAATTAGTGATTATGTTTTTAGATTTGGAAATGTTATTTATAGTTTATGTTTATATGTTTCTTATGTTTAACAATATTCATATAAGTAATAAATTGGACTTATTAAGTGATTTTTGTGGCCTTATATATCTCCTCGATGCATGGGTAGGTCTCATGAGACAAAATTGATATGAACTTAGATGAGGCCTTACCCATTTTCAGATATGGTTTTGGTTGAGGATTTAACCATTTATTTTTAGATGTCTTGGTCGAAGACTCGATGGTATGTTTTAAATGTTCGACGTTATTAGTTTCTTAATTTTGATATTATTAATTGATTATCCACATGAATATTCGACTAGTAGAATAACCATTGTCAAGTTTCATTCTCATCTGATTATTTTTATAGAATTATTTATTAAGATTTTATTCATTACATAAAATGATAAAGTTTATATTCTAATATAATGGGTTTTTAGTCATTCACCATGCCTTATTATTTATATTATCTTCTATTTTATTACATACCCTTAATGAGCATCTAATATTAACCCTTTATTATGTTTTATTTTTTCCCAAGATGTGATGATGTATATTATGAATGACTTGTAGAGATAATCTAGGAATTATGGATGTTTCCAGAGTAATTTCTATATTATATTTACTTTCAAGTTGTAATTTAATACTTATGTTTTTATCTGGTTTTCCAAAACTACAAAACTATTCATTCCTTTTATGTGTGACTTAATTTTTTATTATTCCAATGTAATGAAGTAAGGTAGTGGCTCTGGGAAACTATAGTCTGGGTCTCTGCAGTTAGTATCAGAGGAAGTTTAGTAGAAACATTGGAAAATATAATTAGAAAACATAGATTAGGGAACATAACCCTAAAATATAATTTGAGGATAAACATATAAAATTATCCTATAATTTTATTAAGGTAGAGATTATTTGGGTATTCCTACCAATATTTCCATGTCTAGATACTAAAAGTGGAAGTGGTTCTAGAATAGATGTACCTAGGGGTAAAAACTCTGACAAGGTGTCCTAGGCCTTACTTGGGGTAACATGGTACATGAAAATAGGCATTACTACGCACCTGGTTTGACACTCCTGGGAGATATTCTTAGGATAATTCACATTTTCTTTATAAATCATTATGAAGGAATTCAATGTAAATATGTCCCCAAAGAAACCATGTTTATGATTATGATATTATCTATGAATTGAATTTCAATTAATGTTATGTCTTTTTCTAGTTAGAGATTATACATTATTATTCATAACCTAATTTAGTGTATGCCATTATTTAGAAATGGTGCCTAGTGGAAGGAATGGAAACTGTATCAATGCACGTATCCCATATATGGATTTATTTCTTATGCGAGATAATGATATTAGTACTGGATTTGAAAATAGTGTTGAGAAACTTATAACTATACTAGGATAACTGAATTAGGTTATTAATAATAACCTTACATGTATGGACCATCCTGATCCACAACATAGAAGAAAAATGTTAGACCACTTTATGAGAAAACATCCTCCACCATTCGATGGGACTACAGACCCATTTGTAGTGGAGTAGTGGATCAGTCCCTTAGAGAAGATATTTCTTACTTTGGGAAGTAATGTAAGGGAGAAGGTTTCTAGGGTATTTTATCTTCTATCTGGATATGTGGATCAATGGTGGTCATTAATTCAAAATACAAAGGATGAGGAAGAAATTACAAATATGGAATGGAGGAATTTTATGAAAATTTTCCTAGAAAAATATTTTCTTCATGAACAGCGAGAAGATATGGAGAAGAAATTATTGAGTTTGAAGTAAAAGGAGTATGTAAATCTAAGAAAATATTAATAAAACTTTACAATGTTATCCAGTCATGACTTGGACTACATACATAATCCAAGTATCAAGATTGACTGATTATTTGATGGTTTAAATCCATTCCTCTGAAGGGAACTAGTCTCCCAAAATTTCTCAACGTATGAGGATATAGTCTCATTTTCTATTAAGATAGAGAAATAATTCTCTATGTCTTTTTAAATTAAGGTAAAATAAGATAATAACATGGTGGCATAGGAAATAATGGATAAAGGGAAGAATAAAACGGGGAATTTTCCATTATGCGATACTTATGGAAGGAAACACCATGGTTCCTAATTAAATGAAAAATTAGTTTTCTACAAGTATGGAGAGAAAGACCATAATGGTAATGATTTCAAGTAAAATAAATAATCTATCAATTTTCAATGCTATAATTGTAGGGATATTGGACACTATGCTAATTATTTTCCAAAGTGTCAAGGAAATATGACTCATAAAAGGCAATGGGAGTAAGTCCAAACTTATGTGATCAGTACTGTGGAGGTTGAAGTTCCTAATTATGTTTTGGCAGGTACATTAATCATTTATTCAAACTTTGTTAATGATTTATTTGATTTTTCATCATCTATGTCTTTTATATCTTCCCAGTTTTTCAAGAAAATTAGACATTTCCCTTTTGATTTAATAAATGTGTTGTCAGTCAAACCTCATAAGGGAAGTATCATTGAAAAAATATGTTAGTCAGTCCCCTTTATGTGACATAAACATGCTTTAGTTGTAGAAATTATCATCATACCTATGATCCACTTTGATATAATCCTTATTATTGACTAGATTACAAATTATGGTATGAAAATCTATTTCAAGAATAATAAAATTACAATTTGTGGGGAAGATTCATAATCTATTATCTTTATAGAATAAATCTCATCATCTAAGTCATATATAGAGAAAAATACAGTATCACTTCTAAATGAAATTCTTGGGGAGGAAGAGAAAACATCATCTATAGATGAGGAAAGAAATATTAAAATTGAAGATGTACCTATTGTGTAAGAATATATTGATGTATTTAGAAATGATTTACCTGGATATCCTCCGGAGTGAGAAGTTGAGTTTTCTATTAATTCAATTACTGGTGAAAGACCTATATCAAAGACTCCTTATAGAATGCCCATTGTAGAATTAGTAGATCTGAAGAAACAACTAGAATAATTGAGATATAAATGATTTATTCTCCCTAGTGTTTCTCCATGGGGATCCCTTATTCTCTTTGTTAATAAGAAATATGGACCCATCAGGCTTTGAATTTATTATAGATAAATCAATGTTGTTATATTAAACAACTAGTATCCCCTACCTCTCATTGATGATTTATTTGATCAAATTCATAGAGCTCAATATTTTTCTAATATTGGCCTTCAATATAGATATCATAAATTGTGTGTAAAGAAGGAAGATATTCTAAAGACAGATTTTCAAACCAGCTATGAAAAATATGAGTTTATATTAATTCCATTTGGACTAACTAATGCACCCTTAATATTTATGGATCGAATGAACAATGTTTTCCAGAAATATCTTGATGATTTTTTTGTAATATTTATTGATGATATCTTAGTATCATCCAAAAACTATGAGGACCATGAGAACAACTTATAGATTTTTATGGATACTCTTAAAAGAAAAAAGTTATATGGGATGTTTTGAATGTAATAATTCTAGCATTAAAAAGTTTCTTTTCCTGGCCATGTTTTCTGTAAGGATGGAATCTCATTTGATCCTGAAAATATTAAGGTGGTACAAGAATGGCCTACACCAATTAACATAACTGAGGCATATAGTTTTATTGGTTTAGGGGGTTATTATCGGCATTTCATTCAGAACTTTTATCGATTATCTAACCCTTTAACCAAGCCTACTCGTAAAGTGGTTAAGTTATTATGGAAAAAATAATGTGAATATTATTTTGAATAATTGAAGAGGAGATTATTTAATGCTTTGATATTGACTCTTCCATCAGGAATTGTGGATTTGTGATTTATAGTGATGAATCAAAGAAAATAATCAGTTGTGACCATATGCAGAATGATAGATTTATTGAAAATGAATCAAAGTAGTTAAAAACTCATGAATAAAACTATCCAACTCATTATCTTGAGTTATAATCCATAATATTTTCTCTGAATATATGAGAAACTATCTCTATGTTGAAAGATGTGATATATATACAGATCACAATAGATTCAAATATATCATCTCATAGAAATAACTCAACATGAGAAAAATTCGATGACTTGATCTACACGAGGATTATGATTGTTAAATACACTACCACCTAGGGAAGGAGAATAAGTTATAAGATGCATTAATTAGTAAGGATTGTAGATTTATAAACAAAATTAGGATTAACAAGGATCCTGTGTATATAGATATAGAAAAGATGGATATGGGAATTATCAAACAAGGTGAAACATCACAAATTTTTCAATTGGTGGCCCAAACATATTTAATATAAAGGATTAAAAGTTCTCAGTTTGATAATGACAATCATCAAAAGAAAATTATAGGTGTAAATGATGGGATGTTGATAGACTTCATGTATGAAGAGGGAATTCTGAAATTTGGGAAGAGGCTTTGTGTTCCCTCTATAATCGAGCTAAAAAGGGAGTTATTTGATGATTCCCATAGCTCTAATTTCTATATACACCCTGGTATCACTAAGATATATAAATATTTGAAGGAATTTTTTTGTTGGATTATATGAAGCAATAAATTGATGATTATGTATCAAGATGTTTAGTATGTCAAAAAGTGAAGGATGAAATAAAAAATCCTAAAGGAGTCATGAAACCTCTACCTATTCCAACATGGAAGTGGGATGATATCACCATGGATTGTTTCAGTAGTTTACTAAAAAATACAAGAAATAATGATGCAATATGGGTGATTGTTGATCGACTTACAAAATCTTCATATTTTCCTGCTATAAGGGAGTATTTTCCACTTGAAAGCCTTTCATGGAACTATATTAATGAATTTGTAAGACTTCGTAGATAACCTCTCTCAATTTTGTCTGATTATGATCCATTATTTACATCAAAATTATAGAAATGTATTCATAAATATTTGTATAATGAGCTTAATATGAGTACTTCTTATCACACTCAATCTAACAGGAAGCCAGAGAGGATGATCGAAACTTTAAAAGACATGTTGAGATCATGATCACTTGATTTTCAAGGTATATGGGATCATTATTTAGCTTTGGTATAGTTCTCCTACAATAATATTTTCTATTCAATTATTCAAATGGAACCATATGTAGAATTGTATGGAAAGAGTTTTCATAAAACAACATGTTGGGATGAAGTTGGTGAAAGGAATCTTGTTGGCCCAGAGCTTATAGAGGAAGAAAATTTAGAGATAAAGACTATTAAAACCTATATCAAAAAATCTCAAAGTATTCAAAATAAATATTCTAATAATTGAAGGAAGAATTTGGAATTTTAAGTGGGAGATCATGTTTTCTTGAAAGTATCTATATGGATGGTTGTTATAAGATTTGGAAATAAAGGGAAACTAAGCCCTAGGTACATCGGTCCCTCTGAAATTATAGAGATAATTGGAGTAGTGTCTTATCATTTGGTAATTTCACCTAGCCTTTCTAAAGTACATAATGTGTTCCACATATCTTTGTTATTAAAGTACATGCCAGACCCAACGCATGTCCTCACTTCTAAAGGAATAGATTTAAAACTTATCTTATCTTACTATGAAGAGCCTATTAGGATTTTGGACATTAAATAATAGGTTTTCAGGAATCAGATGACTCAAATGGTAAAGGTACTTTTTAAAAGTAATAAAATTGATGAGTTGGCATGGGAGCCTTAGGAGCTTATGATGAAGAACTACCCAAATCTTTTTATGAGGTAACATTTCAGAAATTTCAAGAAAAAATTTTTGTAGGAGGGGAGAATGTAATGACAAAGAATTATATTAATGAAATTTATATTATTATTACTTCATAAATCAGATAAAATTACTTATAGATCACAATACAGAATTAATAAATTAATAATGAATAAAATAAGAGGTATTTATAAAAGATAAGAAACCCATACTGATGAAATAGAAACTTGACCTTAGGAATAGTAATATGAACATTATGAATATTAAATCAGCCAAATAAATAGTAAAATTACCCATAAAAGTATAAATAAAGTTTATGAATCTTATAAATGAATGTATGATACAATTATTTCATAGTATAAGTAAATAAATATTTTAAAAGTTATTAATTATGTGTTGGTATTTTTATAAGTCATAAATATTTAATAACAATTTTATAATTAAGATAAATATTTAAAAGAAAATTTAATATCATAAAATATATTCATGTATTAATATTTTGTTTTATTATTATTTTAGGATAATTTTATGATACCTTAGTTAATTTTTAAAAGTGTTATAAAATCAGTTATAATTTCAAAATCTGTATTTTTTGGTAAATGATAATTTTAATTAAAAATTAAATTTCTCATATTTAGAAAATTATTTTCATTAAATGGAGTTAATTTTTTAATTCTAAATGTTTAAAAATGGTTAGGGTAAATTTTTTGGTATTTTTCTAAAATACTTTAGTTTTTTGTGAATAGTAAAATATGATAATTTATGATTAATGTTAAACACATGAATTATGGAGTCATAGGTGATGTATGGATGATGTCACACCATAATCTAAAAATATAATTCATTTTTTTAATATATTTTGTGATAATTCTCAAACTATTCATAATCGTGATCCAAAATAATAAACAAATGAATAAAATATTCAAAAAAACACCCCTCTTCTCCACTATAAATATCACCCCTCACCACCCCTTCTCCTTACACCTTCCAAGCTTTGAGGCTTGTCAAATTTCTTCCTAATACACTTCCTAATAATCTCCCATACATCCAAGATCCTTTTTTTCTCAACAAAAGACCAAAACTAATCCCCTTAAGGAGAAGTGTGCAATAGTTGATTCACCACTTATTGGTGTCTCTAATTGCAAGGGTCAAGCCAAAGGCTCAACTGGGATCTCTATTTATCAAACTAGAGAAGTGGAAGGAAAAGAGTAGCTCTCACCAATTTCTATCAATATTGTAGTTAAGGTAGAAAATTCACATATCATACCTTGTATCATCTTGGGAGTCTCAGGGTTATAGGCCTCCATAGCTTATGGTTGGCCTCATCCCTGACCAATAACTCCCTAATCCTTGAGTGAACCAGTTGGGGTAGTGGTGGTAATAGTTAAAACCTATGACCACCTCGTAATACTCTATTGGCCCCACTACCATGTTTGCTTCCCTATATACCACCCCGCTCCTACCGTTATCTCTGCCTCAGTGGTCCATTGACTGTATCTCGATCAGTTATATGATGGGATAGACAATCCCATGCTAGATTCCCCCGAATATCGTAATATAATCACTTCCACTCCCTTGGCTAATTAAATCCATACAATGATCCATGCACTGCTGACCTTGTTTCTTAGGATCACCCCCTGAAGAACACTTGGATCCCCAGGACTATCATCGACTACCTACTTCTGAGGTGCCAGCTCCTGGGTGTCCGCCACCAACACCCACTATTGGAGCTTACTCTTCCAGGAAGCTCTCAAACACTAAGGTTCTCTCAGGTACTCCATGATAGGAAAAAATAAAGAGGGATGTCATTGAAGCCCTGATATCCTAGGTTAAGCCCTGATCAAAGGTTTTTTCTCTAAAAATAGATCTTGAAACATATTCATGAGGTATCATGAGAAATCAGTAAACCTCGATGAGTACTCCTCTATAGTAAAATCACCTTACTACAGATGTAAAAGCTCATATATGTTTATTGATCGCAGTGTGACCAGATGAAACACCTCCCGAAAGAGACACTTGAAGTCTGACCAAGAGAGAACTTCTCATCATGTGACTAAGTCACTAAAATCCACCATCGCCCATCAGATCTAAGAAGAAGTATCAATATAAGGACTACCATCTAATTTGAAGGTGTCCTCACATGGAAGAAAACTCAAGTGACTACCTCTAGTCAGTCATCATCCACCTAGGGATCTGGCTTTCCCCAAAACAAGGGAGTTCACTACCTCTAGAACTCATTCAGTGAGCTTATCCTATGGGCATACCTAACTGGTACTTCTAAAACTTGCTCCTACTCAATTGGGGGTTTTATAGCTGGTAAACCACCTAGAGGTGCTATCTTCAGTATAGAACCTTTTACTTTATTCTAATCACTTGACAGATTGTCCATGGGATCATGTAATGGAATCATGTCTGACTGACTTTATGAAGGCTCCTGAAATAAACAAGATGTACCACTGTCAAAGAGTATATCTAGGGTGATGATTAAAGAAGGATATGGAAACCACAAATGATTCCTATATTATTGATTTACCAATGTTTTCACTACAACCAATGTCTACGTGTATTGAGTTGAAAGGTAGGTGATTGAAGTCCTATTGTATGGATATGTTAGTTATTGGACCAAAACTAGAGTCCCTAACCTGAAATCTAAACTCAAAACACATAAAACCATTCCCCAAACCAATCTCATAAACTCAGGTCCAAATGTAGAATAAAATACTCTGATACCACTCTATCATGACCTAATCCACCGGGGTCTGAACTACGACAACCCCAAGAACGCCTCCAATAGGTTAGGGGTTAGTGACCTACCAAGTAGGAAAATCCCACATATCAGATGCAATATCCTAATGTACCTATACACATTCACACATCTCCAATCCCATAAAATGATTAAATATAGAACAAATAGAACCAATGCATGCATATATATATGATCCCATAATTAGAGTACGATAGTAAAGTACTAAAAGTGAAAAAGGTATCCAACTACAAGTCCAAACATAAAATGTAGATAGTCCAAACTACTCAAAGGGAAAGGAATATGATCAAATGAAAGCTCTCAAAAAACCTCATCCTCTTAATATCAAAGTATGCTCCACCAACTATATGTCCTCTCAAGACACTGTCAAATGGTTCATCATCATTAAAAGACACGACACATGCGAGAAGAGACCATGCAGAGGTGAGTATAACAATACCCAGTAGGACATCACAAAAATACTAAACATGAAGAATCAAGAATATTCATCTCATAACACTTATACATAAATCAATTTATAATAATAAAAACCTAGATATACTCATGTAGGACACCATGCCTCCAGGCGGTCTCAACCAAACTACCAACCATGGGATTCTACTCGAAGCAATGCTCATTTCAGTTGAATTCACTCCATGAGCCATGCCATCACTAGATACTCTCATACAATATTTCAAGATCAATTTTCCCCACCTATGAAAACATAATGGTCTAAAAATACCTCGATGCTCAAATAGGGGTCACGTCCAGGACCATTGGGGGATAACATGAACCCAATCTGGATCAACCCACTTTGTAGGGGATTGTATGTCAATGATACCACAAAACCTACTTATATGTCTTGAAATATGATGTATTGATATCCTACTTAATGATGTCACATCAATTCCAATAACCCAACATAGGGTAGAAAAATGATAGAGGATCACACTATAGTCTAACAAACAGACACCACAAACTCTATATGAGACTCAACCTCCAAAGGGGATCACTGTCCTGGGATGT
The DNA here is from genome assembly GCA_963277665.1 of Viscum album. Classification (NCBI taxonomy): domain Eukaryota; kingdom Viridiplantae; phylum Streptophyta; class Magnoliopsida; order Santalales; family Viscaceae; genus Viscum; species Viscum album. The sequence goes on from OY728141.1 coordinate 1,560,951,055, forward strand.
GTACATACTACAACACGATACCCTTGATGTAATGGACCAAAGGAAAACACTCAACCAATACCGGTCTAGGCTTAAGAAACAAAGGGCTACAAACACCCTAAAAGGTGGTACACATCGTATATAGGTGATACAAGGTGTATCCAGCCAACCCTCGGTATTCCCGTATAGTTAGGCCCATCATATCATGTAAATATTCAAATACATGATGTGTAAGAATAGTACATGACATGTAGATATCTCATGAAACTTTTCCCATGTCATCTTCCTATGCCCATGTATAGTTGTTCAAGCCTGTGTGTACCTTCCCGTGTCTAAGTACACCTGGTCGTGTCTGTGTACTTGGCCTGCCCATTACAGTATATTCTTATAGATATATGTCAATATACCAAGCATGTGTCACATGGAATATTACATGGTCACATGTAGTGTTATATTTCACTCTTTTTTGAAACCCTAGTTCCATAGCTAGGGGGTCCGACATAGTGTGTAATGCCAGATTACATACCGTGTAACATGGTATTTTATAGATCCTCTGGTTCTCCCTCCACATCATCCATCACTAATTTGGACCTAAAATTCTCACCATATAATAAAATATTGGTGGTATTCCAACCCTTTCCATCATCAATCACTGGGATCAGGTTTAGATATGCTTGTAAAATACCATCGTCAAGTCATATGTCACCATATCAAGTCAAAAGTTGGAAGAATGGGAACCAAAAATATATTCTGATAAACCTCCAATTATGCTCCATCATTGTCACACCTCATTCATATCCTTGATAACAAACCAAACCTGTAGTATTGATCTGTTTCACTAAATAATGGTCCCTCAATGATCAAATACTTGGTATTCATCAAACAGTAGGCCAAAGAAATTTCTCATGATGAACATGTGAAGAAGTAGGGGAGAAATCCATAATCCATCAAATGTGATGAATGAATATCATCCTTTTTTTTATTCTACCTTGAATTTTTGTAATATAATTGATGGATTAAGAGAGAGATATAAACAATAAACAATAAAATAAATCCATCAATTTAAATCTACCATCAATGCACAAATCAATTCTTGTTTGTGTAGTCAATATGCATTCAACTAGGATTAAAGGATGGAATAGAAATCAAAAATCAATATCATACCAAAAGTATAGATCTATCACTGATGAATAATGGTTATAAATTAATATATTTGTCAAGATACACGTGTTCCATTGTGCACCAATCGAATATCCATGAACAGGTGTAGTTCCCCCATGGAAGCTCCTCCAACACTCTCCTCTAAATTCATAGGATTGTGAGTCTAACCAAAAAAAAATTGGTTATAATAGTGTATTTAATTAGTAATAATCTAGGTGGTTTCTTCAACAAACAAAATAAATTATTTCTTTATTTATTTAGTTTATTTTCACCCACAGAAACTTTTTCACAGACGCACAACGCCGAAAAAGGTTATATCGCACCTAGGGTAAAACCAACATTTTTAACTCAAAGGTTCCCTTAGATTTCTAAATCAGGTCCCCATTAAGGATTAATTCCTCATTATTAGGAAAACTTCACACATGTGATGTTAAATATATTTAATATATTAAAAAATTTTAATTTTTGTCACACCAGGCCTCAGAATTTCATGTTGTCTCAATCCCTGTATCTGAAAATAATCAAAATAATATACGAAAATAATACATATAAAATCAGAGTCTTTACAGTTAATGGGTTAAAAGGGTAAATGATATGAATCATATCAATAAAGTTCACCTTTATTTTCGGGAGTCTACCCGATTATAACTCTGCAGTTATGTGTGTGTAGCTTAGAGTAGTGTTTAAGATGAGTGACCTCCTAGGAATTTTTCTGGGTGTGTGTGATTAAGCATAAATCACAATGTAAAGAACATTTGTTGGCCTATGAGAATAGTCATTAGTCTGATGATCTATTCAGGTTTGTGGGTGGGCCCAAATAGGGTACCATGTGTCTGAGGATAAATTGGTGGTTCCTGGAGGGCCAGGACCTAATGACCATGTTAAGTTAGGGTTTCTATGTTATCAGTGAGGTTGGGTTTCTATGTTTTATCAGAGTAAAATGAATTGATCTAATACTTGGGAATTATCGTGTGTAAACATTGGGATAATCATTAATCTCTACCAAAGGGATTCATGAGGAAAGGATTTTCACTGGGGATGGTATTTTTTCCCACTAAGGAGGTGTATCCACCTATGGAGTTCCCTGATAGGTATCAATTATAACCCACATATTATAAGTTCAGACTATTATAGTTGGAATCTGATGATGAGTTTATTTAACCTTTGGAAACTAGGATGAGAAAATTTTTGTGAGATCCCTATGGATATTTCTAAGGATATGTCTAGGGATACATCTAAGGATAAGTATAAGGAGAAATAAAATTATAGGAAAATGTCTTGGAATCTTAGTAAAGGATAGACTAAGTGGTTCCCAAGGATTTACATCCTTTTCTAGATAATACAAGTGGATATGGATCAAGAAATGGTGTACTTAGGGGTAATAAATATGAAAGGGGAACACTGAGCTAGACTCGATCATCACTTGGTTCATGACAAAGGCCCTCGTTTCACTCCTAGTTTGGAAATCCAAGGGTATATACTTTGGAAATTTACAAAATATTTATGAACCATCATAAAGGATTTAAATAGAGAATTACCATGAATGGACTATGTTAAGCCTAAGGTGTCATAGATTAAAAAATAAGGTTCCATGATTTAGACATACTATAAGTAATTTATCATGATAATGTGGTTTGCCAATATGAATATTATTTCTTGAAGTATTATTTTTAGTTTTAGTCAATCATGGGAATTAAAAGGAACTAGGTTAACATTTATTGTAACGGAAAATTTGCAGACAAACTGCCAAATGGGATGATGAATGGAGTGAAGGATGTTGTAATTATGCCTAATCAGTTTTCGTGGAACATAATTAAAATGTTTCTCATTAACCAAATCTAAAACTCACCAAATAAGATAAGGATAGAGCTTGTTGAAATTTCAAGTGGTGGATTCCATAAAAGAACGAATATTAAATTTTCTATATGTAAAAAATGTGGGACGAAGAACTCAAGATAATGTATCAAAGGGAAGAGATGATTTTTTTAGTGTGGAACATAAGGGCACAAATAAATTAATTTTTGAAGTAAAATAAAAAAGTTCAGTTAATGAAATCAATTGGAATATTGGTCTCCCTAATGTATTATCAATGAATATATGTTTTAGATGTGTAATGTATGGTAATATTACAAATCAATTTCTTAGTGGGAAATGTCATGAAGAGAATCAGCAAGATGATATGAGTAATGGTTATACTACTGATGATGTAGATACCATGAATGACATATGAAAGGTATGGGCTGATTTTATAGTATTTTTTATGTTAAACATGAGAAGAATGATTAAATTTAGGTTTATGAATGTTAAGATGTGATTCATATTTCATATTATAGGAAATACCTATTAAGGAATAAGATGATGAATCCTAGTTAATGTTTAAAAAATTAAGTGTTATGATTGAAGTATTTATGTATTGGAATTCAATAATTATGTTATATGAATCATGAAATATATAAGGATTGTTGAGTGTAAGTTTTTTTATTAAGTATTTTCAAGAATATATTAATTGGTACCAATCGAGTAGAAAAATGATTAAATAGCAAGGTGATATTTTAAATAAGGGAAGATAACCCTTAATATGTTTCAGATATTGAGATAATGATATTGGGATAAATAGATATTAGAAGTTAATTGGATAGTACTGGTTACCTCAGAAATGGTTAATGATTTGTTAAAAGAGTTGTTTTTTCTATCATTGATGGAGTTTAAAGTTTTTTTGGATTTATGTAATATATCCAATAATCCTTGTTTTATGTACGGAATGAGAAAGCATGTATGTTTTCAATAATATTTTATGGTAATTCATGTTATTACCATGTTTCAAGATAATACACAATGAAGGTATCACATGTTTGATATGTGATAATAAAGAGACACATTATGATATATGGGAAATAAATGTTAAGTTTATTTTGATAAATTTAGCAATATTCTTCATAAATTTTAAATTTTGTAAGGGATATAAGGTTAACCATTTATGTAATGGTGTAAGTTTAACATTTGATAAGTTTTTAGGGATTAATTTATTACTTCACTATATAATTATGTATATATATTTGATAACCATTTATAATTATTCTATTATAAATAGAGATAGAAGGAATGACTTATCATTCTATTATGGATCTTGTGATCCATTAGTGATTTAGCCGTAAAAATTCATCTTCATTTCTTAAAGTAAGAGATAGTGTGGGAATTTATTGAAGCACAACCACTAGATGAAATTATGCTTATGATACAAAGAAAAGTTAGGCCCTAGGTATATCGGTCCCTTAGAAATTCTTGACCATATAGGGAAGGTAGCCTATAAATTGGTGCTCCCACTAAACCTCTCTCGGGTACAATATGTATTTTATGTATCTCTCCTGAGTAAGTACATTCCTGATACATCCCATGTACTAAACTCAGAGTTTATACCAGTGGAGTATGATATTTATTATAAGGAACAGGCGGAAGATATTATGGATCATATAGAAAACGTTCAAGAAAACAATTCCTCTTACTAGGTCAATGTTTTTTGGGGAAACCATTGGCCTGAGAAAGCTATGTGGGAACCTAAGGCTATAATGGGGCTGAATTATCCTCAATTTTTGGTACCAAAGTGAATAATTTTAATGGTGAAATTTATTTTAATGGGGGTAGAATGTAACACTGCGATATTTTGTGAAATATTTATTTTTAAAATAAATTTAATCATTTAAATATTTTATAATACATGAAAAACTGAGTTTTTTTTGTTACACATAGCACTAATTTTATCTTTCATTATATGCAACACTGGGCTAAAATGAAATACGATATTCTATTAAAATACTATTATTTAATATGATAGTTATCACTTACCCATTATAATAGAGGGTATGAATAATATTGAATAAATTATGAAAATATATGGTCTAAAATTTTATATAAAATGAATTATTTTTTAACCAATTAATTATAAAGGAAAATAAAAACTCTTTGAAAATATAGGAAATATTTTTATAAAAAATTAATTTTGAACACAACTATGTTTTAGATCAATAAATTAACCAAATCACTTTTGGTGAATGAATTTAATGAAATTTATATATTATATATTCTATAAAAAATTTAACATTCATATTATGTGTTTTCTACACAAGATATATGAATAAAACCCATTTTATGCTTAAAACTATATTTTTCTAAAGAAATAGTTCTATTAACTTTTTGTGCACTTACATTAAAACTAATTTTTGACACTTAGAAAAAAAATTGAAATAAAAAAAATTATTTTTTTATATCCTCATGTAAAAATAATCTTAGGGTTAATTTTTGGGAGTATTCTGAAAATATTAATTTTTTTGATGAATAGTGAAAAATACTGAATTTTAATTAAAAACTGCCATTTTGTTTAAATTATTTATAAAGGTAAATTAAATTTTAAGTTAGTTTTAAATTAAAATTTCTTAAATTATATATCTATTAATCCAATTTAGTTTATCTTAATATTTTTCGTATTGTATTTTGATATAAAAACCTTTTAAACTTCTGAACATGTTCTCTTTGGCCACCCGTTTTCTCGTCTTGTCTACAAGATTAATTTTAATTTATATTTATCTGCTTATATAAATAGAATTTGTAAAAATGTATTTAATATTTATTATAATAATAATTTATTATATAATTATTTCATATTAATGTTTCACTAAAATAGATAGTGAAAATAGAAAAAATTAATTACCATAGTTTAGGTAAAAATGGGTTTACTGGGGGTTGAACTAAAAACATTAGGGTTTAAATGACCTAAAAAATTCTATAAAATATATTTTTTGAATATATTTATACCCTATAATTCCAATTTATATATAATACTCCATTTTGGACCATTTTTTCATTGAAAAATGTGGGTACACCTTTTTTTTCAAAAATTATAAGTGTGCCTCTCACCTCACTTATAAAAGACCACCCCCTCTCGTCTCCCCTTCACACCTTAAAACCCTCTTTTCATCCAATATATTCCAAAATAACTTCAAAACATTCCTAATTTCATCCAATAATCCATATTTTTATTGTAAATCCAACCTAGGAAGGCGTTTGGTGCAATCCTAAGAAGATTACCCGAAGAAGAGGTCATGTTCTTCAATGATCATTTTTTTTATTTCCACCTACACTTACTTAAATTATTATTAAATAATTATGATATAATAACCTTAATATATTCCACATAATTATTTTTTTGTTAGTTTCATGACCTAAATCCAACTATTCTTCCATCAAATTGGTTATGAAATCATCATTTGTGTGCACGAAGGACTACTTCCACATGAACCGATGTAACTCATTTTTTCATTACCACCTATCAAGGTTGTGTATGATGATGTATATGAAGTATATATATGATATTTATAAAATAATTATACTTATAGAGTCATTATTCCATATATACCTTTTTAATTTTCATTTTTTATGGGATATGATAATGTCCCTTGAGTGTACGGCAGACTACTAACTCGCGAAGCGATGTGATTCATTTCATACTAACACACTACATAGAATATAATAAGGAAAATTTTAATAAATATATGTGATATAAATGAAATAATTATGATATTAATGAAATTTTAATCATTATAAAAATATAATATATCATTTTATTTATTACCTTTTCACTCAATGAAATATAATAACGTTGTTCGTGTACGTGTGGAATACCACATTCACAAAGCGATGTGACTCTATTTTCAAAACCACACCACATGGAAGATTTTTATAATTATATTTAAAAGAATAAAATTCTATTTATTATATTATTATCTTTATGTAAATTTAAAATATTACTTACCTTATTTTCATAATGATCATTGAAAAATGGAAACGTTACTCACATGTACGTACGGTCTACTTTCAAAATAATCATAACACACTTCATTTTTCAAAACCATATTTCATGATTGGTATTAAAAGTATAATTGATGTATAAATATTATAATTTTTTTAATTATTATTATTCTATATATGATGCAACTATGATCAAATTAAGAGGAAAAAAAATAAAAAATCAAAACACGTATGAAAAACAAAGCAGTTATTACCCGAAATGTGATTTTAACAAGGACTTAGTAATAAATGGGTAATGAATGGTAATAAGTAAATAGTATATGGTCTAATATATATAATTATTGTTATATAATAGATTTATAATAAACTAATATTTATTATATAGAAGGTTCATACATGTATGAACGAATTCGAGACTTAATGTAAGGGATTTCTAGTCTCTCTTTTATTTCTGGAAGACATATGAAAATTCACCACTCGTTTCTTTTTTGTGGAATATATAATTCCAATTTTACATGTTATATAATTAATATAATATATATAGTGATATTTAAGGATTCATTTTATTTTATTCTTTATTTGGGTTTAGGATTCAAAATATTACTAATGTGGTAAAGGATTTTTTTTCTCACTTTTATTTTTTGTGAGAAAAAATCCATATTCACCACATCTTTTTGTTATGTGGTGTATATAATGACCCTGAATATATTTCATGATTATTATCCTTAAATTTATGGGTATTTACACATAAATTTTAGGATCTCTATTTCATGGGTATTATGTTTCAAATGTTACCAAAGTGGTCATGGTTTTATGTTACAATCTCATAGCTTATCGAGGTTGTTATGATTACATCTTCAATGATGAAATATTATGATATAACTCCAAATAATTGTAACGAACTAACCCGGGTCGACCCTAGACCGGTCACCCGAGCCGGCCCATGACATGGCCTGAGGGGAGTTCCCGATCCCCACGGGCTGGCAACCAGTGTCATTCATTAAAATATAATAGGTGGGAATGATTTCTCCCAAAAGAAAATAAACTAAGAAGTGGAAAAAAAAGAACAAAAGCTTATAAATAAAGAAAAACCAACAACGCGACTAACCTGACTATGACCAGAACTCCATGTGACCCTGTGGGTCACTCTCCAATACCACGACCAACATCGCTCAAGGTGAATAACTAGAGCTAGGACCTGCAAAAGAACTAAAAACAAGAAGACACTATAGGCGTGAGTATTAAAACTCATTAGGCTTTCCTGATAAATATATTCCCAATGCACTACCTTTAAAATAAAAGAAACATCATTTCAAGTTTGAAATAAAATTTATAAAATTAAGGTTTTCTACATATTACTCAAAAACAAAGTACGAGTCATTGACCCTATTCATTTCACAAAAACCAAACTCATTATTTTAGTGAGACATTAGAATTTTTTTCAAAGGGGAAGTGATGTTTACATTTTCAATTTGCACAAAAAGTATAAAACACTTTTCTTTGAAAACAGTTTTCATAAACCACTTTAAAACCACACATTAATTTCTAGTAAAAACACTACACATGAAAACACTACAGTAGTTACACTGTAAGGGAAATGAAAAGTAAATATATACAAATACCATATTCATCAAAGCAAGTAACTGAAATCCAACAGACATGGGTGAACCTAGGAGATCAAGAATAAACCAGAATACACCAATACATGAGAAATCATCCTTGTTGACATGTCACACACGATGAAATCAAAATGACCAATATGCTCAACCATCCTTTCTCAGGAAGGATGAGGAAAAATCCCATAGTAATAAACCCAATATATCCACCTACTATGGGCCATTGGTCAGTACCATAACCTACCAGTGCAGCAATCATTCTTAGAATGTTCTCTCAATATTCCAAATTCCCATGTCTCAAGTGTTTGGAAAGGGGGTGGTCCAACTGATGCCAACCGAGAATCCAATCATATATATATATATATAAATCACAACAAGCATCACCCTGAGTCACTCCTTAGGAAAACCTCTTGCCTTTAAACTACTCAAGTACCTAGGAGCCTCTAAGCGTGGACTCCAAAAAAATCAATTGCAACCAAGGCATGAGAGTTATCCTAGGAGGGTTTTTATCAAAACATTTTCATCATTTTCTATAAAGTTCCAAGTGGGAATTTAATATATTTCGCAATCACAACATTAAAAAGAACCAAAATGCTAATTCAAGATTCATAAGAAATCATTTATCATTAAAAATAGAACTATAATTGAAATTCTGTGAATTATGTTTTAAATCTAAACAGGAAATCTTTCACTACTGGGTGTCCACTCATTAAGAAAATATTTCAAGTGTCGTGTATAAAATAAACGGTTTTTTTTACACCAAATAATCATTTAAAAATTAATTGTCTTATATTAAAAATTAATTATCTTATAATATCTCACATTTATTAAAACTAATAAAATATTTAATTTGAACAATTAGTGTGCACAAACAGCAGGAAATAATGTAACTTAATTTTTTAAAATCAGTGCAATGGGAACCTACCTCAACTCGCTGCTCGAACGCGATAACACGACAATGTGACAACACGAACCGCCTCGCACAGGTGCACAAGCATGCACAAGCTGACAATGGCATGAGCATGGAAAAACTGTGTCAACATACTGCAATCGTAATGATAAATAAAATACATAAACACAGACTTAAAACAAATAAAACAAACAAACAGCGCAAAAGAACCACCTCGACACATTTTCAAAACATAACTCGCAACATCTGTACCATTTAATAAACCACTTTAAATTTTATAAAACAAATTCCAAATAGTAACCCATGTCTTAAGAACCCAATAACCCCTTCAAAACCCTCTTTTATGATGACACAAACACAATGATGCATCAAAAACACAATTATCCCCACTTGTGTAGATTAATAAACTAACTACACAATTAAATAAACCACTTTAACAACTAACCAAACCACTAAGAAGATTTATTAAACAAATTCAAAATGTGTCACATGACTCAAAATATCAAGAAATCACTAAAAACTTATTTTATAACTAAACTCACAGTGATGTCACACCAAAACACAACTGCAACCCTTGAACATTTTAATAAACCAACGACACAGTTTATAAAAACACTACAAACGGCTCAACATGGGTTTCTAAAGAACAAAACACTCATATCACAAAACCACGATGCTAAACACATCAAAACATATTAACTTCATGTAAAACTATATTCACACCAAGAAAACTAGTCAAATAACACACTAAATTGATCGAAAAAGAAAATTAAAACACCACAAGAAGTTTATGCACGGAACTGACTACCTTTGGTGTAAAAATTCCCAAAAATTTGTACGAAACCCCAATCTCCGCACAACCGCACTGTCAGGTGATAAAAATAAACCCTAAAATCAAACAATCAAAACATATACACCATAAAAAACCAAACTCAAACCCAAAACCCCAATGAATTAGAATCAAAACCACAAATTAGAGGATGAGGGTTTACCTGGAGGGAAACTGTGCCGAAGCAGGGAAGCGAGGTGCCGGAAAATGTGTCAGTAGGAGGAGGGGATGCCAGTGAGAGATTACAGCCATCAAAGGGAAGTGTGTGGTGGTTGTGGACCGAAGGGGAGGGTGTGCGCGAAGGCTGTCCGGCGGGGAAGAGGTGGCACGAAGCGGGTCGTCGGTCGCTGGCTGGTGTAGCCAGCCGAAGGGAAGGACGGCATCGGTAGGGAGAGCGGCTGGAGGAGGTGAAGGAGGTCTCCGGAGGGGCCGAAGGCTGCTGGCCGGTAGTAGGGGATCGCCGGAGTTCGGCTGGAGGGTCGGGGTCACGCAGGCTGCAGGCGGCGGAGGAGACCGGAAGGTGGTGAGGCGTCACGCGGGGGTGGCGGCTGCGCAAGGCGGAGCAGACGAGGGCCGGGGGAGAGGCACTAGAAACGATTTCGATAAAGCAGGAGGGCAAGGGAGGATGGCATGAGGGAGGCTGAGCAGGGTTTCACGCAGGGGGGTGCGCCACAGGTAGGGGAAGAGTTCTTTTTTTTATAATAATATTATTTTTTAAATTTTAATAATAATATATAATAAACATAATAACAATAATAATAATACTATAATAATATTAACAATATTAATAACAATAATATTAGCACAAGTATAAAAATAATAAAAACAACGAAAAGAATATTAATAAAAATAATAATGTTAATTACACCATATTATCAAAAATAATAAAAATAATAAAGAAGGGGAGAAAAAAATGCCCGACACGAGGGCTGACTGTGTGGGGACCGCCAACCGTGCGGCGGCCACACACGGGTTCGAAACCCAGTAAAGGCATTAAACGACAACAAAATTTAATCCGGGTCTTAGCCCGAACCTTGGTACGAATGCTCAGAATGAAGAAATAACAAAAATAAAATAAATAGAAAGGGCCACTGTGACAATTCTCCCCACCACAGACACTTTCTTCCCCCAGAAAGTCACCCAGTCGAACGATGGACCAAACAAGAATCCATGCCCAAATAAAACTAGAAGAATCACAACATAAGAGAATGGGATAACACAAGAGGGTTCTCCCCACCACAAGAACTCAACTAGTGTAGAAATTTTAACACTCAAACATACCACCTCGAGAAGGGGGGGCGACATGGGAACTCCCAACAGCTCCAGACTAACCTCCATACCATGAGAAAACCAACACCTCCGCCAAACCTGGAGCTCTCAACTCTACCCAAAGAAAGCCCGAACACAAGAGAAAAACCCCGAGAATAACTTAACCCAAGCGGTAAACCCTATCATAACCCCAAACCTGGACTCCTTCGTAGGTACTTATATCTTCAAATGAACCCCGCTAAACCAAGATTAACCCACACAAGGTCCAAACATACTTTTAAGAAAAATACACGATCCAAAACACCATAATCAGACAAACGAGGCTGTTTGGATTATAAACGAACATGTTCACCCCAACCTCATGACGACACAATGGACCTACAACAACGCCAAAACTTTAATAGTGGAAGAACGAGATTGGAAAGACTTTAAATGTTTCGTTGGAAACACGGAACACAAAACCCGAATTGAGGCATCACACCCTTGGAAACTCCTAACTGTGCGCGAGCTTCACCCCAAGACCTGTGGCTGGGGCTCTGATGGATGAAGCCTTACCTTCCTCACAGTCAGGCACTAGAATCCTTCGGTCATAGTGTCTTCCTCAGAAGACGCTTCCTGCAAAACTTATCTAGATGACCTAGACACCTATAATGATGGAAGGTCTTCGGAGGGGTGTGACATGATGGCTTGTATGCCCAAAACACCCATACTGATGGTACCCCATTAGATGATTCGATGAACTGGAAGCTAGATCCACTGTAGAGAACTCTTTAGAAACAAATTTACCAGACACACTCTGCTCGTCAGATGGGGGACCTTCATGAGGAACTGGATACGGTGGATTGCTAACCGTTTGTGCTCCGGAAACCAACTAAGCTATGAACACCTCATGCACCAACTTCTAAAAAGTGATGCTCCCAAAATGGGAAGTCTCGCTCCTTGATCTCTATACGAAGATCCCTAATGAAGGGAGAGGTCTTCATCCAGTCCTACGACACTACCCCCAAAAAAAGAGACACAAGATCCTTGAAATGGTCAAAATACGATTTCACCGCCTGCTGGCCATGTTGAACATGCATGAGCTCTTCCATTTTCTTCATCTTCACCTCCACAAGTATAAAACATTGAACGAAGATGGCATTAAATACATACCACATCATCCCAACTTGCGGTAATGGTGGGACGAACAAATCCTACTTGTCCAAAGCTGGACCTTTGAACAGACCCAAAACAGCATGCACTCTAACAACTTCAAGAGTTCCCAATACCCTGAAGACGTGATCAACCTCTTCAAGTCACTCCACTATCTCTAATAGACTCCAATCACCATGAAGGACATACAATGTCCGAGAATGACCAAAAACTGGTCGTGACTCATCAAAACTCTGGGGACCTTTCTGGGCGGAATTTCTGAACAACATATATAACTCCAAGCTGAAACCGATATCAATCGAAGAAACATCAATAAAGAACCCTCACCCAAAAACAACCAGCTCAAAAAAAACCAACAACCACAAACACAACCCAAAATTCCCTGTCCAAAATTTCCATTTCATTTTTTTGATTCCAAAACCACCCCGTATTTTATTTCAAAACCAATTTCTTTCAAGACCACTTTCCAAATACCAAATCCACTTTTCAAACCAAAATCACTTTCCAAAACCATTTTCCTCTTTAAAATACAATTTAAAACAACAAGGTAAAACCTTTACTTTCAAACACACCAAGGTAATCCCATGAACCGTTGCACATGTCTTCATCCACTTTCATTTATACGCATCGACACACACTTTCCACGCATCCTCTCACATGTGAAAACGTTCATATAGAGAACTTGAGGTTTCACCCCAAACCATTCTCGACTAATTTCCAAGAAAACACCAGTTTTCCAAACCAAAGGCTTTCAGTTTTAAAACCCATTTCATAAATTTAAAGTCATTTAAAAGAAATCAGTCCCATTTTCAAAAACCCTTTTTCATTTCCAAAAACACACTTACACCAACCAGAACGAAAACAACACTCAACTTGCATCAAACCACCAGAATGAAGGACTAGTGGTCACACTTAACCTGGTGACATGGTAGTGGGCCATGCCCCAAGTAAGCGTCAAAAACTAGGAGGAATTCAAACCATGTACCCGGACTCCACATGGGTCACTACTCCATGTGAGATCACGATGTAATATCGGTCTACCTCCATTGTCATCCCTCAATCCAAAACACACCAGAAGGAAATAAATACTCAATTCCCAAACTATCCCTGGCGACTCGAGATGCAGAACGGGTGAGGGTTCATGACGTCCTTCTCGTACCTACCTCTCGAGTCCCGAAAATCCTAATCTCCATCTACCAGACACCCCAAATAACAAGAACCTCCCTCTGATACCATTTTGTCATGAACTAACCAGGGTCTACCCTAGACCGGTCACCTGAGCTGGACCGCGACATGGCCTGAGGGGCATTCCCGATCCCCACGGGCTGGAAACCAGTGTCGGGTATCAAAATTTAACAGGTGGGAATGATTTGGCCCAAAATAAAATAAACTAAGAAGTGGAAAAAAAAGAAAAAAATCCAATAAATAAAGAACAACCACAACGCGACTAACCTGACTACGACCAGAACTCTACATGACCCCATGGGTCACTCTCCAATACCACAACCAACTTCACTAAAGGCGAAAAACTAGAGCTGGGACCTGCAATAGAACTAAAAAAAGAAGACACTATAGTTGTGAGTATTAAAACTCAGTAGGCTAGCCCGATAAATCTATTCCCAATGCACTACCTTTAAAATAAAAGAAACATCATTTCATGTTTGAACTAAAATTTATAAAAGTAAGGTTTTCTACATGTTACTCAAAAACAAAGTACGAGTCATTGCCCCTATTCATTTCTCAAAAACCCAAGTCATTCTTTTAGTGAGAAATTAGCATTTTTTCAAAGGGGAAGTGATGTTTACATTTTCAATTTTCATAAAAAGTATAAAACACTTTTATTTGAAAACAGTTTTCATAAACCACTTTAAAACCACACATTACTTTTTAGTAAAAACACTACACATGAAAACACTACAGTAGATACACAGTAAGGGAAATGAAAAGTAAATATATACAAATACCATATTCATAACAGCAAGTAACTGAAAGCCAACAAACATGGGTGAACCTAGGAGATCAGAAATAAAACAGAATACACCAATACATGAAAAATCATCCTCATTGACATGTGACACAAGATAAAATCAAAATACCCAATAGGATCGACCATCCTTTCTCAAGCAGACTGAGGGAAAATCCCATAGTAATAAACCCAATATATCCACCTACTATGGGCCACAGGTCAGTACCATAACCTACCAGTGCAGCAATCATTCTTCGAATATTATCTCAATATGCCAGATTCCCATGTCTCAAGTGTTTGGAAAGGGGGTGAGCCAACTGATGCCAATCGAGCATCCAATCATATAAATATATATAAATCACAACAGGCATCACCCCGAGTCACTCCATGGGACAACCTCTTGCATTTAAACTACTCAAGTACTTGGGAGCCTCTAAGCGTGGCCTCCCAAACAATCAATTGAAACCAAGGCATTAGAGTTATCATAGGAGGGTTTTTATCAAAACATTTTCATCGTTTTTCATAAAGTGCCAAATGGGAATTTAATATATTTCACAATCAACTCTTTAAAAAGAACCAAAACCCTAGTTAAAGCTTCATAATAAATCATTTATCATTAAAAACAGAACTATAATTGAAATTCTGTGAATTATGTTTAAAATTAAAACGATCATTCTTTCACTACTGGGTGTCTTCTAGTCAAGAAAATATTTCAAGTGTCGTGTATAAAATAAATGGCTCTTTTTACACCAAATAATCGTTTAAAAATTAATTGTCTTATATTTAAAATTAATTATCTTATATTATCTCACATTTATTAAAACTAATAAAATATTTAATTTGAACAATTAGTGTACACAAATAGCAAGAAATAATGTTACTTAAAGTTTTAAAAGCAGGGCAATGGGAAGCTACCTCAACTTGCAGCTCGAACGCGACAACACGATAATGCGACAACGCGACCCGCCTAGCACAGGCGCACAATCTGACGATCTCATGAGCGTGGAAAAACTGTGTCAACACGCTGCAATTGCATTGATAAATAAAATACATAAACACGGACTTAAGACAAATCAAACGAACAAACAGCGCAAAAGAACCACCTCGACACATTTTCAAAACATAACTCGCATCATCTATACCATTTAATAAACCACATTAAATTTTATAAAATGAATTCCAAATAGTAACCCACAGCTTACACAACCAATAACCCCTTCAAACCCCTCCTTTATGACCAAATGTACACAAATCCACATCAAAAACACAATTATCCCCACTAGTGCAGATTAATAAACTAACTACACAATTAGATAAACCATTTTTACAACTAACTAAACCACTAAAAAGATTTATTATAAAAATTCAAAATGTGTCACATGACTCAAAATATCAAGAACTCACTCAAAACTTCTTTTATAACTAAACGCACAGTGACGTCACACCAAAACACAACTACAACCCTTGAACATTTTAATAAACCAACGACACAGTTTATAAAAACAATACAAATGACTCAACATGGGTTTCTAAAGAACAAAACACTCATATCACAAAACCATGATGCTAAACACATCAAAAAATATTAACTTCATGTAAAACTATATTCACACCAAGAAAACTAGTCAAATAACATACTAAATTGATCAAACAAGAAAATTAAAACACCACAAAAAGTTTATGCACGGAACTGACTACCTTTGGTGTTGAAATTCCCAAATATTTGTGGGGAACCCCAATCGCCGCAAAACCACACTGTATGGTGATCAAAATAAACCCTAAAATCAAACAATCAAAACATATACACCATAAACAATCAAAAATAAAACCCAAAACCCCAATGAATAAGAATAAAAACCATAAATAAGAGGATGAAGATTTACCCGGAGGGAAACCGTGCCAGAGCAGAAAGTGAGGCGCCAGAAAATGCGTCAGCAGGAGGAGGGGACACATGCGAGACAGTCCGGCCGTCAAAGGGAATTATGTGGCGGTTGTGGACAGAAGGGGAGGGTGTGTGCAAAGGCTATCCCGCAGGGAAGAGGTGGCATGGACCAGGTAGTCGGTCTTTGGCCGGTGTAGCCGGCCGAATGGAAGGGCGACGTCGGTAGGGAGAGAGGCCAGTGGAGGTGAAGGAGGTTGCCGGAGGGGCCGGAGGATGCTAGCCAGCAGTGGGGGCTCGCCAGAGTTCGGCCAGAGGTTCGAGGTCGCGCATGCTGTAGGTGGCGGAGGAGACCGGAAGGTGGCGAGGCGTCACATGGGGGTGGTGACTGGGCAAGGCAGAGCAGACAAGGGCTGGGGGAGAGGCATTGGCGGTGATTTTGGCAAAGTAGGGGGGTGAGGGAGGAAGGAAGGAGGGCGCTGGCAGTGATTTTGAAAATTTTAATATTTTAAATAAATAATATCAAATCAAAAAAACATTTTGAATTTTTATGAAAAAAAATCAAATAAGGAAATGTTATTTTTCTCAAGAAATATTTTAAATGATTTTTATAGCTGACATTATATGTTTTCCAGTTTATTTTAAAATAAAAATATTTTAAAAATATTTTATGAATTTTCATTTTTAAAAAGTGATTTTAAAATAAAAATTATCTTTCTTAGGAAATGTTCCAAGTGATTTTTCTTTGAAAATCATTCTTTATCTAAGATGACATCCATTGATGTTACATATTCTTTACTAGGGATATAAACCAAGTAAAACCATTCTTATTATTTATCTAAATGGTTTATGATGAAAATATTTTTATAAAACCCATTTATACTCCATGGGTTGTCCCATGATAAAATTATTATGAAACTTGCTTCTTTTTCCATGGGTTATGCAATGATGAAATAATGAAATGGTTATGAAACCTATCTATTTTCCATAGTTTATGTTATCATGAAATTATTATGAAACCAATTTCATTTCATGGGTTATGATATGATGATTTTTTTATGATCTTGTGAAATTCATATGTATGATTTTATTTATGTGATTGGTGGGACCTGTATCTCCCTCTAATGTATTGGGTAAATATTTATATATCATGAGATAAATAGGAATCGAATGGGGAGTGAAACCAAATTAGTAAGGTACTTTGTCTGATATGATGGTATTGGGAGTGAACCTTGACTACTATGATGGTTTTTTTAGTGAACCCATTCAACCTTGATATCCATGGAAGTGATCTTTGAATAATATAGAAATGATTTTCAATACTTATGTGTATGCCAAAATTTTATGTCTTATGCCAATGTTATGCTCTCATGGATCATGTTCTTTAATTACCTTATGATTCATGTATAATGAACTTCTAATATTTATTCCATGAATCAATATTATGATATTTGATATGCAGGTTACGATTTTAAAATGTTATTCTCATGTTCTCATACCCTTATTTTCATGTTATGCTTACATATCTTACTTGATAACCTTTACATAGCATCTAAGCTCACCCTTTATTATGTTTCCTTTTCCCAGGATATGAATAAAGGTTTTAAGTAAGGTCTTTTTGTGAATATTACTAAAGGGGAAGATCATTATGAGAGATATTTTATATCTTTTACTAAATTAAAAGATTGTATACCTAGTCTCCACAGACACTAAACTATTATGGTCATATGGTGTGTGTTTGTGTAATTTATTGAATATTTATATAAAAATATGTAATATCTACGTATGAAAATATTTTTTCACTTTACAACATAAGGGGGTAAATAGATTTTAACCCTCCCCAAGATTACTTTGACCCAATTTTTATAACAAAACAACATAGGTGGTCCATCTAGTATAAATCACCTAAATATGCTTCATCTATGTGGGTCCTATTAGGATTAACAGTCCCAACATCCCTCCCTAAAATAGTCAAAATTTAATTTCCTCCCACACTCAAATCCAATATATTTTGGAAATTTATTTTCAAATATTGAATTTATGACCTTTACATATTGGGTTATTGAAATTTTTGTTAAGTGTTTCACCTTTATGAATTATAGTGGAACTAATATTTTACTCTTAAGTATTGGATGTTAAACTAAGTATGGAACCTTAGGTATTGATTGTTGAGACTTGTGTATTAAATTGAATTCATAATTTACTTCTTATATTGTGATTTTACCAAAATTGGTATAGTATCTTACTCTTACTTATACCAAGATAAGTGTTATAATACTTTTATGTATGGATTTATTGTAAAGTAATTACTCTTAAATTTAAATGATTTACTTTTATATATTCAAGTGAAATAATTTTACATATCTAGTCTATAGTAAAGAACTAAATATTTGGAAAATTATTTATCATAAGATAATTTGAGTTAGTTTTTTACTATGTTAAAGACTTTTACAAATTGAGTTGAAGACTCTTACATATTGATCTAATGATAGAATTTTAGAATTTATGTTAAAAGAATGTTTTTGAAGATAGATTTTATGTATCATCAGTGCATTGGACAGGGAATTATCTATCATAATTTATGATTGGTAATGATTCATTGTTTATAAATTATATTTCAAATATTATGGTACTAAAAATTAAAATGGTTAAATTTTTTAAGGCATTGTTTAATGATATTTTAGGGATTATTTCAAATTATTTAATCTGATTACTATGGTTTATTTAATAATGGTTTGAGTTTTTATTTTAATTTATTTTAAATTAATTTAAATAAGTTAGGTAACATCTAGATAGGTATTACCATTGATAACTAAGGAAGAAATATCATAGACATTAAGGAAGATGTTATAGTTTTTACTGATACTTCTATAAATATTGAAGTTAATAATAGTGGAAAATAAACAATATACATGAGTCTCAATGTACAAACCTAATTTACTAAAATGCTAACACACTAACCTTAATGTAATGCTCAAGATAAATCGTTACATCATTTTGAAGGTTAAAATATCACTTTCTATACTATCACCTCTTATAGAAATTATAGTTATTTCTATGTTTATTATTTGTGTATTATATTTTTCTAAACTATAAAGTTTTAGTCATGTGTCTCGCACACTAGTTATACCACTGTTAAAATGTACAAACTTTGTTCTACTATATGATGAAAATGTAGTTTAAATTGTTTTTGATTGAACCTACTAAAAGGCTTCGTATAGGTTGGGTTTTTTTGCTTATCAAGTCTTAAGTTAGGTCTAATCCTATATGAAATATTGGGATTGGCCTATCCCATTATAAAAGACTATGTTTGGTCTAAACCAATTTTAAAAGTATATATCTATAGTGGATATCCATACACTTGGATTGAGAGTATAAAGAGTATATGTAGGATCATTTAGATCAAAACTACTATAAAATCCTTATGTTATCTTATTTATTATTCCACTTACACTCTTCACACTTCCACCATATCACTTGTTTATGATTATATTTTCTATCTTTATTATCCATCATATTATTCAGTATATTTTAAATTAATATGAATATTTTAAGATTAAAAATCCACCCCATTAACTTTTCCACAACTCTGGTTGGGATCTAAAAGTACTAGCCAATGATCTCAAGACACATCAACAGATAAAACATATACTTCATAAGTATCACCTCTTGAATAATTTTTATCAAAGGGGTGAATTTATGGTAAGAAGTGTATCTAAAAAGGAAAATGTGACATACCCATTGACTAAATCATTATTTCATCAGAAGAATAAATATCATGTGAGATATAGTGGGTTAAAAGTTGTTAGTAGTTTGCTCTAGTGAAATTGGGAGTCTGTTAGAGCTGGTTTTCTAGAACCAACTAACTTTTCACTTTTTATTACTAGAATATTAATAAATATCTTATCATGTGATGATTTTTCTTCTATGTAACATTAATTTGAAAATAACCTTAGATTATGTTTTATGTAAAAAGGTTATAGTTTCTCCTCATTATAATGAGAATCTATAGATTCTATGGAAATATTATTAAACATATATCTGATAGTCTAGATAAAATTTATCTAATCAGATGTAGATGTTGTTTTACTATTAGGTGTTTGGTTCTCCTACTACATTAAGACTCTATCTCATAATGTTCTCAATTAGTAGTCTCTATGAAGGTAGGTCATGAGGTTATACCCACCATTAATAATCCTATAGGTCTATGCATAAGGTTTTGGCCTTAAATATTACGTAATCTTGAGTTTTAATTCAAGAACTCATTATCCTACATTTATGGATATTTACAATTTAGAGTTTTAGATAATTAGTTAATCACCCTTAAATAAATACATATTACATCACAAAGTGGAAACTTGCACTTAGTATCAATTTTCCCCATAAAAAATATTTTAATATATAAAAAGGTTACTTTTCTTGAAACATCTTCAAAAATTTCATCTTCACCTCATCTTTATCCCTACTCATCCATAGAACCCTATGAAAAAAATATTAAAATGTGTTATGAGAACAAAAATCTCAGTATGTTACATATAAAAATAAATGATGAAATGTGTTAGTCCATGAATAATTATAAAAAAATTCTTTTTCAAAATAAACTTTAGGATCAAAATAAACATGTTCTCACCCAAAAAATCATCTTCTTTTCAGAAATATTTTCATAAAATATTTCATATTAAATCTTAAATTAAAAAATGAGACTCGTAAAGGATTATTTTTAATCATGTAAAATTCATGAAAACTTTTTCAAAAAGATAAACATTTCACCCTTTAGAAGTAACAATTACATTACTTTAATCATTAACTCATTATATTACCTTTCAAAATCATGATATTTCCATAAGACCCATAGAAATCATAAATAAATTATATAGATAACTCGGTACATCATTTTTCATATCACACTTACAAATTAAATAATCAATATCGTCAACTTCCATGATTCTCTGGAGAACCCAATGCATTGGAGGGCTATAATGGACCCACCCATCCTTGGTTTATAATGAAACCATTTATCCTTTATTAATAACATAACCAACCATATTTTATTTATAAAAAAACCAAATTTCATCATAAATAATTCCCAATAACCATAACATAATCATACAACATGAAATCTTTCATTTTCATTATTATACTCAAAAATTATTCTTTACACCCATAAGGAAACATTTTCAAATATTTAAATTTCCATTACATTTAAAAGATTTTTTGAAAATAGTATATACATAAGGAAGAAGTGTTTTTATTTTGAGAAAACATGAAATCTTTTAAATAAATCCAATCATAAAATAATGGTTATATTGGTGGGAAAACCATTGACATTTTATATGTTAAAATATAATATTACTTTTTTATTATAACATTCTGCATAAAATACTTAAAAATATTCCTTTTAAAATATTTCAATGGAAAGTAAAAACAAACATAAAATTACCTTTATTATTTATTCATTTCTATATAAATACATCAATAAAATAATTTCAAGAATATGGACATATAATAAAATGATTTATAAATAAAACCTATAAAATTTTAAAAATGAGGTTTTAAGTTATGGTGCCTCGTACCATGAGTTTGACTCATAGCATGTGTTCCTTATATTCCTAAATAATAAAATTATGTTAATTATTTAATTTCTTAAAAACATTTTCCAATTTATTATTCCCTTTATTCAATTTATTTTAATGTTATAATCAATTTTTTATCAATTAATTTCATGTATGATGTTTTCATGATATTTAGATCATATGTCCAAAATGAAATTAATAGGTAGACTATAGTCAATGAATTAATTATTCCATAATATCAATATTAATATTCATGAAATAATTATAATTTTACACATCAATTATACTTTTAAAACTAACTATAAAATATGGTTATGAAAATTGAACTATGTTACAATCATGGAGATGGTGGGTTAGCATTTTCATTTTTCAATGATCATTATGGAAAGAAAGTAAGTATTATTTTATCTTTCTAAAATTATCATTATATAATAAATAAAATATTATTTATTTAAACACACTTATATATGCTAGTTATATGATTTGGTGACAAAAATGAATCACATTTCTTCGTGTATGTGGTAAGCCACATGTACGCATGAACGACATTATCGTCTTTCAATGAATGTAAAGGTAAGAAAAAATATGATATATTAATTTTATATAATGATAAATATTTAGTTAATGTTATATATTTACATTAAATCCATCATTATAAATATCCATGAGAGGTGTTGATTGAAAATGAATTACATCAATTCGCGAGGTCGTAGTCCACCGTACACACAAACTATGGTTTCATTTCCCATTTGATGGAAGAGAAGATGGGTATATGTTATTCCATTAACATAATAAAATATTATTATATGTTATATAATTATTTTATTATATCATTATGGATAAATATTATTTTGAGAAGGTATACTAAGAAATAAAATGAAAACTCTAGGTTAAGAACTATAAATATTCTTTGGAAAACCTCTTTAGGAATACACCTAAAGCTTTATTAGATTGGTTTTATGACAAAAAAATGCCTCTAGGACATGGGTAGGGATGTAAATAAGGTATTTTGGTAGTTATTGGTTGATAAAAAACGCTTTTTAAGTGTGAATAAAAGATGATATGATGTTCCCTTTTATAAGTGAGGGGAGGGGAACTCTTGGAATTACCTAAAAAAATAAATCAATATAAAATAATTTTCTTGGAAAAATTGATCCAAAATGATATATTTAGAGAATATTATGAGTATTAATTTAAATATTATCATAAAATAAAATTTGGACAAGTTTAGATTATGTTTTCACCCTTATATATTTCCTTTAACCCGCCCGTTAACCCTTT
The DNA here is from genome assembly GCA_963277665.1 of Viscum album. Taxonomy (NCBI): domain Eukaryota; kingdom Viridiplantae; phylum Streptophyta; class Magnoliopsida; order Santalales; family Viscaceae; genus Viscum; species Viscum album. Next base: position 1,560,974,472 of record OY728141.1, read on the forward strand.
TGACACTTATCATGGTATCAAATATTTTTCACTAAAGGAGTAAATAAAGTTACTATACAAGTTCAATTGGACCATAAATGGACCATGGTAGATATTTTAGAAAACTATACCAATAGCTTGGTTGAATAAAATATTTTTATGAAATTTAAATCATTTAATAAAATATTATTTATCATAAAATATCGTTAATGTCATTTTTGGAACTATTCATTTAATTTGACTTTGAAAACAATATGAAAACAAAGTAATTATAATATAATGCTTTAAAAATCCCTAAAATTTTATATTTGTCTAAATATATATAGATTCCAAACCCCATCCTTATTTGGATATGTATCGAGCTCATTTACAAGTACACTTCTTACTTATGTTGAGTACTTTTAATTTGGGTTTTACCTTGGGGTGTGTTTGGGTGGAAATTTGAGAAAAATAGAAGAAAGAGGGTAATGTATGGTTAGTGAATGGTTAGGGAAAACTGTGTTCCCCATTACCAAAAAAACCATGAAAACCCAAATAGAGGGGATTCGTAAGTATGGAACACAGATTTTCAAACTATGCACCCAAAAAGGAGAAACCATTCACCCCCCCCCCCTAAAAGGGGTACCAGGTGTGGAAAACCACGCACCTCTACCCAGAAAACTATGTGCGGTATTTAAGTTAATCTGAAAATTGGTTTTAAAATTTATTGAGCCCCTATTTTAACTCCAATTCAACCCACACTCGACTCTAACCTCTCTTTCATGATTTTTGAGGCTCCCAAACAGATTCAAAACCTTCCCAACCACCATTTTTAGTGAATCAAAGTGAGGATTAAAGCTATGCACTTCCACAGGTATGTGATTTCTTCCTATTTAGATCTATCTCTCTCTCCCACTCTTCTTCCTAGATAAAATAAGGATGTTTATTCACTATTGTTTCAAGATCAAGTTCTAGGTTTATTAAATCTTTATTTGTTTAATTTTGGATTTATGTTTCTGATCTAGATCATGTTCTTCATCATGTTCTTGAATAATCATCTTAAAATTTGGGATTCTTCCATTTGTGAGAGTTTTTCAATGAATTGAGGTAGGTGATCTATTATTCAAAACCCATATTCATGATTTCATTTACATGTATGTAATTGTATAATTGATAGTTTTGATTATCAATTGAATCTCCTAATTGAGTTAATTAATTTGGTGAATTAATTAATTAAAGGACTTTGGAATTGGGGATAATTAATTATTGAATTAATTATCATAATATTGAAATTTTGAGATTTGGGTAATAATCAATTATTGAATTAATTATCAAAATATTGAGATTGTGGAATTATGGATAATTCATTATTAAATTAATTATTAGAATATTGAAATTGCTGGATTTGGGGGATAATTTATTATTCAATTAATTATGGGATATTGATATTGAGAAATTGAATAATTTATTATTGAATTTATTATAGGATGTTGAATTGTGAGTTAGAATAATTAATTGAGGAAATAATTATTGTAAGTTGATATTATGAAATGATTAATTAATTATTGAATGAATTAATGGAATCAATGTGATTTATTAATTTTTGAATTAATTAATGGAGTCAATGTGATTAATTAATTGTTGAATTAATTAATGGAATGATGGGTATGTGCACTAGGAATGTGATAGAGAGTTAATATTGATTAATCTTGAATGTTGTGTTATATGTGATATATGTGTCTGATTAAGAATAGGGTTTGGGACATTATATGATGCTCCAAATACCCATGGGGGTGCTAGATATGGCGCTCCAGGCTCAACTACATTCATGTGAATATTATTTTATGGGACAGGGACTGATGCTTCAAATACCCAGGGGTGTGGGATAGGGACTAATGCTCTAAATACTCATAGGGTGATAGACATGACGTTCTACACCCATTAGTTGTCATTAGACTATAGATCCAATTTATTGTTATATGAATTGAATATGTGATATGGTTCAGACTCCATCATAGGACAAAGTAGGTATTGTGGTTTAGGTGTCCTCGGGAACCTTGTAGTTTAGGTGGTTAATTAAAGGATAACTGAATAAATGTAACCATTTACTTTATTTATTGTATTTTATTCTTTAAAAATATATATACACTATTATAGACTGTATTTTTTAGATGTTCTTAGTGGTGGATTACTGAGTTGTACTCACACCCTACTCGGGCAGCCTGATCGGTACCCAAAGATATTCCACAGTTACAGAACAGGATAAGGGAAATGGCCTTGTGTTAGATGGATGATTTGGGATGGAGCATGGATGATGGAACTAGACATGGTGTGGGACCTACTTGGGAGTTTTCAATGATTTTTTTACTTTTGGGTTTTATATATTGACACTTGGCATATATTTTAGCATGTAATATCCATTTTTAAGTTTTGATATTGTATTTTTAGTTTTTCTCTTCTAGTGATACTGGTATTATTTCTAGTTATGTTATATTATTTTTTTATTTATTATTTATTTTCAGTGATGTATTACTTGGATAAAGGGTGTATAGTCTCTCCATGATTGAAATTATACCCTCTCTTCTAGTCGGTAGCCTCTGGAATACAAGGAGGCATGCTTGAGGACATGTGGCCTACTGGCTCGAGACACCGTCACATGGCACCTGGGCTGAGACATCCCAAATGTGGTATTAGAGGTCAGATTTCTTTTCTTTTCTTTTATCCTAATATTTTCAAAAGTTATACAGGATACTAGAAATATTTGGGCCTTGGTCATGAGCTCATGCATGGGAGTTACAAACCCATGTATGGGGGAGAACCCAAGTACCCAGGGGGGGATTTCTCTTATTGATGCGTGTTGTTACAGTTGGATGTTATTTCACCTTGGGTAATGCACTTGTTGTGTGATGTGATTATTGTTTCTAATATCTTTTGATATTTGTGTTGTTTCCTAGCATGGAATGATATTTGAGTATACATTCATCATTCTAGGAACTCTAGATTATTTTGTGACATGCATCATTCTAGGAACACTTGGGAAAATTGGTTATAGGTGAGTTGTTGAACTTGAAGTGTTTTCATTACTTGTAAAATTGAATTAAAAAGGGTTCATAATATGAAATTGAAATTATTAAAATGATGAAATATGAAAATAATTTGGTGTCTAAATGAGAAACTTGAATATTATAATGAGTTTACCATTTTTTAACCATGATCTAGGTGTAGGATGGTTAATGGTAGTCATTAGAGCCTCGATTTTGACCATGTGGAGGGGTCTATGAGAATGACTTGTTGTGGCTGTGAATCCCTATAAATTTGTTTTCATCTTATGTAAAATTGATAAAGTTAAGTTATGTGTCCTGATACATCTGTTTGTAATTTTATAGATATGAATCCATAAAGACGCTTGTTGAGAGGATGATAAGAGAAATGGATAGAGAAGCTCCACTAGTAGTGGAACCTGAGTCATAGATAGTGTCAGTGAGGAAGTAGGAGATTAGTTTCATTAGAACATTGATCACTTCATGCAAATCATGGAGAGATACCCAAGGTGGGTTATGAAAAGTATGTCTAATCTGACAAGGCAATTTCAGTTGTAGAACCTTTTGAATTTTACTATAGAGGGTGGACCTATGGGGGATGATTTCTAGATCAAGTCCATACATACTATAATTGACCACTTGGATAATCCTGCTAAGAGGAGAGTCAAATTATATGCCTACATGTTACGTGTTTAAACTAAGCATTGGTGGGACATCTAGACTTGGGATGGACAGCTGGAGACTATGGAGTGGAGGGACTTTCAAGATAAGTTCTTGGAGCACTTTTATCCTATGATGCTCAGGCAAGAGAGAGAAGCTGAGTTAATGAGATTGAATCAAGGAAGTATTTCGTGATGGAATATGTTGTAGTCTTTACATATTTTCAGTGATTTTTTCTAACATTAGAAGGAGATGAGGATACTATGGAAATGTGGTTTCATGGTGGGATTAAATGTGAAATTATGTCCCGAGTGAATATATTCAGGTTGAAGATGTTTTCATTGGTGGTGAATCAGGATATCATATCCATGGGGAACCTGAAAGACGGTTACAATGGAGGATAGGTGATTTGAGATGGATGATCAGGAGGTATGAATTTTGAGATCAGGAAGCATTGCTACAAGAATCTCAACCAGGGTAGTGGAAAGAAGAGTTTCCAGATATAGGTTTTTGTTACACAGGGTCTTACCTAGGTGTTTTTTCACCAGTGTAGTAGGTCGGTCCACTATTTTTTTAAATTTACCGGACCATTGATAGAGTACCAATCTTTTGGTAAGTTAATACATCTACAAAGGTTATATAGAAACCCATGACAGATGGGTAGCGATGGAGTAGCTAGACAGAGACAGAGTGTGGGAAGGGGATATTCAATACCATATATGTCTGGTAGCTATAGTTCTAATAATCAAGGTGGTATATGTAGTAGATAAGGTTTTTCTAGGAAATAGAAATTGTATCAGTAGAGTGGTGAAGCTCAGAGAGTTTAGACTGCATCACAAGGAATAGGGTTAGGATAGTTTCATTTCATTCAGCCTACTCTTTTGGATAGATAGGTTGGGTCATTGATAATGAGAGGTATTATTCTTGTAGAGTCTATAATAGCTAGTTCCTTATTTGATATTGGTGCCTCTCATTCCTTTATATCTAAAAAACTTTTGAATGGTTTGAACCTGGAAGTGGAGTTTGTGAGTGGGGTTATGATGATAGATACACCATTGGGAGTATGGTTGAGCGACATCTGTTTGTGAAAGGGGTGTCCTCTCAAAGTTGGGGAGTATCTCTTTTTGTGGAATCTTTAAATCCTTGACATGGAAATCTTTGACATAACTATCGGTATGGACTAGTTAGTGGAATATCGAGACCACATTGAATTTTACCACAGGATAGTGAAATTTATGCCTCGTGAGGGTAAAAGGTATATTCACTATGGAGTGTGGGATATCAAAGCAGGCTATACATGACCAGCTCACCAGCAACTGGGGGAGCTGACTACCCATGTTTCATGTTTTTTGTTGGATGATAGAGGTGAAAAGTAAGGTGTATTTCCACCGATAATTGAGTGGATTAAGGATGTGTTTCCTGAATACTTTTCATAGATGCCATCTGAGAGTGATTTGGAATTTACTATTGCGCTCATGTTGAGGGCTGAGCTAGTTTACATTCCACCATACAGAATGGCACTGACAGAGCTTCAAGAACTCAAGAATCAATTGGAAGAGTTATCAGATAAAGGTTCTATCTGACAGAGTACGTTGTCTTGTGGTTCTCTTGTGTTTTTTTATAAGGATGATAGGACTCTATGCTTGTGTGTTTATTACCAGAACTTGAATTAGATAATAGTGAAGAACATGTATCCTTTTCTGTGTATCGATGATCTATTTGACTAGTTTATAGGAGCTCGTGTGTTTTCCAAGATTGAATTGAGATCATAGTATCATCAGTTGAGAGTCTAACCTTATGATATATTGAGGACTACTTTTGGAAGAAATTATGGACTATATGATTTTTCTTAATTCCATTTGGGTTGACGAATTCACTAGTAGTGTTTACGGAATTGATGAACAAAACCTTACAACCATACATGGATTAGTTTGTGGTGTTTTTTGTTGATGATATCTTTGTGTAATACAAGACTTGTGATGATCATTCTCAACATTTTGACATCATTCTGAGTATATTGATAGAGAATCAGTAATATTTAAAGTTATCTAAGTTTTAGTTTTGGATTGATCAGGCACACTTCTTGGGTCACATCATCTCTGAAGAAGGTGTGTCAGTGGACCCAGATAATGTTCAGGCTTTTGTTTCTTGGGAGAATCCCAAGAACATATTCGATATTTTAATATTTATAGGATCATCTAGATATTATTAAAGATTCATCCAGGACATTTCCATATTGACAGTTCTACTTTAAGGCTTGAAAAAAATGGGATAAAGATTGATTGGTTGGAATCATGTGATAATGTCTTCCATGATTTGAAGAATCAGTTGACATCGACACCAATATTGATCCTAAATAAGCCTGTTGAAGAGTATATGATGTTTGGTAACGCTTCTAGGATTGGACTTGGAATAGTTTAAATGAAATGAAATCGATTTGTGGAGTATGGTTCTTGGAATTTGAGGCCACATGAATGGAACTACCCTACGCACAACCTCAAATTGGAAGCAGTGGTTTATTTTTTGAATTTTTTGTGGAATTATATGTTGGTTGAAAATTTTACTATATATACGGATCATAAGAGCTTAAATTATATCTTTTCACAGTGATATTTGAATCTTCATTAATAGATATTGGTTGACTATATGTAGTCATTCAATTTTTATCTACCATATATGCTCATAAAGGGAAACAATGTTACTGATGCTTTGAGCAAGAAAACTAAGACCCTAGTTGTTTGGGAGTCTAGTGTTGAGTGTAATATGATGAATCTACTATTAGAGATGCATTTTTTGGTTAAGGAGAGTCAATATCATATGAATCTCGTATTTTTTTCAGTGGAGTCTACACTTTTGATATAGATTAGAGATAAAAAAAATATGAGGATATGGAGTATTTGACCTTGAGGGAAAACCTTGAAGGTGGGGATTCACCATTATATTAAAGCATAGCTGAGGATTAGATAATATATGTCAAGAAATAAGTTTTTGTTCCTGTGAGCATGTAGGAGGAGATGATGCATGAGTTTCATTCCTTGAAGTGTGCGGTATATCCTAGTCTGACCAAAATGTACCGTGACCTATGATGATAGTTTTGGTGTCTGGGAATGAAAAAAGAGATAGTAGGGTTTGTGAAATAATGCTACATCTGTCAGCAGATGAAGTATGATCATCGATGACCAGGTGGTTTACTATAATCATTTCACATTCTATAATGGAAGTGGGATGATGTTACTATGGACTTTGTGGTGGGATTTCTAAGGATACCTTAGAAGAACGATTTTATATGGGTGATTATGGATCATTTGAAAATTTTAGCACTATTCTTATCATTATAGGAGACTTTATCAGTGGATCAGTTAGAGGAACTGTATGTTCGAGAGATATTTCCTTTGCATAGGGTGCCACAGACTATAGTTTCATAACATGATTCACGTTTTACTTCACACTTCTAGAAGGTACTTCAAAAGGTTCTTAGTACATAGGTTTTTTTAGTACGGTTTTCCACCAACATATTTATGGGTAGTCATAGAATACTATACAGGTTCTTGAGTATATACTTTGAGAGTGTTTCCTAGACTTTGGTGTGTCTTGGGATAATCACTTGGCTTTAATGGTGTTTTCTTATAAAAATAGTTATCAAGAAACTATTTAGATGGCACCATACGAGGAACTTTATGGTAGGCCATGTCGATCACCTCTTTACTGGATGGAGGAAGGTGAGTCAATTTTTTGGGACTAAGTCTCATGCATGAGAAATCAGAGTAGGTATAGCTGATTCAAATGTGTATGGTTATGACTCATAATAGATAGAATTCATATTCCAATAGACATTGATGACCCCTATATTTTACAAAGGGTGATTGTATATTCCTTCAGGTGTCTCCTAGTTTGGGTCACCGCAAGATATAGAGACAAGGAAAGCTGGCACCTAGGTTCATTGGACCATTCGAGGTTGTGGGGAGAATCGAGATGTTGGCGTACTGATTGGATCTTCCATATATATATAGTTCTATGTATGATGTTTTCCCTATGTCACAACTTTGGTGGTATCACCCCTAACCTTATCATGTGATCGATGTGGATTATGTTGAGATTGAGACTAATGTTTCCTTTGAGGATAATTTGATAAATGTGTTGCATCACAGTGAGAAAGTGTTGTGGGAAAATAATTTTCCAATATTTCATGAATTATGGAAACATGGCCACATTCAAGAGGAAACTTGGTAGATAGAATCGGATATAAGATCATAGTGTCCCAATTTTTTTGACTCGAAATCTTAGACATTCTTAAGAGTACAGATGAAGGACAAGCTGTTATAAGGTGGTGATATTGTAAAACCCCATCTTTTTATAGATATGTATCGAGCTCATTTACAGGTACTCTTTTTCCTTATGTTGAGTACTTTTAATTTGTTTTATCATGGTGTGTGTTTGGGTGGAAAATCGAGAAAATTGGAAGAAAGAGGGAACTGCACGTTTGGCACATGGTTAGGGAAAACCGTGAACCCTAGGCCAAAAAACCATGTGAACCCAAGTAGAGGGGATTCACATGGCTGGAAGATGATTTGTCAAAACTTACACCCAAAAAGTATAAACCATGCCCCCCAAAAAAAAAAGAGGTGCACGATTTGGAAAACCATGTGCCTCTACCCAGAAAATCAAGAACAAGATTTAAGTTAATCGGAAAATTGATTTTAAAATTTTCTGAGCCCCATTTTAACCCTAATTCGACACCCACTTGACCCTAACATATCTTTCAGGATTTTGGAGGCTTGCATATATATTTCAATCCTTCCCAACCTCCCTTCTTGGTGAATATAAGGGCGGATTGAAGATATTCACTTCCACAGATATGTGATTTCTTTCTGTTTAGATCTCTCTCTCTCACTCCTCTTCCTAGATAAAAGAGGGATGTTTATTTGATGTTAGTTTTAGATCTAGATCTAGGTTTACTAGATCTTTATTTGTTTAATCGTGTGTCTAGGTTTTGGATCTAGATCATGTTCTTTGTCATGTTCTTGATTAATCTACTTCAAATTGGGGATTCTTCTGTTGGTGAGAATTTTTTAATGAATTGAGGTAGGTGGTATATTATTCAAATATCATAGTCATGATTTCAATTACATGTATTTAATTGTATAATTTCAAGGCTTTTTTAGCAATTGAATTTCCTAATTGGATTAATTAATTTGGTGAATTAATTAATTAAAGTATTGTAGAAATGGGGGTATTTAATTATTGAATTAATTATTAGAATATTGAAATTATGATATTGGGGGAATAATTAATTATTTAATTAATTATGTGAATATTTATATTTTGGAATTGGGGATAATTAATTGTTCAATTATTTAAAAAAATAATTAAATTTTGGGACTTGGGGGATAATTAATTATTGAATTAATTATATGATATTGAGATTATGAAATTGAATAATTAATTGTTGAATTAATTATTAGAAGTTGAGATTTTGAATTGATTAATTAATTTTTGAAATAATTAATGAAATAAATGTGATTAATTAATTGTTGAATAAATTAATGGATTCAATGTGATTAATTAATTATTGTATTAATTAATGGAATGACGGATTTGTGCATGGGGAATGTGATATATGGTTAATGTTGATTAACCTTGGATGTTGTGTTTGAATAAGAATGGGGTGTGGGAAATGGATTGACATTCCAAATACCCATGGGAGTGCTAGACATGGTTTTCTAGACCCATCTGCAAACATGTGAATATTATTGTATGGGAAAAGTACTGATGCTCTAAATACCCATGGGGTGTGGGACAGGTATTGATGATCCAAATACTCACAGGGTTATAGACATGAAATTCTACACCCATTAGTTGGCATTGAAATATGGATCCAATTGACCATTATATTAATTGAATATGTGATGTGGTTCAGACTTCGACGTTAGCTGAAGCGGGTCTTATGGTTCGGGTGTCCTTGGGAACCCGGTGGTTTATGCGGTTAAATAGAGGATAACTGAATATATGTAACTATTAAAATTATTGCTTGTATTTTATTCTTTATACTACTATATACACTATTATATACTGGATTTATTATAGATTTTGTTGGTGGTGGCCTACTAAGTTTTACTCACACCCTACTAAGGTTTCCTGGTCAGTAGTAGAATAGATTTCTTGGTTGTAAGACAGAATAAGGGAAAATTCCCTATGTTAGATGGCTGATTTAGGATAGATCATGGATGAGGGAACTAGATATAGTTCGAGACCAGCTTGGGAGTTATCAGTGTCTTTATTTACTTTTGGGTTTTTCATATTGACACTTAGAACATATTTTAGTATGGCATATCTATTGTTCAGTTTTGAGATTGTATTTCCAGTTTGGTCAACTTGTTATACTGGTATTGGTTTTTGTTATTTTATATCATTTGGTTATTTCTTATTTATTTTTGCTAGTGTATTTCTCTAATTAAGGGGGCTTAGTCTCTCTTTGATCGAAATTAGACCCCCACTGGTAGTCGGCAGCCTCTAGCCTACGGGGATCCACACCAGAGGTCATGTGGCCCACTGGCTTAGGGTAACGGCGTGTGCCACCCGATCTGAGATGTCATGGTGTAACATAATAATTCATTAAAATTATATTACTTTTAATATTTTTAAAATTATTTATTATATTTTTTTATTAACTGAATAAATATTGGGTATGTGTTGCATAAGAATTTAAGGTAATTATTTTATCACTAAAAATTAAAACTAAATTAGCATGATAAAAAAACAGTTTATCTTTAAAATAATAATTAACAATTGAACATAAGTTCTTTTTATCCCTGTCAAAAAATATTATAGATATTAAAAATCAATAAAATGAAATTTTGTACTTTATCTTTTACTTAAATATTATAAAGGTAAAAATAAAATAAATGTGGAAAAAAGTTACCATATTTTATAAAATTGGATGAATATGGCTGAAATAATTTCATAATATATTATAAAGGAAAGTTTCAATGTAATTTTTTAATCCTCATCATATTATTTTTAATCTTATTTACTTGATTTATTCTTACTGCGGTGACAATTATTTTTTATGTTTACTATTCATAATGAACAAAAATAAAAGAGAGATATTTAAAAAATTTGGACCACTTTATTAAAAATATGGGATATATTTTTCAAGAATAAATTTCTATAAATGGAAGAAATTAATTTAAGATTAAAACAAAAAATTCAAGGAAACTTTTTTTAAAAAATAAAAATAAAAATTTTGTTATAACGAATTCAATCAAAAAATTGATTATAGTGAACTTAATTGTATTAATAATAATGAAATAGAACTGTTTTTACTTTTAATCCATTTTAAAACAAAAGGTAAATTTTTAAATTCTTGAAACAAAAATATGATTTTCAATGAAAATCATTATTTTTCACTATTCACTGGAAAAACAATCTTTTCAGAAAAAACCTAAAAACCATTCTAAGATAATTTTTAAATTATATTTTAAAAAGATATCTATTTTACAAAATTAAATTTGTAAAATTTCCAAAAATTATTTATAATATTTTCTCACAAAAATTAGTAAAAATCAGTTTTTAAGAAAACATGTTTTTGAAGAATAAAATGACTTTACTAAAAAATTGAGTGTTTATTTCTTAATAATTAATTAATACATTTTTATTGACTGTAACAACCCCGGATTTTGTGGATTATTTTTTCTTTTTAAATTACTTTAATCTTTTGATAGTTTTTATTTCACACAATATTGAATATATAATTCTTTATATTAAATCACTTAGTGTGGCTTACGTTATACGTTATACCATGTTAAGCTTACACAACATGCAACATCGGCTTAGATTTACTTACATTAAACACATAATTTATATGAAACAACATTTTATTATTATAATTATTTAAATTGGATAGTTATGACATAAATGCTAAAATTAGTAACCTTAATAGTAAAAAACCCTTATATTCTTGAGTTTTGTTGGTTTTTTATGACTATTTTTAGGTAAAAACATGGGTACACCTAACATATTTTCAAAAATCCCAAGTGTGCACCCTCCCTCTCTTATAAAATTCCCTCAAATATCCCCCTTCTTCACACCTCTCAAAACACTTAGGTTCATCCAATATCTACCAAATTAACTACCCAACATACCACACTTCCTCCTTGAATCATTCATTTGGGAATAAATCTAACCATGAAATCCCTTTGGTGAAAACCAAAAAGATTTACCCAAAGAAGATGTAACGTCCTTCCCCATGATCCTTTCATTTATTTTATTTCTTTACCAAATAAATTCTTCTTATTCAATTATTTCATAATAACATTATAATAATAAATATACTGAGATGTTTTTATATTAAGGGCTTTACCTACACTTATACACGCTTCCATTAAGTGGGTAAAAAACTTACTATTCTTATGTGTGGAAAACTACCACCTCATGAAACGATATTATTCTTTTTTACTTTACCACCTCTCATGATTGGGAAGTAATATGGTTACTAGGTTTTTATATTATATTTATGATATTTATGATGAAAATATATTTATATAGTTATTATATAAAATATACTTTCATTCTTTCCATTTTGTGTAAATAAGATAACTTTGTTTGTGGAAGTGTGGACTACTGTATACACAAAGCGATGTGATTCATTCATGCATTAAATATAATGTATTAAAGATGGGTTTAGTAAATTTATGTTATATATTTGAAATAATAATTCAACAAGAATGATATTATATATATATATATATATTTCATTTACTTTCTTTCTTTCACTATGATAGTAAAAAGGAAACAACATTCATGCGTACGTACAACCTACTGTCTCTATGAACGGTGTATTTAGTTTAATATTTGTATCTTTTATAGATTAATATAAATAATTATATAATAAATATATATGATATTATATCATATTTTAAATTATGGATATCAGGATATAACTATAAGGACCAAAAATATAACAAATCAATATACAAGATAGAGAAGAAAAGGTGATTATTACCTGAAACATAACATCAACATTAAGTTGTTAATAAATGGGTAATATAAAGACACAATAAAATAATATATGGTATTATATATAAGAATATGTTTCTATGGAAGATTTATAATAAACTTATATTTATTATACATGAGTTTGGAATGATTATTAAGAGAGTCAAGACTTAAGGTAAGGGTTTTCTCATCTCACTTTTATTTTCGTGAGATTTATGCTTTATTCACCACTCATTTCTTTTGTGTGGTGTATATACTACCCCTGAATATATTCTATAATTATTATACTTAAATTTATGGGTATTTACGCATCCATTTTATGATCTTTCCTTCATGGGTTGTATGGTCCAAAAGTTGCCAAATTTGTAAAGTAATTTTGTCTCAATTTACCTTCTTTGAGACACATGTCATGTTATACACCATTATTTTTATATGAGGTGTATATAATTCCATTTGAAATTTTATATCATTAATATCATTATTTTCATGATATTTTTAGATTCATGTAATATTATTTTTTCTATTTCACTATGATTCAATGTTACCAATTGTTAAGATTTTATAGCAATAATCTCATCATTTATCGGGATTATTTATAATTATACTTCCATTAATGAAATATTATGATCCATATCTCAATAAAACTCATTATTTTTCTTCTAATATGGTTATTCATGACATCTACATTCACTAGTACCATTTTTTCACTCTTTGGTACTTAATATAATTAAGAAAATTGTTTTTAAGAATATCTGATTTTATCTCTCTCTTTGGTCGAAAATATATATTCTTTAAAATCATGTTTTATAAAAAAATTATCAAAAGAAATTATGTTTAAAAAGTGGTTCAAATGTTTTAAATCTTCTTTTATATTTTTTCAAGTATAAATGGTTTTTAAAAAAATTTCAAGATTCTTTTATAAGTTTTCAAGGAAAATTGTTTTCAAAATTATTTTAAGCCTTAATTTTAATTTTTCAAAGTATTTTCAAAGGAAAATGTTTTCAAAATGTTTTTAATATTTAAGTATATGTTTTTAAGTTGTTTTAAAATAAAAAGGTTCTAAAAATATTTTCAAGATTCCTTTATAAGTTTTCAAATCTATTTTAAAAGAAAAAGGTTTTCAGAATTATTTATGTTTTTAAAAAGCGTTTTTCAAAGAAAAAAAGATATTTTCCTGAAGAAATGTTTTAAATGAAATCATAAATATTTATTTATAATAAAAGGGTTTTAGAAATAAATTTATGAAAAGTATTTTTAAATAAAAGATATTTTCCTTGAGAAATGTTTCAAGTGATCATTCAAAATCCTTCTCCATCTAAGATGTCATCCTTCAATATAGTTTAATATTTATTTGGGACATGATCCAAGAATAACATTATTATTTCTTGAATGGATTATTTTTTAATAACTGGATTTTTATGAAACTCGTTTCTTTTATAATGGTTATATTCTTTTGAAACTCACTTTTATTAATGGATTATTCATTAATGAAATGATTATGAAACCTGTCTATTTTTCATAGGTTATGATGTGATGAAATTTTTATGATACCCATTTCATTTTATGGGTTATGATATGATGTTTATGAAACCCATATCATTTATGGATAATTATATGATTAATTCTTTATTATCATGTGACACATGTATGTTTGATTTTATTATGTGACGTGTAGGACCTATATCTCCCTCCAATGAATTGGGTAATGATGGATGAATCATGAGTATATATATTATGCATGAACCTAATTAAATGTTCACAATGTTATGCATGAACATGATCATATGTTTACAATGTTATGCATGGATTTGGTTGCATGTCCCTAAGTTTATACGTGAACCTAATTTCATGTTCACAATGTTATGAGTGAGCCTTATTATGTGTTCACAATGTTATGTGTTAACTTGATTATATGTTCACAATGTCATTAAGGTACTTAGTTGCATGTCCATAAGTTTATTCATGAACTAGATTACATGTTCACAATGTTATGCATGAACATGATTGCATGTTAACAATGTTATGTGTGGACCTAGTTTCATATCCATAAGTTTATGTGAGGGCTTTATTTCGTGTCATTAACTAACTGAGTGAACCTATTTCTACTTATACATGTTTAAAATATTATAATCTGATTTGTATTCCATAAAGTCTATGTATTAGTCATATGATATGTTTTCATGGCTTATGCTCTTTATTTCCTTATGATCCATGCCTTATGAACTACTAACCTTTATTTCATGGTTCATGTTTATGATCTTTTATGTGTATGGTATGATATTATAATGTTATGATCACAATATCATAACCTTATGATCATGTTTATGGTTACATATATCCATTATTTACCCTTAATGAGCATATGAGATCACCCGTTTTTATGTTTCCTTCCCTAGGTTATAAAGATATATTTTCAGTATGATATTCCTAAGAGGGGTGTTAGTCTTGGAGAACCTAGTAGGAGATAATGTAGCTCACTCATGTTCCAGTGTTTAAATTTCCATGCTTCCAAAGGAACTAAACTAATATGGTATTTAGGTGTCTATTTGTGTAATGTTTTAAGTATTCTGAAAAAATGATGTGATGTTTATGAACGTTACGACTAGGTTGTTATAGTTGGTATCAGAGCAAAGTTTTAGTTAAAATTTGGAATCTTGGATGATAAAAATTTAATGATAACTCTAATGACATGTATAAGGATAAGTAAAGGGATAAAGAAAAGTATAGAAAAATGTATTAGAATTTTGGTAAAAGATAGAGAAAGTGGTTTCCTAGAAATACATATCTATCTGGATATTACAAGTTTATGTGGTTCTGGCATAGATGTACCTAGGAATAACAACTCTGACAAGGTTCATTGGGCCTGACTCGAGCATAACCTAGTACATGACAATTGGCCTTACTATGCACATGGTTTGACACTCATGTGGGATATGCTTTGGGACTTCATAAACTCTTCATGAACCATCATTAATTATTTATAAATAATTTGTCTATGAATAACCTAGGATAAACCTAAGGTGTAGTATATTAAATAATGTTTCACAATGTAGACATCTTATAAGTGGTCTTTTGTATGATTATGTGGTTCCTCACTATGAAAGAAATTTTTTAATCTATTCTTTTTGGTTTAAGTCAATAGTGGGAACTAGAAAGAATTTGGTTAATGATGAATGTGATGGAAAAATTTATTATTAGTAGTCAAATGGGATGATCACTAGAGTGAAGGATGTTGTAATCAAGCCTAATCAGTTTTCACATAACATTATTAACAAAGTGTATGTTAACCAACTCTCAGACTCACCAAATAAGAGAATTAAAGAGTTTACCAGGTTTTCGGGTAATATAAACCATGGAGGAAAGAAGATTAATTTTTCTATATGTCAGAAATGTGACAAGAATTACCCAAGTGAATGTCTTAAAGGAAAAGGAAGATGTTTTGACTGTGGAAAACATGGACACAAAGCAAGTAAATGCAAAGAGAAAATTAAAAGTTCATTTAACGTATTGGATGGTAATATTGGAATACTTAATACATCATCATAGGTTAAGTTTTTTAAATGTGTAATAAATATTCATTATTCAAATCGATGCTCCAAGTGGAAAGATTAAGAAGAGAATTAGCAAGGTGGTATGAGTAACGGTTATATTGTTGATGATGATGAGACTAAAGGTAAACTGTAAAAGGAAAAAGGTAATATGTAATAGGATGGTTTAGCATTGATAATGGATTATGGATTAAGTAGAGTAACCTAAGTTAATATGTATTTGGGTTTAATAATTATGAGATATGAAATATATAAGGATTGTTCACTTTAGGATTTTTGATAAGGATTTACAAGAATGTGTTGAATGGTTCTAATGGACTAGAAAAGTGATTTTATGGTAAGGTGATATTCATGGGAAACACATGATTAAGGGAAATATAACCCTTAATATGTTCCTAATGTTAAGATAATGATGTTTGGATAAAATACATGTTGGATACCAATAAGTGAATTGAATAGTACCGATTTCCATTTAACTGATAAAGGATTTGTGGATAAAGTGGTATATTTTATCATTAATGAAGTTAAAACTTATTAGATTCAAGGAATATATCTAGTAATATTTATAATATGGAATAATTAATGTTTTAGAAAATGATTTATGGTAATTCAGGTTATTACTATGTTTCAAGAGAATATAGGATAAGGGTATACACATTTTTGGAATGTGACAACCAAGAGATAATTTATGATATATGGGGCGATCAATGTTAAGCTGATTTAGTTCCCTTAATTCTATTGTTTTAGATTTTCATATTTTGGAAGGGTTACAAGGTTAACCATTTATATAATGGTTTAAGTTAAACTTCATATGAGGTTTTAGATATTAAATTATTATAAAAAATTTTGCAACTTGGATAACTTGTGTTAACCTTTTTGTTGTGATAAGGACAGATGGATTGACCTCTCATTTGATATATGATCCTCGTGATCTATTAGTGATTCAAGATTTAAAATTCACCTTCCTTTTTGGATAAATAGGTGAAGTGAAAATTGATCAAGAAAAAATAAAGGGTGAGATTTTACTGAATCAACTAAGTATATCTTCTCTTGAAAATTTTTCAATTATAGGGAAAGGATCCTAAAACTGAAAATTTTATCCTAGTACCTTATTTTCTGATGAATCAGATGGCCCTTTAGATACTCATAGATTTATGGATTTGTGATTATTAACTTTCTACTGACCCTGTTCTCTATATCTCTCCATCAAAACATGATGGTTAGATTTCTCTTCCATTTCTATGCTTTCACTTTCCACCAATGTTATCCCATGTGGAAACTTAGTTATGAGATACTTTGGGTAACCATTATGTTTCTAAACAATCCCTTTTTAAATGAATTTTTTGTATTCATTTTAAAGATGTGGGTTTCTATGAAAGGAACATTCAAGTATTAAAACTTTAACAATCTAGACTAATTTTTAGGAAGAAATTCATTTTAAGGGAGGATGAATGTAGCACCCTGAGATTTTTTGAATTATTTTTTTTTCTTTTCAAATTAATTTAATATTTTGATGTTTTTTATTTCACACAACACTAAATATATCTTTTGTTATACTAAAGAACTAAGCGTGGATAACATTATACGCTATAAAAAGTTAAGCTTTCACTTCATCCAACACTGAATTGTATTTTTTGCGCACAACACTAAATTTATAAGAAACAACATTTTATTATAATTATTAATTAAATAGTATAGTTATAACAAAGATGTTAAACTTAGTAATATGAATAGTAAAGACTACTTTTAAAAAATAATTTATAATAGTTTTATATAGATAAATTATATTTTAAGTTGGTTTTAAAGTCACAATATATCAATTATACATCTATTAATTCAATGTAGGTTACTGGAATCATTTTTTATATTTAATTTAGATATAAAATCTTAATGAACTTTTGAACATTCTTAATTTAAAACATCGCTTTCTTGCCGCATCTGTGAGATTATCATTAAACTTAATTATTACACTTTTGTGAATTAAACTTAAAAAAATATACATACAAGTTTTTAATTATTATAATATTTATAGTCTAATAATATCAACTTATTTTTTTACCAAAAATATTAGTGAAAGTGATTAAAATTAATTACAGTGATTAAGGTAAAATTAAGTTTATCATGGGACTAAACCTTAAACTTAAAAGCCAAAATGACATATTCACTAGTACAAAACCCATTAAATGTCCATATTTAGGTAGTAGACCTTCAATTATTGAGTTTTTTTGGTTTTTTATTACTATTGTTAGGTAAAAATATGGGTACACCTAGCTTGTTTTCAAAAATGCCAAGTGTGTCCCCTCCTGCCATCATAAAAGGCCCCCAACTCACCCCCTTTTTTCACACCTCTCAAACCAATTCGTTTTATCCAAGATATACATTATTCACTTCCCAAAATACCTCCCTTCCTCCTTGAATAATATATTTTTACATAAAACTAACCAAGGAATCCCTTTGGTGAAAACCAAAAGAAGTTACCCAAATAGTAGGTGACATCCTTCCTCAAGCTCCTTTCCTTTATTTAATTTCTCCACCAACTCAATTATTATTATTCCATGATTACATAATAACCTCATTATAATAAATATACTAATATGTTTTTATATTAATTTATTTATCTACACTTACACAAACTTCCATCAAATAGGTAACGAACATATCGTTCTTGTGTACAGCGAACTACCACCTCACGAAATGATGTTGTTCATTTTTCCTTTACCACCTCTCATGGTTGGGAATTATGATGTAAAGTCTATTTTTATATGATATATATGATATTTATTATGTATTTATTCTTTTCTAATTATTATATAAAACTTACCTTCATGCTTTCCATTTTTCGTAAATATGATAACTTCGTTTGTGGAAGTGCGAACTACCGCCTCCTCAAAGTCATGTGATTCGTTCACACTTTACATGGAATGTATTATGGATGGGTTTAGTGAACTTATATGATATACATAACATAATAATTATAATGTAATTATATTATATGTGTGTGTGTGTTTTTCATTTACTTTATTTCTTTCACTGAGACGTAAAATAGAAACAACGTTCAGGCGTACGTACGGCCTACCGTCTCCATGAATAGTGTATTTCATTTAATATTTATATATTTTATTGATTTATATTAATAATTATTTAATAAAAATATATTCTATTTATATATTATTTTACATTATGGAGATAATAATATAACTATGGGTACCAAAAACATAATAAATCAAATTACAAGAGAGAGAGAGAGAGAAATGTGATTATTACCCGAAACGTAACATTAACATTGAGTTGTAAATAAACTGGTAATATAAAGACACAATAAAATAATATATGGTATTTAATATAATAATATGGTTTTTTATATTTATAATAATATTTTATTTATTAAATAGTATTTTTTTAATGAGTATAAATAGATTCAAGACTTAAGGTAATGGTTTTGTTAGCTCACTTTTATTAATGTGATTTTTATTCCTTATTCACCACTTGTTTATTTTATATGGTATATATACTTTCCATGAATATATTATATTATTATTATCCTTAAATTTATGGGTATTTACATATCCATTTTGTGATCTCTTTTTCATGGGGTTTATGGTTCAATAGTTACTGAATCTATTAAGTAATTTGGTCTCAATTTACCTTCTTTGAGACACATATCATGTTATGGACCTATATTTCCCTATGAGGTGTATATACTGACCATTGAAATATTAAATCATGAATATTATTCTTTTAATGATATTTTAAGATTCATGTAATGTTATTATTTCCATATAACTATGATTCAAAGTTACCAAGCGGTAAGAGTTTATTGCAACAATCTCATTGTTTATCAGGATTATTTACGATTATGCTTCCATTGATGAAATATTATAATCCATATCTCAATAAAACTCATTAATTTTACTCTAATATGTATATTAATGACATCTTAATTTACTTGTACCATTTTTTCACTCTTAATTACATAAGATAATTAATAAATTGTGTTTAATAAAATCTGATTTTATCTCTCTCTTTAATCAAAAATATGTGTTCTTTAAAACCATGTTTTCTAAAAAAGTTTGAAAAAATAGTTCAATATTATTTTACATGTCTTCAAGTATAAATGGTTTTCAAAAAAATAAAGCTTCTTTTATAATTTTTCAAGGAAAATATTTTTTAGAATGATTTTAAGCCTTATTTTTAAGTTTTCCAAAAAATTTCGAAGAAAAAGTTTTTCAAAAAAATAAATATTTCATTAATAGTTTTAAAGGTTTTTTCAAAGAAAAAGTTTTTCAAAATATTTTCAGTCTTCCTTTATAATTTTTTAAATCAATTTTAAAATAAAAAGGTTTTCAAAATGCTTGATGTTTGTAAAAATAATTTTTTAAAGAATAAAATATATTTTCCTCAAGAAATGTTTTAAATTAAATTGTAAATATTTATTTATAAGAAAAGTATTTTAAACATTATTTTATGAAAATTATTTTCAAAGAAATGATGTTTTCCTTAAGAAATGTTTCAATTGATCTTTCAAAATAATTATCTATCTAAGATGTCATCCTTTGATATAGTTTGATCTTTATTGGGGATATGATCCAAGAATACCATTATTATTATTTCTTAAATAGTTTACTTTTTAATAGAATGATTTTTATGACACTCATTTCTTTTCCACGAGTTATATTATTTTGAAACCCACTGTAACACCCCAAGATTATACGGTACACTTCTCTTTGAATAATACAGTAGCGTGTGTTGTACGCAACTTCGAGTTCTAACACACACCACGACCAATCAAAGTAGCCGTTATGAATAGTAATACCCACTTTTTAAAATTTTATAAATTTTATCTTTCAAAATGGACTTCATTTTTGGATTCAGAATATTGAAATTATTTTAGGGTGAAGTTTTGGTACTTTTCTGATAACTTTTATATTTTGATGAATAGTGAAACTTACTAAATTTAAATTAAAAACAACTTTTTTAATCAAAATAATTAATATTGATAAATTATGAATTTGAGTGGTTTTAAATTATATTTATAATACAGTTTTACCATTTAATATAATTTTGTTCATTGGAAATTATTTCATAATTAAACTGGACATAAACAAGTGTCAATCTTTTTGTAGTTATTACATCTTAAAAACACGCTTTTTGTTTTGACAGCGGGATTTAATTTTAAATTAATTTCTGTAACTTCTGTGTTTTGAATTTGGAAAAATGGATTCCATATTTGGAATCAGGATGTCAAAATTGTGTAAATAGGTAACTTTTATTTTTATACATTTTGAATAATTACTTCGGTAAATATTTTATTTACTATGGTTAAAGGGTAAATCCGATAAATAAGGGTTAAAAATAATATTATAATAATAATAAATTTCCCTAAAACATGTCCTAACCTTATTTTTGGATACATGTCCTACCTTGTTCATCTTTGTGTTGATTTTGGGACCCCATGGATCCACTTTTAGGTGATAGGGATACTTTATATTAATTAAGTTAAAGTGAGTACAAAAATGACATAAGCTTATATCTTTTAGAAAATAAATTTTTACATAGGGTTATATATGTTATATTTTAGATTATAAATATTCATTAGAAAGATAAAAATATTTCATATATAATGGAATTTTATTTATAATTTTTAGACATTGAAAAAGTAAAAATATATATGACACAATAATGATACAGTATTTTACTTATTAATGAAAGAATCAAATAATTTATATTATAAATGTTAAAATAAATATAATTTCAAAGTTTTTATGACATAAAAGATTTTTATAGGTGAATATTACATGTTAGGGCTGATTCAATGTATCTTGTTTGAAGTAATCAATTTTTTATGACTTTCACGAAAACAAAATACCAAATAGTGTCAAAATGGGCATAAAAGAGTTTTTAAAACAAATATTATATTATTAATTGATATTAAATTTCTAAAAATCTACTGTTAGGCAAAAGTACTTTTATCATGATATTTTTATCATTAATGTACCACTTGGGTGTCTCTTGGTGGTATATAGTATGTTTATTAACTATATAATATAAAAATACCAAGTGACATGGTAAGTGTCAAACTAATTAACCATGAGTTAAAACTAAAAGATAAGGTTAATATAATGCCCCAAACCTGTCTAAAATATATTGGTTGAAAGTATTTAGACCCATACCCACCTTAGTCTTTGAATAATCTAATTTGTATCCATTAGAAACCGAATACGAATTTATTATAAAATAATATTTCTAGATATTCCTAAAGAGCCCCTCCTCCCCCTTATAAAAGGACACCACTTCTAACCAATTCCTCACACCTCTCAAGACTTTTTTCTAATCCAAACTCTACCCAATTAATCTCTATACATACCTATCCTCCTCTTAGAATCCTTAACTTAGGCAGAAGGCACTTCAAGAGTCCTTTTTGGTTCAAACCAAAAGGAGTTACCCAAATTAAAGGTAACGATTTCTCTTAGCTTATTTTCTTTTATTTTAATTCTCCAACCCCTAAAATCTTCTTATTATTTACTTTTGTAACAAACACATTATACAAAATATACTAGGATATTGTTATTAGAAGTATTCTAACTACAATTACACACACCTCCATCTAATAGGTGAAGAACATAATGTTTCTGTGGATGGCAACCAAACGCCTCACGAAACGATGATTGCTCAATTATCTCCTACCGCCTCTCATGGTGGCCATTATGATGGTACTATAATTAAATATGATATTAATGATATTTATTTTATATTTAATCTTATTTAATTCCATTTTATATCATACCATTATTCGTTTCATGTTGTATATATATACGATAATTTCATTTGAGGAAGTGCGGACTACCGCCCCCTCAAAGTGATATGACTCGTCTATACCATACATGGAACGTATAAAGGATGGTGTTAATGAAATTAAGTAACACATATAAGATATTATATTATATTTTAATAATTATATACCTATGTATCATTTGGTTTTGATTCCTTTTAAAATGAAAAATGAAATAGAAGTAGTGTTCGTGCGTACGTACAGATTACCGTATCCACGAACGCGATGAGATTAATTTCCCCATAATATCCATTCAATAATAATTATAATTTCATGATTAAAATTAATTTTTAAGGACTTGATATCATTCTGGATATGAATAATATACAACCTATCCATAACAAACATGGCTTACGTAACGAAGCATATAAAGGAAAACGAATTAGTTAACACCCAAAACGACGATAGTACTAAAATATTATTAACAAAGCAATATTAAAAGATCATATATGATATAATATTTATGTATATGATTCTTTTATAATTTAATAACAATGATTTAACTATTATACAGGAGGTTAACCTACCATCGACCAAGGAAAAGTAGAAGGTAAGGGGTTTTCATCTCACTCCTTATTCCCGTGAGATTCATGCCATATTGCCACTATTACCTTTTGTGTGGTGTATGTACTGCCCATAATTGTATTATTTATGTAATAAACTTCAATTTATGTGTATTTAAATATTAATTGTATTATACCTCTTTCATGGGGTGTATGTTTCATAAGTTCCCAAATTGGTAAGGATTTATTTCACAATCTTTTCATTATCCGAGGTTGTTTATAAGTAATTATCTACTGGGACCTCTTTATCATCCACATCCATGTTTCTTAAAAATATATTTCAAAACATTATTGATATTTTACAGAATATGGGTTAAAGTAATTTATACCCTTATTTGACTTTTTATAAGAGTTTTATAAAGTAATCTTTCCGTCATTTTCCAAACAAGGTCCTTTTTAACCTTTTCGACAGAATTAAGGTAAGAATGTCTTTTTTTAACTTATACGGCGGGTGCGGATATTTTCATCCATTATAAAATATTATAAGATTCCCTTAAAAGATTATAAGGATATTTTTAATGTCAATTTTTTATTTTATAATTATGTTGCTTTTAAATGATTTCAAAATGAATATTTTTAGAATTTCTGAAAGGTACTCTTTATCAAAATCAGAATTTTAAATGTTTTAAAGATTTATCTTTATAAATATTTTTAATTAATGTACATGTTTTCAAAATGATTTTAAGGATTTATTTATATGGACATGAATGTTTTGAAATTATATTTCTTTTCAGATGTTTCAAAGTGGTATGGGACACTTTTATTCAAAAAAATCTCTTTTAAATTACTTCCTTAATAAATGTGTGACTTTTAAATGATTTCAAAAAAGAGATATTTCTATAAAATAGTTTTGATTTCATCTACGTCAACATACTTTGATGGATTTTAAGTTTATTTGAAGTTGATTTATTATGATACAAAACTTCCATATTGTATTAATGTTAATGTGATTTGTTTGACTGTGGATGTTTTATTTTTATACCATTCATGTTTTATGGAGAAAGTATTGACATTTCATATGCTAGTTTTAATACGAATGTTTACATTATGTTTAAACATGTTCATATGAGTAATGCATTGGACTTAATAAGTGACGGGTGGAGCCCGCTATAGCTCCTAGATGCATCGGTAGGTCTCATTAGACAAACTAGTGTCTTGGCACGAGGCCTTGTCAAAATCTTATTTGTAGTCTTGGCACGAGGCCTTGGCTACGTGGTGATGATAGTCTGGAATTATGCATTACGTCATTATAAAAGTCGTTATTGATATTTCATGTGATTATTTGACTAGTAGAATATCCATGTGAATAAGTAAATGGAATTATTTCATTTTATCTATGCCATATTATGCTGATGTTGAAGTTTAAAAGGCTTTTGTTTCAGTTATATATTGCCTTAAGTGTTTATCTTTATTTATGAAAGTTTCCTCTTTATTGTTATCCTTACTGAGCATCTGATCTCACCCCTTTCTAGGTTTTATTTTTCCCAGGATGTGAAGAAGTAATTTATGAATGACCTGTAGGGATAGTCTGAGTGTGGACTATGGAGACTATGTTGCTGAAGTTTTAATTTTATGATGTAATGTAAACTTTATGAATGTATCTAGTGTTTCCAAGATTGTTAAACTGATCGGTCCTTCAGGACTTGATTCCTTATAATCATGCCAATGAATTAAAATAATGCACTAACTCTGAATAACTGGGGTCGGGGCGTTACACCCACTTCTTTTAACGGATTATGAATTAATGAAATGATTATGAAACCTTTATTTTGTACATAGGTTATGATGTGATGAAATTTTTATGATACCCATTTAATTTCATGTGTTATGATAAGATTTTTATGAAACCCATCTCTTTTATGGGCCATGATATGATGAAATGTTTATTATTTTTTGGCACATGTATGTGTGATTTTATTATTTAATCGGTGGGACCTATATCTCCCTCAAATGAATTGGGTAATTATGGATGAATCATAAGTATATATGTTGTGAGTGAACCTAATTACATGTTCACAAATTTATGTGTAAACCTGATTACATGTTTACAATGTTATGTGTGAACCTGATCACATGTTCACAATGTTATGTAGGGACCGGGTTGTATGCCCATAAAATAATGTGTGAACTTGATTATATGTTCATAATGTTATGAGTGAACCTTATTATGTGTTCATAATGTTCTTCATGAACATGATTACATGTTCACAATGTTATGCTTGGACTAAGTTTCCTGTCCATAAGTTTATGTGTGAGTCTAATTACATGTTCACAATGTTATGCGTGAACCTGATTACATGTTCACAATGTTATGCGTGGACTTGGTTGCATGTATATGAGTTTATGAGAGGTTATTATTTCTCATCCTTAACTTAATTAGTGAACATGTTTGCACATATACATGTTCCCAGTGTTATAAGCTGATTTTTATGAAATAAATTCCATGTATTACTCTTATGATATACTTTCATGTATTATGAACTTGATTTCCTTATGATTCATACCTCATGAAGTGCTAATGTTTATAGAATGGTTCATGTTTATAATATTTGATATTTATGGTATGATCTTCTAATATTATTATCACATTCTCATGCCCTTATGTTCATGTTTATGGTTATATATATTCCTTGTTTACCCTTACTGAACATCTAATTTCACCAATTTTTATGTTTCCTTTTCCATGTTATAAAGATATATTTTATGTATGATATATATAATAGGGGTTCTAATCTTAGAGAACCGAGTGGGAGATAATGTATCTCACTCTTGTACTAATGTTTATATTTCCGTGTTTCCAAAGGTACTAAATTAATTTGGTTTTTGGGCGTATGTATATGTAATGTTTTAAGTATTCCACAAAAATGATGTAATGTCTATGAAGGTTAAGACTAGGATGTTATATTTATTAATACCTTTATATATAATTTTTAATTTGTTAAATCATATTCATACCCTCTAATTCAATTTTTATGTTATAATGGAAATATTTAAATAATAATATTTTTTGGTTAAGTTAGGCTCAATGTTGTGTATCTTGTACACTATTGAACATAGTATTTCTTTTAAAAACATAGGGTGTTACACTATGTGACATCAGATATTCCTATCTAAAAATGTTTTTTTTAGTCCTTATACTTGATATTATAATTAAAGTATATCTTTAATCACATATATTAATGTAAGGATAAAAACTATGATAATATATGCTCATGGAAAGGTAACATGCATTGGGTGTGTCATATGTGGTATAATATTAATTGAATAAATCAATAAATTATTTCCCCGTCCATGCTAATGTAAAAAATATATATTTATACTTTTATTGAAATTTAACTATTTTATTAAATCTATGTCCATGGTATTTCATCATTGATTTTATTTAAGAAATTAAAAGAAAGGTAAGTCAAGTGTATAGGATGATGACACAAGTGTGCATACATATTGATGAGATATCAGTGAAAAAATGGACTATATTTCATTATAGAATTCTTATGAAGGTTATTTTAATTTTTACATTATTTTTTCTCTATTTTTTCCTTGGAATTTTTAGACAATATTCCTCAACTTTAGGTAAGTTCAACTATTGCCACTAATAAAAAGACTTAGAGGGTCATGCACTAAGTGAATTTAGAATCTCATTGAATTATGTTAAATTTAATATTAAGAATAAATATTATTCTCAAATTGTGGAATAATAATTATTCATGTATTTTTTATCATAATTATTCAATAATTATATATTCAAATTTAGAATACATCAGTTGAATATTATCCCTTATTTATTATTCATAAGAAATAAATAAATATTTCTCATTCATTATTTTAGTGAATATATTAATATAAATATTTATTTTGTTACATGAATATTAGAATAAATATTTTTCCATAAGTTTAGTGAATATATTATTTATTTATTTTTCAAATAAATAGTATTTATTTGAATAAATATTTTATTGTTCAAGGCTTGAGAAATTTCATGAGATTATTAATAGGATAAGTTAATGTAATGATGGAAATGATATATTTTTATTTAATATCCTTTAAATAAATATTACATTATTTATTAATAAATTAAATTTAAATAGGTGTAGTTTTTGGGATTTAATATTATTTTTATTATTATTATTTGACATAGGGTATTACTTAGATTAAATATATTTATAAGAGCCTTTTTTTAATTGCATATGTTTAATCCTAAGTATATAAAGAAAAATATATCACTTTTTTGAGTGTGAGATTTGTTGTGAAAGAAATAAATTTCATAAGAATTATTTCAATCCTAAAGATAAATTCCTTCTATCCTCCCTCCCAAGAACATAAATATAATAATATAACCTTTTTATGATGAACATCGAATGATGTGAAGTGTTTGATCCCACTATGATAACACTTGGAATACCAAGAACATTATACAAAGATTCATGGAACACAATTGGACACAACTTGAGGAGTCATCATTTTTATTCTCAATGGAAATGAAAATGGAAAAGGAGTTAAAAAGGTATTTTTATTCAAGGATTTCCCTGTTTGAAGTAATTCTATTTTTAAATTAATTATAAATTAAATGTGAAATATCCTTCGAATAATATTTTAGGGTAGAGTTCATCAATTTCTTTGGATATTATCCTTTGAAAGAAATAAAAACCCAAAATCATCATCCTCCCACCACTTTTTTTATGCCATGTAAACTTCAAACATATCTTTCTTTGAATTTATGAGATAATAATTCCATTCACTAATATGGTTATGGATTTAAATAAATCACTATCATCTTAGTCAAATGTCTAGATATATTATTCTTGATAACTCAAATGGAAAAAATCCTCTCTTGATCATTCAATCAATCACTGTACCATTCATAACATACCTAATGTGGGCTACTTCACCAAGAGAATATACATCAAGGTTTTTATAATACATAAAAGTATCCCCTTAATTATTTTCATTTACAATGAACTCAATTACAAGTACCAATACACAAACTCATGGATAAAAATATCCAATGACACTCATCATACATGGAATTATCGTGGCAATTTTTTCCTCGTGACATCCTTACTTGGAGGTCACTAGGTGAAAACTTCATGAGAAGATGTCTCAATGCTTATGATACCCCAACACTTTATTGTAAAAATTCTTCTATGTCCTATTAGAATGATGTTTCTATACCATAGGACATATGTTTAAGAATTTTTTCATAGCATACCTAATTTCTCATCATTGTGGGGAACTATCATGACATCTCAATGTGAAAAATATTCTAATGACATTTTTATATAAAGAAATAATAAGTGAAAAAAATTTGTGATAAGAATAATCATCATGGTTGTATACAAGAAACAGTAATCAAAATTATATAACATAAATTTGGTTCTATGGGACACATTATTACAATGCCCTACTTTCACTATAGCTAACTACTAATACTTCTCTACCTTATAGATCTCACATTATATTAATTATTCTTGTGAGATATATCTTTAGTCAATGGGTCTGAAAAATTCTCCTCACTGGTAACTTTGATAATTACAACTTCAAATCTATGAGTAAAATCCCTCGAGAGAGATGATACTTATGAAGTACATTCTTTGTTATTTAATGTGATTCGAGTTCTATAGTTAATACAACTATATAGGTGTGATTACAATATACTACGATAATATCTACACTACTTGGCATCACACTAGGTTCTGATAAAAAGTTTTGTATCCAAATTTCTTACTTGGTTGCATCATAAGCTACAATACACTCAGATTCCACAATTGAATCTGCTACAACTGGCTTATTAGAGCAACTCCTACTAACTTCACCGCCATTTAAGAAAAATTAATTTCTTAGATGAAACTTAAAATCATCAATATATATTTGGAAACTATCATTTTTACACCCCCTCATTACTAGTTCCTCTACTCCTCCATCTTCAAGGCATAAATCATTTGTACACCTCAAGTACTTAAGGATTGTTTTAACTACCACCCAATTCAGATCTCCTAGATTTACTTGATATCTACCTACCATGTTCACAGTGTAGGAAATATCATGTCTAGTATATGACATGGAATAAATGATAGATCCAAATTCTAATCCATATAGAATTATAATCATTCATTATCTCTCATCCTTTGTTCTAGTAAAAATATTCTTGGAGATATTTATTCCATGTGACATAAAATTAAATCCTATCTTGGATTTTTCAACCTTGTACCTTTTAAGCACTTCATCAATTAATAGTGATCATATTTTCATTACTTTCATCTTGAATTTCAAGTAATTAATTCCCACCATTTTCCATTTTAATTGAAATTACATCATTTTTAGTTTTTAGGAACATTTTGGGATTTATTGTCAAAATGAATCAATTAATGATTTTTAAGTGTTTTTATTCATTTATAGAATTATTTGGACTGAAAAAACTTCTTTGTTGGGGGGTCACATAATATAATTTTAGAGCATGGATAATATATAAGATGATGTGCATAATAATTGAAATCTTGAAAAAAAATTATTCTTATGTATTGGCCAGAAACTTCTTACAAATGAATTAGAACTGAAATTTTGGGAAACTAAAACTTCTTACATATCATGTAATATGTTATTCTACTTATGTATTGTCCAAAAAATTCTTATGTATCCCTAGGAATAAAAATTTCATAAAATTATATTATATATTAATTGAACATTATAGGTTTACTTGGAGATATAATTTGTTAATTAAAACATATTACATATAATTTGGAGTGAAATAATATATTATATATGAATTTAACTTTATAAGAATCATCACAAGAAAGGATTTTTCAAAAGGAAGTATCCTAT
This sequence comes from Viscum album, assembly GCA_963277665.1. Taxonomy (NCBI): domain Eukaryota; kingdom Viridiplantae; phylum Streptophyta; class Magnoliopsida; order Santalales; family Viscaceae; genus Viscum; species Viscum album. The sequence continues at coordinate 1,561,004,884 of OY728141.1, forward strand.
GTATTCATTGGATATTCATTATCTTATGTTTGGGTGGATGTTCATAGGGGTTTTTTAGGATATTATGCTTTGTAAAATTTTGAACATAGGTACTTAGGTAAAATTTTATTTTGAAAAAAGTAAAAGAATAATAAGTTTCACACCACGACACTGGAAATTGAATCATAATGGTATAAATAAAATTAGAGAATAAGATAAAATGTGCCATAATTATTTGGGTTGTTTATTGAAGAATGTGGATTAAAATTCATAGCCACGATAATTCCAGAGCTTCTCATAATGTGGAGATGGTTGTTTTGTCCTGGTGCAATCAAAATTCCATGCTAATTTCACCAATGGTGTTTTACAAGGAATTTCACTTAAGATATATATCTGTGAGAAATTAAAAGGATCTACACATCATGTTAAAAATGTTGTGGTATTCATGAGTGAGATATTTGTATATATTCAAAATATCATGTCCTTTAATTTGAAGTTAAGATGGAGAATTGATGGCCATGTGTGGATTTAAGGAATTTAAAGATAAAGATCAGGTGGAGTTTATTACTTCCTAATATTTTCTTGAAATTAATTTTTCCCATGAACTTAACAATATTTTTTTCACCTAGATAATTATTATAGATAGATTTTTTCATGTGTGGAGACTCCTAAGGATAAAAATTAAGTTGCATCCATTTTAAAATACTTTACCTCCACTATGAAGAATATAGATTCATGGATGGAGGAGGGGGATGAAGATTTGTCATCATCCTCTCACAAGAAAGAGGATAAGAACACAACTAAACCTAGGAAGAAGTAGTATGGAGGGATGTGGTCTACAACTATTTTAACCATGTTGGGGTAAATTCTAAAGGTATTTGTGACTATTGGAGACTCATAAACATCTCCCTTATGAGTCTTGAACTTCGATGCTTGTATCCAAATTAATTTATCAAGAATTATTTTTTCTTGAATAAAACTAGTTGTTTTTGTTCTCAAATGATTCTTCTTAAAAGCCTATTTTGAATATTTTCTAATATGTAAACTCAAGTAATTGATTTAATAGTTTAAATTTAATAAAAAATCTATTCCTTGGGAGTACAAAGGTTTTAATTAGATTTAACTACTTGGATATATTTTCATAGTTTAATAACTTATATAGGAGGATCAACACTCATGATAGGGTATTAGTATAATGATCAAGTTGAATTAGCTGTACATTTTGAGGTATTAAAGTGTGTATTAAGAAATTTAATTAGGAAAATGTTTTGATAGTGAGAAAGGGGGTGTCTAAAGGCTCAAATTTGTTCACTAATACTATTTTTAAATTTCATTTCACATTTACTTTGAATAAAATATACTTTTTATTTAAATTTATCACCCACTTATTTAATTTTTATTAATTTTATTCAATTTTCTTTAATTTTTTTACACACTTATCAAATCCCCAATTTATTTTCTTTTTAAAAATAGAAAAAAAATAGTTTAAAACTTATCCTAAAACCTCCTTGAGAGATAATCCCATGGACTATTATAAAATATTTATAGGATAAACAATATTGATTGGGATATTGATAAAATACTAATCTTATCAATTTGGTGTCATATTTAAGGAGGTTGCCTAAGTTGATTCAATAAATTTTTGTATGTATAGGGGTTTAAAGCATGATTTATTACCTTTGAACCTTAAAATTGATAGGAATTGTAACTTTAAATGTTGATAAGTTGGGAGCATGAGAGATAAAAACTCAATAATTGACCTTATGAGTGAGGAAACAATTATATACTAACCTAATACTTCGAAAAATAATTATGAACCCACTAACTCACCAATAAGAGAAAATTTTGAACCTGAAATCATAATGACTGACAATATAACACTTTAGGAATTAGCTTCATCATATAACTAAAATAAATAAATAAATTTGGAATACCTTGATGTTCCTGTTGGTTTTGAAATTAAATATTTATTCATTTATAAACTTATTATATTTAATGGACTTCCAAGAGATGATTCACACAAGTATCTTCAAGAATCTAGTTGTCTATGGGTTAAATTGAGACCAATGAAATTAAATGGAGATAAAATAAATCTTAATTATTTTTATTTTTCTTTCAATGAAGTGTTCTTGGTGTTGTGTTAATATTCCAACTCTATTTTAATAAAATATTGGGATTAATTAAAGAAACTTTTTCTTGAAATTTTTTTTCTTGCGTCTAGGATTGTGGTGATTAGAAAAGAGATTTTTGGAATTAGATAATCACAGGGTGAAACTTTTCATGAGTGTTGGGAGAGATTTAAAATATTTTATTTTAGTAATCCCTACCACTATATTAGTGAAGATATTTTTATTCAATATTTTTATGGACTTTTTCATCCTGATAGGATAAGGATATATGTTATTGCTGAAGGATATTTATATTGAAGTTGGTTCCCTAGAAACAACTCCTTTAGTACATAATTAAATGTTTTATATTGTTAATTAAATTTCTTAGAATATTATTATTATTCTGATACATTATGTTTTTATGTGATAATTTAATAAGAATATATGTCACGGTGAAAGCTCATGGAAGTTCCCTACTATTATGAGAACCAACAGGTTCCATGACATAAATATTGAATACGGTTCTATGGATAGATGATATTTATTGATGAGGCATAGAAAATACATTCTATCATGGTTAGGATACTGAAAATAAATTGCCACACCTTCTCATAGAGTTCTCCCTCTACTTAATCTCTAATATCAGAGGTTATTATAACATACCCACCAATAAGAAATCAATATTTCCATGTGTCATTGGATGTTACTATCTAAGGATGTATGTATTGAACCGTAGACTTTAAGATTATGATTAATGGATATCATGAATCATGTACTTTTATATACTGATGAAAATCATGATAATATATACTCATAGAGAGTCAGGATACATTGGGTGTGTCATGAGTGATATTTCATTAATACATAATGCGAGAAAGGATTTATCCTTTCTATCCCTTGGAGTAAGTTGACATATTAGGCCCTTTTATAGGAGTGGAACTACCTACATAGATCCAAGTCAATGGTTTTGGATGGTCAAGTTAACTTTCATAAATTAAAATAAATTTGCATCGAGTAAATAGGTTGATATCACCAAGATGAAACCTAATTGATTTGATATATTCTGGTAAAGGGATTATATTACATGGTAGGCATTAATAATAGGTTGGGTTTATTTATGACATTAACTTCATTAATTATAGGTGTAGAGACCTGAATCTTGATGTACATGGACATTACATTACTTTTGCGGAATACATAGTACATAACAAAAACACACACACAAGGATCGTAATAGTTTAGTGTCTTTGGAAACTTGGAATATAATCTTCTAATCGTGGTGAAAGATCTTCAACATCTCCCATAAAGATCTTCTTTTTTTTACCTAAAACCTTTCTTTATATCCTGGGGAAAAGAAAACATAAAAGGGTGAGCTCAAATGCTCAGTAAGGGTAAAAAAAATAAATATCAATCACATCATATTCATAAGAACATAACATTTTGGAAATCTTAACCTGCAAAAGAGAGCATAATTTCATAACATGGGATAAATCATAGTAGTGAAATGAAATCCCAATAATCATAACATAGAACATGAAACGTTGGGTCATACACACATAATCTTAGAGAATCATATCTTATTAGTCAAGACTCATTGCCAAGCCTATCTTAGTGGACAAAGTCCATTTCTGAACCGAGTCACCCTCATTTCAGTCCTGTTTCACTGAACCGGTATAACCTACCATTCCAGCCATGTCTATCTCATGAGATATAAAATCTTTACCCAATTCATTGGAGGGAGATATAGGTCCCACCCATCTCAAAATGAAACCATTCTTATGTGTGCCAAAAAAATCATAAATCATACATCATTGCATAACCCATGTAATAAAAATTGAATTCTTAAACATCGTGACATCATAAAAAAATTCATATAAGATAAATGAATTCATAAAAATAATTCCATCACAACATAATCAAATAAATGTAATTATAGGGATAGAATCATAACCCTATATTATCTTATATGGAAAATAATTTTGATAAAACACTTGAACTCCATTCTTGAGGAAAATATCCTTTCTACTTCAAAAACATTTTTCCTTTATTAACATGTCATACAATTATAAACTATAAGAAGTTGATTAAAAATAAAGTTGAAAACTTTTAAATGAAGCTTCTTGGAAATAATGTTTTAAAAATCCATTCATGTCGTATAAGTTAAAAAAACATTCTTCCCGTACTTTTCTCGGAAAAGTCAAAAAGTAACTCGTATGAAAAACGACAAAAGATTCCTATCATATATTTTAATAAAAACTCACCAAAGGGTAAAATTAGATTTAAACAATTTTAGGTGTATGGAAATAATATTACATATTGAGGAAACATGGATGTGGATGATAAAATACACCCTAGTAAATACCAAAGTATAAACAATCTCGGATAAAAATGAGATTGTGATATTTCTCTTACCTTAGGTCCGATTTACTTCGTATGTTTCTGAACCTCCTGTATAATGATTTAAATAATGTCATTTAATTATTCTAGAATAATACTCTTTGTTATGATATCATATATGGTTCACTTATGACTTTATATTACCTGTTCTTTTGTAAATTTAAAGAGCGTTTTGGGTAAAATCGTTTCATTTGTCGTCCGTGTTTTGACTTGTAATTATTCATATGATTACTTAGATCATGATTACTTAATTCCAGAATATAAAACATGATTTATATATAATATATATTCATAATATATATATATATAATAGATCAGTAAATGGAATGAAATACACCGGTCATGGAGACGGTAGACCGTACGTACGCATGAACGCTGTTTTCTTTTCCATATTGAGTTGAATGGAATTAAGTAGATGACATACATATATATACACATAAATCCAGAATAATTATTATGTCATATACTTTATTATTACTTATTATATATACTTTATAATCATTCATGAATGGTTAACGTGGAGAATGAATCTCATCGCATCGTGGAGACGATAGTCCGTACGTACGCACGAGCGATGATATCGTTCTCATGATCGTGGAATTGTATTGGAGTGTATGTATACTATTTCAAAATAAATATCACTTTACAATAATCATATATAGTTATTATTTACACCATTATACCCATCCAAGTAAGGTGGTGGTTGAAAATAGATTACACCACGGCGTGGAGACAGTATTTCGTACGTACGCACGCGCGGTGATTTCATTTTCCGTAGGATGGATATATGGTGAAATAAGGTTGTTTCATACTTATAATAATATATCAGTATATTATTGATGCTGATGTTATTACTTCATAATGAAACAACCTATGAAGAAGAAGTGGAAGAAGAAATAAAGGTGAAAGAATCGGTAATGGAAATTACCTCTTCTTTGAAGCGCCTCTTTGAGATCTCCTTTTAGGGCACTAAAATTGGTCGTTGAGGAAGACCAGAACCTCTAGGATGTTTCTAGGGAAGTGGAGAAGAGAATTTTGCAGGGGTTTTCCGAGCTTGAAGGCTCAAAGTTGTGTGAGGAAGAGATGGAGGAGGTGCCCTTTTATAAGGGAGGAGAGGGGCACCTTTGGAATAACTAAAAATATTATTTTATTATAAAGTCAAGTTCGGTTTTAAATAGCTCCAAATTGATTTATTTCGAGGATAAGGTGGGTATGGGTCGAAACCCTCTCATCCAATAGAATTTATACAAGTTTAGGTTCATATTTTAACCTTATCATTTATATTTAACTTTAAGTTAGATAATTTTACTTTTACCGTGTATTCTTGTTTTCTTACAATATAAGGTTAATAAACTTACTATATCAGGACAAACGAACACCAAGTTGTTTATAATTAATATATATAACCTTATCTAATTCATTTGGCCAAACCTTAGATTTTTAGGTATAAAATAACAATTAATAATATAATATTTGTTTTAAAAACTATTTTATGTCAATTTTGACACTATTTAGTAATTGATTTTTGTGAAAATCATAACAGAATGATTAGTTCTAAGAAAGTTAATTAAATCAATATTAACATGTCATATTAACATATAAAATTAGTTAAATTCATAAAAAGTCTTAAATTACATTTATTTGGGTATTTATAACATCAATTATGTCAATATTTCATTAATAAGACAATTTCTGTATTATCTTTGTTTCATAATAAATGATAATTATTTAATCCCTAAAAATTATAAATAAATTTCTATGATGTAGATAATTGTATTAGATTTCTGGAGACTATTCATGTTCTAAGTTTCATGAATTTTATAACTAAATTAAAATTATTATACTTATAAGATTTAAGAAAGTGACATGTTGTCACATTCTTTGGTTTTAATAATAATTAACTTATTTTCATGGACAAAAGTCCATTAAATTAATCTAATCCAACCCTTAGGTGATATGGGTCGAAGTTTAGTCATCCAATAGGATTTTTACAAGTGTTAGGTTAATTTTATAATATTATATTTAACCTTAATTACCTGATTTACCTTTAACTATGGTAAATAAAATTTACCGTAGTTACTATTCATAATTCCCAAAAATAAAAAGTAGATTATTTAAATAATTCGGACCCACTGATTCTAAATATGGAATTAATTTTTCCAAATTCAATACACAAAAGTTGCAGAAATTAAATTAAAATTAATCCCGTTGTCGAAAGAAAACAGGTTTTTTCTTTAAAACATTGCAAAAGATTAAATTGATTTATCCTACAAATTCATGGTAGAATCAATGCTAATGACATAAATTATATTAAATGGTAAAAATATATTATATTTATACTTTAAAACCATTCAATATTATAATTTAACCATATAAATTATTGCGATGAAAAAAGTTGTTTTTAATTAAAATATAGCGTGTTTTTACTATTCATCAAAATATGAAAGTTACCAGAATAATATGAAACATTTATCCAAAGTAAATTTTTATTTCATGATTCCAAATAAGAATTTTATTTTGACAAATTGAACTTATAAACATGTCAAAAACTAGATTTAAAGTGGGTGTGCCATCAAAAGGCGGCAAAACTGTATTTTTTGAAAAATACTTATTTTACCCGAAAAATTTATTTTGTTCTTATACCATGTTTTAGAAAATGTGTAAGACGAATAATAATGTTATAAGATTCAAAATTTAGTTAATACTATTCATAACGGCTAGTTCATAATAATATTATAATAATATATCGTTGTTTAGTAAAACCCGGTATTGCGTACAACACACGCTATCGAGGAAGGTCGCGATTGCGTGTAATGCAAGCCAAGTTAGGGTTGCGTGCTGTGCAAGAATCCTTCATTTTTTCGTATATCATAATCCAACCATATTTAATTTATACATTGAATATATATATATATATACTCAATGTTGCGTAGAATAACTATTATCAAAATTGTGTGTAACACGATCCAATAATAGTGTTGTGTATACTGCAAGCTAGTACGGTGTTGCATATAGTGCAAGGTAATCTTGGTGTAGTGTACAACACAAGAAATTAATGAAATTAAAAGAATATTTTTCATAAAATCTCGGGGTGTTACATTCTACCCCCCTTAAAATAAATTTCGCCCTCGAAATTCGTCGGGGTTATAAATGGTTTACTATTCGAAAGATTCTTTAATAGAAACCCAAATCGTAAAAAGTAATACGAAAACCAATCTTTAAAAACAAAAGTATGAAATGTAACGGTTACCCAAATAAACTAATCATTGGGTTTCCACATAGGTGAGAATATGGATATGGAAGAGAAATCTAACCATCATGTTCTGATGGAGAGTGGTAGAGAACATGGCTATGAAAAATCCCGCAGTCACAAAGCCATAAATTTGTTATGATCTAAGGTACCATCTGATTCATCAGATATAAGAGCACTAGGACAACATTTTTGGTTTTCAATATCATTTCCCTATAGTTGATGAAATTGGAATTAGAAGAAATACTTTCGTGATTTTGGTATAGTCTCACCGTTTGTCATTCTTTGGACAATTTCCACTTCATCTCTTAAAGAAATGAAGTTGAATTTGTCATTCGTGATGTGTTAGCAGATCATGTGATAGAATGATGGGTCATTCCATCTGTCTCAAACAAATGGTTAGAAAAGTTATCAAAAAATACATAAGTCCATCTATAGTGAGATTAATCATATATGGTTCCTAAAATGAACTTATACTTCATATATCATACCGCTTAATAAAATAAAACTAGTTTCTACTAACCAGGGACTTCCTGTAGGCCAGTGGTAGGTGATAAAGGCCAGTCACACTTCGGTTGTGGGTACGATTCCCATGGCCTTGTCTGACGCGAAGGGTTGTCGCTCGTCTTGCAGGTTGTCCTTTTTTTAAAACTATATTACTATAACATCCCATCAATAATATCGAAAAAAACTTCTATCCTTAAAAAATACTAACTTATGTCCAACATAATCCATTACAATCTTTAGGATTATCCATAATACTGCAGTCCATTCTCATAATATAGTGAAAACGATTACCAGAGATTTAATACCATCCTTGATCCCCATATATCATAAGATATGTCTTGTTGGTCACATTCCAAACATTCAAAGGCCTTGAACATGTATTCTCTTGAATACCCATTGAACCTTAGTGAAAACATGAATGTAGTTAAAAGTTAACACTTTCCACATACCAAAGTCCTCAAAATTCTATATACTCAAACCATGATATCACTTAGTCCTTATATCAATCATGAGCTCATTAATACTGTCAAATATTTCATTTTCTCGTTTTCCCTTCATTATGCGCATATCATCTTTTTTTCCAAAAATATCTCAATCACTTTCCATGGTTACCGGTACCATAAAATTATTGAAAACCACAGTAGACCAATACATAAATATTCCAATATTCCACGATACTATATACAACATTATTTTGTTATCCCATTACATAAACACTTAATCATTCCACCACATCGTTATCATATTCAACATCGCAAATGGTGATCGCATGTGACTTCCCTTTGTCCTTTTCCTTATGTGGTTTCTCATGTCGATCATCACTAACCCTTGGATTAGGGCATTTATTAGCATAATGCATCATTTCCTTGCACTTGAAGCATTGAAGTGTAGTAGGTTCATTCTGTGTATCCCTTCCTTTTTTTGCATCATTAGACATCTTCTTCCCATCATTGCAGCATTCAAATGCCCGATGACCTTCCTTTCCACATTTGAAACATTTACTTGTCCCTTTAAGACAATCTCCACCATGCTTTTTTCCACACTTTGAGCATAAGGAAACATTCATCTTCTTTTCACCATTATTCTGAGATTTCTCCTTGAACTCCATCTTTCGTTTCTTGTCAAAACTATGATATGGATAAGTAACACCAACTTACATTTCTACCTTGATAGCGCAACGTACAATTTCTTTATAGCTACTGAATTCTCTTATAGCTAATGCCCTTCGAAGATTTGGTTTTAAGCCACTGAAGAATCGATCAACTTTACTTTCAAGTTGGATGATAAATCCAGATGCATACCTTGCAAGCCTTGTAAAATTTGCTTCGTATATACCAACAGATTCATCATCCTTTTGCTTTAGTTCAAGAAACTCCTTCTCTATCTTTGTTCGAAGAATACGAGGGAAGTACTTATTGAAAAATAAGTTCTTGAACTCGTCCCATTCCATGGATTCAATTTCATCTCTTTGCCTCGTATTCTTGATAAGATTCCACCATTGATCAGCTTCACCTTCCAAACGATATACTGCTAAGATGACTTTATCATGTTCAGAACATTGAAGAACTGGAAATATCTTTTCGGTGGTACTGATCCATAGTTCAGCAACAAGTGGATCAGAAGACCCACTGAAAGAAGGTGGACGTTGCCTTATGAAGGACTCAATAGAATATTGTTCCCTTCTCTGCTCATTTGGAAGTCCAGAATGATTCATATCTTGTTTAATTATAGAAATTAGATTTTGCACTCCATCTCCCATAACATTTTTTTGTTCAGGAGGACAATCATTGCATTGTCCATTGCATTGATCAACACGGTTCCTTCGGGTTCAGCCATCGTCTAAAACCCAAAAAGAATAGTGTGAGAGGAAAAAATAATGCTAGGGAAAACAAAATAATAAAGGGGGAGAACCTTTAATATCTAACATCTTAGGTTTAATTCTAAAATCGTTAGTGCAATTCTAGGACTATAACATATACTTATACGTATCCTTAGGGACATCCCTAGACATACCTTAGAAATATCTCTAGGGATCTTACTAAAGTTCTCGCATCCTAGTTTCCAAAGGTTGACTAAACCTTTCCTCTGATACCAACTGTAGAGACCCGAAGCTTGACGTACATGGACATTACATTACTTTTTCGGAATACATAGTACATAACAAAAACACACACACAAGGATCGTAATAGTTTAGTGTCTTTGGAAACTCGGAATATAATCTTCTAATCGTAGTGAAAGATCTTCAACATATCCCATAAAAATCTTCTTTTTTTTTACCAAAAACCTTTCTTTATATCTTGGGGAAAAGAAAATATAAAAGGGTGAGCTCAAATTCTCAATAAGGGTAAACAAAAGAAATATCAATCACATCATATTCATAAGAACATAACATTTTGGAAATCTTAACCTGCAAAAGAGAGCATAATTTCATAACATGGGATAAATCATAGTAGTGAAATGAAATCCCAATAATCATAACTTAGAACATGAAACTTTGTGTCATACACACATAATCTTAGAGAATCATATCTTATTAGTCAAGACTCATTGCCAAGACTATCTTAGTGGACAAAGTCCATTTCTGAACCGAGTCACCCTCTTTTCAGTCCTGTTTCACTGAACCGGTATAACCTACCGTTCCAGCCATGTCTATCTCATGAGATATAAAATCTTTACCCAATTAATTGGAGGGAGATATAGTTCCCACCCATCTCATAATGAAACCATTCTTATGTGTTCCACAAAAATCATAAATCATACATCATTGCATAACCCATGTAATAAAAATGGAATTCTTAAACATCGTGACATCATAAAACAATTCATATAAGATAAATGAATTCATAAAAAATAATTCCGTCACAACATAATAAAATAAATGTAATGATAGGGATAGAATCATAACCCTATATTATCTTAGATGGAAAATAATTTTGATAAAACACTTGAACTCCATTCTTGAGGAAAATATCCTTTCTTCTTCAAAAACATTTTTCCTTTATTAACATGTCATAAAATTTTAAACTATAAGATGTTGATTAAAAATAAACTTGAAAACTTGAAAAGGAAGCTCCTTAGAAATAATGTTTTAAAAATCCATTCATGCCGTATAAGTTAAAAAAACATTCTTCCTGTACTTTTGTCAGAAAAGTCAAAAAGTACCTCGTACGAAAAACGACAAAATATTCCTTTCATATCTTTTAATAAAAACTCACCAAAGGGTAAAATTGGATTTAAAAAATTGTAGGTGGATGGAAATAATATTACATATTGAGGAAACATGGATGTGGATGATAAAATACACCCCAGTAAATACCAAAGTATAAACAATCTCGGATAAAAATGAGATTGTGATATTTCCCTTACCTTAGGTCTGATTTGCTTCGTATGTGTCCGAACCTCCTTTATAATGATTTAAATAATGTCATTTACTTATTCCAGAATCATACTCATTGTTATGATATCATATATGGTTCACTTATGGCTTTATATTACCCGTTCTTTTGTAAATTTAAAGAGCGTTTTGGGTAAAATCGTTTCATTCGTCGTCCGTGTTTTGACTTGTAATTATTCATATGATTACTTAGATCATGATTACTTAATTCCAGAATATAAAACATGATTTATATATAATATATATTCAGAATATATATATATATATATATATATATAATAGATCAGTAAATGGAAAGAAATACACCGTTCATGGAGACGGTAGACCGTACGTACGCATGAACGCTATTTTCTTTTCCTTATTGGGTTGAATGGAATTAAGTAGATGACATACATATATATACACATAAATCAAGAATAATTATTATGTCATTTAATTCATTATTACTTATTATATATACTTTATAATCATTCATGAATGGTTAACGTGGAGAATGAATCTCATCGTGTCGTGGAGACCGTAGTCCGTACGTACGCACGAGCGATGATATCGTTCTCATGATCGTGGAATTGTATTGGAGTGTATGTATACTATTTCAGAATAAATATGACTTTACAATAATCATATATAGTTATTATGTACACCATTATACCCATCCAAGTAAGGTGGTGGTGGAAAATAGATTACACCACGGCGTGGAGATGGTATTCCGTACGTACGCACGCGCGGTGATTTCGTTTTCCGTAGGATGGATAGATGGTGAAATAAGGTTGTTTCATACATATAATAACATATCATTATATTATTGATACTGATATTATTACTTCATAATGAAACAACCTAAGAAGAAGAAGTGGAAGAAGAAATAAAGGTGAAAGAATCGGTAATGGAAATTACCTCTTCTTTGAAGCGCCTCTTTGAGATCTCCTTTTAGGGCACTAAAATTGGTCTTTGAGGAAGACCAGAACCTCTATGATGTTTCTAGGGAAGTGGAGAAGAGAATTTGGCAGGGTTTGTCTGATCTTGAAGTCTCAAAGTTGTGTGAGTAAGAGAGGGAGGAGGTGCCCTTTTATAAGGGAGGAGAGGGGCACCTTTGGAATAACTAAAAATATTATTTTATTATAAAGTCAAGTTCGGTTTTAAATAGCTCCAAATTGATTTATTTCTAGGATAAGGTGGGGGATGGGTCTAAATCCTCTCATCCAATAGAATTTAGACAAGTTTAGGTTCCTATTTGAACCTTATCATTTATATTTAACTTTAAGTTAGATAATTTTACTTTTACCGTGTCTTCTTGTTTTCTTACACTATAAGGTTAATAAACTTACTATATCAAGAAAAACGAACCCCAAGTTATTTATAATTAATATATATGACCTTATCTAAGTTATTTGGCCTAACATTAGATTTTTAGGAATAAAATAACAATTAATAATATAATATTTGTTTTAAAAACTAATTTATGTCAATTTTGACACTATTTAGTAATTGATTTTTGTGAAAATAATAACAGAATGATTAGTTCTAAAAAAGTTAATTAAATCAATCTTAACATGTCATATTAACATATAAAATTAGTTAAATTCATAAAAATTCTTAATTACATTTATTTGGGTATTTATAACATCAATTATGTCAATATTTCATTAATAAGACAATTTCTGTATTATCTTTGTGTCATAATAAATGATAATTATTTAATCCCTAAAAATTCTAAATGAATTTCTATGATGCACATAATTGTATTATCTTTCTGGATACTATTCATGTTCGAAGTTTCATGAATTGTATCACTAAATTAAAATTATTATACTTATAAGATTTAAGAAAGTGACATGTTGTCACATTCTTTGGTTTTAATAATAATTAACTTATTTTGATGGACAAAAGTCCATTAAATGAATCTAATCTGACCCTTAGGTGATATGGGTCGAATTTTAGTCATCCAATAGGATTTTTCCAAGTGTTAGGGTAATTTTATAATATTATATTTACCCTTAATTACCCGATTTACCTTTAACTATGGTAAATAAAATTTACCGTAGTTACTATTCATAATTCCCAAAAATAAAAAGTAGCTTATTAACATAATTTGGACCCACTGATTCTAAATATGGAATCCATTTTTCCAAATTCAATACACAAAAGTTTCAAAAATTAAATTAAAATTAATCCCGTTGTCGAAAGAAAACAGGTTTTTTCTTTAAAACATTGCAAAAGATTGAATTGATTTATCCTACGAATTCAAGGTAGAATCAATGCTAATGACATAAATTATATTAAATGGTAAAAATATATTCTATTTATACTTTAAAACCATTCAATATTATAATTTAACCATATAAATTATTGCGATGAAAAAAGTTGTTTTTAATTAAAATATAGCGTGTTTTTACTATTCATCAAAATATGAAAGTTACCTGAATAATATGAAAAAATTATCCAAAGTAAATTTTTATTTCATGATTCCAAAGAAGAATTTTATTTTGTCAAATTGAACTTATAAACTTGTCAAAAACTAGATTTAAAGTGGGTGCGCCATCAAAAGGCGGCAAAACTGCATTTTTTGAAAAATACTTATTTTACCTGAAAAAATTATTTTGTTCTTATACCATGTTTTAGAAAATGTGTAAGACGAATAATAATGTTATAAGATTCAAAATTTAGTTAATACTATTCATAACGGCTAGTTCATAATAATATTATAATAATATATCGTTGTTTAGTAAAACCCGGTATTGCGTACAACACACGCTATCGAGGAAGGTCGCGATTGCGTGTAATGCAAGCCAAGTCAGGGTTGCGTGCTGTGCAAGAATCCTTCGTTGTTTTGTATATCATAATCCAACCATATTTCATTTATAAATTGAATATATATATATATATATATACTCAATGTTGCGTAGAATAACTATTATCAAAATTGTGTGTAACACGATCCAAGAATAGTGTTGCGTATACTGCAATCTAGTACGGTGATGCGTATAGCGCAAGGTAATCTTGGTGTAGTATACAACACAAGACATTAATGAAATTAAAAGAATATTTTTCATAAAATCTCGGGGTGTTACAATAGGTATCTTGGAGTTTTTTTAGATGTTAACCTTTAACATCAATTCATTCAGCCTAATTTCATGGAGAAACATGCCTTAAGGGCCATACACCAAGTGTATCCACAATCTAAGTTGAATTTGAGCATTGAATTTAGGAAGTTAGAATAAATAATATTTATTCAGTTTTGCTCGATCATCATGATTTAATCAAGAGTTATTTTAAATATTAAGTGAGTTAAATAATGATAAAAATTATTTATAATTTTTGGTGAATATAATCTTTATTATATTTATTGATGAATAATGCACTCATATTTATTTGTTAAATAAACATTCATTATTCAAGGATTGGTAAAAGCTGACAAGGTAAAACGAATTGATCTTAATGTTCTGATTGGAAATGATATGAAATATATTTATTTATATTCATAAAGTGTTTCACATATAAAATGATTAGTAATATTATTATTGTTTTTGGAACTAAGAATTATAAAATTGAAGAGGGGTTTTATGAAAATTTTCAACCCTAAACGTTCCATAAAAAATATCTAATTATATCACTTAAAAAGGGATAAAGAGAGAATCACTTAATACCTAGATAGAAATATATAGATCTAGAATATGATCTATATTTCTCTATCAATCCATTGAGATAACATCAATAATTATTCCTCTTTTAAGAATAATTTTAATGCGATCAACCATGAATAATGAAAACGATTAGGATTAACCATACTAGAACCCAGTGATTCTACAACTATGTTCAGAGATTTTAATGTACATATGGATCACCAACATAAGGATTATATTCTTAGATCCTGTATTTAAATGATTGTACAAAAAAATCTAGATAATCAGATAATTAGAAAATATGGAATTACTAGTTTAGGTAATTCTATATCCACTCATAAATTAATTATAAATTACATTTGATGATCATATTTTTCTAGTTACAATGTTTTTCTCAAGTCAAGTAATCTATAGTTTTCATTGGAAATAATTTTATTTTTCATGTGAAGAAATTATTATTCATATATAATTTCTAAAATCTAATTTTTACATGCAATAAATGTTTTTTCACTGCACTCAAAACCTACAAGTGGTATCAGAGGGATCACATGTTTAATTTATAATTATTTTTTATTTATTGATTGTTGTGATGTCTCTTCAACTTCATTTAATTAAAGTAAATTCATTTTTAATATCAAAAAATTATATTCTCAAATCATATTCATTCTTCCCAACATAGCCAAAAAAATAATTAATTTTTAAATTGAAGAAACTACTAAAAAACCATTTGGAGGTGCCAAAGGTTCTACTCGAACAAAAGTATACTACATGGTGTGTACTGCCAAAATAAATGTCATGTATTAGTGTATCATGTCTGTATCTTTCTATATTGGTTCAAATAAAATAAATAATATCTAATATCCAATCAAAGTGTATTGGAATGTAGATACAGACACATTGGCACATGTTTTAATGAACTACATGTTGCATAACCACTATATATAGTGTGTAGTCCACATTTCCTCATGGATGAGTACACAGGGGACCCAGTATGTCCTGTGTTGGATACATATTACAGGGAATGATATTTCATTAAAATAACAGTCCATGAGACTTATAATATGGAAAAAATGTTGTGTACGTTGAACTCATCTACCATAGTCCAACATGACCAATCCCTAGGTGTGTTCTACAAACACTGGTAAAAGACTGTACACACCATGTAACCAAGTACACATTGTTTAGTCTTCTGTAGATAATGAACTTAATTTAACATGGGGATAAAATTTAAATATATGATTAAACCTGTTTACATTTGTGTGTTTTTGTTATTAATTATATATTAAAATCCATTTCATTTTATTGATAATTTTATATTGAATTAGTTTCCATGTTAAATTCCAAATTTACAAGTTGTTCATGGACTTCTCCTTTAGTTCACTCCGAATGCATCAAGAGTATAAGTGTCATTATAGATAATTTGGATGACTACACATCATTTCCTCCAAGTACACTTGTGTAATTAATTAATTTTAAGTGAAATTAATTTTATTTAAAATTATATATGATGGTGTGTTAAGGATGCATGGATAGAATTATGATAAATTGAATTAATTGGATTAATAAATGGTTATTTATCTTAATTTATAAATTTATTTAAGTAATTGATAAGTATATTAAAAATTTATGCTCACTTAATGTTGTTTGTATCATCATGATATTAGAATATCCTTGTGTATGTGATTGGTTTCTTTTAATTTATTATGATTAAATTAAAATTAATGGCATGTGTGTCATCCACTCCTCCTTATTATGTAAGGGTCTACATGCCCTCATTTTATTTTATATAAACCCCATTTATCCAATCCATTGGATCTACTCACCTTCATGTGAATAAAATATTATGTAAGGATGGATCCCCTAGGTGATATGAGGCGGTCTAAGTCTAGGAGCCAAGGAAAAACTAATCGAATAAATATGTAGGATCCAAGGTGGAATGTTGCAACAAGAAACGCTAAGGTTCAAGGTGTTTTCCCCTAGGGTTGGTGTTATTTTATCATCTTCTAGATAAAGTAATCATTATAAAATCTCATGATCATGCCACTTAAATTTTCGATATTTTTTGTTGCATGGTTAAATTTTTGGATGTTGTGCAATTACCTAATAAATAAATCAACAAGTGGGCAAGATGGAATAAAATAGAACTATATTATGTGTATATTTTATCAAAAATGGTTAATCACTTAAGTAATACACTTTATAACAAAAATTAATATTATAAATATAAAATCATCTTTTACACATAAAGAAAAAAACCCATCAACTAAGATATTAATACAATATGGCCTTCATCTAATTAAGTTATAATTGACCCCATAATTTAAAGTGATTGGCCAACCCAAGTTGGGGTTCTTTTAATTATCATAAAACTTTTATCTTGAATTTTTGGGTTGACTTAACATGGTTTAAATAAATTTTTTACAACCCAAGAAAGACATGGTATAACTAAGAGGTAAGGGTTGAGGAAATATTTATTCAAGAATTCAGGAATGGGGAGTCCACTCAACAGATCAAGGAACTATATGTTGACGTAGTTTGCAAGTTATGCCTACTGAAAACCCTTCAAATAATTTGTTATACCCAAGTATGGGTAATGAGAAGGGTAATATGGATCCTTGACACTAGAATATCTAAGAGGCAAGATATTCTAAAATTTATGGAAAAGTATATTAGGTTTTGACAAAATAGTGGGAGATTAATGGAATTTAATTAAATTTAAATTTATTAAATTATTTTGTAATCAAAGAACTAATAATCATCTAGTTTTAATTTTTAAAAATATAAAATAAAATGAATTAAATAATATCACTTTGGACTATACTAGAAAGGGATAATTTTATCACTAGCACAAATTTCAAGGAATGGTATAGAAACATTCACATTATAATGCACTGCGAACCGAAATTTTACAAGATGGAAACCCCACTTCTTGAGTCAATTTCCAAAGAGGCTAGTAAAGAAGAAGTATCTATTTATATAAAACATGTGTAAGACATAATGTATTTCTATTGTTTCATGTTATCCTCTATAAATAATGGTATTCTAACTCAATATGAGGATATGGATGCATATAACATCATTTCTTTCCTTCAGGATCTCTATCAAGTGAAGGCGATATCAAAGAGATATGAGATCCCCAATACCCTATTCACGTGAATTCTTGGAGATTCGGCACCAACTGGGAACATGTATTCAAGTCTAATGTCTACATTTAGAACCTAAAAATCTTTGGGTTTAAGATACCTAATAAGTTGCACACAGATCTCATTTTTCCCTCACTACCTAAAAAATTATCTAGTTTCATTGTGAAATATAATGTGACCAATAGTGAGAAGACACTTTCAGGACATCTTACTCTTATTCACTAAGTTTATAAAGACATAGGGTGTGAAAATATTATGGTCTCTATATTAAATAATAAGAGTAGGAATAATTAAAAGGGTTTGAAGTCTCATTACATGTCTAAGGCTCTAGAGAACAGCCCTTCCAATATGAAGAAGATCCAAAGTTAAGGAGGGGAATGGGGTGTGGTACGTTTTTCATATGGAAAGAAAGGCCCTAGATTAATAATTTCACCTATATAAAGAAGAAAGGGGAATCTTTAGGTGAATTTTTTATTTTGTTTAATCTTTTAGTATATACATATTGGTTATTAGATAGTTTCTATAGTTCTCATATTTGTATCTAAATATAGGAACCAAGTAAATTTTGTAAGGTTTCTGGAGGTGAGGTGGATCTATGAGCTGCCAATGGAGCAAAAATGGCTATTCTAGATATTAGAGACTACCATATCACATTTCTAATAGGATTAATTATGTTTTTAGATAATTTTTATTATGATCCTAGTTTTACAAATAATATAATTTATATTTCTTATGTAAACATGTATGGATTTATTTTTAGTTTTGGAAATAAGAGTTAATAAGTTTATAAATATAGAATATGTTATTGTATAGAATAGTTGAATGATGGTATTTATGTATTAAATTATGAAAAAAAATATTTTAAATTGATAACAAAATAAATGTGAATGATTCATTTTACACTTAGTTGTGGCATCACCCTCTTGGTCACATAAATGAGAAACATTTAAAAAAGATCTATCAAGAAGGTTAATTGGACCCTTTTGAGCATAAGACACTTGAAATATGTAACACTTGTTTGCAAGGAAATATGACTAAACCACTATTTAGTTTTCAAGGTGATGGGTCTATAGAGCATCTAAAATTAGAACAAATTTATGTCTTAGGACCTTTTCATGTAGAATCTAGAGTTTGATTCTCATAATTTATAACTTTTACCAATGACTTGAGTAGGTATGGTTATATCTACTTGATGAGGTATAAGTTTTAAAGTTAAAATAGTTTCTAAATGAAGTTGATAATTTTCTTGGAAATAAGATAAAGAAACTATTACTAGATCAAGGTGGTGAATATATTGGCCAATATTTTTCCAAATTTAAAAGGGAGTATAGGATTTTATCACAACTCACTCCACCTTATACACCATAATGGAATAGTGTTAGTGAAAGGAGGAAGTATATACTACTAGACATGGTAAGTTTTATGATGTGTCATGAAAACATTCCATTATTCTTTTGAGGATATGATTTATAGGTGGCATCATACTTAATAAACTGAGTACCAACTAAAGCGTAAAATATTATTCCCTTTGAGTTATAGAGTAGAAAGAAACTTGTTTTATCACACATTTGTGAATGGGGTTTTGAGTTATTTATTAAGGCTAGATCAGGAAATAAACTAT
The DNA here is from genome assembly GCA_963277665.1 of Viscum album. NCBI lineage: Eukaryota > Viridiplantae > Streptophyta > Magnoliopsida > Santalales > Viscaceae > Viscum > Viscum album. The sequence goes on from OY728141.1 coordinate 1,561,024,907, forward strand.
CACCCTAAGTAACAAAGTGTATCTTTATAGGGTATCACAAGGAAACAAGAGGATGTTTTCTATGAAACCCCTCAAATTAGAAAGTAATTATCAAAAGATAGTCCATCTTTCTTTAGAGGGAGAACATACTAAAGTAGGATAGTGGGAGAAAGATTGAATTTTATGAATTTGATACTCAATATACATGAGAGTTTGTATATTAATAGACTCCATATTTTCTCATTTAAGAAGTTGTTCATGAAAAATGAGTATTGTGTAAGAGTGCTAGTGAGGTAAGAGAGATGGAGAGATATAGTTTTCTTGACATTGATGATGGTGACTCATTATTTTTTGACAATTATGGTCCTATATCCTACAAGGAGGGAGTAGAGATCTCAAAATCTATAAGATAAAAATAAGTCATGAATTCTAAAATGGACTCCATGTATCAAATCCATGTTTTAGTTTTGATCAATTCACCAGTTTATATAAAGCATGTTGGGTGTAAATGAGTATTCAAGAGAAAACTGGACCAGGAAGGTAAATTAAATACCTATAAATAATAACTAGTGGATAAAGGTTTTTGAAAACATTAAGGAATTAACTATGATGAGAATTTTTCTACAATTTACATATTTAAATCCATCCAAAAAATACATTCCAAGTATCATTCCATAATTATGATATTTGGAAAATAGATTTCAAAAATTATTTCCTTAATGGGAACCTTTTGGAGAATGTTTATATGACATGGATAGAAGGGTTTGTAACTCTAGTAAATTCCAGAAAAGTATGTATGTTTCAGAGATCCATTTACGGATTAAATAAAGGATCTAATCCTTGAAACATTTAGTTTAATAAAGCCTTAAAAAATTAGTTATATTAAGAATGAATTTGATCCATGTTTTTATAAGAAGTTTAGTGGGAATATGGTTTTTTTCATAATAGTATATGTTGATGACATATTACTAATTGGAAATGAGATAAAATATTTACAATTGGTTATGGCATGGTTAAGTTAGTGCTTCTCCATGAAGTACAAAGGTGAAACAAACTATATTCTAAGGATCAAGATCATGCGTAAAAGATCCAATTGGCATATTGGACTGAGTCAAAGTACATATATTGACCATATACTGAATAGGCTTAGTATAGAACAATCTAAGAGGGTATTGGTTCTAGTTTCACATGTTATACATCTTTATAACAAAATTTTTTCTTAAACACAAGAGTAAAGAGAGATAATTAGTAATATATCATATGATTCTATGATAGGATCTATTATGTATTCCAAGTTACGTATAAGGCTCGATGTTTCATATTATTTGATCATGGTAAGTAGATATCAAGAAGATCCATGTGAACAATTTTAGACTACCATTAATACTATCCATAAATGTCGGAGGTGGACTAAGGATATGTTCCTAGTGTGTAAAGGAGATAAATAACTATTCAATAGGAAATATAAAAATGTTAGCTTTTAAAAATATCAAAATGATCTAAAGTCATATTATGGATATATATTTTTTCTCAATGGAGTGGTTGGGATATGGAAGATTTAAAAGCATCTAGTTGTTTCTAATTATACAATAGAGTCCAAGTATATTTTAGCTTCTGATGCATCCAAGTAATCAAATTGGATTTTTAACTTTTTATAATATCATGATGTGGTGCCTACCAGTTAAGACCCTATTACTATTTACTAGGGTAAAAATAGAGTGGTTGCCCTTTCAAAATCACTAAGTTCACATCAAAGGATAAGAAACATACTTTTCATGTTTAATCTAATGAAGGATTTTTCTCAGAGGTGAATTTTTAGTGTTTAGAGTATCTGTTGTGAAAATTTGGTGGACCCCTTGACTATGGCTCCATCTCAATGGAGGAATGAGTATCATGTTTGAGATAGTGGACTTAGAGTTTTTATCAGATGGTACTAGTGCATATGGAAGTCTATTAGCATTGGTGCTCTAGAACTGACTTCTTTAGTACTTAACTACATGTTTTATGTTATTAATGAACTTTATTATCACATAATGATTATTTCTATAATTTATATTTGTATTTGATAATTGCTTAAGAATATATGTCACATTGAAAGACCATGGAAGTTCCCTATTGTGATGATAACTAAGAGGTTCCACAACAGCATTCTTGAATATAGTTATATGGCAGATGGTATTGTCTGGTGGGACACAGACAATATAGGATATTAGGGGTATGATTATAATAAGAAATTTTGACACCTTCTCATAGTGTTCACACTTGGTAATCTCTAATATAAAAGGTTATGAGAACTAACCCACCAATAAGAACCCAATATTTCCATGTGCCATTGGATGTTCATATCTGTTTATGTATGTATTGATCCTTAACATTAATATTGTCATTAATATATATCATGACGCATTTACTTTGATGTATTGATGAAAACTATGATGATATATACTTTTAGTGAGGTAGGATATGTTGGGTATGTCACGAGTGATATTTCATTAATGGATAATGTGAGAAAGGATTTATCCCTACCATCCCTTGATAGAATTTGATATCTCAAACCCTTTGATAGGAGTGGAACTGCCTACATAAATCCATGTCCATGGTGTCTAGGGGGTGATTTAATTTTCAAAAATTCAAATAAATGGTCATTGAGAATATAGGTTGGTGGAATTAGCATGAAACCTACTTGATTTGAAATATCATGATAAATTGATTATATAATATGGAAATAATTCGTAAGAGATTGGATGTAATTTTGATATTAAATTCATTCTATATGCGTGTCATGGCATGTTGTTAGATAATAACCTTATACTTTATGTCATTAAACCTAATTCAACAGATAAATAGTCTTAGAGGGTTACACAAAAAGTGTATCTGCAATATTAGTTAAATTCAAGCATTGAATTTAAAAAGTTAGAATAAATGATATTTTTTCAGGTTTGGTTGATCACTGTGATTTAATCACAAGTAATTCAAAAGAATAAATGAGTTAAATAATTATAAAAATTTATTTTCAAGGTTTAGAGAATATAATATCTATTATATTTATCAATGAATAATGTAGTGATATTTATTTATTAAATAAATAGTCATTATTCAAGGACTGTTAAATATTGATGACGGAAAGTGGACAAAGATTAATGGCCTGAATGGAAATGATATGGATGATATTTATTTATATTCTTAAATTGTTATGAATGTAGAATGATTAATAATATTGTTATTATTTTTCTACATGGAGTCAATTAATAATTATAAAGTTAAAGGGGTTTCATGAAAATTTCCAACCCTAAACATGCCATAATAAATATTTAATCGTATCACTTTCCATAATCACTCTTGTTGTGCATAAAAAATATAGAGATATTCTCTCAAGATTTGGAGATATATCTAGAGATCTATAAAACTCTCTATCTTCCTCTTCTCTCAACACATAAATAGAACATCAAGTGTTATTCTTCCTTAACAAATAATTCTACTATGTTCAACCATAAACAATGCATGTGTTCATGATCGACCATGCTATAATCACAATTATTATACTGTGATGTTAAGAGATTATGGATCACATGTAGATCACTGTTAGAGGGATTATGCACTTGGATCCTGTAGTTCAATGAAGTTATGACAATATCTATTCATCTAGATCATCAATGAATAGAGACTGCTTGTAAATTAATTATAAATTACATATGAATATCCTCCTCTTCTAGCCCTGACATTTTTCTATAGTCATGTAATATATGTTTTTCAATATAAATTACATTATTTTTTATGTCCATCAATGATTATTCATAAATTATGACTAAAATATGGGTTGTATATTTCATAAAGGTTCTTACACTACACATAGAACCTAAACTTTAGTATATAAAACCCATGTTGTTTCTAGGACTCTTATTGTTAACATGGCCCAAAATTCTTGACAATTTAGATCAAGAGGCTTGATTTATTTTAAATTTTCTCAATAAATTCCCAACTTGGGTTCTAAAAATAACATGGTTGGGATTCAACTCTATGATCTTACTTCCTTGGTGAGATCTATGATTTTTTAGAACACTTTAGCATCCCAACCCAAAACTGAAATCAGTTTTCATCTTCAAGTACATTATGGAAATTTTTACTAAAATGAAAACATTAGTGACTAATTTTGAAAAATTAATGAATCTTCTATAACTTACAATGTTATTTTTGTCACGACCCGTCCTTGGGGCCCATGCCGTGACTATCCCAAGCCTGTCTTCCATAGGCCAGGGGCTGGCGACTAGCACCAAGGCGTAAATCCCGATGACTGGGAAGGAATTGCCTTTATAAAAGTAAAAAAACACTACTGAGTACAAGCGGAAGTAAAACACTAAGTACAAAGAGAAGCGTTGAAAGGTAAAAGGGCCAGAATACAAACCCAAATGAAAGTACAATTATAACTGAATGAAGTAAAATAGAAAAAGACAACAGCTGGAAGAAAGGAAGAAGCTCCTGGGTCGTCCTCCTCGAATCCTACCTGAAGGGTAGGTACAGATGGCGCAGCTCCTAGACCGTCCACCATGGATCCTACCTGAAGGGTAGGTACAGATGGCGCAGCTCCTGGATCGTCCACCACGGATCCTACCTAAAGGGTAGGTACAGATAGCCTCCTCAACGCTCTCTCCCGTCAACCTCCTCCCTGTGTCGTCTCGTCGTGTAGTCCACCTCCGGGTACTGACTCGTCGTGTAGTCCACCTCCGGGTACCGTCCAGTCCTCGAACACTCGGCCTCTGTCAACACTTCTCGTCATCTGCAACCAACACAACGAGGTGCGGGCATAGCCCGTTCAGGGGTGAGTATAAAGATACTTAGTAGGGACCCCGAGACCCTCAAGGTCTCACTAAAACCAACATGGATATCCACAAATAATATCTCAACAGATAACCTCTACTTAGGTATATGGCCATACATATATCTAAGTTATCAAGTAACCCATCTCAATCTTGAGAAAACACATAGATTATGAAATCAACGGATAACCACTACCCAGGTATATGCCCATACATATACCTAAGTTATCAAGTGACCCATCTCAATCATGAGGTAAACACAAAGGTCAAAATTCTCAGCTCAAACCAGGATTTTCATTATCGAAACCGTAACTGTTGAAGAGCTCCGTCTCTGGAGTGTACAGTGGTCCTGTCACGACTCTGAGGTACTGCTCACTAACCTAATACTGCTGAGGTACTCCTCCTATTGAGTACTGTGGGCCTGCTACTACAACCAAGCGCTTCCCACCATGCGTCTGCTACTACAACCAAGCGCTCCCCCTCATAGGCTCAAGAGGTACTCCTTCTGTTGAGTACCGCAGGTCTGCCGCTACAACCAAGCGCTCATCCGTTGTGGGTCTACCGCTACAACCAAGTGCTCCTCCTCATAGCCTCCAGAGGTACTCCTTTAGTTGAGTACTGCGGGTCTGCCGCTACAACCAAGCGCTCATCCTCCGTGGGTCTGCCGCTACAACCAAGCGCTCCCCACTGGGCTATCCGAAACCCACCGAATCGATCGGTCAAGAAGTCGTCAGGTCTCAGCAGGCTATATGGTCTCCGTACTCCACATGCTCGTCTCTAGGAGGGTCCACTCCACGATCTACTGGTTGATACCCCAAGTATCACAAAGTCCCACGAAGAATTATCTCAAAGGACCGCCTCATCATAGGGGTCTCAACGCAACAGACGGCGCGTCAATCGGACGCCCGATCTGTGAGTTACTAGCCTTTTCGTCCCAGGGGCCCGGTTGGTTTCGTGAGCGAACCAATCCCGGTCGTATCTCAACTGTACCCCGAACTATCATAGGGTATACTCATTGGGACCGTTTCTCAACGTGATCAACAACACCGCTGACGGTTCGTCAAACGAACGTCCTGTCTGAAAGATATCAGCTTTTCCGTTCCAGGGGCCCGGTTGGATTTCGGGTGCGATCCAACCCGGCCACTATCCAACTGTATCCAAATCTTGGGCAAAGTATACCAAAAGTTCCATCTCTTCAAGAGGAATTCAACGAAACAGATGGTGCGTCAATCGGACGCCCGGTCTGTGAGTTATTGGCTTTTTCGTTCTAGGGGCCTGGTTGGTTTCGTGAGCGAACCAACCTAACCGCACTCCGTCGGCATCCAAACATTGAGTGTAGTAATCCAAAATATCATTCTCACTTAGAGGAATCCATAAAAGTCGATGGCATGTCAATCAGACGTCTGGTGCTAAAGATATATCTGTTTCCGCTCCGAGGACCCGATTGGTTTCGTGTACGAACCAACCCGTCTGAACCCAAAGTTCTCCTAAACCTTGAGTGTAATATACCGAAACGCCCATCTCATTCCAAGGATCGCTACGCAACTGACGGTGCGTTGATCGGAAGTCTGTAGCCCAAGATATGGTCATTTGATTGAAAGTAGTCTGAATCGGGGGGTCTGGGCCCGGGCCGACCCGGCCCGACCCCCCCCCCCCCCCCCCCCTTGGTTGACCCAACCCGGGTCCGACCCGGCTGGGCCTAGCCCGGCCCAGCCCGGCTCAGTCCGGCTCGGCTGGCCAGCCGCGGCTTGGCCAGCGCGGCCGAGCGGAAGCCGCGGGCGGGGGTGTGCGCGGTCGCCCCCTCGCCGCTAATTGAAGCCGGCGGCGCGCCGGCTGCTGCCGGCCGCCGCGCCGGCATGGTGTGCCACCCCCGTCTTCCGCGGACCACCAGACGCACTCCAGTGGTCTGCTTCTCCTTCCTTCTTCGCCAATGGTCCTCCCGGGACCCGACCTTCACTGCGAAGGAATTCAAACGCCATAGCGGCCTGCTTCGTCGTCTTCTGTCGATCCGAACATCGATAAACAAGCTGTGGAGGGTTGTCGGGCCGTGTTTGTTTGGCCCGCGCCCTCCGCGTTAGGTGTTATCAATTGGTAAAGATTAAACACTTGATTTTAATCATTGACGAGGGTATAATTTATCCAAAATAAATTATACGATCACCTTGCAATCAAATACCCACGCACGAGGGTTTAAAATTTTGAATGTGCGGCGTGAAGACGTCGTGCATTCTTGCCGCTCGATCCCGCACGGCGTGACGACGTCGCGCATCCTTGCCGTTCTTTCCCACGTAGTGCGATGTCACCGCATCACTTTCTTTCGGACGTCACATTTTTCTTTTCGTTCTTTCCCACGCGGTGTGACGGCACCGCGTCACTCTCTTTCGATCCGCAACGACAAGAAAGAATAAAAAGGGAGGAGGATCGGCCATGTTCATGTGGTCCGGCCTCCTCCCGTTAAACGATAACAAGGGGGGTTCTCATTACCTGTAGAATGTAAAATATAGAATCATGAATAAAATGAAACAAACCCCAACCTTGATATTTGACGTCGCACGTCAGGTATCGCGGAGAATGGTGTCACGGCGTCGGACGTAGATTCCGTGGACGTCGGGGTGTGTCCGAGGAGGAAACGACGTCTCCTCAATTTTTTCTATGATGAAGAAGGGAGGTACGTTGTTGTTGTAGATGATCACCACAGTCGGCGACTTCTCCCTTATCGTGGAGGAAGATGAAGATGGAAGAATCCGGGACGCCGAGTCTTCTAGGTCGTGGGGTCAATGTTCTTCATCGGAGAAGAACCGTTCTTCACGTTCTTCATCGAAGACAAAGAAGATCTTCAAGTTTCTCAACGATTCTCCCAAACCTCCCAAGAAACAAAGAAACTAACCCAAAATAAATTAATCCCACACTTATTTTATTAACACAACATAAACCTTTGAAATTCAAGAGTTTGAATTTCAAAAACTCACATTAAACACGCTACATTAATGTCATAAGTTATAACTTAAGTTCACAACATTAGTGGTGAGTTGAGGGGGTTAGAGGATATGAAGGGGTGGGGTTCTTGTGGGCCCCACCACCCTCTTAACCTCCCAAGGGAAGTTGGGTAGTTACCCAACTTCCATCCAATGGATAAAAACACTTAAGGAAAATAAAAATTGTTGTTAAATTTTTATTTTAACTTTCACAATTTTTTAACAACTTCCCTCGTGTAAACGCAACTCCGGAATAGGAGTTCCTAAGAAAAAACCAGTGTTGCGGTTCCATCGGTGCTCTAGGAATTTGATTCCAAGCATCGGTTCAGAAGCTAGAAAATCCCGATCGTTTGTTCACTGAAAGTACCCGAGCTAAACTTCGGAAATTGATTCCGGGCACACCGGGCCTCGGAATCAGGCGCCGTCAGAAACTGCGTTCTTGTAAAATTCCAAATAAAATTAAGAAAAAAATTTCCTTGAAGTTTCCAGGTCTTTACATTACTCCCACCTCATGGATTTACGTCCCCGTAAAGCTTCAACACAAACCAGGGTCACAAAAGCGGTACAGAGCACGCATCTTGAGCCTTCCGCTCCCATGTGCTCAACTGGAGGTTTCTGTTCTGCCTATGAAAACGCACAAGAGGAATCGACCGTCCTCGTAGGACCTGCTCCCGTCAATCCTCAATCCCCACTAGAACCTCCGTGCATGATGCCCTTTCATCGACGTCCAACTCCCTGAGGTCGATGATGTGTGAAGGATCAAGCATGTATCTCCTCAGTTGAGATACGTGGAAGACGTCATGCACCTAGTGCAACTGAGGTGGATGGGTCAAGCGGTAAACCACCTCTCCTACCCAGCTGAGGACCTATAAAGGTCTGTTGAACCTCGGAGATAACTTGCCTCCTTGGCCACATCTCCGTAAACCTCGTCGTGGTGAGACCCATATAAGGACGTGATCGTCATCCTCGAACTCCAGAGGTTTCCAATTCCAGTTAGAACTGGAACTCAGACGACTGCTGCCACGAGGGTAAGGTTGGCCGACTCAAGAGTGATCGGTCGCACCCTCCCGTGCATGAGTTTAACTTGTGCTGCCTAGGGTTTCCTTTTCGCCGACCAAGGGAAACCCATCCCAACATTTGCCTAATACCATCAATTTGAGTATGAACAGTGATTGCCAAATCCATAGTCAAACTAACGTCGTAAGGCCTCGACGCTGCCACCAAGAGGTCCCAACCGATACTCTCGCCTCAAGGGTCAGATCACACCATCGGCATAAGTGTAACAATCGAGTCTCCTCCCAAAGATATATCCAGATGTGAGGGTCAAGTCAATGGCTTAACCGGAAACTCTAGGTCTGGGACTAGATTCATGGAAGAAAGGGATGATTCGTATCGAAGTCTGTGGCTACGGCAGCTAGTAGAAGACAACGTCTGCACTTCGAATCATCCTTAGAGCCCTTTTTGGTCGCACTCCATGACCGCAAGCAGCTAATCTATTCCCCTGCTCTCCAACTCCCTGAGTCTAGTGGTGACTACAAAGGCGGGTGACGGTAACATGTTGAAATGTACACCACCACAAGCTTATCTCCTAGCTCTGCCTCTATGTCTGTTGCTCTGCAGATTCATCTGTCCTTAACATTTCCTCTTCTTGAAACATTTTACACGCCTATGTCCCTGAGACTGGTGCCAGTTTCCTACTTTCCAAACTTCTATCATTCTCTGGCTGTATTTGTTCAGCAAAGAATTCTCAACCACAAAGGTTCCTTCTATCACCCTAGCCTAAGTAGGAATGCATAGAGAAAAGGTGCTGGCTCGGAAGCCCTTAAATATACCATGCTCAGAGGTCCGACCTCTATTGCACTGATCGAAACGCATCCATCGAGTACTCGGTATGTTTGGTATGCCTCGATGAATTCTCATCTATCAACACATCATCCCGCCGAAACTGTATAAGCTCTAGAAAACTCTCTGCCACCCCCTCAAGCCAGTCCTCAGCCGCCTTTGAGTTAGGTTCGCCTCGGAATTTGAGGGTATCTGACGTTAGAACACATGTAAGGCAGTAAGCTTACATGTGTCACCTACCGGTACTGCCAGTTGTAACTGCTGACCAATAGGTAGTGATGTATAGCTGACACACTACCCAAAGGAACTATCTCAGGCATCAGTCCACGTACCGAAGCCTCATCACTATGCGGACCATCCTCATTGTCATTCACTGGAAAACACTAGTGGCCAAGTCCACCATACACTCTACTGATGTCTCATTTGGGTGGAAAACTCTAGCAATCTCCTCCAGCCACTGCTCTGCTGTCTGGGAATCTATCTCGCCTCGTAACCTTGGAGGCCGCTGCTGCTGGAACTCGTGCACCGTGCACAGTTTGCTAGTATAGTTGTTGGAATCTGCTGCCCAACAGGTGGTGGTGTTGCTGGTACACCACCTGAGGGTGCCAACATAGTAAAAAGGGCCCTACACCAGAGCCTCGTCGCTTGGTGAGCCGTCATCGAGTACTCTCCCGGAACTCCAACTGATTGTCTGTGTGCAGACATCCTGAACAGATGCGACACGGTCAACGTTTATACTTGGTGAGATGACCTGGTTTGAGTTGACTTTAATACTTTGGAAACACACACGCAATCAGTTTTTTCATGTACAAAGTCGAAAATAAGTAGTCAGGGTCCTGGTGTACGGATACGTCGGCCGCCGCACCAACACTGGACTCCCTGAACTGAAGACCACACTCGGTACCCTTAACACTATTGCTTCACATAGAGAAAGATCAGATTCCTGAGTTCTGCGGTCGAACTGAACTCCTCTGATACCAATTGTCACGGCCCATCCTCGGGGCCCGTGCCGTGACTACCCCAAGCCCGCCTTCCATAGGCCAGGGGCTGGCGACTAGCACCAAGGCGTAAATCCCGATAACTGGGAAGGAATTTCCTTTATAAAAGTAAACAAAACACTACTGAGTACAAGAGGAAGTAAAACACTAAGTACAAAGAGAAGTGTTGAAAGGTAAAAGGGCAAGAATACAAACCCAAATGAAAGTACAACTATAACTGAACGAAGTACAAAAGAAAAAGACAACAGCTGGAAGAAAGGAAGAAGCTCCTGGGTCATCCTCCTCAGATCCTACCTGAAGGGTAGGTACAGATGGTGCAGCTCCTAGATCGTCCACCACGGATCCTACCTGAAGTGTAGGTACAGATGGCGCAGCTCCTGGATCATCCACCACGGATCCTACATGAAGGGTAGGTATAGATAGCCTCCTCAACGCTCTCGCCCGTCAACCTCCTCTGTGTGTCGTCTCGTCTTGTAGTCCACCTCCGGGTACTGACTCGTCATGTAGTCCACCTCCGGGTACCGTCCAGTCCTCGAACACTCGGCCTCCGTCAGCACTGCTCGTCGTCTGCAACCAACACAACGAGGTGCGGGCATAGCCCATGCAGGGGTGAGTATAAAGATACTCAGTAGGGACCCCGAGACCCTCAAGGTCTCACTAAAACCAACATGGATATCCACAAAGAAGATCTCAACAGATAACCTCTACTTAGGTATATGCCCATACATATATCTAAGTTATCAAGTAACCCATCTCAATCTTGAGGAAACACAAAGATTGTGAAATCAACTGATAACCACTACCCAGGTATATGCCCATACATATACCTAAGTTATCAAGTGGACCATCTCAATCATTAGGTAAACACAAAGGTCAAAAGTCTCATATCAAACTAGGATTTTCATTATCGAAACTGTAACTACTGAAGAGCTCCATCTCTGGAGTGTACAGTGGTCCTATCATGACTCCGAGGTACTGCTCACTAACCTAAGACTGCTGAGGTACTCCTCCTGTCGAGTACTATGGGCCTGCTGCTACAACCAAGCGCTTCCCACCATGGGTCTGTTGCTACAACCAAGCGCTCCCCCTCATAGCCTCAAGAGGTACTCCTTCTGTTGAGTACCGCGGGTCTGCCGCTACAACCAAGCGCTCATCCGCCCTGGGTCTGCCGCTACAACCAAGCGCTCCCCCTCATAGCCTCCAGAGGTACTCCATCAGTTGAGTACCGCGGGTCTGCCGCTACAACCAAGCGCTCATCCACCGTGGGTCTGCTGCTACAACCAAGCGCTCCCCACTGGGCTATCTGAAACACACCGAATCGATCGGTCAAGCAATCGTCAGGTCTTAGCCGGCTACACGGTCTATGTACTCTGCACGCTCATCTCCAGAAGGGTCCGCTCCATGAGCTACTGGTTGATACCCCAAGTATCACAAAGTCCCACGAAGAAGTGTCTCAAAGGACCGCCTCATCATAGGGGTCTCAACGCAACAGACGGCGCGTCAATCGGACGCCTGGTCTGTGAGTTACTAGCCTTTTCGTCCCAGGGGCCCGGTTGGTTTCGTGAGCAAACCAATCCCGACCGTATCTAAACTATACCCCGAACTCTCATAGGGTATACTCATTGGGACCGTTTCTCAACGTGATCAACAACACCGCTGACGGTTCGTCAAACGGACGTCCTGTCTGAAAGATATCAGCTTTTCCGTTCCAGGGGCCCGGTTAGATTTCGGGTGCGATCCAACCTGGCCACTATCCAACTGTATCCAAATCTCAGGCGAAGTATGCCAAAAGTTCCGTCTCTTCAAGAGGAATTCAACAAAATAGACGGTGCATCAATCGGACGTCCGGTCTGTGAGTTATTGGCTTTTTCGTTCCAGGGGCCCGGTTGGTTTCGTGAGCGAACCAACCCAACCGCACTCCGTCGGCATCCAAACCTCGAGCGGAGTAAGCCAAAAGATCAGTCTCACTTAGAGTAATCCATCAAAGTCGACGGCACGTCAATCAGACGTCCGGTGCTAAAGATATATTTGTTTCCGCTCCGAGGACCCGGTTGGTTTCGTGTACGAACCAACCCGGCTGAACCCAAAGTTCTCCGAAACCTTGAGTGTAATATACCGAAACGACCGTCTCGTTCCAAGGATTGTTACGCAACTGACGGTGCATCGATGGGAGGTCCGTAGCCCAAGATATATTCATTTGACCGAAAGTGGTCCGAATCGGGGGGTCTGGGCCCGGCCCGAACCCCCCCCCCCCCCCCCCGGGTCGACCCGACCCGGGTCCGACCCGGCTGGGCCCGGCCCGGCCCGGACCGGCTCGATCCGGCTCGGCCAGCACGGCTGAGCGGAAGCCGCGAGTGGTGGTGTGCGCGGCTGCCCCCTCGCCGCTAATTGAAGCCGGCAGCGTGCTGCCACCATCTTCCGCGGACCACCGGATGCGCTCCGGTGGTCCGTTTCGCCTACCGTCTTCGCCAACGGTCCTCCCGGGACCCGACCTTCACTTCGAAGGAATTCAAACACCATATCGGCCTGCTTCGTCGTCGTCCGTCGATCCGAACATCGATAAACAAGCTGTAGAGTGTTGTTGGGCCATGTTTGTTCGGCCCGCGCCCTCCGCGTTAGGTGTTATCAATTGGCAAAAATTAAACACTTGATTTTAATCATTGACGAGGGTAAAATTTATCCAAAATAAATTATACGATCACCTTGCAATCAAATACCCACACACGAGGGTTTAAAATTTTGAATGCGCAGCGTGACGACGTCGCGCATTCTTGCCGCTCGATCCCACGCGGCGTGACGATGTCGCACATCCCTGCCGTTCTTCCCACACAGTGCGACAACACCACGTCACTTTCTTTCGAACGTCACATTTTTCTTGTCGTTCTTTCCCACGCGGTGCGACGGCACCGCGTCACTCTCTTTCGATCCGCAACGACAAGAAAGAATAAAAAGGGAGGAGGATCGACCGTGTTCGTGCGGTCCGGCCTCCTCCCATTAAATGATAACAAGGGGGGTTCTCATTACCCATAGAATTTCAAAGATAGAATCAAGAATAAAACGAAACAAACCCCTACCTTGATATTTGAATTCGCACTTTGGGTATCGCAGAGAATGGCATCGCGTCGTCGGATGTAGATTCTGTGGACGTCGGGGTGCGTCTGAGGAGGAAACGACGTCTCCTCACTTGTTTCTATGATGAAGAAGGGAGGTACGTTGTCGTTGGCGATGATAACCACGGTCGGCGACTTCTCCCTTGTCGTGGAGGAATATGAAGACGGAAGAATCCGGGACGCCGAGTCTTCTAGGTCGTGGGGTCGATGTTCTTCATCGGAGAAGAACCATTCTTCACGTTCTTCATCGAAGACGAAGAAGATATTAAAGTTTCTCAATGATTCTCCCAAACCTCCCAAGAAAGAAAGAAACTAACCGAAAATAAATTAATCCCACACTTATTTTATTAACACAACATAAACCTTTGAAATTCAAGAGTTTGAATTTCAAAAACTCACATTAAACTCACTACATTAAGGTCATAAGTTATACCTTAAGTTCACAACATTAATGGTGAGTTGAGGGGGTTAGAGGATATGAAGGGGTGGGGTTCATGTGGGCCCCACCACCCTCTTAACCTCCCAAGGGAAGTTGGGTAGTTACCCAACTTCCATCTAATGGATAAAAACACTTAAGGAAAATAAAAATTGAAGTTATTTTTTTATTTTAACTTTCACAATTTTTTAACAACTTCCCTCATGTAAACGCAACTCCGGAATAGGCGTTCCTAAGCAAATACCGGCGCTGCGGTTCCATCGGTGCCCTCAGAATTTGATTCCGAGCATCAGTTCAAAAGTTAGAAAATCCTGCTCGTTCGTTCACTGAACGTACCTGAGCTAAACTTCGGAAATTGATTCCGGGCACACCGGGCCTCGGAATCAGGCACCGTCAGAAACTGCGTTCTTGTAAAATTCCAAAGAAAATTAAGAAAAAAATTTCCTTGAAATTTCTAGGTCTTTAAAGTTTTTATAGGATAAACTTTTCAAAAAAAACCCATCCAAGACATGTTCAACCCAACCAAAATTCTAACCAGGGCTAGAATAATCAATCCAATGACATATTCAGATAGCTTGACCAACATGGAAGATTTTACATGTTTAATAAAGTAAGTATGAACCTATATACTTTAAATATAAAACCATTTCCCAGCTTATAATTAATTTCCATCCTACACATCCATTTAAAAAAATCTTAAAATATCCTTAAAGAAACTATGAAACAACAAAATATTATTTCGAACACTTTGATGGATCAAATGGGTCAATTAGTCACATATGTTGGTAGTATAAGGTATAAAATTATAAGAACACTTCCTTATAAAACTATAATAAATACTAAATGGGAGGATAATATGAGTTTTATACAACTTAATAGTGGAACTAAGTTGAAAAAACCTCAAACTGAGAATTCTAAACCTAATTCTGAACCTAAACATGTAAAATAGAATTCTAGGCTATGTTCACATAACATAGACCCTATTAAATAAATAACAACTAATGATAAGCCTACTAACACTTTGGAATTTGTATTGAAAGAAAAATCAATGTCAAAAATGTAATCCTTTCTTGAAATCTCTAAGATAGATTATAAAATAATAATAAGATATTATGGTTATCAAAACAATGTTCAAAATTATTAATAAATACTCAAATCACTACTGCCATATCCTAGTTGTGGTATACCACTAAATTAGAGTTTAGAGAGTGGTTTTTATAATGATGGTTAAGAAAATTTTTAGAAATTTCAAGTTAATATTTCTTTATTTGATGCAGTGAAACAAATTTATAGGTATGCTAATTTTTTAAGGAAATGTTCTCTCATAAGAGGAAATTTAATAGAGGAGAAAAGTTAAACATTGATAGGACTATATCCTCAAATATAAAATATGTTATCCCTATAAAATTAAAATACTCTGGGGATTTCACCAATATATGCACAATATTGGAGTGTGAATTCAAAGATGCTATGTTAGATTTAGGAGCTTCAATAAATGTGATGCCTTATTTTATTTACTCTACTTTATAGGTTGGATAGTTATAACTTTCCAGTATTTTCATTAAATTAACCAACACTTAAACCTTATGGTATCATTTAGAATGTTTTGGTATAAGTAATTGATAAGAAAATTTCTACTGACTTTTATGTTTAGGATATGGAGGATGATAGATTTAGCACACATGCACCATTGATTCGTGGAAGAACTTTTCTAATAACTGCTAAAATAATCATAGATGTTCACAAGGAAAAAAATTCACTTAATTTTAGTGAAAAATAGTTCACTTCAATATTTTTAAATATATGAAGTATCTAATAGAGGATAATTTAACCCATTAAATTAATATAATTGATTGGTTTTCCACTAAGTTATTTCCTAGTTTCACAAGTAATAATCCAACAATTGATAATTTTGAAAATGATACTTTTTTTCCTATTTAAATTTATTTATATACACATAAAAATATTTCATGTGAAGAGAATTTTAAAGTTTAAACTGTTACATATAATTTTTCTAATTTTTTTGAATTTTTAATTGATTTCATTAAAACTAATGAAAATCTAAAGTGTGGTGAACCTGTTTATTATTTTATTAAATAATATAACAAATTTTTATTTCAATAAAATATTTAGTACTCTAAATTATCTTAAATTGAATCCATTTATTCATATCTTGAATGTTTTTCTAGATCTGGAATTTATTCTATAAAATCATACTTGTGTACAGCTAACTGAACTCATTTATATGACCACTTAAATTTCAAAATATTCTTGTTTTGGGTACACTTTAGAAGATGAATCAAAATTTATTTAGCCAATAAATGCATATTTTCTAGGAGAAAATATTCCACATGAGTTATAAATGAAAACCTTACCTGAAAAATACAAATATTCCTTCTTATATGTGAATGAAAAAATTTGTGTGATCATTGTTAAATGGTTGTCAATATATTAATAAAATCAACTTTTAGGAGTCCTTAGAGAAAACAAAAAATTTATAGGATGAAACAAATATAACTTTACTAGAATTAGTCCTTTAATTTTCATGAATATAATATTTTGGAAGGATAATTCTAAACTAGGAATTAAATTCTAATGGAGGTTAAATCAAAAACTTTTTTAAGTTATTAAGAAGAAAGTGACTACCTCAATAGTTTTTGGAATCATTTTCCCATTTTATGATATCCAATGGGAGAGTAATATCCAAATTGTCCCTAAAAATAGTGGTTTTACCATTTCAAAGAATTAATTTAGAGAACTAATTACTATTAGACTTCCTAATAAATAGAGAGTGTATATTGATTAGAGATAACTCCATTATGTGACTAGGATGGATCACTTTCATTTGCAATTTCTTAACCAATTTCTTGAAATTATTGTATGAAAATCTCATTATTATTTTATGTAATGTTATTTATAACAATTCCACATTAATATTGCACTTGAAGATCAATAAAACCCACCTTCACCTATCCTTTAGATAATTTTTCCTATAGAAGAATTCCATTTAATTTGTGTAATTATCCTGGCACTTCTCAAATGTGTATGATGAGTATCTTTTCTGAATTTTTATAAAAATATATTGAAGTTTTCATGGATGATTTTATAGTCTATGAATTATCTATTTAAATTTTTATTGAGTAGTCTTATTATTGTCCTTATAGAATTAATTAATAAAAGTCTTCATCCCAATTAAGAAATTTCATTTTATGATAAAGATAGGTATAATTATTTGATTTGTAGTTCCCAAAGAAGGAATAAATTTTGATTAATCCAAGGTTGAAATAGTTTCATCACTATAATAACTAAAAATAGTGAGGGATGCATGATCCTCCCATTCCTATTCTAGTTTCTATAGAAGATTCATAAAATATTTTATCAATATAACTTTATCTTTGTCTATATTTCTTAAAAAAGAATCTCATTTTATCTTTAATGAGATATATAAACAAGACTTGGGTGGTTGAAGCATAAGTTAGTATTCACACCCATTATCTAACCACCATGATGGGGTTTACTCTTTTCAATTATTACTAATAAATCATACATTTTACTTGGGAAGTTTTGAGTCAAATAATGGAAAATAAATATCATGTTATAGCTTATGCATCTAATAGTACAGATCAATCCAAAAGGAAATAACTCCACCACTTATAAGGAGATATTGGATATATTTTTACATGACTTTTTTACAATATAAAATTTTAGATACTACTTTTTAGGATCTAAAGTAACTATTTTCAATTAAAATCCCATAAACATATTTTTTATGAATAAACATGACGCAAAACCAAGGCTGCTAAGGTGGATATTCTTGTTTCAAGAATTTAAAGTGTATATTAAGGATAAAAATGGTAGATATAATTTAATGGTTGTCCATTTAATAAAAATACCCACTTTTAGATGATAAAATTTAAATATATTAACCAATCAAGGAAACCATTCCTGATGAGGAATAGCATGATGTTATAGAGTTTTAGACCGTGTTTTGTTGATGTTGTCATTTATTTGGAATACTAATTAATTCCCCTATGGTTTTGAAAGTGACAAGATGTTAAGATACTCATGATACAGGTAGTAAATTAAGGATCATCCTTATTTATAGAGTCTTGTAAGTGACAAAATAATCAAGAGATACATCTCATATTCTCCAATTCAACCAATGATGAATTTTTTCCATACATTATATTATGGTGGTCATTTTGGACCCCCATAGAATAGATGGAAAAGTGTTTTAATCAGGTTTATTTGGACCCACCATTTTAAAGTATGCTTTTAAATTTTGTAGAGAATGAAATACCTACCAGTGTCAAGGTAATATTTCTAATAGATATGAATTACCTCAACATCCCCTATTATTTTGTGTTGTGTATGTTTTTTGGGGTATGGAATTTATGGGACCATTTTCCAATTCTTTTTATTCACTTTTATATTAAAAAAGTTGGTTATATATCCATGTTTTTAGAAGTTATTCTCACTAGATATAACGATGCTAAGTTAGTATCCAATTTTGTGAGACAAAACTTATTTTTTAGGTTTGGACTACAAAATTTTATCATCACTAGCCAAAGAACCCATTTTTATAATAGAATTTTAAAATCTGTTTTGAGGAAATATAGAGTTCATCATAAGGTATTTACATTATATAATCCTTAATTAAATGTAATATATAAGTTATAAAATAGATATATCAAACACATTTTGGAGAAAAATATCCACCCAAATAGAAAAAATTATAGTTTGAGATTAGATGATACTCTTTGAGCATATATAACTACTTTAAAACTCTAATTGGAATTTGACCTTATATATTAGTGTATGGAAAATATTTTAATTTACCGATAGGGTTATAGAATAAAGATTCATTTCCTATTAAGAGAAACAATATGAAACTGTTTGAAGCTAGAAAAGAAAGAAACATTTTCTTGTAAGTGATAAAAGATATCAGAAATAATTCTTATGAAAACTCTGGGTAATACAAGGGGAAACCAAATCCATCTATAATGAATTAATTATCAAAAAATATTCCAAATAAATATACAATGTTATACTATTTTAATCCATACTTAAGTTGTTTTCAAGTAAATTTCATTCCAAATGGTCTGGACCCTTTATTATTACTCATGTTTTTCCATTTATTATTATACAGAGTTAATAACCTTGGAAATAAGCACTATTTATGGTCTGTAACACCCCAAGATTTCATAGTACGTTATTTCTTCAAAGTAATTCAATAACTTGTGCTATACGCAACACTGAGTTCAAGCGCACTACGACTTACTAAACTAGCCGTTCAAAAGTAGTTATGAATATTATTAACTGAATTTTGAATTTTATATATTATATATAATTTTAACTTCCATATTATGTGCTTTTTAAACATAATATAAGAACAAATTCAATTTTTCAGAAAAAAAAAAGAGTATTTTCAAAAAAATGAAATTTTACCACCTTTTGATGGAGAAACCTTTTTAAATCCAATATTTGAAACTTTTATATATTCAATTTGACAAAATAAAATCCTTTTTTAGAATTGGGACATCAAAATATACTTTGGATGAAATTTTGTTATTTTTCTGATAATGTTCATTTATTAATGAATAGTGAGAAATACTGTATTTTAATCCAAAACTGCCTTTCAATATAATTTATTTATATGGTTATATTATCTTTTTAATTGGTTTTAAAGTATAACTAGATTATATTTTTACCATTTAATCCAATTTTGGTCATTGGAAGTAATTTCACTTTGAAATTGAACATAAACAAGTGTCAGTCTTTTGATATTTATTATTTATTAAAAACACGCTTTTTGTTTTTACAATGACAATTAATTTTAAATTAATAAATCAAACTTCTATGTTTTTAATTTGGTAAAAAAGACTTCATTTTTTAATTCAGAATATCAAAATTATCTTAGGATGAATTTTTTGTATTTTTCTGAAAACTTTCAATTTTTGATGAATAGTGAAAAACACTACGTTATTGTTTAAAACCAACTTTTTATTTAAGTAATTAGTTATTTTATTTTAATTTATTTTAGGTAAAAATAGATACATAATACCTATATATGTTCAATGTAATTCATTGAATTCATTTTATAATAAGTTTAGATATATAAAATTTTATTTAACTTTTTACCGTCTTTTACCCACATTCTAGGAGCATTTGAAAATTTGCATAAAACATAATTTTACCACTTATGTGAGTTCAATTTCAAAAATCTGAGATACATGGTTGACATTAGTAAGTAAAATGGGGTTCAATAAGATGAAAATAATTTTTTGTGAATACTAACTTTTGACTTTTATTTACCACGGTTAAAAGTAAATAGGGTAATTAAGGGTAAAAATGATATTATAATTACCCTAACACATGTCCTAATTATATTGGATAAGTTTATTTTGACCAAAATCAACCTTATGAAAAAAAATATAATCCTTTTGGACCACTTGGATTAGATTAGGATATTTATTATTATTTTATTTAAAGATGGGTTAAAAGTGTTGAATTCAAAGTTTATTAACTAAACCATTTTTAATATAGGGTTATTCATAAGATAAATTAAACTATAAATATACATTATAAAGTTAAAAATATTTACTACATAATTGAATTTTATTTATAATTTTTAGACATTAAATAATTTAATTTATTTATGACACAATGATGATGCAGTAATTACCTTATCAATGAAATATTAAAATAATTTATATTATAAATATCCAAATAAATATAAATTGAGACTTATGATGAACTAAACAAATTTTATAGGTCAATATGACATGTTAGGGTTGATTAGATAAATTTTTTTTTAAGTGATAAGGTTTTTATGACTTTCAAAAAAACAAAATATCGAATACGGTCAAAATTGACATAAATTAATTTTTAAAACAAATACTATATTATTGGTTGATATAATATTCCTAAAAATATAAGGTTCATCCAAATGGATTAAATAATATTATACATGTAATTAATTAATCACTTTAGGTTCTATTGTAATTTTAGAGTATGTTTATTAACCATATAGTGTAAGAATACAAGAAGACACCGTAAAAGTTAAACTATTTAACTAAGAGTTAAATATAAAAGATAAGGTTAAAATGGTAACTGAAACATGTCTAAAAACTATTGGTTGAACTTATTTCAACCCATAACCTCCTAAGGATCAAAATAAATTCATTTTGAGCCATTATAAACTGAATATGATTGTATAATAAATTAATATTTTAATT
Organism: Viscum album; assembly: GCA_963277665.1. NCBI lineage: Eukaryota > Viridiplantae > Streptophyta > Magnoliopsida > Santalales > Viscaceae > Viscum > Viscum album. The sequence goes on from OY728141.1 coordinate 1,561,046,299, forward strand.
TTTTCCTAAAGTGACTATCACCCCTCTTATAAAAGGGGACTTCCCCTTCTCTCAAATTCACACCTCCAAATCCATTTGGCTCGGCCAAACCCTCCCCAAATATCCTCTCAACTATACACCCTTCATCTTAGATGCCTTACTTTGGTCATAAAGCTAACCTAAGAAGCCTTTTTGATCAAATCAAAAGGAAGAACCCGAAGAGGAGGTAAATATTTCATCACCTCTTTCAGGTTCTTTTCTTCTTCCACTTCTTCTTTCTTTGTGGTTTCCATTCTAAAATTATTATCCAGTATCTTTTATATGCTGTGATGTTATTATAAAAATGTTACAACCATATTCATCATTCTATCCATCATATTAATGACAAAGTCACCATACATGCGTATGTAAAGCTTACCGTCTCCACGTCGTGGTGTAGTTGTTATTTTTTTTAATAGGTATAATAATGATGTAAAATTGATGTAAATAATAAATATAACATGTTAATAATTCATTATATATGATATACCATCTATTTACATACTATTTTAATATCAAAATAATGATATTGTTGCTCGTGCGTACGTACGGATTATCGTCTCCACGAACGTGATGAGATTCATTTCCCCAATGTAACCATTCAAGAATAATTTTCATTTTATGATTAAAAATAATGTTTAAGAACTTAATATCATTCTAGATATGAATCAAATACATCCTATCCACAAAAAACTCAACTTATGTAACAAAACATATAAATAAAAATGAATCAGTTAACACCTGAAATGATGATAATACTAAAATATTACTAACAAAGCAATATTATAAGATCATATATGATATCAGATTTATGTATATAGTTCTTGTATAATTTAATAAAAATTATATAACTATTATACATGAGGTTAATGTACCCTTTACTAGGGAAAAGTACAAGTAAAGGGTTAATTTCACAATCTCTTTATTATCTGAGGTTATTTTTACGTAAGTATCTATTGGGACTTCTTTATCATCCACATCCGTGTTTCATAAAAATTTATTTCAAAACGTTTTTACTGTTTACTAGAATATGGGTTAAATTCATTTATACCCCTGTTTGAATTTCTATAAAATGGTTTTAAAGTAATCTTTTCATCGTTTTCCAAAAAGGTACCTTATGACCTTTTCAACAAAATTAAGGTAAGAATGTCTTTTTTTAACTTATATGGGGCGTGCGGCTATTTTCTGCTGTTATAAAATCGTCGAATCTTCCTTTACAATCTCATAAGAATATTTTCAAAATAAATTTTTTCTTTTATAATTTTGTGACTTTTAAATGATTTCAAAATATAAAGAGGCATTTCTTTCAAATAGTTTTCATTTAATCTATGTAAAAATCATTTGATAGATTTTAAACTTGTTTGATGTTGATTTATTATGATAAAAATATTCCATATTTTATTTAAGGTTTTGTCATATGTTTGACTATGGATGTGTTATTTTTAAACCATTCATAGTTTATGGTTAAAGTATTGACATTTCGTATGCTATTTCTAATACGAATATTTATGTTATGTTTCAAACTTTTCATATGAGGAAGGTATTGTACATAGTAAGAGACGGGTGGAGCCCGTTATAGCTCCTCAATGAATCGGTAGGTCTCATGAGACAATTAGATGTGGAATTAGAGGAGGACTTTCCCAATTTGATATATGGTTTTGGTCGAGGCCTGAATCATTTTTAGACGTCTTGGCTGAGGCCTTGACAAGATGTCTCAGAATGTCCGGAATTATACGTTACCTCATTATGAAAATAATAATGATGGTTCATGTGGTTATTCGACTAGTAAAATACCCATGACTATGTTTTATTATGGAATTATTTACTCAATGCATATTTCTTCCATAATGTGTTCATGTTTATTATTTGTAAAGGCCTATGTTTTAAATTATTCATGATGCCTATTGTTTATATTATCTTCCGCTAGATTATTTACCCTTACTGGGCATCTGAGCTTACCCATTTATTATGTTTCATTTTCCCAGGATTTCTGAGAAGTGTATTATGATTGATATGCAGGGTTAATCTAAAAGGGAATAATAGAATTCTCAAAGAACTATCTATGTTGTATTTTATATTTGAAATTGTAATGTGAAGTTGATGTATGTAATCTACTCCCAATATTGCTAAACTAATTGGTCTTTTGGGACATAATTTCCTTGTAACATGTTAATATGTTAAAATAATGCACTGACTCTGCGTTTCTAGGGTCGGGGGCATTACAGTTGGTATCATAGGAATTTTAGCAACAACCTTGGAAACTAGATTTAGATAAACTCTGATTAGGAAACATTACCCTAAGATAGACTTTGAAGATTAATATATAAGAACATCAAAAAAAATTGCTAATGTAGATATTATGTGGGTTTTCTAAGAAATAAATCCCTGTCTGGATACGAGTATGTAGAGGCGGCTCTGGCACAGATGTACCTAGGAGTAAAAACTCTGACAAGGAGTTTCAGGCTTGACCTGGGGTATCCTGGTACATGACAATGGGCTTTGTTGCACTCTTTGTTACGAAACTCCTAGGTGACATGCATAGGATAATTCACAATTTATTTACAAACCATTATGATGAGTAAATATTCATTCAATTAAACCATTTTTATGATTATGAGACTATATTTGTGAAAATATTCAAATAATGTTGAGAATTTTTCTAGTTTTTTTATTATACAATATGATATGATCTAACCTAGTATGTGTCGTCATTTAGAAATGGTGCCCAGTAGAAGGGTGAGAACTCTAGATATATTCATGATCCAAAGGGTAAGAAGGATCATATCTTTCATAGTCTTAATCCAGCATTTATAAGGGAAATAGTCTCCCATGTATTCTCATCATATAAAGAAATAGTATCATCTGTTAATAAGATAAGTGAAGAATTCTCTAAGTCTTGTGACTTTCTAGGGAAGCAAGATATGAAAAGGATGGTAGAGAGAAATATGGATAAATATAAGAGGGGAAAGAAGGATTTTACCATATGTGATAACTATGGAAAGAATCACCTTGGTAAATGCTTGAAGGGAATGGTAGTTTGTTATAAGTGTGGAGAAAAAGGACACCAAGTACGTGATTGCAAGGATAAAAAAAGTTTCAAATGTACAATGCTTCATCTGCAAGGAGATGGGACACTACGCGAATCAATGTCCAAATCATCAGAGTATGTCCCAAATGATGCTATTGGATAATAATCAGGTTATGATACTACCATAGATGAAGAGGAATGACTAGTGTTCTTATTTTTCTATTAAAGAATTATTTCATTTTGGTGTTGTATCAACGATGTACTGGTTATAAGAATTATGGAGTATATAAGGATTGTACTGTAGTACCATTTCATTAAGGATTTGAGATTGTGTGGTACCAAGAAAAGTGACTCAATAGAAAATTAAAATTTTTGGAAAATACATGGTTGAAGGAAAGATAAACCATAATATGGTTCTGATATAGAGGTAGTGATTTTGGAATAATATATGATCGATTTGGATAAATTATATTTGATATTCTTTACTACTATGAAACTGATTAATAATTTTTATATTCTATCATTGTTGGAGTTTACAACATTTTTCGATAGAAGGATTATATCTAGTATACTATAAGGAATAAGGGAGCATGAATGTAATGAATAAGGTTTTATGGTAATTTAGGGTGTTATAGTTTTTTAAAATAATACATTATGAAGGTGCTCACATGTAATTACATTGAAAAAAGGATCTCTATTGTGTTTACCTTCCTTATAAATTTTAGACTATGAGTTTGGACAGAAGTATTTTGGATAATTCTAAAGGTTGGAATCGATTAAGTTTGAAATTGGATATTATTGTTAAGGATAAATCATTTCTTGAGATTATTTTTTGATTGTCATAAAAAGGACAACCCAGAGGTTGGGCGGCAACTCGTCGCGTCCAGCAAAGCCGTGAGACTTGAACCTGCAACCGAAGGGCGACAAGGGTGGGTCACCTACCATTGGAATATGTGATGTACTAGTTTGAATAATTTAGTTTTTTTTAAATAGTCTGACAAATGAATTATAAATTCATTATTTTTTTAACCCTAAGCAATTAGGATAAATATAATATGTTTAAGTTCTATGATCTTTTAGTGTGAAATGTGAGTTTGTGGTAGAAATTAGTTAAAGGTTGGAACTTTACTTGTAATGTATATTTTTTCTCTCTTATTCTATGAGGAAATTAATTCTTAAACTTTAGGTAATGGATCTTAAAACCAAAAATGTGTTATCCTAATACCTTAGGTTTTGTTGAACCGATGATATTTTAAATCATCTTAGATTGAGGGCTTTGAGGCCCTCAATTTTACACTTGTTTGTGATTGATGACCTCAATCACTTCCTATAAATATTTTCATTTTTTCTCCAATTATGTGTCTCTAATTTCCACCAATATTCACCTAATCGAGATCATAATTTGGTTGTGACTTTTTCATTTCTCTTTCCCTCTTATTAAGACTAAATTTTATTAACCCAATTTCTGATGTGGGTTTTCTGCAAAGGTATTTTTTTATTTTTGACCTTTTATTTTCAAAAAAAATTCAAATTATGAGGATGAAATTTATTGAAGTAGGGTAGAATTTAATACCCTTATATTTCATAGTACGTTATTTCTTCAAAGTAATTCAATAACTTGTGTTACACGCAACACCGAGTTCAAGCGCACCACAACTTATGAAACTAGTCGTTCAAAAGTGGTTATGAATAGTATTAACTAAATTTTGAATTTTATATATTCAATAAAATTTTAAAATCCATATTATGTTTTTTAGACATAATATAAGAACAAATTCAATTTTTCAGATAAAATAAGTATTTTTCATAAAAATGAAATTTTACCACCTTTTAAAGGCGAACCCTTTTTAAATCAAATATTTTATACTTTTTTATATTCAATTTGACAAAATAAAATTCTTCTTTATAATCGGGACATCAAAATTTACTTTGGATGAAATTTTGGTATTTTTCTGATAATGTTCATTTTTAATGAATAGTGAGAAATACTGTATTTTAATCCAAAACTGTATTTTAATATAATTTATTTATATGGTTACATTATCTTTTTAATTGGTTTTTAAGTTTAATTAGATTATATTCTTACCATTTAATCCAATTCTGTTCATTGTAAGTAATTTCACTTTGAAATTGAACATAAACAAGTGTCAATCTTTTGATAGTTATTATTTCTTAAAAACACGCTTTTTTTTACAATGGAAATTAATTTTAAATTAATAAATGAAAATTATATGTTTTTAATTTTTTAAAATAGACTTCATTTTTGAATTCATAATATGAAAATTATCTTAGGGTGAATTTTTTTGTATTTTTCTGAAAACTTTCAATTTTTGATGAATAGTGAAAAACACTGCGTTATTGTTTAAAGCCGACTTTTTATTTAAGTAATTAGTTAGTTTATTTTAATTTATTTTAGGTAAAAATATATACATGATACATATATGTTTTCAATGTAATTCGTCGGAGTCATTTTATAATAAGTTTAGATAAATAAAATTTTATTGAACTTTTTACCGTCTTTTACCCACATTCTAAGAGCATTTGAAAATTTTCCTAAAACATAACTTTACCAATTTTGTTAGTTGAATTTAAAAAATCCTAGATACATGGTTAATATCAGTAAGTAAAATGGGTTCCAATAAGATGAAAATAATTTTTTGTGAATAGTAACTTTTGACTTTTATTTACCACGGTTAAAAGTAAATAGGGTAATTAAGGGTAAAAATGGTCTTAAAATTACCCTAACACAGGTCCTAATTCTATTGGATAAGTTTATTTTGACCAAAAAAAAACCTTATGAATAAAATATAATACGTTTGGTCCACTTGGATTAGATTAGGATATTTATTCTTATTTTATTTTAAGAAGAGTTAAAAGTGTTGAATTCAATGTTTATTAACTAAACCATTTTTAATATAGGGTTATGCATAAGATAAATTAGACTATAAATATTCATTAGAAAGATAAATATATTTAATACATAATGGTATTTTATTTATAATTTTTAGACACTAAATTATTTTATTTATTTATGACACAATGATGGTGCAGTAATTACCTTATTAATGAAATATTAGAATAATTGATACTATAAATATCCAAATAAATGTAAATTGAGACTTCTGATGAATTACACTAATTTTATAGGTTAATATGATATTTTAGGGTTGATTAGATAAAAAAAATTCTAAGTTATAAGGTTTTTATGACTTTCACACAAAAAAAATATCAAATAGTGTCAAAATTGACATAAATTAATTTTTAAAACAAATACTATATTATTGGTTGGTATAATATTTCTAAAAATATAAGGTTCAGAAAAAGGGCTTAAATATTATTATATATTTCATTAATGAACCACTTGAGGTTATATTGGATGTTTAGAGTAATTTTATTAACCATATAGTGTAAGAGTACAAGAAGACACGGTAAAAGTTAAACTATTTAACTAAGAGTAAAATCTAAAAGATAAATGTTATAATGGTAACCTAAACGTGTATAAAACCTATTTTTTGAGTGTATTTAGACCCATAACCACCTAAGGATCAAAATAAATTCATTTTCAGCCATTATAAACATAATATTATTGTATAATAAATTACTATTTCAATCTTTTCCTGAAGTGACCCTCACCTCTCTTATAAAAGGGCACTTCCCCTTATCTCAAATTCACACATCCAAATACATTTGGATCTTCCAACCCCTCCCCATATATCTTATAAAATATCCTCCATTCATCCTAGAGGCCTTAATTTGGTCATAAATCCAACCTAAGGAGCCCTTTTGATCAAATCTAAAGGAGGAACCCAAAGAAGAGGTAAATATTTCATCACCTCTTTCAAGTTATTTTCTTATTCCCCTACTTCTTTCTTTGTTTTTTCCATTATAAAATAATAAATCCAGTATCTTCTATATACTTTTATCTTATTATAAAAATGTTACAACCATATTCATTATTTTATCCATCATATTAATGACAAAGTCCCCATACGTGTGTATGTACGGCTTACCGTCTCCACGTCGTGGTGTAGTTGTTATTATTATTATTTTGGATGGGTATAATAATGATGTAAAATTGATTTAAATAATAAATATAACATGTTAATAATTTTTTATATATGATATAATATCTCTTTACATACTATTTTAATATCAGAAGAATGATATTGTCGCTCGTGCCTACGTACGGATTACCGTCTCCATGAACGCGATGAGATTCATTTTCCTATCGTAACCATTCAGGAATAATTTTTATTTTATGATTAAAAATAATGTTTAATAACTTAATATAATTCTGGATTTGAATAAAATACATCCTATCCACAACAAACATGGCTTATTTAACAAAACTTATAAAGGAAAACGAATCAGTTAACACCCAAAACGACAATAATACTAAAATATTATTAGCAATGAAATATTAGAAGATCATATATGATATCATATTTATGTATACGGTTCTTGTATAATTTAATAATAATGATTTAACTATTGTACAGGAGGTTAACATACCCTCGACCAAGGAAAATTACAAGTTAAGGGTTAATTTTACAATCTCTTTATTATTCAAGGTTGTTTCTACGTAAGAATATACTGGGTCCTCTTTATCATCAACATCCATGTTTCTTAAAAATATATTTCAAACACATTTTTACTATTTACTAGAATACGGGTTAAATTCATTTATACCCATCTTTTAATTTTTATAAAATGGTATGAAAGGAATCGTTCCATCGTTTTCCAAACAAGGTACTTTATGACCTTTTTGACAAAATTAAGGTAGGAATGTATTTTTATAACTTATATGGTGAGTGTGGCTATTTTTTGCTTTTATAACATCGTAGAAGCTTCCCTTACAATATTATAAGAATATTTTTTAAATAAATGTTTTCTTTTATAATTATATGACTTTTAAATGATTTTAAAATAGAAATATGTAATTCTTTTAAATAGTTTTCATTTCATCTATGTCAACATCCTTTTATGGATTTTAAACTTGTTCGAAGTTGATTTATTATGATACAAATCTTCCACATTGTATTTAAGGTTTTGTGATATGTTTGAATATGGATGTGTTATTTTTATATCATTCATAGTTTATGGTTAAGGTATTGACATTTCTTATGCTAGTTCTAATATGAATGTTTATGTAATGTTTCAACCTTTTCATATGAGGAATGTATTGGACATAGTAAGTGACGGGTGGAGCCCACTATAGCTCCTCGATGCATCAGTAGGTATAATGATACAATTATAAATGGAATTGGCTGAGGCCTTTCCCAATTTGATATATGGTTTTGGCTGAGGCCTAAATCATTTTTAGACTTCTTGGTTGAGGCCTCGACAAGATGTTTCAGAATTTCTGGCATTATACATTCCCTCATTATGAAAATAATAATGATGGTTCATGTGGTTATTTGATTAGTAGAATACCCATGATAATGTTTTATTATGGAATTATTTACTCATCTCATATTTCTGCCATAAATTTTTAATGTTTATTATTTCTAAAGGAATGTGTTTTCAATTATTCACCATGCGTATTGTTTATGTTATCTGCTGCTAAATTATTTACCCTTATCTGAGCTCACCCCTTTCTTATGTTTCATTTTCCCAGGATTTCTAAGAAGTGTATTATGATTGATATGTAGGGTTAATCTAAAAGGTAATAATGGTTTTCTCAAATAACTATTTATGCTGTATTTTATGTTTTAAATTATAATGTGAAGTTGATGTATGTAATCTATTTCCATGAATTTTAAACGGATCGGTCTTTTGGGACATGATTTCCTTGTAACATGCTAATGTATTAAAATAATGCACCAACTCTAGGCTTCTAGGGTCGGGGAATTATAGTTGGTATCAGAGGAAGTTTAGAAATAACCTTAGAAACTAGATTTAGGTAAACTATGATTAGGAAGCATTACCCTAAGATAGACTTTGAGGATTAGTATAGAAGAACATCCAAAAAAATTGGTAATGTAGATATTATGTGGGTTTTCCAAGAAATACATCCTTGTCTGGATACAAGCAGGTAGGGGCGGCTCTGGCACAGATGTACCTAGGAGTAAAAACACTGACAATGAGTTTTGGACTTGAGTCGGGGTATCCTAGTACACGACAATGGACCTTGATTCACTCTTGTTTATAACACTCTCGGGGGGTATGCTTAGGATAATTCAAAATTTATTTACAAACCATTATGAATGATATACGAGTAAATATTCCAGCAAAGAAACCATTTTTATGATT